>JARQOD010000004.1:64652477-64782548 GCA_033576555.1 Oophaga sylvatica | reverse complement strand
CAGCGCACAGGGCCCCTGGCAGTGCACAGGGGCCACAGACAGCGCACGGGGCCCCAGGCAGCACACAGGGCCCCAGGCATCACACGGGGGCCACAGGCAGCACATGGGGCCCCAGCCAGCACACAGGGGTCCCAGGCAGCGCACGGGGCCCCAGGCAGAGCACAAGGGCCCCAGGCAGAGCACAGGGGCCCCAGGCAGCACACGGGGCCCCAGGCAGCGCACAGGGGCCCCAGGCAGCACACGGGGCCCCAGGCAGAGTACAGGGGTCCCAGGCAGTACACGGGGCCCTAGGCAGCGCACAGGGGCCCCTGACAGCGCACAGGGCCCCTGGCAGTGCACAGGGGCCACAGGCAGCGCACGGGACCCCAGGCAGCACACGGGGCCCAGGCATCACACGGGGCCCAAGACAGCACGCTGGGGCCACAGTCAGCACACGGGGCCCCAGGCAGCAGGCAGGGGCCACAGTCAGCACACGGGGCCCAGGCAGCGCACAAGGGCCACAGTCAGCACACGGGGCTCCAGGCAGCACACGGGTCCCCAGGCAGCGCACAGGGGCCCCAGTCAGCACACGGGGCCCAGGCAGAGCACAGGGGCCCCAGGCAGCACGCAGGGGCCACAGTCAGCACACGGGGCCCCAGGCAGCGCGCAGGGGCCACAGTCAGCACACGGGGCCCCAGGCAGCACATGGGGCCCCAGGCAGAGCACAGGGGCCCCTGACAGCACACAGGGCCCCTGGCAGTGCACAGGGGCCAAAGGCAGCGCACGGGGCCCCAGGCAGCACACAGAGCCCCAGGCATCACACGGGGGCCACAGGCATCACACGGGGCCCCAGCCAGCACACGGGGTTCCAGGCAGCGCACGGGGCCCCAGGCAGAGCACAAGGGCCCCAGGCAGAGCACAAGGGCCCCAGGCAGAGCACAGGGGCCCCAGGCAGCACACAGGGACCTTAAGGACTTACTAGTCCACTAATTGTACAATTTTATTGAGTAAATAGGCACCCCAGCACTGCTATAAGAAATTTATGTGACAAGGTTCCCTGATTTCTATAACAAATGTTAGTGGCCTGATTAATGAAAATTGCCTCAGAGTAAAACCATTTTGGTTGTCCATAGCAACCTGATACACTGCTGAATTGCTGGCAGCGCTGTTCAAGCACCATGTATTTCCTTCAGCAAATGCCCATCTAGTTATGGTGCTTGAACCTCTAGGTTCAAGCAACATATTGTAATCCGATTTCTTTATATTTATGGTGCTTCAACCTCTAGGTTCAAGCAACATATTGTAATCCGATTTCTTATATTTTCTTCTTCTTCTTCTTCTTCTTCTTCTTCTTCTTCTCTTCTTCTTCTTCTTCTTCTTCTTCTCTCCGCGTTTTCTGCAATAAATGTGGCCCGAACCGCTCGGCGCAGAGACCCCGTTCAGGCGGCGTTTCGAAGCCCTCGGTGAGGATAGGTGTGCTATGTATTTTTGGAGTCGATGCGATTTGTAGTTTTTAAAAAAAATCGCATTTTAAGCAAAAAAATTCCCATAGGAATTAATGGCGACCTTCCCATGACCCCCAACTGACATGGATTGAAACCATAGCGCAGGTGCAGTGACCTTACAAAGATGGCAGCTATGCAAATGCAGCTTCCACACATGACCCGTATCAGCTAATAGAAGCTGACAGATCGCTGATTCAAGGTCTTAAAGGCGCGCAGTGCAGTGACCCAGGCAGCACACAGGGGCCCCAGGCAGCACACGGGGCGCCACGCAGCACACAGGGGCCACAGGCAGCACACGGGGCCCCAGGCAGCACACGGGGCCACAGGCAGCGCACAGGGGCCCCAGTCAGTACACGGGGCCCAGGAAGAGCACAGGGGCCCCAGGTAGCACGCAGGGGCCACAGTCAGCACACGGGGCCCCAGGCAGCGCGCAGGGGCCACAGTCAGCACACGGGCAGGGACGGGCCCTGGCAGCACAGGGGCCCCAGGCGCCCGAGAGCAGACAGGGGCCCCTGGACACAGACGGGCAGGCACAGGGCCCCTGGCAGTGCACAGGGGCCACAGGCAGCGCACGCGGCCCCAGGCAGCACACAGGGCCCCAGGCATCACACGGGGGCCACAGGCAGCACACGGGGCCCCAGCCAGCACACAGGGGTCCCAGGCAGCGCACGGGGCCCCAGGCAGAGCACAAGGACCCCAGGCAGAGCACAGGGGCCCCAGGAAGCACACGGGGCCCCAGGCAGCGCACAGGGGCCCCAGGCAGCACACGGGGCCCCAGGCAGAGTACAGGGGTCCCAGGCAGCACACGGGGCCCAGGCAGAGCACAGGGGCCCCAGGCAGCACGCAGGGGCCACAGTCAGCACACGGGGCCCCAGGCAGCGCGCAGGGGCCACAGTCAGCACACGGGGCACCAGGCGGCACACGGGGCCCTAGGCAGCGCACAGGGGCCCCAGGCAGCACACGAGGCCCCAGGCAGAGCACAGGGGCCCCTGGCATCACATGGGGCCCCAGGCAGAGCACAGTGGCCCCTGACAGCGCACAGGGCCCCTGGCAGTGCACAGGGGCCACAGGCAGCGCACGGGCCCCAGGCAGCACACAGGGCCCCAGGCATCACACGGGGGCCACAGGCAGCACACGGGGCCCCAGCCAGCACACAGGGCCCCAGGCATCACACGGGGGCCACAGGCAGCACACGGGGCCCCAGCCAGCACACAGGGGTCCCAGGCAGCGCACGGGGCCCCAGGCAGAGCACAAGGGCCCCAGGCAGAGCACAGGGGCCCCAGGCAGCACACGGGGCCCCAGGCAGCGCACAGGGGCCCCAGGCAGCACACGGGGCCCCAGGCAGAGTACAGGGGTCCCAGGCAGCACACGGGGCCCTAGGCAGCGCACAGGGGCCCCTGACAGCGCACAGGGCCCCTGGCAGTGCACAGGGGCCACAGGCAGCGCACGGGACCCTAGGCAGCACACGGGGCCCCAGGCATCACACGGGGCCCAAGGCAGCACGCTGGGGCCACAGTCAGCACACGGGGCCCCAGGCAGCACGCAGGGGCCACAGTCAGCACACGGGGCCCCAGGCAGCGCGCAGGGGCCACAGTCAGCACACGGGGCCCCAGGCAGCACATGGGGCCCCAGGCAGAGCACAGGGGCCCCTGACAGCACACAGGGCCCCTGGCAGTGCACAGGGGCCAAAGGCAGCGCACGGGGCCCCAGGCAGCACACAGGGCCCCAGGCATCACACGGGGGCCACAGGCATCACACGGGGCCCCAGCCAGCACACGGGGTTCCAGGCAGCGCACGGGGCCCAGGCAGAGCACAAGGGCCCCAGGCAGAGCACAAGGGCCCCAGGCAGAGCACAGGGGCCCCAGGCAGCACACAGGGACCTTAAGGACTTACTAGTCCACTAATTGTACAATTTTATTGAGTAAATAGGCACCCCAGCACTGCTATAAGAAATTTATGTGACAAGGTTCCCTGATTTCTATAACAAATGTTAGTGGCCTGATTAATGAAAATTGCCTCAGAGTAAAACCATTTTGGTTGTCCATAGCAACCTGATACACTGCTGAATAGCTGGCAGCGCTGTTCAAGCACCATGTATTTCCTTCAGCAAATGCCCATCTAGTTATGGTGCTTGAACCTCTAGGTTCAAGCAACATATTGTAATCCGATTTCTTATATTTATGGTGCTTCAACCTCTAGGTTCAAGCAACATATTGTAATCCGATTTCTTATATTTTCTTCTTCTTCTTCTTCTTCTTCTTCTTCTCCGCGTTTTCTGCAATAAATGTGGCCCGAACCGCTCGGCGCAGAGACCCCGTTCAGGCGGCGTTTCGAAGCCCTCGGTGAGGATAGGTGTGCTATGTATTTTTGGAGTCGATGCGATTTGTAGTTTTTAAAAAAAATCGCATTTTAAGCAAAAAATTTCCCATAGGAATTAATGGCGACCTTCCCATGACCCCCAACTGACATGGATTGAAACCATAGCGCAGGTGCAGTGACCTTACAAAGATGGCAGCTATGCAAATGCAGCTTCCACACATGACCCGTATCAGCTAATAGAAGCTGACAGATCGCTGATTCAAGGTCTTAAAGGCGCAGTGCAGTGACCCAGGCAGCACACAGGGGCCCCAGGCAGCACACGGGGCGCCACGCAGCACACAGGGGCCACAGGCAGCACACGGGGCCCCAGGCAGCACACGGGGCCACAGGCAGCGCACAGGGGCCCCAGTCAGCACACGGGGCCCAGGAAGAGCACAGGGGCCCCAGGTAGCACGCAGGGGCCACAGTCAGCACACGGGGCCCCAGGCAGCGCGCAGGGGCCACAGTCAGCACACGGGGCACCAGGCAGCACACGGGGCCCTAGGCAGCGCACAGGGGCCCCAGGCAGCACACGGGGCCCCAGGCAGAGCACAGGGGCCCCTGGCAGCACATGGGGCCCCAGGCAGAGCACAGGGGCCCCTGACAGCGCACAGGGCCCCTGGCAGTGCACAGGGGCCACAGGCAGCGCACGGGGCCCCAGGCAGCACACAGGGCCCCAGGCATCACACGGGGGCCACAGGCAGCACACGGGGCCCCAGCCAGCACACAGGGGTCCAGGCAGCGCACGGGGCCCCAGGCAGAGCACAAGGACCCCAGGCAGAGCACAGGGGCCCCAGGAAGCACACGGGGCCCCAGGCAGCGCACAGGGGCCCCAGGCAGCACACGGGGCCCCAGGCAGAGTACAGGGGTCCCAGGCAGCACACAGGGCCCTAGGCAGCGCACAGGGGCCCCTGACAGCGCACAGGGCCCCTGGCAGTGCACAGGGGCCACAGGCAGCGCACGGGACCCCAGGCAGCACACGGGGCCCAAGGCAGCACGCTGGGGCCACAGTCAGCACACGGGGCCCCAGGCAGCACGCAGGGGCCACAGTCAGCACACGGGGCCCAGGCAGCGCACAGGGGCCACAGTCAGCACACGGGGCTCCAGGCAGCACACGGGTCCCCAGGCAGCGCACAGGGGCCCCAGTCAGCACACGGGGCCCAGGCAGAGCACAGGGGCCCCAGGCAGCACGCAGGGGCCACAGTCAGCACACGGGGCCCCAGGCAGCGCGCAGGGGCCACAGTCAGCACACGGGGCCCCAGGCAGCACACAGGGACCTTAAGGACTTACTAGTCCACTAATTGTACAATTTTATTGAGTAAATAGGCACCCCAGCACTGCTATAAGAAATTTATGTGACAAGGTTCCCTGATTTCTATAACAAATGTTAGTGGCCTGATTAATGAAAATTGCCTCAGAGTAAAACCATTTTGGTTGTCCATAGCAACCTGATACACTGCTGAATAGCTGGCAGGGCTGTTCAAGCACCATGTATTTCCTTCAGCAAATGCCCATCTAGTTATGGTGCTTGAACCTCTAGGTTCAAGCAACATATTGTAATCCGATTTCTTATATTTATGGTGCTTCAACCTCTAGGTTCAAGCAACATATTGTAATCCGATTTCTTATATTTTCTTCTTCTTCTTCTTCTTCTTCTTCTTCTTCTCCGCGTTTTCTGCAATTAATGCGGCCCGAACCGCTCGGCGCAGAGACCCCGTTCAGGCGGCGTTTCGAAGCCCTCGGTGAGGACAGGTGTGCTATGTATTTTTGGAGTCGATGCGATTTGTAGTTTTTAAAAAAAATCGCATTTTAAGCAAAAAATTTCCCATAGGAATTAATGGCGACCTTCCCATGACCCCCAACTGACATGGATTGAAACCATAGCGCAGGTGCAGTGACCTTACAAAGATGGCAGCTATGCAAATGCAGCTTCCCACATGACCCGAATCAGCTAATAGAAGCTGACAATGGCCGATTCAAGGTCTTAAAGGCGCAGTGCAGTGACCCAGGCAGCACACAGGGGCCCCAGGCAGCACACGGGGCGCCACGCAGCACACAGAGGCCACAGGCAGCACACGGGGCCCCAGGCAGCACACGGGGCCCCAGGCAACGCACGGGGCCCCAGGCGGCACACAGGGGCGCCAGACAGTGCACGGGGTCCCAGGTAGTGCACAAGGGCCACAGGTAGTGCACGGGGCCCCAGGCAGCACACAGGGGCCTCAGGCAGCGCATGGGGACCCAGGCAGTGCACATGGCCCCAGGAAGAGCACAGGGGCCACAGGCAGCGCACAGGGCCACAGACAGAGTACAGTGGCCCCAGGCAGCACACAGGGGCCTCAGGTAGCGCACAGGGGCCACAGGCAGCGCACGGGGCCCCAGGCATCACACGGGGGCCACAGGCAGCACACGGGGCCCCAGCCAGCACACAGGGGTCCCAGGCAGCGCACGGGGCCCCAGGCAGAGCACAAGGGCCCCAGGCAGAGCACAGGGGCCCCAGGGAGCACACGGGGCCCCAGGCAGCGCACAGGGGCCCCAGGCAGCACACGGGCCCCAGGCAGAGTACAGGGGTCCCAGGCAGCACACGGGGCCCTAGGCAGCGCACAGGGGCCCCTGACAGCGCACAGGGCCCCTGGCAGTGCACAGGGGCCACAGGCAGCGCACGGGACCCCAGGCAGCACACGGGGCCCCAGGCATCACACGGGGCCCAAGGCAGCACGCTGGGGCCACAGTCAGCACACGGGGCCCCAGGCAGCACGCAGGGGCCACAGTCAGCACACGGGGCTCCAGGCAGCACACGGGGCCCCAGGCAACACACGGGGCCCCAGGCAGTACGCAGGGGCCACAGTCAGCACACGGGGCCCCAGGCAGCACGCAGGGGCCACAGTCAGCACACGGGGCCCCAGGCAGCACACGGGGCCCCAGGCAGCGCACAGGTGCCACAGTCAGCACATGGGGCCCCAGGCAGCACACGGGGCCCCAGGCAGCGCACAGGGGCGCCAGGCAGCACACGGGGCCCCAGGCAGAGTACAGGGGTCTCAGGCAGCATACGGGGCCCTAGGCAGCGCACAGGGGCCCCTGACAGCGCACAGGGCCCCTGGCAGTGCACAGGGGCCACAGGCAGCGCACGGGGCCCCAGGCAGCACACGTGTCCCCAGGCTGCACGCATGGGCCACAGTCAGCACACGGGGCCCCAGGCAGCATGCAAGGGCCACAGTCAGCACACGGGGCCCCAGGCAGCACACGTGTCCCCAGGCAGCGCACAGGGGCCCCAGTCAGCAAACGGGGCCCCAGGCAGCACACGGGGCCCTAGGCAGCGCACAAGGGCCCCAGGCAGCACACGGGGCCCCAGGCAGAGCACTGGGGCCCCAGGCACCACACGGGGCCCCTGGCAGAGCACAGGGGCACCAGGCGGCACACGGGGCCCCAAGCAGAGATCAGGGGCCCCATGCAGAGCACAGGTGCCCAGGCAGCACACGGGGCCCCAAGCAGAGAACAGGGGCCCCAGGCAGCAGACGGGGCCCCAGGTAGAACACACGGAGCCCTAGGCAGCGCACAGGGGCCCCTGACAGCGCACAGGGCCCCTGGCAGTGCACAGGGGCCACAGGCAGCGCACGGGACCCCAGGCAGCACACGGGGCCCCAGGCATCACACAGGGCCCAAGGCAGCACGCAGGGGCCACAGTCAGCACACGGGGCCCCAGGCAGCACGCAGGAGCCACAGTCAGCACACGGGGCACCAGGCAGAACACGGGGCCCCAGGCAGCGCACAGGGGCCACAGGCAGCACACGGGGCCCCAGGCAGCACACGGGTCCACAGGCAGCGCACAGGGGCCCCAGTCAGCACACGGGGCCCAGGCAGAGCACAGGGGCCCCAGGCAGCACGCAGGGGCCACAGTCAGCACACGGGGCCCCAGGCAGCGCGCAGGGGCCACAGTCAGCACACGGGGCACCAGGCAGCACACGGGGCCCTAGGCAGCGCACAGGGGCCCCAGGCAGCACACGGGGCCCCAGGCAGAGCACAGGGGCCCCTGGCAGCACATGGGGCCCCAGGCAGAGCACAGGGGCCCCTGACAGCGCACAGGGCCCCTGGCAGTGCACAGGGGCCACAGGCAGCGCACGGGGCCCCAGGCAGCACACAGGGCCCCAGGCATCACACGGGGGCCACAGGCAGCACACGGGGCCCCAGCCAGCATACAGGGGTCCCAGGCAGCGCACGGGTTCCCAGGCAGAGCACAAGGGCCCCAGGCAGAGCACAGGGGCCCCAGGCAGCACACGGGGCCCCAGGCAGCGCACAGGGGCCCCAGGCAGCACACGGGGCCCCAGGCAGAGTACAGGGGTCCCAGGCAGCACACGGGGCCCTAGGCAGCGCACAGGGGCCCCTGACAGCGCACAGGGCCCCTGGCAGTGCACAGGGGCCACAGGCAGCGCACGGGACCCCAGGCAGCACACGGGGCCCCAGGCATCACACGGGGCCCAAGGCAGCACGCTGGGGCCACAGTCAGCACACGGGGCCCCAGGCAGCACGCAGAGGCCACAGTCAGCACACGGGGCCCCAGGCAGCGCACAAGGGCCACAGTCAGCACACGGGGCTCCAGGCAGCACACGGGTCCCCAGGCAGCGCACAGGGGCCCCAGTCAGCACACGGGGCCCAGGCAGAGCACAGGGGCCCCAGGCAGCACGCAGGGGCCACAGTCAGCACACGGGGCCCCAGGCAGCGCGCAGGGGCCACAGTCAGCACACGGGGCCCCAGGCAGCACATGGGGCCCCAGGCAGAGCACAGGGGCCCCTGACAGCACACAGGGCCCCTGGCAGTGCACAGGGGCCAAAGGCAGCGCACGGGGCCCCAGGCAGCACACAGGGCCCCAGGCATCACACGGGGGCCACAGGCATCACACGGGGCCCCAGCCAGCACACGGGGTTCCAGGCAGCGCACGGGGCCCCAGGCAGAGCACAAGGGCCCCAGGCAGAGCACAAGGGCCCCAGGCAGAGCACAGGGGCCCCAGGCAGCACACAGGGACCTTAAGGACTTACTAGTCCACTAATTGTACAATTTTATTGAGTAAATAGGCACCCCAGCACTGCTATAAGAAATTTATGTGACAAGGTTCCCTGATTTCTATAACAAATGTTAGTGGCCTGATTAATGAAAATTGCCTCAGAGTAAAACCATTTTGGTTGTCCATAGCAACCTGATACACTGCTGAATAGCTGGCAGCGCTGTTCAAGCACCATGTATTTCCTTCAGCAAATGCCCATCTAGTTATGGTGCTTGAACCTCTAGGTTCAAGCAACATATTGTAATCCGATTTCTTATATTTATGGTGCTTCAACCTCTAGGTTCAAGCAACATATTGTAATCCGATTTCTTATATTTTCTCTTCTTCTTCTTCTTCTTCTTCTCTTCTTCCTTTTCCGCGTTTTCTGCAATAAATGTGGCCCGAACCGCTCGGCGCAGAGACCCCGTTCAGGCGGCGTTTCGAAGCCCTCGGTGAGGATAGGTGTGCTATGTATTTTTGGAGTCGATGCGATTTGTAGTTTTTAAAAAAAATCGCATTTTAAGCAAAAAATTTCCCATAGGAATTAATGGCGACCTTCCCATGACCCCCAACTGACATGGATTGAAACCATAGCGCAGGTGCAGTGACCTTACAAAGATGGCAGCTATGCAAATGCAGCTTCCACACATGACCCGTATCAGCTAATAGAAGCTGACAGATCGCTGATTCAAGGTCTTAAAGGCGCAGTGCAGTGACCCAGGCAGCACACAGGGGCCCCAGGCAGCACACGGGGCGCCACGCAGCACACAGGGGCCACAGGCAGCACACGGGGCCCCAGGCAGCACACGGGGCCACAGGCAGCGCACAGGGGTCCCAGTCAGCACACGGGGCCCAGGAAGAGCACAGGGGCCCCAGGTAGCACGCAGGGGCCACAGTCAGCACAAGGGGCCCCAGGCAGCGCGCAGGGGCCACAGTCAGCACACGGGGCACCAGGCAGCACACGGGGCCCTAGGCAGCGCACAGGGGCCCCAGGCAGCACACGGGGCCCCAGGCAGAGCACAGGGGCCCCTGGCAGCACATGGGGCCCCAGGCAGAGCACAGGGGCCCCTGACAGCGCACGGGGCCCCAGGCAGCACACAGGGCCCCAGGCATCAGACGGGGGCCACAGGCAGCACACGGGGCCCCAGCCAGCCACACAGGGGTCCCAGGCAGCGCACGGGGCCCCAGGCAGAGCACAAGGACCCCAGGCAGAGCACAGGGGCCCCAGGAAGCACACGGGGCCCCAGGCAGCGCACAGGGGCCCCAGGCAGCACACGGGGCCCCAGGCAGAGTACAGGGGTCCCAGGCAGCACACGGGGCCCTAGGCAGCGCACAGGGGCCCCTGACAGCGCACAGGGCCCTGGCAGTGCACAGGGGCCACAGGCAGGCCCGGACGCAGGGGCCCAGAGCCACGGGCCCCAGGCAGCACACGGGGCCCAAGGCAGCACGCTGGGGCCACAGTCAGCACACGGGGCCCCAGGCAGCACGCAGGGGCCACAGTCAGCACACGGGGCCCCAGGCAGCGCACAGGGCCACAGTCAGCACACGGGGCTCCAGCAGCACACGGGTCCCCAGGCAGCGCACAGGGTCCCCAGTCAGCACACGGGGCCCAGCAGAGCACAGGGGCCCAGGCAGCACGCAGGGCACAGTCAGCAACACAGGGGCCCCAGGCAGCACATGGGGCCCCAGGCAGAGCACAGGGGCCCTGACAGCACACAGGGCCCCAGGCAGTGCACAGGGGCCAAAGGCAGCGCACGGGGCCCCAGGCAGCACACAGGCCCCAGGCATCACACGGGCCACAGGCATCACACGGGCCCCAGCCAGCACACAGGGGTTCCAGGCAGCGCACAGGGGCCCCAGGCAGAGCACAAGGGCCCCAGGCAGAGCACAGGGGCCCCAGGCAGCACACAGGGACCTTAAGGACTTACTAGTCCACTAATTGTACAATTTATTGAGTAAATGGCACCCCAGCACTGCTATAAGAAATTTATGTGACAAGGTCCCTGATTTCTATAACAAATGTTAGTGGCCTGTTAATGAAAATGCCTCAGAGTAAAACCATTTTGGTTGTCCATAGCAACCTGATACACTGCTGAATAGCTGGCAGCGCTGTTCAAGCACCATGTATTTCCTTCAGCAAATGCCCATCTAGTTATGGTGCTTGAACCTCTAGGTTCAAGCAACATATTGTAATCCGATTTCTTATATTTATGGTGCTTCAACCTCTAGGTTCAAGCAACATATTGTAATCCGATTTCTTATATTTTCTTCTTCTTCTTCTCCGCGTTTTCTGCAATTAATGCGGCCCGAACCGCTCGGCGCAGAGACCCCGTTCAGCGCGCGTTTCGAAGCCCTCGGTGAGGACAGGTGTGCTATGTATTTTTGGAGTCGATGCGATTTGTAGTTTTTAAAAAAAAATCGCATTTTAAGCAAAAAATTTCCCATAGGAATTAATGGCGACCTTCCCATGACCCCCAACTGACATGGATTGAAACCATAGCGCAGGTGCAGTGACCTTACAAAGATGGCAGCTATGCAAATGCAGCTTCCCCACATGACCCGAATCAGCTAATAGAAGCTGACAGATGGCCGATTCAAGGTCTTAAAGGCGCAGTGCAGTGACCCAGGCAGCACACAGGGGCCCCAGGCAGCACACGGGGCGCCACGCAGCACACAGAGGCCACAGGCAGCACACGGGGCCCCAGGCAGCACACGGGGCCCCAGGCAACGCACGGGGCCCCAGGCGGAACACAGGGGCGCCAGACAGTGCACGGGGTCCCAGGTAGTGCACAAGGGCCACAGGTAGTGCACGGGGCCCCAGGCAGCACACAGGGGCCTCAGGCAGCGCATGGGGACCCAGGCAGTGCACATGGCCCCAGGAAGAGCACAGGGGCCACAGGCAGCGCACAGGGCCACAGACAGAGTACAGTGGCCCCAGGCAGCACACAGGGGCCTCAGGCAGC
Organism: Oophaga sylvatica; assembly: GCA_033576555.1. Lineage (NCBI taxonomy): Eukaryota > Metazoa > Chordata > Amphibia > Anura > Dendrobatidae > Oophaga > Oophaga sylvatica. The sequence goes on along the minus strand of JARQOD010000004.1, from coordinate 64,770,708 downwards.
GCATGGGGACCCAGGCAGTGCACATGGCCCCAGGAAGAGCACAGGGGCCACAGGCAGCGCACGGGGCCCAGGCAGCACACAGGGCCCCAGGCATCACACGGGGGCCACAGGCAGCACACGGGGCCCCAGCCAGCACACAGGGGTCCCAGGCAGCGCACGGGTTCCCAGGCAGAGCACAAGGGCCCCAGGCAGAGCACAGGGGCCCCAGGCAGCACACGGGGCCCCAGGCAGCGCACAGGGGCCCCAGGCAGCACACGGGGCCCCAGGCAGAGTACAGGGGTCCCAGGCAGCACACGGGGCCCTAGGCAGCGCACAGGGGCCCTGACAGCGCACAGGGCCCCTGGCAGTGCACAGGGGCCACAGGCAGCGCACGGGACCCCAGGCAGCACACGGGGCCCCAGGCATCACACGGGGCCCAAGGCAGCACGCTGGGGCCACAGTCAGCACACGGGGCCCCAGGCAGCACGCAGAGAGGCCACAGTCAGCACACGGGGCCCCAGGCAGCGCACAAGGGCCACAGTCAGCACACGGGGCTCCAGGCAGCACACGGGTCCCCAGGCAGCGCACAGGGGCCCCAGTCAGCACACGGGGCCCAGGCAGAGCACAGGGGCCCCAGGCAGCACGCAGGGGCCACAGTCAGCACACGGGGCCCCAGGCAGCGCGCAGGGGCCACAGTCAGCACACGGGGCCCCAGGCAGCACATGGGGCCCCAGGCAGAGCACAGGGGCCCCTGACAGCACACAGGGCCCCTGGCAGTGCACAGGGGCCAAAGGCAGCGCACGGGGCCCCAGGCAGCACACAGGGCCCCAGGCATCACACGGGGGCCACAGGCATCACACGGGGCCCCAGCCAGCACACGGGGTTCCAGGCAGCGCACGGGGCCCCAGGCAGAGCACAAGGGCCCCAGGCAGAGCACAAGGGCCCCAGGCAGAGCACAGGGGCCCCAGGCAGCACACAGGGACCTTAAGGACTTACTAGTCCACTAATTGTACAATTTTATTGAGTAAATAGGCACCCCAGCACTGCTATAAGAAATTTATGTGACAAGGTTCCCTGATTTCTATAACAAATGTTAGTGGCCTGATTAATGAAAATTGCCTCAGAGTAAAACCATTTTGGTTGTCCATAGCAACCTGATACACTGCTGAATAGCTGGCAGCGCTGTTCAAGCACCATGTATTTCCTTCAGCAAATGCCCATCTAGTTATGGTGCTTGAACCTCTAGGTTCAAGCAACATATTGTAATCCGATTTCTTATATTTATGGTGCTTCAACCTCTAGGTTCAAGCAACATATTGTAATCCGATTTCTTATATTTTTCTTCTTCTTCTTCTTCTTCTTCTTCTTCTTCTTCTTCCCGCGTTTTCTGCAATAAATGTGGCCCGAACCGCTCGGCGCAGAGACCCCGTTCAGGCGGCGTTTCGAAGCCCTCGGTGAGGATAGGTGTGCTATGTATTTTTGGAGTCGATGCGATTTGTAGTTTTTAAAAAAAATCGCATTTTAAGCAAAAAATTTCCCATAGGAATTAATGGCGACCTTCCCATGACCCCCAACTGACATGGATTGAAACCATAGCGCAGGTGCAGTGACCTTACAAAGATGGCAGCTATGCAAATGCAGCTTCCACACATGACCCGTATCAGCTAATAGAAGCTGACAGATCGCTGATTCAAGGTCTTAAAGGCGCAGTGCAGTGACCCAGGCAGCACACAGGGGCCCCAGGCAGCACACGGGGCGCCACGCAGCACACAGGGGCCACAGGCAGCACACGGGGCCCCAGGCAGCACACGGGGCCACAGGCAGCGCACAGGGGTCCCAGTCAGCACACGGGGCCCAGGAAGAGCACAGGGGCCCCAGGTAGCACGCAGGGGCCACAGTCAGCACAAGGGGCCCCAGGCAGCGCGCAGGGGCCACAGTCAGCACACGGGGCACCAGGCAGCACACGGGGCCCTAGGCAGCGCACAGGGGCCCCAGGCAGCACACGGGGCCCCAGGCAGAGCACAGGGGCCCCTGGCAGCACATGGGGCCCCAGGCAGAGCACAGGGGCCCCTGACAGCGCACGGGGCCCCAGGCAGCACACAGGGCCCCAGGCATCAGACGGGGGCCACAGGCAGCACACGGGGCCCCAGCCAGCACACAGGGGTCCCAGGCAGCGCACGGGGCCCCAGGCAGAGCACAAGGACCCCAGGCAGAGCACAGGGGCCCCAGGAAGCACACGGGGCCCCAGGCAGCGCACAGGGGCCCCAGGCAGCACAGGGGCCCCAGGCAGAGTACAGGGGTCCCAGGCAGCACACGGGGCCCTAGGCAGCGCACAGGGGCCCCTGACAGCGCACAGGGCCCCTGGCAGTGCACAGGGGCCACAGGCAGCGCACGGGACCCCCGGCAGCACACGGGGCCCAAGGCAGCACGCTGGGGCCACAGTCAGCACACGGGGCCCCAGGCAGCACGCAGGGGCCACAGTCAGCACACGGGGCCCCAGGCAGCGCACAGGGGCCACAGTCAGCACACGGGGCTCCAGGCAGCACACGGGTCCCCAGGCAGCGCACAGGGGCCCCAGTCAGCACACGGGGCCCAGGCAGAGCACAGGGGGCCCCAGGCAGCACGCAGGGGCCACAGTCAGCACACGGGGCCCCAGGCAGCACATGGGGCCCCAGGCAGAGCACAGGGGCCCCTGACAGCACACAGGGCCCCTGGCAGTGCACAGGGGCCAAAGGCAGCGCACGGGGCCCCAGGCAGCACACAGGGCCCCAGGCATCACACGGGGGCCACAGGCATCACACGGAGCCCCAGCCAGCACACAGGGGTTCCAGGCAGCGCACGGGGCCCCAGGCAGAGCACAAGGGCCCCAGGCAGAGCACAGGGGCCCCAGGCAGCACACAGGGACCTTAAGGACTTACTAGTCCACTAATTGTACAATTTTATTGAGTAAATAGGCACCCCAGCACTGCTATAAGAAATTTATGTGACAAGGTTCCCTGATTTCTATAACAAATGTTAGTGGCCTGATTAATGAAAATTGCCTCAGAGTAAAACCATTTTGGTTGTCCATAGCAACCTGATACACTGCTGAATAGCTGGCAGCGCTGTTCAAGCACCATGTATTTCCTTCAGCAAATGCCCATCTAGTTATGGTGCTTGAACCTCTAGGTTCAAGCAACATATTGTAATCCGATTTCTTATATTTATGGTGCTTCAACCTCTAGGTTCAAGCAACATATTGTAATCCGATTTCTTATATTTTCTTCTTCTTCTTCTCCGCGTTTTCTGCAATTAATGCGGCCCGAACCGCTCGGCGCAGAGACCCCGTTCAGGCGGCGTTTCGAAGCCCTCGGTGAGGACAGGTGTGCTATGTATTTTTGGAGTCCTATGGACTCTAGCAAAAACACAGAGGAACCACCAATGAGACATGAAATTTCATCTAGTGATTTTTTGTCTTCGGACCCCAGCGACGTGGAGGGCGCCGCCGGAGGGGTAGGAGACGCAAGAACAGACCTCAACAGGAAGAAAGGAAAAAATCACAAAAAATGGTCACCAACATACAGGAGGGAGACACGATTCAACAGGAGATAACTTCCAATAGACATGACGGCAATCAAGAAGGTAATTTGCAGATTATTAATTTATCTACGTATATATTATCGGATTTGGATAATAAAGTGTTATCTAAGGGACTATCTTTTTCTCCCATGAATACACTTGATAAATTTATTTTTATTAAAGATCTCTATTTATTTTGTCGACAAATTACTTTCAAATTGCTTTTTCATCAGCCTTCTCTCATAGATGGTTTCTCGGATAATGATAGACGGGTCTTTAATGATCTTTTGGATTTGCTGCAAGAAAATGATCCTTTTGGAAGAGATAAGAGGTTTACAAGGCGCCTCCCTTCACAAGCAACACCATCCTTTTCTCTCTTTCCTGCGGTTCAACTCTTCTTTGATAAGATGTGTAAGGATGTGGAAAAACTACGGCTAGATCCTTTCAAAGCCAATAACCTAGGTAAGAGAGAGCGGCAAGCACTCAATAACCTTAAAAATAATTCCGGATTTGTTATACGGGAAGCAGATAAAGGGGGAAATGTAGTCTTATGGCCACACGATTTATATCTCAAGGAGATTACACGCCAACTACATGAAGGCCAGTGTTATGTGGTTTTACCATCTGACCCTACCCAATTTTTTAAGGAACAAATGGATTATCTGATCAATAGTGCTTTTCAACATAACACTATCACGAAGAAAGAAGCAGATTTTCTTGTAACTCTATTCCTGTTGTCCCCACTTTTTACGCACTCCCTAAAATTCATAAGTCTCTAATAGAACCACCGGGAAGACCGATTGTTTCAGGCATTGGTAGCCTGTTTGAACGGCCATGTATTTATATTGACCATTTTCTTCAGCCCATTGTAATTACTTTAAAATCTTTTACCAGAGACTCTACTCACCTGATGCAGATTGTTGAGGACATTGAGATTCCTGATAAGACCTTCTTGGTGAGTATGGATGTGGAATCACTCTATACGAGTATTAGTCATCGTCTGGGCATACAGGCCGTTTCATATTTTTTTGCCAAAGATTCTGATAGGACAGTTGAACATAACAACTTTATTTTGCAGCTGTTACATTTCATCTTGGACAAAAATTACTTTATTTTTGATAGGAAATATTACAGACAGATGTCAGGGACTGCGATGGGTGCACATTGTGCACCCTCATATGCTAATCTTTTTCTTGGGTGGTGGGAGGAGCTTGTGGTATACAAACATCAACTTTTTTTGTCTCATGTATTATTGTGGCAACGATACATTGATGACATTCTGTTTTTTTGGACTGGTTCGTTGGAAGATTGTTATTCTTTCATTGAGGACTTGAATGAAAATCACTTTAACATCAAATTAACATCTACTGTTTCAGATCTGTCCATTGATTTTTTGGACCTCAAGCTCTCCATTGCTGACACCAGGATTACCTGCACTTTATTTCGGAAAAGCACTGCCACAAATAGTCTTCTTCACTTCTCCAGCTTCCATCCCTCTCATCTCAAGAAGGGCATCCCTAAGGGACAATTCTTGCGTCTCAGAAGAAATTGTAGCTCTGAGACTGATTTTCTTGAACAAGCCAAAGACTTGTCTCATCGTTTCAAAAAAAGAGGATATCCCAAAAGGACAATCTCTGAAGGATTCCAATTCGCCTCCCAACAAGATAGAAGGGTTCTTCTTTCTAAACAGGTACGTCACTCTTCCCGACCATTGGCTTTAATCACAACTTTCAATAATCAATGGTCAGATATTCGCAATCTATTATCTAATAATTGGGACATATTGACGAGTGACAAGAGAATCATCTCCCACATCTCAGAATCTCCTTGTTTGGTAGCTAGACGGGCAAAGAACTTGAGGGATAGCTTATGCCACAGCCACTACCAACGTCCTGCCACCAGACTTAATCGTGGCACCAGGATCTTTGGGTCTTATCCGTGTGGAAATTGTAATATTTGCCAATTTATGTTGGACAATTTGGTCATTCCATCTCTACTCTTCCTTTTCAGATTAGACCGAAAAAGGAATTTTTCAATTGCAAATCTCGCAATATGGTCTATGCGATTTTTTGTGATTGCCCAAAGGTATATGTGGGCCAGACTACGCAGGAGCTTCGGAGAAGGATGCAACAGCACCTGTCGAATATCTCAACAGCTCAGAGGGACCTCGATAAGAACAAGACTCTCTCTTCAGTGGCAAGCCACTTCCTCGAACATCATTGTGGCAAATATTCAAGTATTAAGGTCATGGGACTCGAAAGCGTGCATTTGAATATTAGAGGTGGAGATGTCACCAGCCACCTACTACGCTGTGAGAGCAAGTGGATCTACAATCTTCAGAGTCTTTCTCCTAAAGGCCTCAACGAAGAACTTTTGTTCACCGGCTACTATAAGAAACTATAGAGTGTTAATTTGCATATTTATTTGTCTTGATGGCATTTATAGATGGCACCACTCTTCATATAGAAATGTATACTTTGTATTCTCTCTTTGAAATGTTCCTTATAGATGGCACCAATAGACCATTTGAAATCTATTGTATAAACAGCTGTCCTTTGATAATTATAAGAACTCCTTTCCTCCTTTCCTCTGTTATTACTTGATATTTACCTTTGAGATATGAGACTTTCTCTTTCTCTGTAACTATATATCCTTTAGATTATTACTCTAGATACCGATTCATCTAAATAAATCTGGTTATTTTTCCTATATGAATTGTCTGATAATTGGAGTGATACGGATGTGTTGCGGATGTTGGATTGATTGGTATATCTGTACGCACCCTTGTTAATACATGGGGTTTTCTCTAAGCATTGTTCCACCAATACCCCCAGAAACTAGTGCAAGCGCTAGAATATCCTATGGTGGCGACTTGTCTTTACATCTAGCCTCCTGTTTGTATGATTTTGGAGATTTATCCTGTGCATTATGAAATTATTGATATATTAGCGCATGCGCAATAATATTATTTGGTGGCCATTTTGGCACCCTCGATATAGGAGGTCTTAGACCAGCGCATGTGCACTAACCTCTCTGGTGATCACTGTGGCACTACGTTTAGCTATTTTACTATTTTATTATTTTTTCTTTTTCTTTTTCATTTTTTATGATTCCAGAGAGTTATTTTGTACATGCGCTTTGTCTTTGACCCTGCATGATCTTATAAAACCATCTGTGTACTAGCGCATGCGCAGTAACATCTCTGGCGGCCATCTTGGTACTCTTGGCATGTGAGGCCCGTTCTTCTTACTTCCGCCCCCAGGCACTTCCTGTCTGGAAGCCATCTTGGTACTCTCGGCATGTGAGGTCCGCTCTTCTTACTTCCGCCTCCAGGCACTTCCTGTCTGGAGCTCTCATTCTCAGCTGATGTAAGTTTCTCTTTATCTGCGATCAATAAATATGCACTCTTACAACAATTGCGCTATCACTCTGCTCCTGACGAAGCCACGGCGGTGGCGATACGCGTTGGGCTCTGTCCCCCCTGACTTCCCCTTTCTCCCCTCAGCTGGGTAACAACTTGCTCGTTTTGGTCATATTCTATGGGCTATTAGGTCATCTGACCGCTTGGAGTTTTTCTAACGGCATTTGCCACACTAACTATTGGTGCCATCTATAATGCTAATTTTAGTATGTATACCACTCTTATGTTATATAGTTGTACCGATATTGTTCCATGTATAGGATTTAGAGCAGCCCAGCGATATATATATATGATTGTTTTGTCATCTTTATTATTACAATCTGAATAGGGGACTAAGTAGATGCATATACCATTATTATTTTTGTAACACATGTTTAAATATTTGTCTGTGTAATATATATATATTCTAAGGTCTATTTGCATCTGTGTTTTTTCATCATATACTATATTTGTCATCTGGGGTGTCAGGGGGTCATGTACCCTTTCAGGATTGTTTAATTTTAATTGTTTTTATATATGTGTTGTGTGCTATATTGTAGTAGTTTTTCAATAAAATTTGTTGTCATTTTTTACTATTGAGTTCCCTGGTGTATAGTATGTCTCTTTGCTTTTTTCTGAATCTATATTTTTGACATACTCCAGGTTGAACATCTTCTTGTATATTGGGGTTGTGCCCTCCATCTTGGTTGTTTCACATGTATTTTTGGAGTCGATGCGATTTGTAGTTTTTAAAAAAAATCGCATTTTAAGCAAAAAATTTCCCATAGGAATTAATGGCGACCTTCCCATGACCCCCAACTGACATGGATTGAAACCATAGCGCAGGTGCAGTGACCTTACAAAGATGGCAGCTATGCAAATGCAGCTTCCCCACATGACCCGAATCAGCTAATAGAAGCTGACAGATGGCCGATTCAAGGTCTTAAAGGCGCAGTGCAGTGACCCAGGCAGCACACAGGGGCCCCAGGCAGCACACGGGGCGCCACGCAGCACACAGAGGCCACAGGCAGCACACGGGGCCCCAGGCAGCACACGGGGCCCAAGGCAGCACGCTGGGGCCACAGTCAGCACACGGGGCCCCAGGCAGAACGCAGGGGCCACAGTCAGCACACGGGGCTCCAGGCAGCACACGGGGCCCCAGGCAACACACGGGGCCCCAGGCAGTACGCAGGGGCCACAGTCAGCACACGGGGCCCCAGGCAGCACGCAGGGGCCACAGTCAGCACACGGGGCCCCAGGCAGCACACGGGGCCCCAGGCAGCGCACAGGTGCCACAGTCAGCACATGGGGCCCCAGGCAGCACACGGGGCCCCAGGCAGTGCACAGGGGCGCCAGGCAGCACACGGGGCCCCAGGCAGAGTACAGGGGTCTCAGGCAGCATACGGGGCCCTAGGCAGCGCACAGGGGCCCCTGACAGCGCACAGGGCCCCTGGCAGTGCACAGGGGCCACAGGCAGCGCACGGGGCCCCAGGCAGCACACGTGTCCCCAGGCTGCACGCATGGGCCACAGTCAGCACACGGGGCCCCAGGCAGCATGCAAGGGCCACAGTCAGCACACGGGGCCCCAGGCAGCACACGTGTCCCCAGGCAGCGCACAGGGGCCCCAGTCAGCACACGGGGCCCCAGGCAGCACACGGGGCCCTAGGCAGCGCACAAGGGCCCCAGGCAGCACACGGGGCCCCAGGCAGAGCACTGGGGCCCCAGGCACCACACGGGGCCCATGGCAGAGCACAGGGGCCCCAGGCAGCACACAGTGCCCCAAGCAGAGAACAGGGGCCCCATGCAGAGCACAGGTGCCCAGGCAGCACACGGGGCCCCAAGCAGAGAACAGGGGCCCCAGGCAGCAGACGGGTCCCCAGGTAGAACACACGGAGCCCTAGGCAGCGCACAGGGGCCCCTGACAGCGCACAGGGCCCCTGGCAGTGCACAGGGGCCACAGGCAGCGCACGGGACCCCAGGCAGCACACGGGGTCCCAGGCATCACACTGGGCCCAAGGCAGCACGCAGGGGCCACAGTCAGCACACGGGCCCCAGGCAGCACGCAGGAGCCACAGTCAGCACACGGGGCACCAGGCAGAACACGGGGCCCCAGGCAGCGCACAGGGGCCACAGTCAGCACACGGGGCCCCAGGCAGCACACGGGTCCACAGGCAGCGCACAGGGGCCCCAGTCAGCACACGGGGCCCAGGCAGAGCACAGGGGCCCCAGGCAGCACGCAGGGGCCACAGTCAGCACACGGGGCCCCAGGCAGCGCGCAGGGGCCACAGTCAGCACACGGGGCACCAGGCAGCACACGGGGCCCTAGGCAGCGCACAGGGGCCCCAGGCAGCACACGGGGCCCCAGGCAGAGCACAGGGGCCCCTGGCAGCACATGGGGCCCCAGGCAGAGCACAGGGGCCCCTGACAGCGCACAGGGCCCCTGGCAGTGCACAGGGGCCACAGGCAGCGCACGGGGCCCCAGGCAGCACACAGGGCCCCAGGCATCACACGGGGGCCACAGGCAGCACACGGGGCCCCAGCCAGCACACAGGGGTCCCAGGCAGCGCACGGGGCCCCAGGCAGAGCACAAGGGCCCCAGGCAGAGCACAGGGGCCCCAGGCAGCACACGGGGCCCCAGGCAGCGCACAGGGGCCCCAGGCAGCACACGGGGCCCCAGGCAGAGTACAGGGGTCCCAGGCAGCACACGGGGCCCTAGGCAGCGCACAGGGGCCCCTGACAGCGCACAGGGCCCCTGGCAGTGCACAGGGGCCACAGGCAGCGCACGGGACCCCAGGCAGCACACGGGGCCCCAGGCATCACACGGGGCCCAAGGCAGCACGCTGGGGCCACAGTCAGCACACGGGGCCCCAGGCAGCACGCAGGGGCCACAGTCAGCACACGGGGCCCCAGGCAGCGCACAAGGGCCACAGTCAGCACACGGGGCTCCAGGCAGCACACGGGTCCCCAGGCAGCGCACAGGGGCCCCAGTCAGCACACGGGGCCCAGGCAGAGCACAGGGGCCCCAGGCAGCACGCAGGGGCCACAGTCAGCACACGGGGCCCCAGGCAGCGCGCAGGGGCCACAGTCAGCACACGGGGCCCCAGGCAGCACATGGGGCCCCAGGCAGAGCACAGGGGCCCCTGACAGCACACAGGGCCCCTGGCAGTGCACAGGGGCCAAAGGCAGCGCACGGGGCCCCAGGCAGCACACAGGGCCCCAGGCATCACACGGGGGCCACAGGCATCACACGGGGCCCAGCCAGCACACGGGTTTCCAGGCAGCGCACGGGGCCCCAGGCAGAGCACAAGGGCCCCAGGCAGAGCACAGGGGCCCCAGGCAGCACACAGGGACCTTAAGGACTTACTAGTCCACTAATTGTACAATTTTATTGAGTAAATAGGCACCCCAGCACTGCTATAAGAAATTTATGTGACAAGGTTCCCTGATTTCTATAACAAATGTTAGTGGCCTGATTAATGAAAATTGCCTCAGAGTAAAACCATTTTGGTTGTCCATAGCAACCTGATACACTGCTGAATAGCTGGCAGCGCTGTTCAAGCACCATGTATTTCCTTCAGCAAATGCCCATCTAGTTATGGTGCTTGAACCTCTAGGTTCAAGCAACATATTGTAATCCGATTTCTTATATTTATGGTGCTTCAACCTCTAGGTTCAAGCAACATATTGTAATCCGATTTCTTATATTTTCTTCTTCTTCTTCTTCTTCTTCTTCTTCTCCGCGTTTTCTGCAATTAATGCGGCCCAAACAGCTCGGCGCAGAGACCCCGTTCAGGCGGCGTTTCGAAGCCCTCGGTGAGGACAGGTGTGCTATGTATTTTTGGAGTCGATGCGATTTGTAGTTTTTAAAAAAAATCGCATTTTAAGCAAAAAATTTCCCATAGGAATTAATGGCGACCTTCCCATGACCCCCAACTGACATGGATTGAAACCATAGCGCAGGTGCAGTGACCTTACAAAGATGGCAGCTATGCAAATGCAGCTTCCCACATGACCCGAATCAGCTAATAGAAGCTGACAGATGGCCGATCCAAGGTCTTAAAGGCGCAGTGCAGTGACCCAGGCAGCACACAGGGGCCCCAGGCAGCACACGGGGCGCCACGCAGCACACGGGGCCCCAGGCAACGCACGGGGCCCCAGGCGGCACACAGGGGCGCCAGACAGTGCACGGGGTCCCAGGTAGTGCACAAGGGCCACAGGTAGTGCACGGGGCCCCAGGCAGCACACAGGGGCCTCAGGCAGCGCATGGGGACCCAGGCAGTGCACATGGCCCCAGGAAGAGCACAGGGGCCACAGGCAGCGAACAGGGCCACAGACAGAGTACAGTGGCCCCAGGCAGCACACAGGGGCCTCAGGTAGCGCACAGGGGCCACAGGCAGCGCACGGAGCCCCAGGCATCACACGGGGGCCACAGGCAGCACACGGGGCCCCAGCCAGCACACAGGGGTCCCAGGCAGCGCACGGGGCCCCAGGCAGAGCACAAGGGCCCCAGGCAGAGCACAGGGGCCCCAGGCAGCACACGGGGCCCCAGGCAGCACACAGGGGCCCCAGGCAGCACATGGGGCCCCAGGCAGAGTACAGGGGTCCCAGGCAGCACACGGGGCCCTAGGCAGCGCACAGGGGCCCCTGACAGCGCACAGGGCCCCTGGCAGTGCACAGGGGCCACAGGCAGCGCACGGGACCCCAGGCAGCACACGGGGCCCCAGGCATCACACGGGGCCCAAGGCAGCACGCTGGGGCCACAGTCAGCACACGGGGCCCCAGGCAGAACGCAGGGGCCACAGTCAGCACACGGGGCTCCAGGCAGCACACGGGGCCCCAGGCAACACACGGGGCCCCAGGCAGTACGCAGGGGCCACAGTCAGCACACGGGGCCCCAGGCAGCACGCAGGGGCCACAGTCAGCACACGGGGCCCCAGGCAGCACACGGGGCCCCAGGCAGCGCACAGGTGCCACAGTCAGCACATGGGGCCCCAGGCAGCACACGGGGCCCCAGGCAGCGCACAGGGGCGCCAGGCAGCACACGGGGCCCCAGGCAGAGTACAGGGGTCTCAGGCAGCATACGGGGCCCTAGGCAGCGCACAGGGGCCCCTGACAGCGCACAGGGCCCCTGGCAGTGCACAGGGGCCACAGGCAGCGCACGGGGCCCCAGGCAGCACACGTGTCCCCAGGCTGCACGCATGGGCCACAGTCAGCACACGGGGCCCCAGGCAGCACGCAGGAGCCACAGTCAGCACACGGGGCACCAGGCAGAACACGGGGCCCCAGGCAGCGCACAGGGGCCACAGTCAGCACACGGGGCACCAGGCAGAACACGGGGCCCCAGGCAGAGCACAGGGGCCCCAGGCAGCACGCAGGGGCCACAGTCAGCACACGGGGCCCCAGGCAGCATGCAAGGGCCACAGTCAGCACACGGGGCCCCAGGCAGCACACGTGTCCCCAGGCAGCGCACAGGGGCCCCAGTCAGCACACGGGGCCCCAGGCAGCACACGGGGCCCTAGGCAGCGCACAAGGGCCCCAGGCAGCACACGGGGCCCCAGGCAGAGCACTGGGGCCCCAGGCACCACACGGGGCCCCTGGCAGAGCACAGGGGCCCCAGGCGGCACACGGGGCCCCAAGCAGAGAACAGGGGCCCCATGCAGAGCACAGGTGCCCAGGCAGCACACGGGGCCCCAAGCAGAGAACAGGGGCCCCAGGCAGCAGACGGGGCCCCAGGTAGAACACACGGAGCCCTAGGCAGCGCACAGGGGCCCCTGCAGCGCACAGGGCCCCTGGCAGTGCACAGGGGCCACAGGCAGCGCACGGGACCCCAGGCAGCACACGGGGCCCCAGGCATCACACAGGGCCCAAGGCAGCACGCAGGGGCCACAGTCAGCACACGGGGCCCCAGGCAGCACGCAGGAGCCACAGTCAGCACACGGGGCACCAGGCAGAACACGGGGCCCCAGGCAGCGCACAGGGGCCACAGTCAGCACACGGGGCCCCAGGCAGCACACGGGTCCACAGGCAGCGCACAGGGGCCCCAGTCAGCACACGGGGCCCAGGCAGAGCACAGGGGCCCCAGGCAGCACGCAGGGGCCACAGTCAGCACACGGGGCCCCAGGCAGCGCGCAGGGGCCACAGTCAGCACACGGGGCACCAGGCAGCACACGGGGCCCTAGGCAGCGCACAGGGGCCCCAGGCAGCACACGGGGCCCCAGGCAGAGCACAGGGGCCCCTGGCAGCACATGGGGCCCCAGGCAGAGCACAGGGGCCCCTGACAGCGCACAGGGCCCCTGGCAGTGCACAGGGGCCACAGGCAGGGCACGGGGCCCCAGGCAGCACACAGGGCCCCAGGCATCACACGGGGGCCACAGGCAGCACACGGGGCCCCAGCCAGCACACAGGGGTCCCAGGCAGCGCACGGGGCCCCAGGCAGAGCACAAGGGCCCCAGGCAGAGCACAGGGGCCCCAGGCAGCACACGGGGCCCCAGGCAGCGCACAGGGGCCCCAGGCAGCACACGGGGCCCCAGGCAGAGTACAGGGGTCCCAGGCAGCACACGGGGCCCTAGGCAGCGCACAGGGGCCCCTGACAGCGCACAGGGCCCCTGGCAGTGCACAGGGGCCACAGGCAGCGCACGGGACCCCAGGCAGCACACGGGGCCCCAGGCATCACACGGGGCCCAAGGCAGCACGCTGGGGCCACAGTCAGCACACGGGGTCCCAGGCAGCACGCAGGGGCCACAGTCAGCACACGGGGCCCCAGGCAGCGCACAAGGGCCACAGTCAGCACACGGGGCTCCAGGCAGCACACGGGTCCCCAGGCAGCGCACAGGGGCCCCAGTCAGCACACGGGGCCCAGGCAGAGCACAGGGGCCCCAGGCAGCACGCAGGGGCCACAGTCAGCACACGGGGCCCCAGGCAGAGTACAGGGGTCCCAGGCAGCACACGGGGCCCAGGCTTAGCACAGGGGCCCCAGGCAGCACGCAGGGGCCACAGTCAGCACACGGGGCCCCAGGCAGCGCGCAGGGGCCACAGTCAGCACACGGGGCACCAGGCAGCACACGGGGCCCTAGGCAGCGCACAGGGGCCCCAGGCAGCACACGGGGCCCCAGGCAGAGCACAGGGGCCCCTGGCAGCACACGGGGCCCCAGGCAGCGCGCAGGGGCCACAGTCAGCACACGGGGCACCAGGCAGCACACGGGGCCCTAGGCAGCGCACAGGGGCCCCAGGCAGCACACGGGGCCCCAGGCATAGCACAGGGGCCCCTGGCAGCACATGGGGCCCCAGGCAGAGCACAGGGGCCCCTGACAGCGCACAGGACCCCTGGCAGTGCACAGGGGCCACAGGCAGCGCACGGGGCCCCAGGCAGCACACAGGGCCCCAGGCATCACACGGGGGCCACAGGCAGCACACGGGGCCCCAGCCAGCACACAGGGGTCCCAGGCAGCGCACGGGGCCCCAGGCAGAGCACAAGGGCCCCAGGCAGAGCACAGGGGCCCCAGGCAGCGCACGGGGCCCCAGGCAGCGCACAGGGGCCCCAGGCAGCACACGGGGCCCCAGGCAGAGTACAGGGGTCCCAGGCAGCACACGGGGCCCTAGGCAGCGCACAGGGCCCCTGGCAGTGCACAGGGGCCACAGGCAGCGCACGGGACCCCAGGCAGCACACGGGGCCCCAGGCATCACACGGGGCCCAAGGCAGCACGCTGGGGCCACAGTCAGCACACGGGGCCCCAGGCAGCACGCAGAGGCCACAGTCAGCACACGGGGCCCCAGGCAGCGCACAAGGGCCACAGTCAGCACACGGGGCTCCAGGCAGCACACGGGTCCCCAGGCAGCGCACAGGGGCCCCAGTCAGCACACGGGGCCCAGGCAGAGCACAGGGGCCCCAGGCAGCACGCAGGGGCCACAGTCAGCACACGGGGCCCCAGGCAGCGCGCAGGGGCCACAGTCAGCACACGGGGCCCCAGGCAGCACATGGGGCCCCAGGCAGAGCACAGGGGCCCCTGACAGCACACAGGGCCCCTGGCAGTGCACAGGGGCCAAAGGCAGCGCACGGGGCCCCAGGCAGCACACAGGGCCCCAGGCATCACACGGGGCCACAGGCATCACACGGGGCTCCAGCCAGCACACGGGGTTCCAGGCAGCGCACGGGGCCCCAGGCAGAGCACAAGGGCCCCAGGCAGAGCACAAGGGCCCCAGGCAGAGCACAGGGGCCCCAGGCAGCACACAGGGACCTTAAGGACTTACTAGTCCACTAATTGTACAATTTTATTGAGTAAATAGGCACCCCAGCACTGCTATAAGAAATTTATGTGACAAGGTTCCCTGATTTCTATAACAAATTTTAGTGGCCTGATTAATGAAAATTGCCTCAGAGTAAAACCATTTTGGTTGTCCATAGCAACCTGATACACTGCTGAATAGCTGGCAGCGCTGTTCAAGCACCATGTATTTCCTTCAGCAAATGCCCATCTAGTTATGGTGCTTGAACCTCTAGGTTCAAGCAACATATTGTAATCCGATTTCTTATATTTATGGTGCTTCAACCTCTAGGTTCAAGCAACATATTGTAATCCGATTTCTTATATTTTCTTCTTCTTCTTCTTCTTCTTCTTCTCCGCGTTTTCTGCAATAAATGTGGCCCGAACCGCTCGGCGCAGAGACCCCGTTCAGGCGGCGTTTCGAAGCCCTGGGTGAGGATAGGTGTGCTATGTATTTTTGGAGTCGATGCGATTTGTAGTTTTATAAAAAAAATCGCATTTTAAAGCAAAAAATTTTCCCATAGGAATTAATGGCGACCTTCCCATGACCCCCAACTGACATGGATTGAAACCATAGCGCAGGTGCAGTGACCTTACAAAGATGGCAGCTATGCAAATGCAGCTTCCACACATGACCCGTATCAGCTAATAGAAGCTGACAGATCGCTGATTCAAGGTCTTAAAGGCGCAGTGCAGTGACCCAGGCAGCACACAGGGGCCCCAGGCAGCACACGGGGCGCCACGCAGCACACAGGGGCCACAGGCAGCACACGGGGCCCCAGGCAGCACACGGGGCCACAGGCAGCGCACAGGGGTCCCAGTCAGCACACGGGGCCCAGGAAGAGCACAGGGGCCCCAGGTAGCACGCAGGGGCCACAGTCAGCACACGGGGCCCCAGGCAGCGCGCAGGGGCCACAGTCAGAACACGGGGCACCAGGCAGCACACGGGGCCCTAGGCAGTGCACAGGGGCCCCAGGCAGCACACGGGGCCCCAGGCAGAGCACAGGGCCCCTGGCAGCACATGGGGCCCCAGGCAGAGCACAGGGCCCCTGACAGCGCACAGGGCCCCTGGCAGTGCACAGGGGCCACAGTCAGCGCACGGGGCCCCAGGCACACACAGGGCCCCAGGCATCACACGGGGCCACAGGCAGCACACGGGCCCCAGCCAGCACACAGGGTCCCAGGCAGCGCACGGGGCCCCAGGCAGAGCACAAGGACCCCAGGCAGAGCACAGGGGCCCCAGGAAGCACACGGGGCGGCAGGCAGCGCACAGGGGCCCCAGGCAGCACACGGGGCCCCAGGCAGAGTACAGGGGTCCCAGGCAGCACACGGGGCCCTAGGCAGCGCACAGGGGCCCCTGACAGCGCACAGGGCCCCTGGCAGTGCACAGGGCCACAGGCAGTGCACGGGACCCCAGGCAGCACACGGGGCCCAAGGCAGCACGCTGGGGCCACAGCAGCAACACGGGCTCCAGGCAGCACACCGGGGCCCAGGCAGCGCACAGGGCCCAGCAGTGCACAGGGGCCCAGGCAGCGCACGGGACCCCAGGCAGCACAGGGGCCCCAGGCATCACACGGGGCCCAAGGCAGCACGCTGGGCCCAGTCAGCACACGGGGCCCCAGGCAGCACGCAGAGGCACCAGTCAGCACACGGGCCCCAGGCAGCGCACAGGGCCCCAGTCAGCACACGGGGCCCAGGCAGCACACGGGTCCCCAGGCAGCGCACAGGGGCCCCAGTCAGCACACGGGGCCCAGGCAGAGCACAGGGGCCCCAGGCAGCACGCAGGGGCCACAGTCAGCACACGGGCCCCAGGCAGCGCGCAGGGGCCACAGTCAGCACACGGGGCCCCAGGCAGCACATGGGGCCCCAGGCAGAGCACAGGGGCCCCTGACACACACAGGGCCCCTGGCAGTGCACAGGGGCCAAAGGCAGCGCACGGGGCCCCAGGCAGCACACAGGCCCCAGGCATCACACGGGGCCACAGGCATCACACGGGGCCCAGCCAGCACACGGGGTTCCAGGCAGCGCACGGGGCCCCAGGCAGAGCACAAGGGCCCCAGGCAGAGCACAAGGGCCCCAGGCAGAGCACAGGGGCCCCAGGCAGCACACAGGGACCTTAAGGACTTACTAGTCCACTAATTGTACAATTTTATTGAGTAAATAGGCACCCCAGCACTGCTATAAGAAATTTATGTGACAAGGTTCCCTGATTTCTATAACAAATTTTAGTGGCCTGATTAATGAAAATTGCCTCAGAGTAAAACCATTTTGGTTGTCCATAGCAACCTGATACACTGCTGAATAGCTGGCAGCGCTGTTCAAGCACCATGTATTTCCTTCAGCAAATGCCCATCTAGTTATGGTGCTTGAACCTCTAGGTTCAAGCAACATATTGTAATCCGATTTCTTATATTTATGGTGCTTCAACCTCTAGGTTCAAGCAACATATTGTAATCCGATTTCTTATATTTTCTTCTTCTTCTTCTTCTTCTTCTTCTCCGCGTTTTCTGCAATAAATGTGGCCCGAACCGCTCGGCGCAGAGACCCCGTTCAGGCGGCGTTTCGAAGCCCTCGGTGAGGATAGGTGTGCTATGTATTTTTGGAGTCGATGCGATTTGTAGTTTTTAAAAAAAATCGCATTTTAAGCAAAAAATTTCCCATAGGAATTAATGGCGACCTTCCCATGACCCCCAACTGACATGGATTGAAACCATAGCGCAGGTGCAGTGACCTTACAAAGATGGCAGCTATGCAAATGCAGCTTCCACACATGACCCGTATCAGCTAATAGAAGCTGACAGATCGCTGATTCAAGGTCTTAAAGGCGCAGTGCAGTGACCCAGGCAGCACACAGGGGCCCCAGGCAGCACACGGGGCGCCACGCAGCACACAGGGGCCACAGGCAGCACACGGGGCCCCAGGCAGCACACGGGGCCACAGGCAGCGCACAGGGGTCCCAGTCAGCACACGGGGCCCAGGAAGAGCACAGGGGCCCCAGGTAGCACGCAGGGGCCACAGTCAGCACACGGGGCCCCAGGCAGCGCGCAGGGGCCACAGTCAGACACGGGGCACCAGGCAGCACACGGGGCCCTAGGCAGCGCACAGGGGCCCCAGGCAGCACACGGGGCCCCAGGCAGAGCACAGGGGCCCCTGGCAGCACATGGGGCCCCAGGCAGAGCACAGGGGCCCCTGACAGCGCACAGGGCCCCTGGCAGTGCACAGGGGCCACAGTCAGCGCACGGGGCCCCAGGCAGCACACAGGGCCCCAGGCATCACACGGGGGCCACAGGCAGCACACGGGGCCCCAGCCAGCACACAGGGGTCCCAGGCAGCGCACGGGGCCCCAGGCAGAGCACAAGGACCCCAGGCAGAGCACAGGGGCCCCAGGAAGCACACGGGGCGGCAGGCAGCGCACAGGGGCCCCAGGCAGCACACGGGGCCCAGGCAGAGTACAGGGGTCCCAGGCAGCACACGGGGCCCTAGGCAGCGCACAGGGGCCCCTGACAGCGCACAGGGCCCCTGGCAGTGCACAGGGGCCACAGGCAGTGCACGGGACCCCAGGCAGCACACGGGGCCCAAGGCAGCACGCTGGGGCCACAGTCAGCACACGGGGCTCCAGGGAGCACGCAGGGGCCACAGTCAGCACACGGGGCCCCAGGCAGCGCACAGGGGCCACAGTCAGCACACGGGGCTCCAGGCAGCACACGGGTCCCCAGGCAGCGCACAGGGGCCCCAGTCAGCACACGGGGCCCAGGCAGAGCACAGGGGCCCCAGGCAGCACGCAGGGGCCACAGTCAGCACACGGGGCTCCAGGCAGCACACGGGTCCCCAGGCAGCGCACAGGGGCCCCAGTCAGCACAGGGCCCCCGGGCCCGGCCCCAGGCAGCACACACGGGCCCCAGGCAGCGCACAGGGGCCCCAGTCAGCACACACGGGCCCAGGCAGAGCACAGGGGCCCCAGGCAGCACGAGGGGCCACAGTCAGCACACGGGGCCCCAGGCAGCGGCAGGGGCACAGTCAGCACACGGGCCCAGGCAGCACATGGGCCCAGGAGAGCACGGGGCCCCTGACACACACAGGGCCCTGGCATGCCCGGGGCCAAAGGCAGCGCACGGGGCCCCAGGCAGCACACAGGGCCCCAGGCATCACACGGGGGCCACAGGCATCACACGGGGCCCCAGCCAGCACACGGGGTTCCAGGCAGCGCACGGGGCCCCAGGCAGAGCACAAGGGCCCCAGGCAGAGCACAAGGGCCCCAGGCAGAGCACAGGGGCCCCAGGCAGCACACAGGGACCTTAAGGACTTACTAGTCCACTAATTGTACAATTTTATTGAGTAAATAGGCACCCCAGCACTGCTATAAGAAATTTATGTGACAAGGTTCCCTGATTTCTATAACAAATTTAGTGGCCTGATTAATGAAAATTGCCTCAGAGTAAAACCATTTTGGTTGTCCATAGCAACCTGATACACTGCTGAATAGCTGGCAGCGCTGTTCAAGCACCATGTATTTCCTTCAGCAAATGCCCATCTAGTTATGGTGCTTGAACCTCTAGGTTCAAGCAACATATTGTAATCCGATTTCTTATATTTATGGTGCTTCAACCTCTAGGTTCAAGCAACATATTGTAATCCGATTTCTTATATTTTCTTCTTCTTCTTCTTCTTCTTCTTCTCCGCGTTTTCTGCAATAAATGTGGCCCGAACCGCTCGGCGCAGAGACCCCGTTCAGGCGGCGTTTCGAAGCCCTCGGTGAGGATAGGTGTGCTATGTATTTTTGGAGTCGATGCGATTTGTAGTTTTTAAAAAAAATCGCATTTTAAGCAAAAAATTTCCCATAGGAATTAATGGCGACCTTCCCATGACCCCCAACTGACATGGATTGAAACCATAGCGCAGGTGCAGTGACCTTACAAAGATGGCAGCTATGCAAATGCAGCTTCCCACATGACCCGAATCAGCTAATAGAAGCTGACAGATGGCGATTCAAGGTCTTAAAGGCGCAGTGCAGTGACCCAGGCAGCACACAGGGGCCCCAGGCAGCACACGGGCGCCACGCAGCACACAGGGCCACAGGCAGCACACGGGCCCCAGGCAGCACACGGGGCCCCAGGCAACGCACGGGGCCCAGGCGGCACACGGGGCCCAGAAGGCACGGGGGCCCAGGTAGCACAAGGGCCACAGTACACGGGGCCCCAGGCAGCACACAGGGGCCTCAGCAGCGCAGGGGCCCAGGCAGGCACATGGCCCCAGGAAGAGCACAGGGGCCCAGGCAGCGCCAGGGCCCAGCAGAGTACAGTGGCCCCAGGCAGCACAGGGGCCCAGGAGCGACAGGGGCCACAGGCAGGCACGGGGCCCCAGGCATCACACGGGGCCACAGGCAGCACACGGGGCCCCAGCCAGCACACAGGGGTCCCAGGCAGCGCACGGGGCCCCAGGCAGAGCACAAGGGCCCCAGGCAGAGCACAGGGGCCCCAGGCAGCACACGGGCCCCAGGCAGCGCACAGGGGCCCCAGGCAGCACACGGGGCCCCAGGCAGAGTACAGGGGTCCCAGGCAGCACACTGGGCCCTAGGCAGCGCACAGGGGCCCCTGACAGCGCACAGGGCCCCTGGCAGTGCACAGGGGCCACAGGCAGCGCACGGGACCCCAGGCAGCACACGGGGCCCCAGGCATCACACGGGGCCAAGGCAGCACGCTGGGGCCACAGTCAGCACACGGGGCCCCAGGCAGCACGCAGGGGCCACAGTCAGCACACGGGGCCCCAGGCAGCGCACAGGGGCCACAGTCAGCACACGGGGCTCCAGGCAGCACACGGGTCCCCAGGCAGCGCACAGGGGCCCCAGTCAGCACACGGG
The DNA here is from genome assembly GCA_033576555.1 of Oophaga sylvatica. Classification (NCBI taxonomy): domain Eukaryota; kingdom Metazoa; phylum Chordata; class Amphibia; order Anura; family Dendrobatidae; genus Oophaga; species Oophaga sylvatica. The sequence goes on along the minus strand of JARQOD010000004.1, from coordinate 64,749,653 downwards.
GCCCAGGCAGAGCACAGGGGGCCCCAGGCAGCACGCAGGGGCCACAGTCAGCACACGGGGCCCCAGGCAGCGTGCAGGGCCACAGTCAGCACACGGGGCCCCAGGCAGCACATGGGGCCCCAGGCAGAGCACAGGGGCCCCTGACAGCACACAGGGCCCCTGGCAGTGCACAGGGGCCAAAGGCAGCGCACGGGGCCCCAGGCAGCACACAGGGCCCCAGGCATCACACGGGGGCCACAGGCATCACACGGGGCCCCAGCCAGCACACAGGGGTTCCAGGCAGCGCACGGGGCCCCAGGCAGAGCACAAGGGCCCCAGGCAGAGCACAGGGGCCCCAGGCAGCACACAGGGACCTTAAGGACTTACTAGTCCACTAATTGTACAATTTTATTGAGTAAATAGGCACCCCAGCACTGCTATAAGAAATTTATGTGACAAGGTTCCCTGATTTCTATAACAAATGTTAGTGCCTGATTAATGAAAATTGCCTCAGAGTAAAACCATTTTGGTTGTCCATAGCAACCTGATACACTGCTGAATAGCTGGCAGCGCTGTTCAAGCACCATGTATTTCCTTCAGCAAATGCCCATCTAGTTATGGTGCTTGAACCTCTAGGTTCAAGCAACATATTGTAATCCGATTTCTTATATTTATGGTGCTTCAACCTCTAGGTTCAAGCAACATATTGTAATCCGATTTCTTATATTTTCTTCTTCTTCTTCTTCTTCTCCGCGTTTTCTGCAATTAATGCGGCCCGAACCGCTCGGCGCAGAGACCCCGTTCAGGCGGCGTTTCGAAGCCCTCGGTGAGGACAGGTGTGCTATGTATTTTTGGAGTCGATGCGATTTGTAGTTTTTAAAAAAAAAATCGCATTTTAAGCAAAAAATTTGCCATAGGAATTAATGGCGACCTTCCCATGACCCCCAACTGACATGGATTGAAACCATAGCGCAGGTGCAGTGACCTTACAAAGATGGCAGCTATGCAAATGCAGCTTCCACACATGACCCGTATCAGCTAATAGAAGCTGACAGATCGCTGATTCAAGGTCTTAAAGGCGCAGTGCAGAGACCCAGGCAGCACACAGGGCCCCAGGCAGCACACGGGGCGCCACGCAGCACACAGGGGCCACAGGCAGCACACGGGGCCCCAGGCAACGCACGGGTCCACAGGCAGCGCACAGGGGCCCCAGTCAGCACACGGGGCCCAGGCAGAGCACAGGGGCCCCAGGCAGCACGCAGGGGCCACAGTCAGCACACGGGGCCCCAGGCAGCGCGCAGGGGCCACAGTCAGCACACGGGGCACCAGGCAGCACACGGGGCCCTAGCAGCGCACAGGGGCCCCAGGCAGCACACGGGGCCCAGGCAGAGCACAGGGGCTCCTGGCAGCACATGGGGCCCCAGGCAGAGCACAGGGGCCCCTGACAGCGCACAGGGCCCCTGGCAGTGCACAGGGGCCACAGGCAGCGCACGGGGCCCCAGGCAGCACACAGGGCCCCAGGCATCACACGAGGGCCACAGGCAGCACACGGGGCCCCAGCCAGCACACAGGGGTCCCAGGCAGCGCACGGGGCCCCAGGCAGAGCACAAGGGCCTCAGGCAGAGCACAGGGGCCCCAGGCAGCACACGGGGCCCCAGGCAGCGCACAGGGGCCCCAGGCAGCACACGGGGCCCCAGGCAGAGTACAGGGGTCCCAGGCAGCACACGGGCCCTAGGCAGCGCACAGGGGCCCTGACAGCGCACAGGGCCCCTGGCAGTGCACAGGGGCCACAGGCAGCGCACGGGACCCCAGGCAGCACACGGGGCCCCAGGCATCACACGGGGCCCAAGGCAGCACGCTGGGGCCACAGTCAGCACACGGGGCCCAGGCAGCACGCAGGGGCCACAGTCAGCACACAAGGCCCCAGGCAGCGCACAGGGGCCACAGTCAGCACACGGGGCTCCAGGCAGCACACGGGTCCCCAGGCAGCGCACAGGGGCCCCAGTCAGCACACGGGGCCCAGGCAGAGAACAGGGGCCCCAGGCAGCACGCAGGGGCCACAGTCAGCACACGGGGCCCCAGGCAGCGCGCAGGGGCCATCAGACAGCCAGCACAGGGGCCCCAGGCAGCACATGGGGCCCCTGACAGCACACAGGGCCCCTGGCAGTGCACAGGAGCCAAAGGCAGCGCACGGGGCCCCAGGCAGCACACAGTGCCCCAGGCATCACACGGGGGCCACAGGCATCACACGGAGCCCCAGTCAGCACACATGGGTTCCAGGCAGCGCACGGGGCCCCAGGCAGAGCACAAGGGCCCCAGGCAGAGCACAGGGGCCCCAGGCAGCACACAGGGACCTTAAGGACTTACTATTCCACTAATTGTACAATTTTATTGAGTAAATAGGCACCCCAGCACTGCTATAAGAAATTTATGTGACAAGGTTCCCTGATTTCTATAACAAATGTTAGTGGCCTGATTAATGAAAATTGCCTCAGAGTAAAACCATTTTGGTTGTCCATAGCAACCTGATACACTGCTGAATAGCTGGCAGCGCTGTTCAAGCACCATGTATTTCCTTCAGCAAATGCCCATCTAGTTATGGTGCTTGAACCTCTAGGTTCAAGCAACATATTGTAATCCGATTTCTTATATTTATGGTGCTTCAACCTCTAGGTTCAAGCAACATATTGTAATCCGATTTCTTATATTTTCTTCTTCTTCTTCTTCTTCTTCTTCTCCGCGTTTTCTGCAATTAATGCGGCCCGAACCGCTCGGCGCAGAGACCCCGTTCAGGCGGCGTTTCGAAGCCCTCGGTGAGGACAGGTGTGCTATGTATTTTTGGAGTCGATGCGATTTGTAGTTTTTAAAAAAATCGCATTTTAAGCAAAAATTTCCCATAGGAATTAATGGCGACCTTCCCATGACCCCCAACTGACATGGATTGAAACCATAGCGCAGGTGCAGTGACCTTACAAAGATGGCAGCTATGCAAATGCAGCTTCCACACATGACCCGTATCAGCTAATAGAAGCTGACAGATCGCTGATTCAAGGTCTTAAAGGCGCAGTGCAGTGACCCAGGCAGCACACAGGGGCCCCAGGCAGCACACGGGGCGCCACGCAGCACACAGGGGCCACAGGCAGCACACGGGGCCCCAGGCAGCACACGGGGCCCCAGGCAACGCACGGGGCCCCAGGCGGCACACAGGGGCCCCAGACAGTGCACGGGGCCCCAGGTAGTGCACAAGGGCCACAGGTAGTGCACGGGGCCCCAGGCAGTGCACGCGGCCCCAGGTAGTGCACGGGGGCCTCAGGTAGCGCACGGGGCACCTGGTAGTGCACAGGGGCCACAGGCAGTGCACAGGGGCCTCAGGCAGCACACGGGCCAGAACACGGGGCCCTAGGCAGAGCACAGGGGCCCCAGGCAGCGCACAGGGGCCTCAGGCAGCGCACGGGGCCCCAGGCAGCGCACAGGGGCCTCAGGCAGCGCACGGGGCCCAAGGCAGCGCACAGGGGCCACAGGCAGCACACAGGGGCCACAGACAGCGCACGGGGCCCCAGGCAGCACACGGGGGCCCTGGCAAAGCACAGTGGCCCCAGGCAGCGCACAGGGGCCACAGGCAGCGCATGGGGACCCAGGCAGTGCACATGGCCCCAGGAAGAGCACAGGGGCCACAGGCAGCGCACAGGGGCCACAGGCAGCGCACAGGGCCACAGACAGAGTACAGTGGCCCCAGGCAGCACACAGGGGCCTCAGGTAGCGCACAGGGGCCACAGGCAGTGCACGGGGCCCCAGGCAGCACACGGGGCCCTTGGCAGCGCACAGTGGCCACAGGCAGCGCACGGGGCCACGGCAGTGCACAGGGGCCTCAGGCAGCACACGGGCCAGAACACGGGGCCCTAGGCAGAGCACAGGGGCCCCAGGCAGCGCACAGGGGCCTCAGGCAGCGCACGGGGCCCCAGGGAGCGCACAGGGGCCTCAGGCAGCGCACGGGGCCCAAGGCAGCGCACAGGGGCCACAGGCAGCACACAGGGGCCACAGACAGCGCACGGGGCCCCAGGCAGCACACGGGGCCCCAGGCAAAGCACAGTGGCCCCAGGCAGCGCACAGGGGCCACAGGCAGCGCATGGGGACCCAGGCAGTGCACATGGCCCCAGGAAGAGCACAGGGGCCACAGGCAGCGCACAGGGGCCACAGGCAGCGCACAGGGCCACAGACAGAGTACAGTGGCCCCAGGCAGCACACAGGGGCCTCAGGTAGCGCACAGGGGCCACAGGCAGCGCACGGGGCCCCAGGCATCACACGGAGGCCACAGGCAGCACACGGGGCCCCAGCCAGCACACAGGGGTCCCAGGCAGCGCACGGGGCCCCAGGCAGAGCACAAGGGCCCCAGGCAGAGCACAGGGGCCCCAGGCAGCACACGGGGCCCCAGGCAGCGCACAGGGGCCCCAGGCAGCACACGGGGCCCCAGGCAGAGTACATGGGTCCCAGGCAGCACACGGGGCCCTAGGCAGTGCACAGGGGCCCCTGACAGCGCACAGGGCCCCTGGCAGTGCACAGGGGCCACAGGCAGCGCACGGGACCCCAGGCAGCACACGGGGCCCCAGGCATCACACGGGCCCAAGGCAGCACGCTGGGGCCACAGTCAGCACACGGGGCCCCAGGCAGCACGCAGGGGCCACAGTCAGCACACGGGGCCCCAGGCAGCGCACAGGGGCCACAGTCAGCACACGGGGCTCCAGGCAGCACACGGGTCCCCAGGCAGCGCACAGGGGCCCCAGTCAGCACACGGGGCCCAGGCAGAGCACAGGGGGCCCCAGGCAGCACGCAGGGACCACAGTCAGCACACAGGGGCCACAGGCAGCGCGCAGGGGCCACAGTCAGCACACGGGGCCCCAGGCAGCACATGGGGCCCCAGGCAGAGCACAGGGGCCCCTGACAGCACACAGGGCCCCTGGCAGTGCACAGGGGCCAAAGGCAGCGCACGGGGCCCCAGGCAGCACACAGGGCCCCAGGCATCACACGGGGGCCACAGGCATCACACGGGGCCCCAGCCAGCACACAGGGGTTCCAGGCAGCGCACGGGGCCCCAGGCAGAGCACAAGGGCCCCAGGCAGAGCACAGGGGCCCGAGGCAGCACAAGGGGCCCTTGGCAGCGCACAGTGGCCACAGGCAGCGCACGGGGCCCCAGGCAGTGCATAAGGACCCCAGGCAGAGCACAGGGGCCCCAGGCAGCACACAGGGACCCTAAGGACTTACTAGTCCACTAATTGTACAATTTTATTGAGTAAATAGGCACCCCAGCACTGCTATAAGAAATTTATGTGACAAGGTTCCCTGATTTCTATAACAAATGTTAGTGGCCTGATTAATGAAAATTGCCTCAGAGTAAAACCATTTTGGTTGTCCATAGCAACCTGATACACTGCTGAATAGCTGGCAGCGCTGTTCAAGCACCATGTATTTCCTTCAGCAAATGCCCATCTAGTTATGGTGCTTGAACCTCTAGGTTCAAGCAACATATTGTAATCCGATTTCTTATATTTATGGTGCTTCAACCTCTAGGTTCAAGCAACATATTGTAATCCGATTTCTTATATTTTCTTCTTCTTCTTCTTCTTCTTCTTCTCCGCGTTTTCTGCAATTAATGCGGCCCGAACCGCTCGGCGCAGAGACCCCGTTCAGGCGGCGTTTCGAAGCCCTCGGTGAGGACAGGTGTGCTATGTATTTTTGGAGTCGATGCGATTTGTAGTTTTTAAAAAAAATCGCATTTTAAGCAAAAAATTTCCCATAGGAATTAATGGCGACCTTCCCATGACCCCCAACTGACATGGATTGAAACCATAGCGCAGGTGCAGTGACCTTACAAAGATGGCAGCTATGCAAATGCAGCTTCCACACATGACCCGTATCAGCTAATAGAAGCTGACAGATCGCTGATTCAAGGTCTTAAAGGCGCAGTGCAGTGACCCAGGCAGCACACAGGGGCCCCAGGCAGCACACGGGGCGCCACGCAGCACACAGGGGCCACAGGCAGCACACGGGGCCCCAGGCAGCACACGGGGCCCCAGGCAGCACACGGGGCCCCAGGCAACGCACACAGGGGCCCCAGGCGGCACACAGGGGCCCCAGACAGTGCACGGGGCCCCAGGTAGTGCACAAGGGCCACAGGTAGTGCACGGGGCCCCAGGCAGCACATAGGGGCCCCAGGCAGTGCACGCGGCCCCAGGTAGTGCACGGGGGCCTCAGGTAGCGCACGGGGCACCTGGTAGTGCACAGGGGCCACAGGCAGTGCACAGGGGCCTCAGGCAGCACACGGGCCAGAACACGGGGCCCTAGGCAGAGCACAGGGGCCCCAGGCAGCGCACAGGGGCCTCAGGCAGCGCACGGGGCCCCAGGCAGCGCACAGGGGCCTCAGGCAGCGCACGGGGCCCAAGGCAGCGCACAGGGGCCACAGGCAGCACACAGGGGCCACAGACAGCGCACGGGGCCCCAGGCAGCACACGGGGCCCTGGCAAAGCACAGTGGCCCCAGGCAGCGCACAGGGGCCACAGGCAGCGCATGGGGACCCAGGCAGTGCACATGGACCCAGGAAGAGCACAGGGGCCACAGGCAGCGCACAGGGGCCACAGGCAGCGCACGGGGCCCCAGGCATCACACGGGGGCCACAGGCAGCACACGGGGCCCCAGCCAGCACACAGGGGCCTCAGGTAGCGCACAGGGGCCACAGGCAGCGCACGGGGCCCCAGGCATCACACGGGGGCCACAGGCAGCACACGGGGCCCCAGCCAGCACACAGGGGTCCCAGGCAGCGCACGGGGCCCCAGGCAGAGCACAAGGGCCCCAGGCAGAGCACAGGGGCCCCAGGCAGCACACGGGGCCCCAGGCAGCGCACAGGGGCCCCAGGCAGCACACGGGGCCCCAGGCAGAGTACAGGGGTCCCAGGCAGCACACGGGGCCCTAGGCAGCGCACAGGGGCCCCTGACAGCGCACAGGGCCCCTGGCAGTGCACAGGGGCCACAGGCAGCGCACGGGACCCCAGGCAGCACACGGGGCCCCAGGCATCACACGGGGCCCAAGGCAGCACGCTGGGGCCACAGTCAGCACACGGGGCCCCAGGCAGCACGCAGGGGCCACAGTCAGCACACGGGGCCCCAGGCAGCGCACAGGGGCCACAGTCAGCACACGGGGCTCCAGGCAGCACACGGGTCCCCAGGCAGCGCACAGGGGCCCCAGTCAGCACACGGGGCCCAGGCAGAGCACAGGGGGCCCCAGGCAGCACGCAGGGGCCACAGTCAGCACACGGGGCCCCAGGCAGCGCGCAGGGGCCACAGTCAGCACACGGGGCCCCAGGCAGCACATGGGGCCCCAGGCAGAGCACAGGGGCCCCTGACAGCACACAGGGCCCCTGGCAGTGCACAGGGGCCAAAGGCAGCGCACGGGGCCCCAGGCAGCACACAGGGCCCCAGGCATCACACGGGGGCCACAGGCATCACACGGGGCCCCAGCCAGCACACAGGGGTTCCAGGCAGCGCACGGGGCCCCAGGCAGAGCACAAGGGCCCCAGGCAGAGCACAGGGGCCCCAGGCAGCACAAGGGGCCCTTGGCAGCGCACAGTGGCCACAGGCAGCGCACGGGGCCCCAGGCAGTGCATAAGGACCCCAGGAAGAGCACAGGGGCCCCAGGCAGCACACAGGGACCCTAAGGACTTACTAGTCCACTAATTGTACAATTTTATTGAGTAAATAGGCACCCCAGCACTGCTATAAGAAATTTATGTGACAAGGTTCCCTGATTTCTATAACAAATGTTAGTGGCCTGATTAATGAAAATTGCCTCAGAGTAAAACCATTTTGGTTGTCCATAGCAACCTGATACACTGCTGAATAGCTGGCAGCGCTGTTCAAGCACCATGTATTTCCTTCAGCAAATGCCCATCTAGTTATGGTGCTTGAACCTTAGGTTCAAGCAACATATTGTAATCCGATTTCTTATATTTATGGTGCTTCAACCTCTAGGTTCAAGCAACATATTGTAATCCGATTTCTTATATTTTCTTCTTCTTCTTCTTCTTCTTCTTCTCCCGCGTTTTCTGCAATTAATGCGGCCCGAACCGCTCGGCGCAGAGACCCCGTTCAGGCGGCGTTTCGAAGCCCTCGGTGAGGACAGGTGTGCTATGTATTTTTGGAGTCGATGCGATTTGTAGTTTTTAAAAAAAATCGCATTTTAAGCAAAAAATTTCCCATAGGAATTAATGGCGACCTTCCCATGACCCCCAACTGACATGGATTGAAACCATAGCGCAGGTGCAGTGACCTTACAAAGATGGCAGCTATGCAAATGCAGCTTCCACACATGACCCGTATCAGCTAATAGAAGCTGACAGATCGCTGATTCAAGGTCTTAAAGGCGCAGTGCAGTGACCCAGGCAGCACACAGGGGCCCCAGGCAGCACACGGGGCGCCACGCAGCACACAGGGGCCACAGGCAGCACACGGGGCCCAGGCAGCACACGGGCCCAGGCAGCACACGGGGCCCCAGGCAAAGCACACAGGGGCCCCAGGCGGCACACAGGGCCCCAGACAGTGCACGGGGCCCCAGGTAGTGCACAAGGGCCACAGGTAGTGCACGGGGCCCCAGGCAGCACATAGGGGCCCCAGGCAGTGCACGCGGCCCCAGGTAGTGCACGGGGGCCTCAGGTAGCGCACGGGGCACCTGGTAGTGCACAGGGGCCACAGGCAGTGCACAGGGGCCTCAGGCAGCACACGGGCCAGAACACGGGGCCCTAGGCAGAGCACAGGGGCCCCAGGCAGCGCACAGGGGCCTCAGGCAGCGCACGGGGCCCCAGGCAGCGCACAGGGGCCTCAGGCAGCGCACGGGGCCCCAGGCAGCGCACAGGGGCCACAGGCAGCACACAGGGGCCACAGACAGCGCACGGGGCCCCAGGCAGCACACGGGGCCCCTGGCAAAGCACAGTGGCCCCAGGCAGCGCACAGGGGCCACAGGCAGCGCATGGGGACCCAGGCAGTGCACATGGACCCAGGAAGAGCACAGGGGCCACAGGCAGCGCACAGGGGCCTCAGGTAGCGCACAGGGGCCACAGGCAGCGCACGGGGCCCCAGGCAGCACACAGGGCCCTTGGCAGCGCACAGTGGCCACAGGCAGCGCATGGGGGCCCCAGGAAGAGCACAGGGGCCACAGGCAGCGCACAGGGGCCTCAGGCAGCGCACGGGGCCACAGACAGAGTACAGTAGCCCCAGGCAGCGCACAGGGGCCTCAGGTAGCGCACAGGGGCCACAGGCAGCGCATGGGGCCCTAGGCAGCACACGGGGCCCTTGGCAGCGCACAGTGGCCACAGGCAGCGCACGGGGACCCAGGCAGTGCATAAGGGCCCCAGGCAGCGCACTGGACACCTGGCAGCGCACAAGAGCCCCAGGCAGCACACAGGGCCCCAGGCAGCGCACAGGGGCCACAGGCAGTGCACGGGGCCCCTGGCAGCACACAGGGTCCACAGGCAGCGAATGGGGTCACAGGCAACGCACGGGGCCCCATGCAGCACACAGGGGCCTCAGGCAGCGCACGGGGCCACAGACAGCGCACAGGGGTCACAGGCAGCGCACAGGGCCCCAGGCAGCACACGGGGCCCTTGGCAGCGCACAGTGGCCACAGGCAGCGCACGGGGCCCCAGGCAGTGCATAAGGGCCCCAGGCAGCGCACTGGGCCCCTGGCAGCGTACAGGGGCCCCAGGCAGTGCACAGGGGCCACAGGCAGCGCACGGCGACCCAGGCAGAGCACAGGGTCCCCAGGCAGCGCACGGGGCCCCAGGCAGCACACAGGGGCCTCAGGCAGCGCACGGGGCCACAGACAGCGCACAGGGGTCACATGCAGCGCACAGGGCCCCAGGCAGCACAAGGGGCCCTTGGCAGCGCACAGTGGCCACAGGCAGCGCACGGGGCCACAGACAGCGCACAGGGGTCACAGGCAGCGCACAGGGCCCCAGGCAGCACACGGGGCCCTTGGCAGCGCACAGTGGCCACAGGCAGCGCACGGGGCCCCAGGCAGTGCATAAGGGCCCCAGGCAGCGCACTGGGCCCCTGGCAGCGTACAGGGGCCCCAGGCAGCGCACAGGGGCCACAGGCAGCACACGGCGACCCAGGCAGAGCACAGGGTCCCCAGGCAGCGCACGGGGCCCCAGGCAGCACACAGGGGCCTCAGGCAGCGCACGGGGCCACAGACAGCGCACAGGGGTCACAGGCAGCGCACGTGGCCCCAGGCAGTGCATAAGGGCCCCAGGGAGCGCACTGGGCCCCTGGCAGCGTACAGGGGCCCCAGGCAGCGCACAGGGGCCACAGGCAGCGCACGGCGACCCAGGCAGAGTACAGGGTCCCCAGGCAGCGCACGGGGCCCCTGGCAGCACACAGGGGCCACAGGCAGCGCACGGGGCCCCTGGCAGCACACAGGGGCCACAGGCAGCGCACGGGGTCACAGGCAGCGCACGGGGCCCCAGGCAGTGCACGGGGACCCAGGTAGCACACAGGCAGCGCACGGGGTTACAGGCATCGCACAGGGGCCACAGGCAGCGCACGGGGCCCCAGGCAGAGCACAGTGGCCCCAGGCAGCGCACAGGGGCTACAGGCAGCGCACAGGGGCCACAGGCAGCGCACGGGGCCCCAGGCAGCACACGGGGCCCCTGGCAGTGCACAGTGGCCCCAGGCAGCGCACAGGGCCCCAGGCAGAGCATAAGGGCCCCAGGCAACGCACGGGGCCCCTGGCAGCGCACAGGGGCCCCAGGTAGTGCACGGGGCCCTAGGCAGCGTACAGGGGCCACAGGCAGCGCACGGGGCCCCAGCCAGCACACGGGACCCCAGGCAGCGCACAGGGGCCACAGGCAACTCACATCACCAGGTAGAGCACAGGGGCCCCAGGCAGCACATGGGGCCCCAGGGAGCACATAGGGCCCCAGGCGGAGCACAGGGACCCCAGGCAGCACACAGGGGCCGCAGGCAGCGCACAGGGCCCCAGGCAGCGCACAGGGGCCCCAGACAGCATACGGGGCCCCAGGCAGCATACGGGGCCCCAGTCAGCACACGTGGCCCATGCAGCGCACAGGGCCCCAGGCAGAGCACAGGGGCCCAGGCAGCACACGGGGCTCCAGGCAGAGCACAGTGCCCAGGCAGCACACAGGGACCTTAAGGACTTACTAGTCCACTAATTGTACAATTTTATTGAGTAAATAGGCACCCCAGCACTGCTATAAGAAATTTATGTGACAAGGTTCCCTGATTTCTATAACAAATGTTTAGTGGCCTGATTAATGAAAATTGCCTCAGAGTAAAACCATTTTGGTTGTCCATAGCAACCTGATACACTGCTGAATAGCTGGCAGCGCTTTTCAAGCACCATGTATTTCCTTCAGCAAATGCCCATCTAGTTATGGTGCTTGAACCTCTAGGTTCAAGCAACATATTGTAATCCGATTTCTTATATTTATGGTGCTTCAACCTCTAGGTTCAAGCAACATATTGTAATCCGATTTCTTATATTTTCTTCTTCTTCTTCTTCTTCTTCTTCTTCTCCTCGTTTTCTGCAATTAATGCGGCCCGAACCGCTCGGCGCAGAGACCCCGTTCAGGCGGCGTTTCGAAGCCCTCGGTGAGGACAGGTGTGCTATGTATTTTTGGAGTCGATGCGATTTGTAGTTTTTAAAAAAAATCGCATTTTAAGCAAAAAATTTCCCATAGGAATTAATGGCGACCTTCCCATGACCCCCAACTGACATGGATTGAAACCATAGCGCAGGTGCAGTGACCTTACAAAGATGGCAGCTATGCAAATGCAGCTTCCACACATGACCCGTATCAGCTAATAGAAGCTGACAGATCGCTGATTCAAGGTCTTAAAGGCGCAGTGCAGTGACCCAGGCAGCACACAGGGGCCCCAGGCAGCACACGGGGCGCCACGCAGCACACAGGGGCCACAGGCAGCACACGGGGCCCCAGGCAGCACACGGGGCCCCAGGCAACGCACGGGGCCCCAGGCGGCACACAGGGGCCCCAGACAGTGCACGGGGCCCCAGGTAGTGCACAAGGGCCACAGGTAGTGCACGGGGCCCCAGGCAGTGCACGCGGCCCCAGGTAGTGCACGGGGGCCTCAGGTAGCGCACGGGGCACCTGGTAGTGCACAGGGGCCACAGGCAGTGCACAGGGGCCTCAGGCAGCACACGGGCCAGAACACGGGGCCCTAGGCAGAGCACAGGGGCCCCAGGCAGCGCACAGGGGCCTCAGGCAGCGCACGGGGCCCCAGGGAGCGCACAGGGGCCTCAGGCAGCGCACGGGGCCCAAGGCAGCGCACAGGGGCCACAGGCAGCACACAGGGGCCACAGACAGCGCACGGGGCCCCAGGCAGTGCACGCGGCCCCAGGTAGTGCACGGGGGCCTCAGGTAGCGCACGGGGCACCTGGTAGTGCACAGGGGCCTCAGGCAGCGCACGGGGCCCCAGGCAGCGCACAGGGGCCTCAGGCAGCACACGGGGCCCAAGGCAGCGCACAGGGGCCACAGGCAGCACACAGGGGCCACAGACAGCGCATGGGGCCCCAGGCAGCACACGGGGCCCCTGGCAAAGCACAGTGGCCCCAGGCAGCGCACAGGGGCCACAGGCAGCGCATGGGGACCCAGGCAGTGCACATGGCCCCAGGAAGAGCACAGGGGCCACAGGCAGCGCACAGGGGCCACAGGCAGCGCACAGGCCACAGACAGAGTACAGTGGCCCCAGGCAGCACACAGGGGCCTCAGGTAGCGCACAGGGGCCACAGGCAGCGCACGGGGCCCCAGGCAGCACACGGGGCCCTTGGCAGCGCACAGTGGCCACAGGCAGCGCACGGGGGCCACGGCAGTGCACAGGGGCCTCAGGCAGCACACGGGCCAGAACACGGGGCCCTAGGCAGAGCACAGGGGCCCCAGGCAGCGCACAGGGGCCTCAGGCAGCGCACGGGGCCCCAGGGAGTGCACAGGGGCCTCAGGCAGCGCACGGGGCCCAAGGCAGCGCACAGGGGCCACAGGCAGCACACAGGGGCCACAGACAGCGCACGGGGCCCCAGGCAGCACACGGGGCCCCTGGCAAAGCACAGTGGCCCCAGGCAGCGCACAGGGCCACAGGCAGCGCATGGGGACCCAGGCAGTGCACATGGCCCCAGGAAGAGCACAGGGGCCACAGGCAGCGCACAGGGGCCACAGGCAGCGCACAGGGCCACAGACAGAGTACAGTGGCCCCAGGCAGCACACAGGGGCCTCAGGTAGCGCACAGGGGCCACAGGCAGCGCACGGGGCCCCAGGCATCACACGGGGGCCACAGGCAGCACACGGGGCCCCAGCCAGCACACAGGGGTCCCAGGCAGCGCACGGGGCCCCAGGCAGAGCACAAGGGCCCCAGACAGAGCACAGGGCCCCAGGCAGCACACGGGGCCCCAGGCAGCGCACAGGGGCCCCAGGCAGCACACGGGGCCCCAGGCAGAGTACAGGGGTCCCAGGCAGCACACGGGGCCCTAGGCAGCGCACAGAGGCCCCTGACAGCGCACAGGGCCCCTGGCAGTGCACAGGGGCCACAGGCAGCGCACGGGACCCCAGGCAGCACACGGGGCCCCAGGCATCACACGGGGCCCAAGGCAGCACGCTGGGGCCACAGTCAGCACACGGGGCCCCAGGCAGCACGCAGGGGCCACAGTCAGCACACGGGGCCCCAGGCAGCGCACAGGGGCCACAGTCAGCACACGGGGCTCCAGGCAGCACACGGGTCCCCAGGCAGCGCACAGGGCCCCAGTCAGCACACGGGGCCCAGGCAGAGCACAGGGGGCCCCAGGCAGCACGCAGGGGCCACAGTCAGCACACGGGGCCCCAGGCAGCGCGCAGGGGCCACAGTCAGCACACGGGGCCCCAGGCAGCACATGGGGCCCCAGGCAGAGCACAGGGGCCCCTGACAGCACACAGGGCCCCTGGCAGTGCACAGGGGCCAAAGGCAGCGCACGGGGCCCCAGGCAGCACACAGGGCCCCAGGCATCACACGGGGGCCACAGGCATCACACGGGGCCCCAGCCAGCACACAGGGGTTCCAGGCAGCGCACGGGGCCCCAGGCAGAGCACAAGGGCCCCAGGCAGAGCACAGGGGCCCCAGGCAGCACACAGGGACCTTAAGGACTTACTAGTCCACTAATTGTACAATTTTATTGAGTAAATAGGCACCCAGCACTGCTATAAGAAATTTATGTGACAAGGTTCCCTGATTTCTATAACAAATGTTAGTGGCCTGATTAATGAAAATTGCCTCAGAGTAAAACCATTTTGGTTGTCCATAGCAACCTGATACACTGCTGAATAGCTGGCAGCGCTGTTCAAGCACCATGTATTTCCTTCAGCAAATGCCCATCTAGTTATGGTGCTTGAACCTCTAGGTTCAAGCAACATATTGTAATCCGATTTCTTATATTTATGGTGCTTCAACCTCTAGGTTCAAGCAACATATTGTAATCCGATTTCTTATATTTTCTTCTTCTTCTTCTTCTTCTTTCCGCGTTTTCTGCAATTAATGCGGCCCGAACCGCTCCGCGCAGAGACCCCGTTCAGGGGGCATTTCGAAGCCCTCGGTGGGGACAGGTGAGCTATGTATTTTTAGATTTAGTTTTTAAAAAAAATCGCATTTTATGCAAAAATTTTCCCATAGGAATTAATGGTGACCTTTCCATGACCCCCAACTGACATGGATTGAAGCCACAGCGCAGGTGCAGTGACCTTACAAAGATGGCAGCTATGCAAATGCAGCTTCCACACATGACCCGTATCAGCTAATAGAAGCTGACAGATCGCTGATTCAAGGTCTTAAAGGCGCAGTGCAGTGACCCAGGCAGCACACAGGGGCCCCAGGCAGCACACGGGGCGCCACGCAGCACACAGGGCCACAGGCAGCACACGGGGCCCCAGGCAGCACACGGGGCCCCAGGCAACGCACGGGTCCACAGGCAGCGCACAGGGACCCCAGTCAGCACACGGGGCCCAGGCAGAGCACAGGGGCCCCAGGCAGCACGCAGGGGCCACAGTCAGCACACGGGGCCCCAGGCAGCGCGCAGGGGCCACAGTCAGCACACGGGGCACCAGTCAGCACACGGGGCCCTAGGCAGCGCACAGGGGCCCCAGGCAGCACACGGGGCCCCAGGCAGAGCACAGGGGCCCCTGGCAGCACATGGGGCCCCAGGCAGAGCACAGGGGCCCCTGACAGCGCACAGGGCCCCTGGCAGTGCACAGGGGCCACAGGCAGCTCACGGGGCCCCAGGCAGCACACAGGGCCCCAGGCATCACACGAGGGCCACAGGCAGCACACGGGGCCCCAGCCAGCACACAGGGGTCCCAGGCAGCGCACGGGGCCCCAGGCAGAGCACAAGGGCCTCAGGCAGAGCACAGGGGCCATAGGCAGCACACGGGGCCCCAGGCAGCGCACAGGGGCCCCAGGCAGCACACGGGGCCCCAGGCAGAGTACAGGGGTCCCAGGCACACACGGGGCCCTAGGCAGCGCACAGGGGCCCCTGACAGCGCACAGGGCCCCTGGCAGTGCACAGGGGCCACAGGCAGCGCACGGGACCCCAGGCAGCACACGGGGCCCCAGGCATCACACGGGGCCCAAGGCAGCACGCTGGGGCCACAGTCAGCACACGGGGCCCCAGGCAGCACGCAGGGGCCACAGTCAGCACACGGGGCCCCAGGCAGCGCACAGGGGCCACAGTCAGCACACGGGGCTCCAGGCAGCACACGTGTCCCCAGGCAGCGCACAGGGGCCCCAGTCAGCACACGGGGCCCAGGCAGAGCACAGGGGCCCCAGGCAGCACGCAGGGGCCACAGTCAGCACACGGGGCCCCAGGCAGCACGCAGGGGCCACAGTCAGCACACGGGGCCCCAGGCAGCACACAGTGGCCACAGGCAGCGCATGGGGGCCACGGCAGTGCACGGGGCCCCAGGAAGAGCACAGGGGCCACAGGCAGCGCACAGGGGCCTCAGGCAGCGCACGGGGCCACAGACAGAGTACAGTAGCCCCAGGCAGCGCACAGGGGCCTCAGGTAGCGCACAGTGGCCACAGGCAGCGCATGGGGCCCTAGGCAGCACACGGGGCCCTTGGCAGCGCACAGTGGCCACAGGCAGCGCACGGGGACCCAGGCAGTGCATAAGGTCCCCAGGCAGCGCACTGGACACCTGGCAGCGCACAAGAGCCCCAGGCAGCACACAGGGCCCCAGGCAGCGCACAGGGGCCACAGGCAGTGCACGGGGCCCCTGGCAGCACACAGGGTCCACAGGCAGCGAATGGGGTCACAGGCAACGCACGGGGCCCCATGCAGCACACAGGGGCCTCAGGCAGCGCACGGGGCCACAGACAGCGCACAGGGGTCACAGGCAGCGCACAGGGCCCCAGGCAGCACACGGGGCCCTTGGCAGCGCACAGTGGCCACAGGCAGCGCACGGGGCCCCAGGCAGTGCATAAGGGCCCCAGGCAGCGCACTGGGCCCCTGGCAGCGTACAGGGGCCCCAGGCAGCGCACAGGGGCCACAGGCAGCGCACGGCGACCCAGGCAGAGCACAGGGTCCCCAGGCAGCGCACGGGGCCCCAGGCAGCACACAGGGGCCTCAGGCAGCGCACGGGGCCACAGACAGCGCACAGGGTCACATGCAGCGCACAGGGCCCCAGGCAGCACAAGGGGCCCTTGGCAGCGCACAGTGGCCACAGGCAGCGCACGGGGCCACAGACAGCGCACAGGGGTCACAGGCAGCGCACAGGGCCCCAGGCAGCACACGGGGCCCTTGGCAGCGCACAGTGGCCACAGGCAGCGCACGGGGCCCCAGGCAGTGCATAAGGGCACCAGGCAGCGCACTGGGCCCCTGGCAGCGTACAGGGGCCCCAGGCAGCGCACAGGGGCCACAGGCAGCGCACGGCGACCCAGGCAGAGCACAGGGTCCCCAGGCAGCGCACGGGGCCCCAGGCAGCACACAGGGCCTCAGGCAGCGCACGGGGCCACAGGCAGCGCACGTGGCCCCAGGCAGTGCATAAGGGCCCCAGGGAGCGCACTGGGCCCCTGGCAGCGTACAGGGGCCCCAGGCAGCGCACAGGGGCCACAGGCAGCGCACGGCGACCCAGGCAGAGTACAGGGTCCCCAGGCAGCGCACGGGGCCCCTGGCAGCACACAGGGGCCACAGGCAGCGCACGGGGCCCCTGGCAGCACACAGGGGCCACAGGCAGCGCACGGGGTCACAGGCAGCGCACGGGGCCCCAGGCAGTGCACGGGGACCCAGGTAGCACACAGGCAGCGCACGGGGTTACAGGCATCGCACAGGGGCCACAGGCAGCGCACGGGGCCCCAGGCAGAGCACAGTGGCCCCAGGCAGCGCACAGGGGCTACAGGCAGCGCACAGGGGCCACAGGCAGCGCACGGGGCCCCAGGCAGCACACGGGGCCCCTGGCAGTGCACAGTGGCCCCAGGCAGCGCACAGGGCCCCAGGCAGAGCATAAGGGCCCCAGGCAGCGCACGGGCCCCTGGCAGCGCACAGGCGCCCCAGGTAGTGCACGGGGCCCTAGGCAGCGTACAGGGGCCACAGGCAGCGCACGGGGCCCCAGCCAGCACACGGGACCCCAGGCAGCGCACAGGGGCCACAGGCAACTCACATCACCAGGTAGCGCACGGGGCCCCAGGCAGCGCACAGGGGCCTCAGGCAGCGCACGGGGCCCAAGGCAGCGCACAGGGGCCACAGGCAGCACACAGGGGCCACAGACAGCGCACGGGGCCCCAGGCAGCACACGGGGCCCCAGGCAAAGCACAGTGGCCCCAGGCAGCGCACAGGGGCCACAGGCAGCGCATGGGGACCCAGGCAGTGCACATGGCCCAGGAAGAGCACGGGGCCACAGGCACGGGACAGGGGCCTCAGGTAGCGCACAGGGGCCACAGGCAGCGCACGCGGGCCCCAGGCAGCACACAGGGCCCTTGGCAGCGCACAGTGGCCACAGGCAGCGCATGGGGGCCACGGCAGTGCACGGGGCCCAGGAAGAGCACAGGGGCCACAGGCAGCGCACAGGGGCCTCAGGCAGCGCACGGGGCCACAGACAGAGTACAGTAGCCCCAGGCAGCGCACAGGGGCCCAGGTAGCGCACAGGGGCCACAGGCAGCGCATGGGGCCCTAGGCAGCACACGGGGCCCTTGGCAGCGCACAGTGGCCACAGGCAGCGCACGGGGACCCAGGCAGTGCATAAGGGCCCCAGGCAGCGCCTGGACACCTGGCAGCGCACAAGAGCCCCAGGCAGCACACAGGGCCCCAGGCAGCGCACAGGGGCCACAGGCAGTGCACGGGGCCCCTGGCAGCACACAGGGTCCACAGGCAGCGAAGGGGTCACAGGCAACGCACGGGGCCCATGCATCACACAGGGGCCTCAGGCAGCGCACGGGGCCACAGACAGCGCACAGGGGTCACAGGCAGCGCACAGGGCCCCAGGCAGCACACGGGGCCTGGCAGCGCACAGTGGCCACAGGCAGCGCACGGGCCCCAGGCATGCTAAGGGCCCAGGCAGCGCACTGGGCCCCTGGCAGGTACAGGGGCCCAGCAGCGCCAGGGCCACAGGCAGGCACGGCGACCAGGCAGGCACGGGTCCAGCAGCGCACGGGCCAGCACACACAGGGGCCTCAGGCAGCGCACGGGCCACAACAGCGCACAGGGTCACATGCAGCGCACAGGGCCAGGCAGCACAAGGGCCTTGGCGCGCACAGTGGCCACAGCAGCGCACGGGCCACAGACAGCGCACAGGTCACAGGCAGCGCACAGGGCCCCAGGCAGCACACGGGGCCCTTGGCAGCGCACAGTGGCCACAGGCAGCGCACGGGGCCCCAGGCAGTGCATAAGGGCCCCAGGCAGCGCACTGGGCCCCTGGCAGCGTACAGGGGCCCCAGGCAGCGCACAGGGGCCACAGGCAGCGCACGGCGACCCAGGCAGAGCACAGGGTCCCCAGGCAGCGCACGGGGCCCCAGGCAGCACACAGGGGCCTCAGGCAGCGCACGGGGCCACAGGCAGCGCACGTGGCCCCAGGCAGTGCATAAGGGCCCCAGGGAGCGCACTGGGCCCCTGGCAGCGTACAGGGGCCCCAGGCAGCGCACAGGGGCCACAGGCAGCGCACGGCGACCCAGGCAGAGTACAGGGTCCCCAGGCAGCGCACGGGGCCCCTGGCAGCACACAGGGGCCACAGGCAGCGCACGGGGCCCCTGGCAGCACACAGGGGCCACAGGCAGCGCACGGGGTCACAGGCAGCGCACGGGGCCCCAGGCAGTGCACGGGGACCCAGGTAGCACACAGGCAGCGCACGGGGTTACAGGCATCGCACAGGGGCCACAGGCAGCGCACGGGGCCCCAGGCAGAGCACAGTGGCCCCAGGCAGCGCACAGGGGCTACAGGCAGCGCACAGGGGCCACAGGCAGCGCACGGGGCCCCAGGCAGCACACGGGACCCCTGGCAGTGCACAGTGGCCCCAGGCAGCGCACAGGGCCCCAGGCAGAGCATAAGGGCCCCAGGCAGCGCACGGGGCCCCTGGCAGCGCACAGGGGCCCCAGGTAGTGCACGGGGCCCTAGGCAGCGTACAGGGGCCACAGGCAGCGCACGGGGCCCCAGCCAGCACACGGGACCCCAGGCAGCGCACAGGGGCCACAGGCAACTCACATCACCAGGTAGACCACAGGGGCCCCAGGCAGCACATGGGGCCCAGGGAGCACATAGGGCCCCAGGCGGAGCACAGGGACCCCAGGCAGCACACAGGGGCCGCAGGCAGCGCACAGGGCCCCAGGCAGCGCACAGGGGCCCCAGACAGCATACGGGGCCCCAGGCAGCATACGGGGCCCCAGGCAGCACACGTGGCCCATGCAGCGCACAGGGCCCCAGGCAGAGCACAGGGGCCCAGGCAGCACACGGGGCTCCAGGCAGAGCACAGTGGCCCCAGGCAGCACACGGAGCCCAAGGCAGAGCACAGGGGCCCCAGGCAGCACACGGTGGCTGAAGTGGCTTCCGAGGTGCCGAATGTGCCAAAGTGGCTACCAAGTGGCCAAAATGGCTACCAAGGTGCCGAATGTGCCAAAGTGGCTACCAAGTGGCCAAAGTGGCTACCGAGGTGCCGAATGTGCCAAAGTGGCTACAAAGTAGCCAAAGTAGCTACCGAGGGGCTTTGTGCACCAAAGCGGCTACCAAGGATTCTTGCATGCCAAAATGGCTACCAAGAGGGCCAAAGTGGCTAACAAGGGGCCCAGCACATCAAAGTGGCTACCAAGGGACCATATACAACCCATCCCAGGTTGTGCCATCGCGATACACAACATTCATATTCTAACTTTACTTTCTTACAGTCGACACCTGATACACTGCTGTAAAGCTGGCAGCGCTGTTCAAGCACCATGTATTTCCTTCAGGAAATGCCCATCTAGTTTCTTCTTCTTCTTCTTCTCCGCATTTTCTGCAATTAATGCGGCCCGAACCGCTCCGCGCAGAGACCCCGTTCAGGGGGCATTTCGAAGCCCTCGGTGGGGACAGGTGAGCTATGTATTTTTAGATTTAGTTTTTAAAAAAAATCGCATTTTATGCAAAAATTTTCCCATAGGAATTAATGGTGACCTTTCCATGACCCCCAACTGACATGGATTGAAGCCACAGCGCAGGTGCAGTGACCTTACAAAGATGGCAGCTATGCAAATGTAGCTTCCATACATGACCTGTATCAGCTAATAGAAGCTGACAGATCGCTGATTCAAGGTCTTAAAGGCGCAGCACAGGGCCCCAGGCAGCACACAGGGGCCACAAGCAGCACAAAGGGCCACAGGCAGCTCACAGAGGCCACAGGCAGCGCACAGGGCCCCAGGCAGCTCACAGGGGCCACAGGCAGCGCACGGGGCCCAAGGCAGCGCACAGGGGCCCCAGGCAGCGCATGGGGACCACAGGCAGCGCACAGGGCTCCAGGCAGCTCACAGGGGCCACAGGCAGCGCACTGAGCCCCAGGCAGAGCACAGGGGCCGCAGGCAGCGCACGGGGCCCCAGGCAGTGCACAGGGGCCACAGGCAGCGCACGGGACCCCAGGCAGCGCACTGAGCCCCAGGCAGAGCACAGGGGCCGCAGGCAGCGCACGGGGCCCCAGGCAGTGCACAGGGGCCCCAGGCAGCGCTCGGGCACCAGGCAGCGCACAGGGGCCCCTGACAGCGCACAGGGCCCCTGGCAGTGCACAGGGGCCACAGGCAGCGCACGGGACCCCAGGCAGCACACGGGGCCCCAGGTATCACACGGGGCCCAAGGCAGCACGCAGGGGCCACAGTCAGCACACGGGGCCCCAGGCAGCACGCAGGGGCCACAGTCAGCACACGGGGCCCCAGGCAGCGCACAGGGGCCACAGTCAGCACACGGGGCACCAGGCAGCACACGGGGCCCCAGGCAGCACACGGGTCCCCAGGCAGCATGCAGGGGCCACAGTCAGCACACGGGGCCCCAGGCAGCGCGCAGGGGCCACAGTCAGCACACGGGGCACCAGGCAGAGCACAGGGGCCCCAGGCAGCACGCAGGATCCACAGTCAGCACACGGGGCCCCAGGCAGCGCGCAGGGGCCCCAGGCAGCACGCAGGGGCCACAGTCAGCACACGGGGCCCCAGGCAGCGCGCAGGGGCCACAGTCAGCACACGGGGCACCAGGCAGCACACGGGGCCCTAGGCAGCGCACAGGGGCCCAGGCAGCACACGGGGCCCCAGGCAGAGCACAGGGGCCCCTGGCAGCACATGGGGCACCAGGCAGAGCACAGGGGCCCCTGACAGCGCACAGGGCCCTGGCAGTGCACAGGGGCCACAGGCAGCGCACGGGGCCCCAGGCAGCACACAGGGCCCCAGGCATCACACGGGGCCCCAGCCAGCACACAGGGGTCCCAGGCAGCGCACGGGGCCCCAGGCAGCGCACGGGGCCCCAGGCAGAGCACAAGGGCCCCAGGCAGAGCACAAGGGCCCCAGGCAGAGCACAGGGCCCCAGGCAGCACACGGGGCCCCAGGCAGCGCACAGGGGCCACAGTCAGCACATGGGGCCCCAGGCAGCATACGGGGCCCCAGGCAGCACACAGGGGCCCCAGGCAGCACACGGGGCCCCAGGCAGAGTACAGGGGTCCCAGGCAGCACACGGGGCCCTAGGCAGCGCACAGGGGCCCCTGACAACGCACAGGGCCCCTGGCAGTGCACAGGGGCCACAGGCAGCGCACGGGACCCCAGGCAGCACACGGGGCCCCAGGCATCACACGGGGCCCAAGGCAGCACGCAGGGGCCACAGTCAGCACACGGAGCCCCAGGCAGCACACGGGGCATCAGGCAGCACACGGGGCCCCAGGCAGCGCACAGGGACCACAGTCAGCACACGGGGCTCCAGGCAGCACACGGGTCCCCAGGCAGCGCACAGGGGCCCCAGTCAGCACACGGGGCCCAGGCAGAGCACAGGGGCCCCAGGCAGCACGCAGGGGCCACAGTCAGCACACGGGGCCCCAGGCAGCGCGCAGGGGCCACAGTCAGCACACGGGGCCCAAGGCAGCACGCAGGGGCCACAGTCAGCACACGGAGCCCCAGGCAGCACACGGGGCCCCAGGCAGCGCACAGGGACCACAGTCAGCACACGGGGCTCCAGGCAGCACACGGGTCCCCAGGCAGCACACAGGGGCCCCAGTCAGCACACGGGGCCCAGGCAGAGCACAGGGGCCCCAGGCAGCACGCAGGGGCCACAGGCAGCGCACGGGACCCCAGGCAGCACACGGGGCCCCAGGCATCACACGGGGCCCAAGGCAGCACGCAGGGGCCACAGTCAGCACACGGAGCCCCAGGCAGCACACGGGGCATCAGGCAGCACACGGGGCCCCAGGCAGCGCACAGGGACCACAGTCAGCACACGGGGCTCCAGGCAGCACACGGGTCCCCAGGCAGCGCACAGGGGCCCCAGTCAGCACACGGGGCCCAGGCAGAGCACAGGGGCCCCAGGCAGCACGCAGGGGCCACAGTCAGCACATGTGGCCCCAGGCAGAGCACAGGGGCCCCTGACAGCGCACAGGGCCCCTGGCAGTGCACAGGAGCCACAGGCAGCGCACAGGGCCCCAGGCATCACACAGGGCCCCAGCCAGCACACAGGGGTTCCAGGCAGCGCACGGGGCCCCAGGCAGAGCACAAGGGCCCCAGGCAGAGCACAGGGGCCCCAGGCAGCACACAGGACCTTAAGGACTTACTAGTCCACTAATTGTACAATTTTATTGAGTAAATAGGCACCCCAGCACTGCTATAAGAAATTTATGTGACAAGTAGTGTTGAGCGATACGATAATGCAAATATCGGCTATCGGCCGATATTAGCTCTATCGGCCTTTCGATAATTCGTTTCGATATTTTCGTCTTATCGAATACCGGAATCGGATTTGTCACTGTCACTGTGAGTGTCCGTCGGTCGGGTCTGTCAGGAGTCAGCGGCACTTACCTGGCAGAAGATCTCCGGCGGTCACGTCCTGGACTGCTTGATGGCCGCCATTATCTTCTCCCTGGCGGTCACATGCAGTTTTTCGCGATAACTGCAGTGACTGCAGGGTAATCCCGGCCGTAAAGCAGTCCGATGACGTCACCGCCAGGGAAGCAGGTAATCAGCTGTGCTGCGCCGGGATGACAGGCTCTGCCTGTCATTCTGATGTAGCAGAGCTGGATTGTCGTGGGACACTCGTTACTATGGACTGCGTCGGTCAGGTGGTATACTTTTTTTTTTTTTTTTTTCATTTTTTTACAGGAGATCGATGGCGTCGCAGCAGGATGAGACAGTAATAAAAGAAATGAAAACTGTGTTTTGTTTTTTTTTATTAAATTAAAAAAAAATTTTTGGAACATTCACCCGTCCGGGTACATAAACAATTTAACTATTTATTTACATACAGGGACCCTGTCCGGGTTATTTAGACTTCTTTGACAGGGGTGTTCTAGGTACCACCTGGTACTCTTCTGGTGCTTGCCAAACATCCGAGACACCAAGGACCACCAGGACCTGATGACGTCGTGTGGCCTGTACAGTCAAGTCGTGACCCGCTATCTGGGTCTGTGTGGCCACCTCTTTCATCTCTCTCCGGGTCTGGAGCCCTATGTCACGGACTGTACGAACCCCAGGGGGCCTAACAGGCGCCGGGTACGGGCCAGCTATACTTATCATGTCCATAGCTGGGGCTGCTGAGGAGACCACTGAGGGAGGCTGGGGAGATTTACGGCGTGGGGTGGGCACTTTTGCAGAGGCCTGGATGTGGGAGGCTGAAGGCTTCGAGGGTCTCACAGGTTCCTGACACACTGGGAGTAGGGGTCGCACCTGGTAACATTTAGGGCGTACCACCCATTGTAACCCCAGTGTCGGGTGTAAGTCACCAAGTCTCCTGGCAACAGGTCCCTCCCCGGGTGTCCTTCTGGGAGGTGAGCCTCCACGTCCCGCCGGGTCACAAAGACTTCTAAATAAAGTCCAGGCTCCTTGATGAAGCCCCACCCACCTTTCAATTTAAAGCTCCGTACTGCACCCTTACGCCGCGGCTCACTCAGGGTTCCTTTATCCTTTCTCATCCGGTCCTTATCTGCCCGGTCCTTCTCCAGGTGACGTTGGCGAAGTTTTAGGGTTTCTCGCTGCTCCCTTTGTCGCTCTGCTTCCCGCTCCAAACGTCTCCACTCTTCCTCCTGACGCCGGTTGTAATTCTCCTCCACCAGTTGCTCCATGTCTCCACCACTCCACTGCAGCTTACAGTGTCCGGTTTGCGGCAGCTCTCCTGTCGCCCCCCAGTCCTGGCGGCGCTCCCTTGCGGAGGAAGCAGACGGCTCTAAATCAGATGACAGTCGGGTCTCCGGTACAGGCAGGTAGTGCTCTGGTGCCTGCGCGGCCTCCTCCATGAGGACGGGTGTCGCTTCTTCTGTCTCAGCGACGGGGGCAGACAGCGGGTTCTGGGGTGCTGACGGTGCTGCGGTTTTTGCAGGAACAGGTGCCTCCACTGCGACAACGTCAACCGGATCACATTGCAAGGGCTCCTCTACTATAACGGGTGCCTCACCTTCCGGTACAGACACTTCAGGTAAGAGGGATTGGCGCCGCTCCAAGTTTATTTTTAGGGCACGCCAGCTGGCTTCCATCCTGGCGACCTCCTCCCGGTGCCGGGCCAGGCCTCTCAGGGTATCCTCCGCTTCTTGCAGCGTAGGAGGGTTTACAGGCCGGGTGCCCAACGGTGATTCTGTGGCGATCGGGTCGCTTCCGTGGGGGGAGAGCTCTGACTGCTCCATCCCTTCCCACTTCTGCTCGTCGTGTCCATTAGCCATCTCTGCCAAGTCACATGTGTCATATCTGGAGAGGGCCCCTCTTTTGTAGGGAGGCGGGACCTTCGTGTTAGTTTCCGCACACTGAGGAGGATGAGGAGGCGGAACTCCAGAGCTGTGGGGCACGATGTTACATTGCAGTACCATTTACAGTGGGCGGCCATCGTTTTCACGCCACTGAGTGAGTGACACCCACGAAGAGCACGCCCTTCTTCTTCACCAGTGCCTCGTCGTGACGCAGATATGGCGGAAAAATGGCAAATACATTCTCTGATGATTTTAGCAATTCTCAAGCACAAAACCAGTGCAATTCAGGCACACAGGACCTCTAGGTTCAAGCAACATATTGTAATCCGATTTCTTATATTTTCTTCTTCTTCTTCTTCTCCGCGTTTTCTGCAATTAATGCGGCCCGAACCGCTCGGCGCAGAGACCCCGTTCAGGCGGCGTTTTGAAGCCCTCGGTGAGGACAGGTGTGCTATGTATTTTTGGAGTCGATCCGATTTGTAGTTTTTTAAAAAAAAATCGCATTTTAAGCAAAAAATTTCCCATAGGAATTAATGGCGACCTTCCCATGACCCCCAACTGACATGGATTGAAATCATAGCGCAGGTGCAGTGACCTTACAAAGATGGCAGCTATGCAAATGCAGCTTCCCCACATGACCCGAATCAGCTAATAGAAGCTGACAGATGGCCGATTCAAGGTCTTAAAGGCGCAGTGCAGTGACCCATGCAGCACACAGGGGCCCCAGGCAGCACACGGGGCGCCACGCAGCACACAGGGGCCACAGGCAGCACACGGGGCCCCAGCAGCACACGGGGCCCCAGGCAACGCACGGGGCCCCAGGTGGAACACAGGGGCCCCAGGTAGTGCACGGGGCCCCAGGCAGCACACAGGGGCACCAGGCAGTGCACGGGGCCCCAGGTAGTGCACAGGGGCCTCAGGTAGCGCACGGAGCCCCTGGTAGTGCACAGGGGCCACAGGCAGCGCACAGGGGCCTCAGGCAGCACACGGGCCAGAACTCGGGGCCCTAGGCAGAGCACAGGGGCCCCGGGCAGCGCACAGGGGCCTCAGGCAGCGCACAGGGGCCTCAGGCAGCGCACGGGGCCCCAGGCAGCGCACAGGGGCCTCAGGCAGCGCACAGGGCCACAGACAGCGCACGGGGCCCCAGGAAGCACACGGGGCCCCTGGCAAAGCACAGTGGCCACAGGCAGCGCACAGGGGCCACAGGCAGCGCACAGGGCCACAGACAGAGTACAGTGGCCACAGGCAGCGCACGGGGCCACAGGCAGCACACGGGGCCCTTGGCAGCGCACATTGGCCACAGGCAGCGCACGGGGGCCACAGGAAGCACACGGGGAACCAGGCAATGCACGGGGCCCCAGGAAGAGCACAGGGGCCACAGGCAGCGCACAGGGGCCTCAGGCAGCGCACGGGGCCACAGACAGAGTACAGGAGCCCCAGGCAGCGCACAGGGGCCTCAGGTAGCGCACAGGGGCCACAGGCAGCGCACGGGGCCCCAGGCAGCACACGGGGCCCTTGGCAGCGCAGAGTGGCCACAGGCAGCGCACGGGGACCCAGGCAGTGCATAAGGGCCCCAGGCAGCGCACTGGACCCCTGGCAGCGCACAAGAGCCCCAGGCAGCGCACAGGGCCCCAGGCAGCGCACAGGGCCCCAGGCAGCGCACAGGGGCCACAGACAGTGCACGGGCCCCTGGCAGCACACAGGGGCCACAAGCAGCGAATGGGGTCACAGGCAACGCACGGGGCCCCAGGCAGCGCACGGGGCCCCAGGTAGCACACAGGGGCCTCAGGCAGCGCACGGGGCCACAGACAGCGCACAGGGGTCACAGGCAGCACACGGGGCCCTTGGCAGCGCACAGTGGCCACAAGCAGCGCACGGGGCCCCAGGCAGTGCATAAGGGCCCCAGGCAGCGCACTGGGCCCCTGGCAGCATACAGGGGCCACAGGCAGCGCACAGGGGTCACAGGCAGCGCACGGCGACCCAGGCAGAGCACAGGGTCCCCAGGCAGCGCACGGGGCCCCTGGCAGCACACAGGGGCCACAGGCAGCGCACGGGGCCCCTGGCAGCACACAGGGCCACGGCACCACGGCACAGGCAGCGCACGGGGCCCCAGGCAGCGCACGGGGCCCCAGGTAGCACACAGGCAGCGCACGGGGTTACAGGCATCGCACAGGGGCCACAGGCAGCGCACGGGGCCCCAGGCAGAGCACAGTGGCCCCAGGCAGCGCACAGGGGCTACAAGCAGCGCACAGGGGCCACAGGCAGCGCACGGGGCCCCAGGCAGCACACGGGGCCCCAGGCAGTGCACAGTGGCCCCAGGCAGCGCCAAGGCCCCAGGCAGAGCATAAGGGCCCCAGGCAGCGCATGGGGCCCCTGGCAGCGTACAGGGGCCACAGGCAGCGCACGGGTCTCCAGGCAGCGCACAGGGGCCACAGGCAGCGCACGGGGCCCCTGGCAGCACACGGGACCCCAGGGAGCACATAGGGCCCCAGGCGGAGCACAGGGACCCCAGGCAGCGCACGGGGCCCCTGGCAGCGTACAGGGGCCACAGGCAGCACATGGGTCTCCAGGCAGCGCACAGGGGCCACAGGCAGCGCACGGGGCCCCAGGCAGCACACGGGACCCCAGGCAGCGCACAGGGGCCACAGGCATCTCACATCACCAGGTAGAGCACAGGGGCCCCAGGCAGCACACGGGGCCCCAGGGAGCACATAGGGCCCCAGGCGGAGCACAGGGACCCCAGGCAGCACACAGGGGCCGCAGGCAGCGCACAGGGCCCCAGGCAGCGCACAGGGGCCCCAGACAGCATACGGGCCCCAGGCAGCATACGGGGCCCCAGGCAGCACACGTGGCCCATGCAGCGCACAGGGCCCCAGGCAGAGCACAGGGGCCCAGGCAGCACACGGGGCTCCAGGCAGAGCACAGTGGCCCCAGGCAGCACACGGAGCCCAAGGCAGAGCACAGGGGCCCCAGGCAGCACACGGTGGCTGGAGTGGCTACCGAGGTGCCGAATGTACCAAAGTGGCTACCAAGTGGCCAAAATGGCTACCAAGGTGCCGAATGTGCCAAAGTGGCTACCAAGTGGCCAAAGTGGCTACCGAGGTGCCGAATGTGCCAAAGTGGCTACAAAGTAGCCAAAGTAGCTACCGAGGGGCTCTGTGCACCAAAGTGGCTACCAAGGATTCTTGCATGCCAAAATGGCTACCAAGGGGCCAAAGTGGCTAACAAGGGGCCCAGCACATCAAAGTGGCTACCAAGGGACCATATACAACCCATCCCAGGTTGTGCCATCGCTATACACAACATTCATATTCTAACTTTACTTTCTTACAGTCGACACCTGATACACTGCTGTAAAGCTGGCAGCGCTGTTCAAGCACCATGTATTTCCTTCAGGAAATGCCCATCTAGTTTCTTTTTCTTCTTCTCCGCGTTTTCTGCAATTAATGCGGCCCGAACCGCTCCGCGCAGAGACCCCGTTCAGGGGGCATTTCGAAGCCCTCGGTGGGGACAGGTGAGCTATGTATTTTTAGAGTCGATCCAATTTTTAGTTTTTAAAAAAAAATCGCATTTTATGCAAAAATTTTCCCATAGGAATTAATGGTGACCTTTCCATGACCCCCAACTGACATGGATTGAAGCCACAGCGCAGGTGCAGTGACCTTACAAAGATGGCAGCTATGCAAATGCAGCTTCCACACATGACCTGTATCAGCTAATAGAAGCTGACAGATCGCTGATTCAAGGTCTTAAAGGCGCAGCACAGGGCCCCAGGCAGCACACAGGGGCCACAAGCAGCACAAAGGGCCACAGGCAGCCACAGGGCCCAGGCAGCTCACAGGGCACAGCAGCGCACGGGGCCAAAGGCAGCGCACAGGGGCCCCAGGCAGCGCACAGTGGCCCCAGGCAGCGCATGGGGACCACAGGCAGCGCACAGGGCTCCAGGCAGCTCACAGGGGCCACAGGCAGCGCACTGAGCCCCAGGCAGAGCACAGGGGCCACAGGCAGCGCACGGGGCCCAAGGCAGTGCACAGGGGCCCCAGGCAGCGCACGGGGCACCAGGCACTGCACAGTGGCCCTAGACGGCGCACAGGGGCCCCAGGTGGCGCACGGGGCCCCAGGCAGCGCACAGGGGACCCAGGTGGCGCACGGGGCCCCAGGCAGTGCACAGGGGCCCCAGGCAGCACACAAGGCCCCAGTCAGAGCACAGGGGCCCCAGGCAGCACACGAGGCCCCAGGCAGCGCACAGAGGCCCCAGGCGGCACACAGTAGCCACAGGCAGCGCTCGGGGCCCCAGGCGGAGCACACGGGCCACAGGCAGCACACAAGGTCCCAGGCAGAGCACAGCGGCCCCAGGCGGCACACGAGGCCCCAGGCAGCGCACAGAGGCCCCAGGCGGCACACAAGGGCCACAGGCAGTGGACGGGGCCCCAGGCAGCGCATGGGGCCACAGTCAACGCACGGGGCCCCAGGCAGAGCACGGGGCCCCAGGCAGAGCACAGGGGCCCCAGGCAGTGCACAGGGGCCACAGGCAGCGCACAGGGGCCACAGGCAGCGCACAGGGGCCACAGGCAGAGCACAGGGGCCACAGGCAGCGGACAAGGGCCACAGGCAGCGGACGGGGCCCCAGGCAGAGCTCAGGGGCCCCAGGCAGCGCATGGGGCCCCTGGCAGTGCACGGGGCCCCAGGCAGAGCACAGGGGCCCAGGCAGCGCACGGGGCCTCTGGCAGTGCACAGGGGCCACAGGCATCGCTCGGGGCCACAGGCAGCGCACAGGGGCCACAGGCAGCGCACGGGGACCCAGTTAGAGCACAAGGTCCACAGGCAGCACATGGGGCCCCAGGCAGAGCACAGGGGCCCCAGGCAGCACACAGGGGCCACAGGCAGCGCACGAGACCCCAGGCAACGCACAGGGGCCACAGGCAGCGCACGTCACCAGGCAGAGCACAGCGGACCCAGGCAGCGCATGGGGCCCCAGGGAGCACACAGGGCCCCAGGCGGAGCACAGGGACCCCAGGCAGCACACACAGGGTGCCGGCAGGCAGTCACAGAGCCCCAGGCAGCATACGGAGCCGCAGGCAGTGCACAGGGCCCCAGGCAGAGCACAGGGGCCACAAGCAGCACACGGGTCTCCAGGCAGCGCACAGGGGCCACAGGCAGCGCACGGGGCCACAGGCAGCGCACAGGGGCCACAGGCAGCGCACGGGACCCGAGGCAACGCACGTCACCAGGCAGAGCACAGCGGACCCAGGCAGCGCATGGGGTACCAGGCTGCACAGGGGCCCCAGGGAGCACACGGGGCCCCAGGCGGAGCACAGGGACCCCAGGCAGCACACAGGGGCCCAGACAGCATACGGAGCCGGAGGCAGCACACGGGGCCCAGGCAGTGCACAGGGCCCCAGGCAGCACACGGTCTTACAGTCTACACCTGATACACTGCTGTAAAGCTGGCAGCGCTGTTCAAGCACCATGTATTTCCTTCAGGAAATGCCCATCTAATTTATTCTTCTTCTTCTTCTCCTCGTTTTCTGCAATTAATGCGGCCCGAACCGCTCGGCGCAGAGTCCCCGTTCAGGCGGCGTTTCGAAGCCCTCGGTGGGGACAGGTGTGCTATGTATTTTTGGAGTCGATCCGATTTTTAGTTTTTAACAAAAATCGCATTTTATGCGAGAATTTTCCCATAGGAATTAATGGCGACCTTTCCATGACCCCCAACTGACATGGATTGAAGCCACAGCACAGGTGCAGTGACTTAAAGGCCTGCCTATCTTTAATTTAAAACCCTGAAAAGGAGGACAATAAGTGAAAAGACCCCCACCCCTCATGCGCAGCTGCATTTGCTATTGAGTCTTTTACTCATATGTGCTTAGTTGCTTTGCTGCTAAGAAAGCTACCAAACTATTGATTAATTCTTAATTTTTTTTGCTATTTTTCTATCTTTTTGCCTTATTTTGGTCACTGGACTTGGATATTTCTGTCATCTGCCTTTCTATTCCCAGGCTGCGGGTATAAATTCATATTTTTTTCAAAGGCTTACCTTTACGACACCAAGTTCAAGCTACAGACATGGAGCCTACTTCCAAAGTGTAAGTTTCTTTACATAAAGCATATATGATGTTTTATTCAATGTGTTAAGCACCCAGCTCCATGCTCGGGCATGGACAGTACATGACTTATAGGGGGTTAGTGTCATTTATTGGGATATCTTGTGGCTAAATATCAGAATGCACTTTCTGGTCCTATGAAAATCAACTGTCTATTTTAATTGATAAACTCTAACCCTCTTATATAACAGACACAATAGAACTCCAATGACCTGTCCAATCTGCCTCAGTCCCGAAAAAATCCTCTCTACACATCTGCGCAGAAAGTGCATGAAACGCAAATCAGATGAGGAGATAAAAGCAGTTTTGGCACAAGCCAAGAAAACCCTTCTCAATATTGCTTCTAAAGGCACCATCCTAGATTATCAAGACATCATGTCTCTGGGATCCTTGGAGAACGTTGTGCCCTTTCTGGAGAGCAGAGGATTTGTAATAGTGAACAAACCAACTGTGGCCAGGTATGATCTGACAGTGTGCTTCTAAGTCGTATATCCAGAGCCAACCTTACGTCAGTTGCAAGAGTGTCTTTTATACCCCAACCCCCAAATCTATCCCACCCTACCAATTATAGTTAATAAAATATAATTTATACTAGTGCCTTCACTTGTTGCACTCACTATATTTAATTGTCCTATCAATAATGTCATATAGTCAGTACTTGTACACCAACAGCTAAGGCCACGGAATAAACTTCCCAATATGCTGCATATATAAATACTATGCAGTGAGAATGGGGGGAAATCATTCAGTGACCCCTTGGTGTTGAAATACTGAACATGGAGCGGTGTCCATCTCCCTCTCTCTATATAACAATTTATAGCAGATAATGAGGAGATGTTGGACAGATGTGATGTAAAGGCCTTGTATCTGTGCTTTATTTATGCAGTTGTCATTGACTCCTTTCTTAGCACAGAGGACATGTTGGAGCCGCACACAGCAGCTATGACACCTGGATACAGTAGCGGCCATTACTCTTGTAATACTCCCACAATAGATCTCCGGCTTTTTTACAAACCTATTTACATTTGAATCAAGCGGCCAGTAATTCAGTAAATACATGACTTTAATTTGCTGTTCCCCTCAGCTCCTGGCAATACATCCAATACCAGGGCAGTGTGTCTCCTCTTTATACCACAGATCACTTCTACTACATCAATTAATGAGCCTTTTTCAGACATGTTTCTATGTCATTAATTGCTTTTAAAATACACAACACAGACCACAGCAATTTATGGCAAATTTAAAGTAGTATGTAAAGTTTATTAACCTTGTGTATAAATGTTAGTATAAAAAAATGGGTATATGCACAACAATATTATAAAAGGAATATCAACCAGTTTATATAACACAGTAATGGCGAACCTTGACACCCTGGCTGTTTTAAAACTACAACTCCCAGCATGCCATAGCAATGTGCAGCAGTTGAGGCATGCTGGGAGTTGTAGTGTTACAACCGCTGGAGTACCAAGGCTAGCCAACACAACTCAAATTGCATGTATGAAGTCAGGTTGTCCCTTGTCCGGCCAGCCCAGATCTTCTCCTTCTCCATAGTCTTTTCACACCGTAATCAAGAAGAAGTTCAGTTCCTGGAGCAATGTCTTCCTTTGCCTCAGATAATATTATGGGAATTGTCTCGCCCTTCATAGGTTTCTGAACCGGCTTTAGATTGTCTCTTTAGCGTGAGTGGTTTATCAGGCGTCCAAATGTTGAAGGCATTTGTAAATGGCAGTCGCAGGGCGCCTGGGTGGCATTTATGCACATTTTATGTCCTTTCTCATAAAAGAAGAAGATGTAGCACTTTTCACCTGTAATGTTTCTTTGTATTTTCATATTTTCCTCCCTTTAAGATACCATGGTAATGGCAAACAATGTCACCTTTTTTAAAGACCTTGGTGGACCTATGGATTTTCCACCCTTTTTTGTGATCCTAAAAAAAACACTAAACATTTGATGGGTCACTTTCCAGGGTGAAGGTTTATTGCCTGAGAGCCTGACAATCGCACAAAATAGGGTGCAGGATTCTCTGGCTCTCAGTGGGGATGGGATCCACAGATCCTGAAACAACCCGGTGACAAAACTTCACATTCTTTGTGGGAGTGTGGAACCCTGTTTGCACAATTAAACCCCCCCAAATACTCACCCTGCTTATATATGCATGCTTACAAAAGTTTTTTTTCTAATTGATAGGAATGTGCAACAAGAACATGCATCAAGGTCTGCATCCTCTGTCATCTCCTTGCCACAATGCACAGTTAATGCTGCTGAGGATCATGATGATGCCGTACCTGGCCAAGCGGATTTGAAGGGAGATGTGACGCTGTTTCCTCAGTCCTCTACAGAAGAAATTGAGGTCAGTGAAACTCCAGAAGACCCAGGAGAAAATCAGATTGATGGAGAAGAAGGAAGAAAATATGAAGAAAGTACAGCTGAAGTAGAGGAGGAACAATGTGAAGAAATGGAAAATGAAGAGACACAGAGGTCAGGATACAATTTATGCAATATGTATGACTTAAGTGCTATCAAGTGATTAGCGAGTGCATACACAACTTCTTGATACTTGGTTGAGCAAGGCTGCTCAAGTACCCTGTATACTCGATCAAGTACCACATGTGCTTGAGGGTGCTACTCGAGTGCCCTTCTCAAATCATTGCTGCCTATTATGTGACCAATGAGCGGGGATTTTAAGGCCTAGAAGCCAAAACACAGAAGATGAAACGCATACTGCATTTCATTCTCTGCACTATGTGCTTCTATGGTACCCCGACTGGTTTGTTGCTCAAATGTTTCTGATTCAACAAACTATTAATGGCATATGCATCACTGTGTGTCAGCGAATGTTCTGTTGTATGATGTGCCAGGAATGTCACTCATTATAAAGTGCTTTAAGGGAAGTTGGCAGTTATACGGCAATATGCAGGCTGCCCACTTCCTAATACTTCATCCACTTATGCTTGACATGTTCTAATGAAATGTGGCATGCTTGGCTGTTAGCACTATGACACGTAACATTGACATTTCCTCTATCACAGGCACTATTCAGGGCAGCAAGGTCCAGGTGAATGCAAGGATGTATTTACATTGTGGCTGTCTTGGCTCCTCTACAGCTTCCTAGGCTTCAGGCCTAGTGACCTGCAGGTTATTGCAGCAAACAGTAGGGATGGAATCTGTAGCCCATCTTTCAAGTGCTTAGGGGTATTTTGTATGGATTCTGGAAACAACCCTTACCACTATAATTGCACCCCTTAACAAACTTTGTGGGACTGAGGCACCCTGTTTATTTGCATCGGTCAAACCCTATAAATGCCTGCATTGCTTTTATCTCCATGCTCACATCATTTTTTTAACTTTTATAGGAGTGGGCAACAAGAAGATCGATCAAGTCCTGTATCTTCTGTTGTCACATTGCCACAATGCACAGCTGATGATGCTGTGGAGCCTAAAGATGCCAAACATGGACAAGTAGAGATGGAGGCAGCTAAAGAAGTGGAGGGTGAAGGAAGTGAGACCGAAGAGACATTTGATGAAGACACACAGAGGTCAGGATACTATAGATGCAATGTTTATGTCTTTTAAGTGTTGCATAGTGATAAGTAAGCATGCCTGCCACTATTAAATACTCGATCGAGCATCATGGTGCTCGGGTACCTTTGCTCAAGTTCAACAAGTGTTTGGTTTGAGGGTGCTACTCCAAATCCCTCCCTGCATCATTGGTGTCTAATAAGCCAATAATGAGTGGGGAATTAAGACCTGGAAGCTATACTGCAGGCTGGTCTGATGCACAATTTTTTGGGATTTTCACTTAATTCCACACTTTCCCCTGTGCCAAGCATAGGGTGTATGTTTTAATACTTGAGTCTCCCATAGACTCCGATTATAGTTTACTCGCTACTCAAGTTGATCACATCTGAGCATTACTTGCCTGACTCAAGTCTCAAGCACATCACTAGTGCTACAGAATGAATCAAGTCTGATCTGTTGTACTTTTCTCCCAAATTATAGAGTACTGCAGACAAAATGGTCAACGGATACAAGGAAGAAAATGAAGATAGCCGGGTTATACAAGCGACATTCAACACGTGAACCAATATTGATGGGCTTTTCTCAGTACTTGCAAAAATCACTAATGGTAACCCACTATAAACAGGAGGTTGAAGACGTGGCAAGATTTCTTTACTACATGAACGCACAGCATGCAAGTTTGGACTTTGTTAAAGACATTGAAAAGGCCAATTCATTCTTCAACAAGCTACGAGATCTGAAGCTTGCAAATCAGACCATCTTCAATTATCTGAAACATGTCCGGAGGTTCCTGACATACCACTTGAAATCGACCAACCTATTTGAAGACAATGCAACGCTGTTTAACTCCTGCAAATTCTTTATAGAGGTCACAGAAGATATCCAGAAGAGGTTGAGCAGGGGTATTTCAAGAGAAGTGGTGGGAAAAAGGTAAATTAATAATGTCATCCATTTTTAAAAATCTAATTTTTTCCATAATTATAAAAGTTTTGCCTAATAAACTATTTTAAACTACTATGTTCTTATCAGGCAGATTGGAATTTGTGTGACTGTGAGCATGAGTCACTCAGTAAACTGAAATGTGCTTAGGTGTCAATATATAAATATCCCTGATATAACTTGCCATAGCACAATGGGAGGCAATCAGAATCATTAGCAAATCCTAAACATTCATAAGTGCAAAATATTAGCATTTTCCACCATCAGCCATAAGATTACTATAGTGATAATATGTTCATCACTATGCTAAAACTAACCTGTCTCACCACCTTCTGATGCCTGTGATGAAATGTGCACTTGTTATTGCATCTTATGTTTGATCTATTACTACTGTATATATTTTTTTTCAGTATAATAAAATTATATTGTTTACTCCTTTTTCTAGATATCAGGCATTGATGTCTTTGACTAAGACACCCCGGGAATGTCAGAGGGTTTTAGATGCCGCAAAGCCAAGCTTTTTGAAGTCTATCCAAAATGTCAAGCACTCAAAAGTCTCAACTAAAGCCACTAAGCTTGAAATTCTCAATTATCTGGAGGCCATACTGGTCTTAAAACATCTCCAAAGACCCGGAGTAGTACAAAATATGAGTGTAAGTAAATTTTCTTTCTATCTACTTATTAATTTTATTTTACTGTCTCTCAAACATAACTCTGTCTTGACTCATAGGTCTCTGAATGGAATAAGCGGATACCGAACAAATATAAGGGAAAAAATTTCTTTGTTATTGGAGTGAAGCATCATAAAACATCATCTCAACAAGTCGCAACATTTGTGTTGGATGAGGAAGAAGAAACAGTAATATTTTTAAATATATTTCTTACAATACAGAGGTTTAATGTTTTTTCCGTCACTGATTTTTCTATCTTTTTACAGTGGTTCAATATCTACTTTGAAAAAATAAGACCACAGTTGACATCAAGCTGCATGCCCGATGACACATTTTTCATAACAACCTCCGGAAAGAAGATTTATAACGTATCCAATGACCTCAGACGTCTTCACGAAAAGTAAGAGTCTTTTAGCGCCAATATATTTCTTAAACTCTAATAGTAGGGATAATTATTTTATATATTTTTCGTTTTTTATTTCTAGATTCAAAGTTCCTATCATCAGCAGCCAGCTTATCAGGAGGGTCTGTGAAACCTCAACTCTTTCCAAATTTTCAGACTCGGAGAAGTGTCTTTTTGCAAGATATTTGTCTCATACAAACCTTACAGCTGAAAGAAGCTACAGAGAAAAGACACTTACCGACATATGCCACGGCCATGAGCTTGTTACGCAGACAGGACTTTATAACGGTGATGAGCCCATAGCTAGCACCTCACGGTAATCTATTAAGAAAGGGGCAGATGATTATTGCTCTGTGGCATTTATTATTTTTGTTTGCCAAGTATAATAGTTTTTGTTTTTCCCTTGTCTGCTGATAAGAAATCAAGATGCAACAGTGATGCAGAGAAGACAGGATGACAGTGATAGGCCCAAAGCTGCTACCTCAAGGTAATTTTTTTTGAAAAGGGACAGAGAAATGGGTGTTCAATCCTTATACAATATAAAAACGATAGGTAAACTGGAATTTTGGGGTCAAGAGGATGAGGATGAATTTGGGTGGCTTAATCCAAATCAGATTTCCACAACTTTGCAGAGAGGTTCAAGTCAGAGTACTGTCAAAAGGATGCAACGTTACTTATTCTAAAATACACCGCCATCCTACTACTTGCTGAGAAACATAGACCATAGGTTTCCTATCCTATGAGCAGGTTGTTGCAGGATTGTGTCCAAGAGGGTCTTCACAAGGATTGAATATGAGAGCTTGGTTTTTGGGGGGTCAAAAGAAACATAGCAAAAATTGTTGGGTATGATCACCAAGTATAATACTTTTTGCTTCTCTTGTCTGCTGTAAAGAAATCAAGATGCAGCAGTGGAAGAGACTACAGACGAAAGTCAGGAAGAAGATGAAGATGCCGCTGACCAAGAAGAGTCAAGTCACCAAAGTGGGCAGGAAGTAGAGTCCGAAAGTGACATCAACGATGAAACGTACATTTCAAGGTTGATAGAACCTCAAAAATAATACAACTGTTCAAAGTAATACATGTTTGCATTCAATGTTACATTATGCTTTTTTCATTTCAGTGCCAGAAAATCATTGCATGACACTGTAAGAAGATCTACTAGTCAGAGGCAGCCAGGGTTACAAACATCTACCAGGTAAGGAGACAAGCAATTTGATGGCATTCACTTTTGAAATTCAAATGCTATAAATGATTTTTCTGACACTAATATGTGGCATTTATTTTTTTTCAGAGCTGTAAAGCGAAAAGAAATTTCCAAAAAAAAGACAGACAGTTGTCCTACCCATAAGCTGATGTCTAAGGAGGAACATTTTAAAAGATTTACTAAAAAATATCCCATTACCCTAGAGAAGGATGTGCCATCACCGAGCATATGTAGAGAGGAGTCCATTACTTATTGGCGATACTTTGGTGATCGATGGAGGAAGATACAGAACAAAATGCGAGTCAATCATATCACTGGTAAGAGGTTTAAATGTTTTCCATTTTTTTATGGAATCTATTTTACATTATCATGTTACAAAATTCAATTGTGTTCTTTATAGGAATGCTTCAGAAAAGAAATCTGAAAATATCAGGAGTAGAAAGACACATCCAAAATCAAGGCTGGAAAAGGAACCTACCAAGAGTGACTGATATATTGCATCAATTAAAGAAATGATTACTAAAATAGTAAAAAATGGGTAAACATGCAGTAGATGTGTAAGTGTATGTGCACCTGTGTGCTTTGGAGAATTGTTCAATGCAGCAGCAGAAGAAATTTGTGAAATGTTACATTCAAATAATGTATGCCTTAAACTAGGATTTAATATCAGTATTTAATGTATTTTTTTCCCTATAGATGGAGGAAGAGCCATATGTCACAATGAAGATTCCAGTCCAGATGGAAGAATTAAGAGGACACGAGATGTCACAATCAATTGGATTTTGCCTCAGGGAAGTAAAGTAGTTGTTGTAGTTAGTGATGGTGCTCGAATGCTTGATAGTCAAGCTGAACACCTCGCAGAGAATCCATGTGCTTGACTTAAGTACAAGCAACATTAGGGTCTATAGGAGACCCAAGAATTTTTCCAGACACCCTCCACTTGGTAGAGGAAGGATGTCTGGAGAAATGTAAAAACTGGGGACCGCCTGCCCCAAAGTCTCCCTTCCCGCTGGAGCTCACCAGAGCCACAAAGTGCAGCCTGCAGAGCCCAGGAGTGCAACCTGCAGGCTGCCGCAGCTCTTTACCTGCACCCAGAGCGTTGTTTAATAATCTCCTGACACTCTGACTTCTGAGATTTCTTACCTGTCTATAAATTCAAAGACATTGATGATGTCACAGTCAAACACCTCTTCTTGTATCCATATAAAGGCTGTTATGTCCCAGTCATGAGACCAGTCCGTTAAATGTGACATCATCAATGCCTTTATGTGCATAGATGCGGAGTAATCTCTGATCTTAGAGCATCGGGGGAGTCTTGGACATTGGGGAGCTCCAGAATAAAGCCTGCGGGTGATCCCGAGCATTGCTGACGAGCACTGTGAAGATTTGAGTATCCAGTGGCTTCACACAGCCTCATGCTTGCTCAACACTACTTCTAGTCAAGCAGAGGCACATCGATTGCATGCAGTTTCATCTTTTCTATGTTTATTTTGTTCTCTTTTAGATCATCCTAATAAATCAATAGTATTCTGTGTAAATTAATTTTAGATCTTGCAAGTCCACTTCAGACATGCCTTGAGCACAGCAGCGATGATGAGAAAGGTGACCCTTGCTTAGGCCAAATTCAACTTGGCAAATTAAGCTTCTAAGGAAATCACTACTGACCTGAGCTGCTGAGATGAAAGATGTCTGAAGTGTCCTAAAATTCTTTCATGGCAATCAAATTCTAAATTTTAACAAGCTTCTGTTGCAAGACTTAAATATTGCTTTAAATCCTTATCATATAACCATGTTACTACATACTATGATTTGCTAGGATGATGTGGGTTCACCCACTAGTTGCCCAATGGACTACCAAAGAGCTTTTTTAGCCCTTTATGCTGATCTGAGGCAGCACCCTGTCAGATTCTTAGCATTTACATGCTTGAACATAGCAGCATATCATATTTTGCTAGAGGCTCTGCATCTAGCACTGCCCTTGACAAACAACCACCCGAGGAGCTGCATATCTGCAGAACAGTGACTTCTTGTCACCCTCATGTAAGCCAATTGTATAATCGTGGAATTGTTGAGCATTATATGCAGGCTATTCATTTTTTTTCTACATGTTCTTGGCAACTGGAAAAAAATTTGTCTAATTCCATTTTCCGTTTTTGCTAGGACGGTCTATAATCGCTGCCATCATCCAGGAGACCTGCAAAGCCATATGGTCCCAGCTACAGCAGACCCCCCCCCACCAAAGACCAATGTCTGAAAATTGCGTCTGGCTTAAAGATCCATGTCGATTTTCCAAATTGCATTGAGGCAGTGGATGGCCAGCACATCTGTTAAAGAGCCTCCACTATCAGGGTGCTGGTACTAAAAATACAAGGGATATTTCTCAGTAGGACTGTTGGCTGTAGTTGACAGTGACTACACATTTGTACTTGTAGATGTCAGGAGCTCTGGAAGCTGTGCAGATGCTGGCATCTTCAGAGCTTTGTGGAAGGGACAGCATCTGTAGTCGGAACAGCTGCCTCTTCCTGATCCACACACTCTTCCTGGATCCAGTGGTCAGCCTGTCCCATATGTCATGTCTACTAAATGAGGTTACCCACTTTCCAGTGCTGATATCTCGGCTTGTGAAGGTCCAAGATGGCCCAAACTTGCAGTGTTTACAGAGCTAAAGTAGAACTACACAAGGGGTGGTGGCACTTGTTCATAGTAAAAGTGGTTCCAGTACAAGACATGTCTAAAATTGGTACTGTTTGCTCCGGTTCTGAAGGTCCAATAGAAAATCAGAGATAAACACTTTGTAGCACTCGCTCTCCCCTTTCAAGGGACTCCTCACATGTGTATGTATGCCATTTCCCTGAGGAGCAGCACCCCAAATTTGCAATTTCTGAATGCTTTTCCAATGACATAGGTGATGACCGAAAACAAGCTGCTGAAAATTTTCTGGGAAGCCAAATAGAAATTAATAAGGAAATGATCCCAAAAGATGAGAAGGACAAGAAAAAGCAGTAAGTATCTCTAAGTATACTATATGATTATGAATAAACTAGATGGTGGCCTGATTCTAATGCATCGGGTATTCTAGAATATGTATGTTTAAATCCCGCGCCAATATCGCTGATTGGTCGCGGCCGGCTGAGATTTATAATGCCCCATGCAGGCTGTTGTCACCCCACCTCTTTATAATGCCCCATGTAGGCAATCACCCCCCTCTTTATAATGCCCCATGCAGTGCTTCTCCAGGTGGTAGAGGAGGGGGCTGTCTACTGTCAGTGACAGACAGACAGAATTAGACGATTATATAGAAGGATGTGTTTATGGCCATATAAGATATAATCATCATCATAACTGCCTTTTCTCATTCTTAGGTTTCTTACACCCAAAGACAGTCGAAAGATTCTTATTTCAGAAAAAGCCACTATGGACGGTATATTCACAAAGGCAGAATTGGGCGAGGAGTTGGACAGTAAAGAAAAGATGCTGGCTTGTTTGTACCTTGAGGCCTTGCTGATGTTGAAACATCTTCAAAAACCGTTCATCGTCCAAAATCTGACCGTAAGTTTTAATTGTCAGTTCAGCTCATAGACAATGAAATAGAGCATTTTTCTAAATCCATTCACGTGGCGGGACGGCCTCATCCCCCCCCCCGTCCTCTGTCTCAGTGCAGAGAGCGGAGTCAGTCGTGGCCACGATGTGCGTGTAACATCAGGGCATGTGTTTCTCACACTCCGAGGAGCAGCCAAAGAATCAGATGCCATGATGCTGCATTCACATCGAGGCCGTGGCTGCCCCAACTCTCTGCACAGAGACAGAAAGGGTTAATTATGACACCCCACAATGTGAATGAACATAGAAAAATGCTTTATTTAATAGGGAGATTTAACGCCAGGAAGATGTCTCAGCACTGCACTTCTTCTTTAAGGAGTAAATTCAAATTTGCTGAATGGACATTTAATACCTATTATATGTTACCCTGTATTAAATCATGTTGGTAAACAGGAAAGGGTTCTTTACAGTCAGAGCAGTCAGGCTGTGGAACGCCGACCACAAGAGGTGGTGATGGCCGACACTAGAACAGCTATAGTAGTACTTCTAATCCGGGGGTCTAGGACTGATCGCCTTTCTAGGGGTCAAGAAGGAATTTTTCCCCCATGATGCAAATTGGCTGAATGTGTCCTGGGGTTTTTGCCTTCTTCTGGATCAACAGATTTAGGTACAGACATTTTAGTAATACAAAAATAAAACTAATTAAAAAAACTATAAACTGGTTTATTTGTAATTGTAATAGTGCAGTAATAATAATCTGATAGATTGTGCATGTACTGGTGAGATCTCTGGAAAACATGAAAAGAAGAAAAGAAAAACATTTTTTAAGTAAATGCACCCTGTCTTCATCCCTTCTAAGTGGAGGTGTATGATCAATGATTCTAAATTTAGCATGCTTTTCAGAGTGTCCATTGTCTATAAAAGTGTTTTCAGACAGGTAGGAACTTGGCAAAAATAAATAATACATATACATACACACACTTGCAAACACTTTATTTACAAAAACACCTTTAATCCTTCTTAAGGGTATGCCACACTAAACAACATCGCTAACGGATCGCTAAAAAACGCCACTATTTAGCGATCCCGTTAGCGATGTTGTTGTGTGCGGCATCTGCCAGCGACGAGCTTCCTGCTGTGATCTCGCTCGTCGCTGGAATCGTTCCGGACCCTATTTTATCGTCGGCGCTCCCGCTGGGTAAGTATATATCGCTGAGTGTGGCACCTTTTTTAGCGATTTAGCGGTACTTTTGTACCGCTAAAGTCGTTAAGGAGATCGCTAACCGCGATAGCGTCCTAACGACATCGCTAAATAAAGCCGCTACTAGCGATATTAAAACGATCCCGCTAGCGATCGCAATTAGTATGCGTCTTTATCGTGATCGCTAGCGGGATAGTTTAGTGTGGCAGTACCTTTACTCCTCAGCTACTGATGGACTGATAACACCTAATGACTGGGGTGAGGAGAACCTTTCTTTTTAAACAAAAAACTGGGACACTTGAAAGCATTGTACCAGTCTGGCTGGGAAGCTATTGTTTGGATATCACTTCTGCTATTTTCCTAATATTGCTTTTTTTTCAGAGATTGATATTGCCCTTTTGGACACTG
Organism: Oophaga sylvatica; assembly: GCA_033576555.1. Classification (NCBI taxonomy): domain Eukaryota; kingdom Metazoa; phylum Chordata; class Amphibia; order Anura; family Dendrobatidae; genus Oophaga; species Oophaga sylvatica. The sequence continues at coordinate 64,706,286 of JARQOD010000004.1, read as the reverse complement.
CTTCCAGAAGATATATTGGTTTTCTTACACTTTTGGATACCAAACTTCAGTTTGAAGCACAAAGTCTGATAAAGTAAGTTCAAATATTTATTCTCATGGAGTGTGTAAAATATATATATATATATATATATATATATATAATATATATATATATATATCTATATATATCTCCTTTATGTAATTGAATAAATATTATCAAATGTTAACAACTATTGGTCATAAAATAGCCTTCAGCTAAACCAATGATTTTGATAAATTAACATTAGAGTGTACCTAGTGATTTTGGTGTAATTGTGTCTATCTATGTACAGGAGGCTGTATACATGGGGTAGGGTCAGTGTATGTATGTATATATAATCCCCAGGTTCTCCATATAGCCTGTCCCCCTCCCCAGGTCCAACACACAGCACTGCGTCTCCCTCCACAGGTCTGACACGCAGCACCGCGTCTCCCTCCCCAGGTCCGACATGCATACAGCATCTCCCTCCCCAGGACATACATAGATACTCTGTATACAGTGGTTCCAGTTCTGGAGTGTATACAGGGGGTTTGGTCCAGGGATTTGTATACAAGAAGTCTGGAGGATATATATATCCCCCATCTTGAAAAAGAATGGCTCTCCTCAACCCCTTCATTAGGCGTTAAACAGCCCAGCATGGTGGGTGAGGAAAAAAGGAAATATATTTTTAATTAATTATATTTATATTTCCTTCTCTCCTCACCCCTGCTGGGCTGATAACCCCTAATGAAGGTGGTGAGGAGAGCCATTCTCTCCAAATGTACAGTGACAAGCCTTAGCACCCCTACCCTGCCTACCTATGGAGCAAATACAAACTGGGACAGGTGAAAGCATTGTGCCGGACTGGCTGGAAAGCTCTTGATCACTAATCTTGGATGTCACTTTTGCCATTTTCCTAATATTGTTTTTTTGCTTTTTTTTTTAGTTTCAAGCACGAAGTCTGCTAAACTGTAAGTTCAAATATCCGTTCTCATGGAATATATATATATATTATATATATATATATATATATATATATATATATATATATATTTTATAATATATATAATATATATATATATATATATATATATATATATGAAAAACACCACAAACAAAAGTTCAGGTGGAAAGCCCACTAGGTACAGTACATGGCAGTAATATAATCCAAAAACATATGGAGGTAGCACACACAGTAGGTGAAAAAAATGTAGTTTAATAGCCGATATGGCGACGTTTCGGTCCCATATCGTGGACCTTTAAGCAAGTACAAAGTGCAAGTGCAGGATATTTAAGGCAGCCAAATTATACAATTAAACAGCAGAAATTCTGAAAAAAAAATTGGTACAGTATTTTAATCATAATTAAAGTACAACAGTTTATATACAGTGTACAATAATAATGTGCATCAGGTGGAATAAAAACATGTATAAAGACAATCCATACATATACACAATTACTCAACAATGTGATAAGAATAATATATCCAGCTTCCAATAATGTGCAAAATTTGACAGTAGAATAAAACGTCATGAAATAACAGACTGCGCAGCAATGCGTTTCTGACAAAGGACGCCATGTGCGTTTGAAACGCGTTGCTGCGCTGTCTGTTATTTCATGTATACCATGCTTTGATTCAAAGTTTTATTCTACTCCCGTCAATAAATTTTGAACTTTTTCTGGAAGCTGGATATATTATCACATTTGGTTTCAAGCTGGTCCTTCAGATATCAGGGCTTCAGCACGTCTAGAGCCGAGGTGAGCTGGTACATTTCTTCTTTATTACTCTGTATCAGCTGGGCAAAATTAGTATATACCATGACTCACCCCATCTCTAAATATTATAGAGCCAAAATCCAGCATCTGTATAATCAAAATTGCGCATGTTAAAAAGGAATAGTATTTGCAGTTGATCAATGGCAGCCGGAAATAGCAGGCATCATCTTGTTATAGGGCAGGGACCTGCTGCGCTAGCGTCCAGTGCAGACGCTCCAGTGACCGACACCATCTTTAAAGTGGGGAATCAACTTCCATTCATTTCCAGGACTTGCGTGTCACTTGCTTGCCAGATTCTCACCCTGTAGCAATTGTCCGCAATTACAATACAAGTCTATTCCAATCTAGATGGTATGGCACTATATAAAACAGATATATTCCTATAAAAAATTTTGCGAAACAGTTAGAAAAAAATATATACATATATCATTGCATATTAGTACATTAATAGATATTGGATAGGGATGAATCATGTTTTCCAGAGTTCACCAGTAAATGCACAATCTATAAAAAGAAGAAAAAACAAAACCATAAGTGCCTAAAAACTGCACCATAGGTTTAATTAAATAAATCCAAACGAGGACGCTCACCCCACAATTTCAAAGCGTAATGCTCAATTTAAAATCTACATTCAACCCATGCATTTCGATGTATTCAACCTTCTAATCCATTCCAGCTCCTTAATTTTAAATAAATGTACCCCATCACCATCCCTTCTAAGTGGAGGTGTATGATCAATGATTCTAAATTTAGCATGCTTTTCAGGGTGTCCATTCTCTATAAAAGTGTTTGAGACAAGCAAGTCTAATCACTTCTTTCTGATTGAGTCATCATAGGTATACTTTCTGGTCTTGAAATCGAGCATAGTCTCGCCTACATATAAAAGATTGTAAGGGTATTGTAAGAAGAATCATGTATTCCGATGAACACGTAAGGTAGTGGTTAGAATTCCTCCACTAACAATGGTGGAACACATTGCGGCAGTAGATACAGTTCAGACACGGAAAACAACCAGTCCTGTGCTTCCCAGTTAAGGGACTTTGGATTGATGTCTTTTGAGACCCTACATCCGATCGAACTAATCTATCCTTAATAAACTTAGCACGCTTGTACGAAATCAAAAAAGATAGCTTAATCTCTTTAATCTCAGGTAAACATATGTCCAACATAGGCCAATGGCGTTTAATAATATTCACTATATCCTTGCTCTCCTCACAAAAAGGTAGTCACGATTGGTATTCTTTCCATAGATTTCTCTTTATTAGTTGCTCTGTTCAAAAGACTGTCTCGATCAATATTCCTCACCTTCTCTTTCCATTCATCTAAGAGTTTTCTAGGATATTTCTCTTCCCTCTAAATGTCCTGGTCATTGACTTCAAAAGATGTATCACGTCACTAAATTCATACAGGACTGTGGTAATGGGATTATCCACTAACAGATATTTGTATAAGCCCTGATCTATAAAGGCCCTGATGAATTGTTCCATCCATGTTTCATCTTCCTTAAAAATCGAAAATTAGGGTCCCCATTTAATTTTTCATAAACCACTCTGATAATTATGAATTTATTTCTGCTATATATTTAGCCGTATCCATGAAGAAGACCACACCGCCTTTGTTGGCCGGTTTGATTGTAATGTTGACATCCTGCATCATCAATGCCATATACTCAGCACTAGTAAGATTTGGATGTCTAAATTGGTCTTCATTGTGGACCGCTTCAACACCTCTATATCCCTATTCACAGATGCTATATATACCTTAATAGCAGGGGCATTCACAATAGGCACAAAATCACTTAGAGAGCATAAAATCTTGTCATTTAAAAGTAGTTTTACTTACTACACCAATCGACTGTTCCTTGGTATTTTTACCATACTGATATTTTGGCTTTATAAATATAAAAAAAAAATAAAAATGAATAAATAAATAATCTAATCTAAAGAGCTCAGCTTCTAATCTAAACCAATTGACATGAATACGCTGACTATATGAAAAACCTTTGTTTAAAACATTAATCTCATTCTCAGAGGACTTTAGAAGAAAGGTTTACTACCAGACTTTTTATCCTCACTGTTCTGTCCCAGTGGATTCATCCAATCTGTCTTTTTTGGTCCACAATGGTGTTTTCTTCCTCTTCTTCCATTTTGCTCAAGTCTTTCTAGAAATATGATGTAAAACAAGTAAGGCATCATAGTTAACATCAATACAGTCTCTAGAGGGGTGGGAATGACCTGTTCTCATTGAGGTCTCATGGTCCTGCTGCCATCTTTTTGCCAACTTAATCCTCAGCATTTCTATTCCATCTCATTCTTAGTTTCTTCTAAACCAACCTTTGTTAAAGTTAGGCGTTTATCCACTGTCTTTGAACTTATCCCATGCTTCAGGGCCCAAAATGTCTCAATTTACTCTAACAGTAGTAACATTCAGCGTCAAAATTTCCTCTTCCAAAAAACTCCATATTTAATTACAGCACATCCGTAGCATATTTGTTAGACAGAGAAAAAAAGAAGGTTCACAAAACATATTGTTAATAAACAGATTTGGACGAATATTAGATCTTAAACCTCTTGGGATTCTTCTAATTTTAAAATACTCCTTAAGTGTCATTAGGTGAAGTTGGAGAGTAAGTATACATTTTTCAAAGTCATACTTGTATTTGAGATCCAGAAGTGAAGGCATGCTTAGAAATGTGGAATCACCCTCAATCCTTCCTAGGATCCTCTCTTCATCATCTATGGTATAGCAAAAAACGTCAGGCATATCCATGTTGCCACTAGCTGTGGCCATGTTGAAAATGTTAAAAAGCTTTGCAAGCTTCAATTGGTGATTACTGATTATAGAAAAAAAATATGAAAGACAGCACCCGCTGTATGGAGGCAGCACAAAGTAGGTGAAAAAATGTAGTTTAATAGCCCATGTAGCAATGTTTCAGTCCCATATTGTGGACCTTTCTCAAGTGCAAAGTACAAGTGCAGAATATTTAAGGCAGCCAAATTATACAATTAATCAGCAGCAATTTAAAAAAATCCATGTAGTACAGTATTTAAATCAGAATCCTAATTAAAGTGCAACAGTGCATATACAGTGTACAATAATGTGCATCAGGTGGAATAAAAACATGCATAAAGACCATCCATACATATACACAATTACTCAATAGTGTCAGCTTTGCAAGATTAGTATATACCATGACTCATCCCATAGAATAGCACCAAAGTCCGGCGTCTGTATAATCATTTTGCCAGACTAGCAGAAAAGATATTGCTCGCTTACCTTGAATATCACTTTTGCTATTTTCCTAATATTGTTTTTTTTTTTTCAAAGATTGATATTGCTGTTTTCGACACTACTTCTGGAAGATACATTTGTTTTATTAAACTTTTGATACCAAACTTCAGTTTCAAGCACAAAGTATAGTAAAGTTCATTGGCATGGAGCATATATCCAGGGCCGTATTTGACATTCATGCTGCTCTAAGCACGCCCCCTACAGATCAGTCAGGCTACGGGTATGTGCACATAGTCTCCTATAAAATATTTCCACCACACTGTCCTAGTGATATATGACAGTGACAGCACCCCCACACTGTCCTCTCCATACAGAGCCGCCCACCCAGGTACTCCATATAGCTCCCCTCCCCAGGTTCTCCATGTAGCTTTTCCCCCTCGTTCTCAGGTTCTCCATATAGGAATTAACGCTATCCTGTGTGGCATGCACTGAATAAGATTCAATCACCAGCATTAACTGATGGGTCATGTGTAGAGTTGAGCGATACTTTCCGATATCCAAAAGAATCGAATGGTATCGCCGATGCCCAAAAAATATCGGCGATAACCGATACCGGAAATCCAATGTAAGTCTATGGGAACAAAATATCGGAATTAAAAAAACTCCATTCTTGCCTTGTTGGTTAATTGTACATGAAGGAAAACAACAAAGAGTAATGTAGAATGTATTGGGGAAGGTTGAGGAGACATTAAAGGCATAGATGTTTAACCCAATCAAATGGAATAGCATAAATATTTTTTTTTTTTTTTTAAAGATGTTCGGATTGACGAAGAAATTGACAATGTTGTTCACGTTTTTTCTATTTTGGCAAATATGTATATTTCACAACTTCCATGCTCTTCACCTTTTTAACTTTTGACACACTTTCTCCTTCATAATCTTCAGCAGCATCATCTTTTTCATCAAATTATTATTCTTCATCTTCACCTTCTTTATCTTCTTCTTAAACTTCTTGCTATTCATCTTTTTGTTAACATTACTCATATTCTTCTTATTAAACTATTATTCTTATTCATATTGTACTTCATCTTCTTCATCATATTCTTATTTGTGACAGAGAATCCTGTACTTGTAATCTGTCAAAGTATGAATTTTTCATTCTTCCGTTCTTGCTGTCACAAAAGATTTAAATTACAACAGTATTTGTCCGTGTTCAGTTTAGCCTGCAGCAGCAGCAGGCATTTTCCAGGGGCACCACGAGGAGGAACGGACTCACCCCCATATACTGCTTAGTCTTCTTCTGCTTATAATTTAGAGCATATATTTTGCTCTTCATTTTGGTCTTATACTTCATGTTCTTCTGCTTTTAGATCTTCTGCTTATTGTTCTTGTGTCTCTTGTTCTGTATCTTGTATTTGTAGCACAACCTTGTACCAGCTGATGTTACTGGGACACGGTTACTAAGCAGGAGGTACCTGTGCTCCAAAGCACTACCAAGGACCAGCAGACGTTGCAGGAACTCGGATACCGAGATGGAGGCACCTAGGCCAAAGGCACTGCGGAGAACCAGTTGACGGTACTGGAACCCGGACGGGTAGCAGAAGGTACAAGAGCCAATGCAAGTAACGAGGACCAGCTGACTGTGCTGGAACCCGGAGGGGCAGCAGAAGGAAAAGAGCCAATGGCACAACCGAGGACCAGCTGACGTTACTGGGACATGGTTACTAAGCAGGAGGTACCTGTGCTCCAAAGCACTACCAAGGACCAGCAGACGTTGCTGGAACTCGGATACCGAGATGGAGGCACCTAGGACAAAGGCACTGCGGAGAACCAGCTGACGGTACTGGAACCCGGACGGGTAGCAGAAGGTACCCATGGAAATTTAAGTTGACAGGCCGCGAGCCGGCCGCAGTTACCGAATCCCACAGTACTACAGTGGGTGATTGTCCTATTGTCACAACGGAAACAGCCTTTATTTGCATATCCCGCAGCACACATAGGAAGCACCTAAACTCCAAGCACCATAGAGTCGGCTAACCCGACCGCAACACGACAGGACAACTTATTGGAGGCTAAGTGACGTTTACACTGACAGGAAACAGATGGCGTGCTGTAACCAGTCTGGGCAGGAGTGAGTACCCGTGCCAATGACACTTCCGAGCAACAACTGGCGGTGTTGAAGCCCAGGGATGAGAAGACAACAGGGTGGAGGCAGCATGACTTTTTGCCGTTCACACAGCAGGGGAACAGCTGACATTACTGAACCCCAGTAACACTATAGCTTATGTATTGGTCTGTGGACACGACACTTCTGAGCAGCAACTGCCAGTGTTGTAGCCCAGGGAGTAGAGTTCAGGTGGTAGAAAGATGAACATAACAGGAGACATGGATAACGTTGCGAACCAGTTATTTAATCTGAAAACGGACAGACAAATTCTGGCGAGATCCATGCCTTGTTCATTTTCAGAAAAGTAACCCGGGTCTACATTATCGGAGGATAGTCGCATGCGACGGTCTGTTAGTACACCACCTGCAGCACTAAAGACGCGCTCCGATAATACACTGGCAGCAGGGAAAGCCAGCACCTCCAATGCATACTGGCTAAGCTCTGGCCATGTATCCAGCTTAGAGACCCAAAACTTGAATGGGGAAGAGCCATCTGGGAGTACACTGAGAGGGAAAGACATGTAGTCTGTCACCATCTTACGGAAACGTTGCCTCCTGCTGACTGGAGCCGTCTCGGATGGTGTAGACATTTGTGGCGCTGCCACAAAACTTCGCAACATTTGGAACATACTGGTCTTGCCCTGTGCAGAGGCGCTGCTTGTGCTCCCTCTTGTTGCAGAGCTGTCTCCACTGCCTCGACGCACAGAGCTGCTTTGTAAAGCAGTAGCAGCAGCAGTGCTCTCGGATGGAATGGAGAACATTATGGATTGCACCAGTGTGTCTTGGTACTCCCGCATTTTACGCTCCCGGTTCAACGGTGTGATGAGGCTTTGTAAGTTGTCCCGGTAGCGAGGGTCTAGGAGGGTGTACACCCAATAATCAGACGTGGTGAGAATGTGGGCGATGCGGCGGTCGTTTCTCAGGCACTGCAGCATGAAATCAACCATGTGCTGCAGACTCCCAACTGGCCAACAAACGCTGTCCCCTGCAAGAGGCATCATCTCTGCCTGCTCTGCATCACCCCACCCTCGCTCTACATACTGACTAGAGCGTTGTGTACCTCCCTCTGGAGCGATGTCTTCCTCCTCCATTGACTCCTCCTCATCCTCCTCACAAAGTGAGCCCTGCCCAGCCCTTTGTGAGGAACCACGTTGCGCTGACTGTCCAGAAGGTGATGGAATTTGTGACTCCTCATCCTCCATCTCTTCCAAAACCTCATCCCTTAGTGCTTGCAGTGTTTTTTGAAGCAGGCAGATAAGGGGACAGTCAGGCTGACTAGTGCATCATCTGCACTCGCCATCTGCGTTGACTCATCAAACGCATGCAAAACGTGGCAGATGTCCTTCATAGAGGCCCACTCAGTAGTGGTGAAGTGTGAACGGCGCAAATTGCGAGTTGATTGCGCCTGATGCAGCTGATACTCCATTACTGCTGGCTGCTGCTCACACAACCGCTCCAACATATGTAAAGTGGAATTCCACCTAGTGGGTACGTCACATATGATGCGATGTTCAGGAAGGCGAAATCTGCGTTGCAGAGCTGCAATGCGCGATCTGGCCATGCTGGAACGTCGCAAGTGAGCGCACTCTAGGCGGACCTTGTGCAGCAGTGCATCAAGATCCGGATAGTCCCTCAAAAAACTCTGCACGACCAAGTTGAGCACATGTGCCAGACATGGTATGTGAGTGAGGTTGGCAAGGCCCAGAGCTGCCACCAGATTTCGGCCATTGTCACACACTACCAAGCCTGGCTGGAGATTCGCTGGCAAAAACCACACTTCGCTCTCCTGCTTGATGGCATTCCAGAGCTCCTGCGCTGTGTGGCTTCGATTCCCCATGGAAATTAATTTCAGGACGGCCTGTTGACGTTTGGCCACTGCTGTGCTCATATCGGTCGCATCAGGTAAGCGTTCACGGGTCCATGTGGAGGTAGACCGTGACGGCTCCTGCAGCGATGATTCTGAGGAACTGGAGTAGGAGGAGGAGTCAATGTGGACAGACTTGATTCCTGCAATCCTTGGAGTTGGCAGAACACGTACAGCGCCACTCGCAAGATCTGTACCCGGCTCCACAACATTGACCCAATGGGCAGTGAGGGAAAGGTATCGTCCCTGGCCATGGGTACTGGTCCACGCATCGGTGGTCAGGTGGACCTTGCTACTGACGGCGTTTAGTAGCGCATGTTTAATTTTTCCCTCAACATGCTTTTGCAGAGCAGGGACGGCTTGCCTGCTGAAATAAAATCGGCTGGGCACATTGTATTGTGGGACTGCCAATGCCATTAAGTTACGGAAACTGTCAGTCTCCACCAGCCTGAATGACAGCATTTCAAGGGACAGGAGTTTTGCAATGCCAGCATTCAGAGCCTGTGCTCGTGGATGGTTTGCCGAGTATGGCCATCTTTTATCCCATGCCTGTGCTACCGATGGCTGTTTTGTGGCCTGGGAGTGTGAGGATGACAGGGAACTTGCAGCTGTGGGTGGAATAACACTGGGTCTCTGGACAACAGTAACAGAGGTTCTTCCATGGTGATCCTGTGAGAAAGCCGAACCAGCTGTGTGTGAGCTGGAGGAAGAGGCTCCAACACGAGCTGAAGATGTAGGTGCTGCTGTAGGTTGGCCTACATCTCCAGTGTGTCTTTGGAACTCAACCACGTGCTTTGACCGCACATGTTTCCACATATTTGTGGTATTAAGGTTACTGACATTTTTACCTCTTTTTACTTTTTGATTACACAGCTTGCATTTGACATAGCAAATATCATCTGCAAGTGTGTCAAAAAAGGACCACGCAGTGCAAGTCCTGGGAGCGCCCGTTTTGGCTGTTGGAAGAGAACTGCTACGAATGGGTGCCAAACTGGAGGCTACAGGCAACCGAGTCTGCAGCCTACCTCTCCCTACTGTTTGGACCGTTGGGGCAATCTCTTCCTCAGAGCTGCTACCACCACCTTCCTGTTCCTCACGCCATGTTTGGTCTTGGACCTCATCATCTCCACTACCCTCTTCCAACACCTGCTGCTGTTGGGTGGTCTAGCCAGCACCATGCTCAACAGAAAATGGCACCTGAGTCTCATCATCATCAGATGCGTTCTGCGGTGTGCTGACCATCGGCACTGGCTCACCCGCCTCTTCACATTCAGAGAGACACAGCTGTTGCGCATCACTGCATACTGCCTCTTCTTCACATTCCAGAATGCTGCTTGGCTGGGCCCCTGTTTGCAAGCCAACAGATTCTGAGAACAGAAGCAGAGACTCAGCTGGCTCCAGTTCAGAACTCTCTGACTGCCTGGGCAATTTGGCAGGCGGTGAAGAGACAGATGGTTGTTCAACAGTGCTGTGGTCCTGAGAGGAGGTGAAAGGAATTGAAGTCGATGCATTGGCTGCCATCCAACCAACAACGGCTTCAATTTGTTCTTCCCGCAGCAGGGGGGTACGCTGAGCTCCTACAAAAGTGCGCATAAAGGAACGCTCACGGGGAAAACTGATGGATGCTGTGTCACTGGGTGCGGCAGTAGCCACAGAATCCCCACGTCCTCTCCCTGCTGAAACTCCACGGCCACGACCACGTGCCTTACTCCCTGCCTTCTTCATCTTGGTAGATTGATAAAGAAAGTCAGAAAAGTTATAAGGCCTAAGTGTGGTTATTCCTCAGAGACTGCAGTGAACACTGCAGACAACTGTTCACTATCTGTGAAAGGCTCCTTTCTGTACTTCTATAGTGTTTGCAACCAATGTATTGTATACGGATGGAAGCGCGTCACACTAATAGATTAGATTTTTTTCAAATATAATGGAGCAGCACCAATTGGAGAAAAATGAAAAGGATGAGGCACTGAGACACGCTCAGCAGAGTACAAGCAGCAGTGCTTGAACAAGTAACTGGAGCGTGATGTGCACTCAAAAAATAAAAAACACAGACTGAAGTGAACACTGAAACACAACTGTTCACAATCTGTGAAAGGCTACTCCTTTGTCTACTTCTATAGTGTTTGCAACCAATGTATTGGATACGGATGGAAGCGCGTCACACTAATAGTTAAATTGCATGGAGCAGCAAGAATTACACTGAAGAAAAAAAAAAGTCTGAGTGACACGTGCAGATGCCTACAGACAGCGTTGCATGCAGAGCAAACTGCAGCGTCACCTGCACTCACACACACCTTGCACAGAGCTGTTAAAACAACACTGGCAAAAGGAAGCTTTACACAGCGGTTGGTAAACTAGCCTGCCTAAAGCCCAGTACACAAAATCGCAATATCTAACTGTCCCTCAAAGTCAGCAGAACAGCGTTCTGTCCCTAACTGAGTTCACAGCACAGTGATGCTAAAATGGCGGCGGCGCCTTTTATAGTGCATTCTGACATCATTTCAGCAGCCAATCACAGCCATGCCATTAGTTAAGATGACCGCAGCATTACAGGATGTGCCCACACTTCATAAGATTCCTCATTGGCTGACTAAAATCACATTGCCTCTCAAAGAATTATGGGAACTTCCGATTCCGGTATACGATATTGGAAAAATATCGGAACTAAGTATCGGAATTCCGATACAGCGAATATCGGCCGATACCCGATACTTGCGGTATCGGAATGCTCAACACTAGTCATGTGGCTATTTGAAGCAGGGTCCGACAGGACCTACAGTTAGTGTTGCCGTGTGTTGTGCACCAGACACTCATTGGTCCGTGCGGCACTGTCACATATTCAGACACACGCAAGTCTAGTGCTCTGTAATGTGGGTCCAAGAGAATCAAACTCCTTCCCAAATAAAAAAACATTGCATTACTGTATATACAAGCAGCACACAGTATAGATAGATAAGCTCAGTTTGAGATGTGAACATTTTCTATTGGATGGAGCTTGCTGTAGTAAGGTGTGAACTATCACAATGCTAATCAGACTCTATTACTTTAAACTGCCAGGCCTTCAGTTCATTTGCTTTTGACTGCTTTTTACTTATACTAAGCTAGCTCTCTGTTTTTTTTTTTTGCTAGGCATTGAACCTCCCTGCTCACTGAGACGGGACGGTATCCTGAACTCTACGAGAAGCTTTGTTTATTTCTATCTTTCCTTGGACGTTAAAGATGGCCTCCAGGAAGACAGAAAATCGCACCTGTCTGCTCTGCAAGTTCTGCATGAAGATGCAAAACAGGCTCTCATGTCACCTCAATAAAGCCTGCATGAAAAATACCTCCACAGACGAGGAGATCGATCAAGAGGTTCAGAAGGCAAAGATGAAGAGGCAAACAGTTGCAGATTTATTGAGCATTGTTTATTATGAAGATCTGGACTTTAAGGCAAGCCCCTTTTCTGATCCACAAGAATTCTTTGCAGATTTCTTGAAGCGCAGAGGATGCGTTGTCAATAGGCAATCTAGACATCAGCAACATTCTGAAGAGGCTGAAGGCAAAGAGGCCATGGAACCTGAAGAGGCTGAAACCAGAGAGGCCACAGAACACCTTGTGGGAGTGCAGAAAAACATTGCTGCTGAGACACTGCAAATGTCAGAGATGATCCCACACAGGTCTGCCACTCCCAAAGAGTGGCTCAGTGTTCTGACAGTGGCAAAGCCCCATGTTGAGAACATATGCAGCAGGGTTCAGTCCGGTGATGATCCTGACGAGGCAGACAAGACCCTATTTTGTCATTATTTGGAGGCTTTGCTGGTTTTGAAGCATCTTTTGAAACCTTCTTTCATTCAGACCCTGACAGTAAAAGATTGGCTGGAGAAGAATGACTACACATACATGGAAGATTTCGAGGAAAAGGTCACCATTTTAAAGACAAAACAAGACATTGCTGTGCTGAGGAAAGAGGAGGCATCATTATTTGATTTTTATTTTAAGATGATCAGGCCCACTCTTCTGTCCAAGGGCACAGAACCAGCAAACTTTTTCCTTAATTTGAAAGGGATAGCCATTAAAAATCCCTCCATGGACGTGAGAAGGTTGCATGAAAAGTTCCAGATGCCGGTGACTACAGGAAGTGAGGCGAGAGATGCTTTTAACAAGTGGGTCCTCTGCTACCTGTCACAAGAAGAAAGAGACAAGGTCAAAAGGTACATCAGCAGCAAAGAATGTACTGAATCTGTGGACGATAAGTTGGTCGAAGCCATGTTTATTGTGAGCAGAGTGGAAGGGAAGAGGAGGAGAACTGAAGATGAAGAGCAAGATGAGGAACCGGAAGTTATAGATTTAAAAGAGGAGGCCTTCAAACGGTTGCTTCAAAAACATCCCATTTGCCTGTCTGCGTCTGTTCCGAGTATCGCTGTTTGCAAGACGGTCAGTCAAGCAAAAGCACGGTACTTGAAAGATAGATGGAGACGGGAGCAGCTAAAGATGCGGATTGCAGATGTAGTGACACACTTCCGGAGCATGCCCAGAGAGGAACAAATCTTAGTCTATATACAACAGCAGGACTGGATGAACATGGAAGCCCCAGTACCACCACAGCAGGTACCTTACCCAAGACAAACCAGGAGATGGATTCTGAGGTAAGTCCTCCTATTTGAAGCGTGAATTCCGTAGTTACAAATTTGACACAGTTCTAAAGCAGCAGAGTTTGGTCAATCACTAAAATTTGGATGGGTTTTGCCAGCCTAACTGTCCCTAATCCTAATTTATGAACCATTTCAGAATCAATAAAGTTAGCTGCAGACCCACAGTCAATGGAAGCCAATGATAGCAATACCTGGTTCTTGAAAGGCAAAATAGTTTTTAGTAGTACTTTATCTGAGGAGAAAAACGGTACCTGGCGAGCTGAACAGTCCTTGAAAAAAAAAAAAAAAAAAGTCCTGTGAGACCACAGTAGGAACAGAGTCCAAGATTGTCTGTTTTTTCTCCATGGCACAAAAACTGGCAGCTCCAACTTCCATTGGTCCTATCACAAGTAAATGTGTCTGCTTGGAGGAAGGATACAGGGTATCCCGCTGACCATGACAAGTGGGTATTCGGGATCCCGGTGTTTACAAACCCTTCCCTTCTACCATCTCACATGTCCTTAGCCCATAACCCACAACCAGCTCCCAAAATTAAACACTAGACACTTTATTGGATAAATTGGCCACAGCAGCCTTTTATTAATATTTTGTGTAACAATTTAACAATAATTACCAACAATTGAGGGAAGGGCGATCCTCGAGGCCCCAAACCGTAAACTCCTCGTATTTATCTCCTAAAACTTGTCGCCCCAGGTCGCATTTTGTCTCCAGCCGTTAAGACCTTAATAGACCCGCCTGGCCAATCGCTGCCGTAACTGCCCACGGCTCCCATATCCACTTGCCGGTATAACTGTACCATTCCATTCACGTGATCCACCCAAGGGGGAGTCCAGGACCTTTGCGATTTCCCCCCCCCCCTCCAAGCCGCCATTTTCTATCACCACCAACCTCGAGGACCTCCCCCCCCACCCCCCGCGCCGCGCTGCCATGACAAACATAATAAAACTGTTTATCCTTAACAAAAATCTTAATTACCTACTTATTTCCTTCAACTGCACTCGAACTTTGTACCCTTACTTCAGCAATGAAATTATTAACATAGGGTGGGTGGGTGGGAGATTGCTCTTCTTACTGTAGGGCACCTAAAATGGTTGCCCCAACCATGTGACTGCCCTTTATATACTACCCCCTCCTTTTCCCCTCCTGCTCCATCCCCACCAACCCTTACACATCCCGGATGCAAATTAACCCTATCCTAACCAGCCCTACCATATATCCGCCCACCTATGGTCCCCTCAACTTTGTCATGCTGGCCTCCCTTTAAAGGCCTGAGGCCCCACAGTACGGCCTTACTTGACAAGTGGGTATTCGGGATCCCGGTGTTTACAAACCCTTCCCTTCTACCATCTCACATGTCCTTAGCCCACAACCAGCTCCCAAAATTAAACACCAGACACTTTATTGGATAAATTGGCCACAGCAACGTTTTATTAATATTTTGTGTAACAATTTAACAATAATTACCAACAATTGGGGGAAGGGCGATCCTCGAGGCCCCAAACCGTAAACTCCTTGTATTTATCTCCTAAAACTTGTCGCCCCAGGTCGAATTTTGTCTCCAGCCGTTAAGCACCAGCTCGGAGACATTAATAGACCCGCCTGGCCAATCTCTGCCGTAACTGCCCACGGCTTCCATATCTACTTGCCGGTATAACTGTACCGTTCCATTCACGTGATCCACCCAAGGGGGAGTCCAGGACATTTGCGATTTCCCCCCCCCCCTCCAAGCCGCCATTTTCTATCACCACCAACCTCGAGGACCTCCCCCCCCGAGCCACCAACATAAATGTTCTGACCCCTTAAACATTTATGTCCCTCCAAACTTGCAAGCTCTTTTCTACACCTTCTTGAATTGCTAGGCACCATAAATCAAGACCTGTTGCATTCAGGTGGATGCCATCCTTCCTCCAGAATTACCCTTCCCCCGACTCCAACTCTGTATGTCGAACCACAATCGCTCCGTTTCTCACCATGAATCGGGATACTGCCCTATTCAATTTGATTCTGTCTCTATTTACACCTTGAACGGACCTAGCCCCGTACCAGACCTTCCTGGGAACGATATCTGACCAAACCACCAACAGCTTAGGAAACATAGACCAGAGCCTCAACGTATCGAATTTTATGTCCCTAATTAATTCCCTGCAAGAGCGCTTAGCCAGATCATTACCCCCCAAGTGTATTACCAGAACATCAGGAGCTCTGTCAAGCCGAACAAATTTATGGAACTCCGGGACCAACTGCTTCCAAACCATCCCCCTTTTCCCGATCCACCTCAACAACGCTATTGACCTCAGCACTCCCAGCTGTCTCCCGTTCGGACGAACGTCTGCTCTCAAAGCTGCCCAAAAAACAAAGGAATGGCTCATGATCCAAGTAAGCAGTTGGCCTGTATCTAAAACAGAAAACAGAAACAATAGAAACACAGAATAACACTAATACAAATATAAACCATTTACACCAACGATAAACGCACATATGACCGAAATCTTGCTGACTCCCATCGCCCGATCCTCATCACTGTCTCGTCTCCAAGACCTCTCCTTGCTGCCTCTGTAGCTGCTCCGATGCGGAATGAATGTCCGCTATACTGCTCTGCCGCTATCCCACCCTTTTCTAAACAACGTTTAAATACAGACAAAAACTGAAAACGAGAAAGAAAAGAACCATCCTCATGTAGCAACAATGGTTCGTCACCTTTGCCTCCCCTTTCTAAGAAATTCTTCACACACATCACTGGGCATAAAGGTGAACCTTGCACCTCGAAAAGAACCACCTTACAACCTTTTCCCCATATATCCGTTTTTGAAGAGCGCAGGAATAACATTACCCTATCCCCAAGCACCTCCACATCGCCCCTAAGTAGCCCACCTTTCCGAGTTTTAGATGGACTAATCAGCTCTCCGAGACGAAAAGCCCCAAAAAATGCTAAGGAAAAGGCCAATTTGAATAACGTCACCTCCTTTCGAGAAGAACAAACCTCACTCAGCTGTTCGCCCAAAATTAATAATATCTCATAAGAAACCGGGCGCTTGCCATCCAACACCTTCCAACCTTTCCGCCACCCCCTGATCAATTGCCGAACCAAAAACTCCTTCGTTAAATCCCGTTCACCCCTGCACTTAAAACCAAACGCCAAACCCGCTAGGAAATTATTAATCTTTGGGATGAACCAACCAGCTTCCCAGTTGTGACCCAACAACAATAACAATTTAACCTCTTCCTCTAATTCCGCCTCCAAACTCTCTCTCCAAACCGCCCAACTGTCCCATGCCTTCCTATAATGAGACCATGTTCCTGCCGCCAAGGACCTAGATAATAAAAATTTTACTGCACCAAGGGAAGATTCCATAGACCTTCCGGACATTCCCGCCTCTTGAGATCCGATCGCTGACCCGTCTCTCCAATTCGTTCCCACTGCGAACAAAAAAGAACTTCAAAACTAGAGTAGTCAGTCTCCTGTCTTTCTTCAGCAATAACCCACAGGTTAAGTCAGCCCAATCCAAACTAAGTGCTGTAGCAGTTTTACCACTGCGTGATCCATTGAAGATAACGAATTGATCGCCCTCAATGCCCCCACCGACCTACAGCCGAAGCAAATCTTTTTGTTCTGTACTTTCTCACCCCATAATGTTAATGCTACAACGATAGGGAACAACTCACGCAATACTTGATTGACCGACAGGCCTTTCTCAATCCACCAACGAGGCCACTGTTCTGATAGCCACTCATCATGGAAAGACAAACTAAAACCTTGCTCATCCGCCGAATTTAATACAATGCCCAGAGACTCAGCTGGCACCATTGGTGCAATCCAGATGGATTTTCCGTTATAAGAATCAAGGAATAGTGCCCAAACCTTTAAGTCATCTTTCAGCTCTCTTCTAAGCCTGATGAAATGCGATGGGGCCCTGATCCCCACCGTTGCCAAATACAATCTGCGACAAAACGCCCGACTCATTGGCATGATCCGACACGCAAAGTTTAATTTTCCCAACAATGATTGGACCTCCCGTAACGTAGCTTTCTTCAAAGCCCCAACTCGCTTTACCTCTGCTCTCATGTCTAGTAGTTTGTCATTTGGGATTCTACACTCCATTACCTCCGTGTCAATTTCTATACCTAGAAAACTCAGCGACGTCACTGGGCCTATGGTCTTTTCCGCCGCCAGAGGTACACCGAATTTTTTAGCCACACTCTCCATTGTGTGCAATAACACCGAACAATCAGAAGACTGCGCCGTACCAACAAACAAGAAGTCGTCTAGGTAATGAATACATGACCTGAGCCCCGACACCTTTTACCGTCCATTCTAAAAATGTACTGAAAGTTTCGAAATAAGCACATGACAGCGAGCATCCCATCGGCAAACAAAGATCCACGAAAAAAACCCTTTCAAAAAACAACCTAACAGGTGCATGCTGTCAGGATTAACTGGTAACAAACGAAAAGCCGCTTCTATATCGGTCTTGGCCAAACGAGCCCCTTTGCCGCAATCCCTGACTAACTTTACCGCCGCATCGAAGGATGTGTATATGACAGAACACAGTTGCGGGTCAATCCCGTCGTTAACTGATAATCCCTTTGGAAATGAAAGGTGATGTATCAACCTGAATTTATTTGGCTCCTTTTTTGGCACCACCCCTAAAGGAGAAACCCTTAAATTGCCAATAGGAGCGGTGTCAAAAGGTCCCGCCATTCTGCCCAATGCGACCTCCTTGTATAATTTTTCTGTGACCACGTGTGGAAACTGATTTGCAGATTTCAAATTTTTGGTTGACAACTTCACCTTAACATCTACAAAGGGAATTTTAAAACCTTCTTTAAAACCTTCGCGTAGTAGCGTTGCCGCCTCCTTATCCGGGTAACTATTTAGAAAATGCTCCATCTCTGGCAGCCGAATTGGGGTCTCCCCTTTTTTCAATACCCTCTGATCCTTTCTGTCTTCCTGATTTAAAACATCTTGATGACCCATGATTACCTCCGCATGACGAACATTAGTGTTTGAATTTACACTTTGCTCCGAATTTACACGCTCCTTCATTGAAAGAGAAGCACAGTCCCTTTTGTACCGCCACCGAGTGTCCTGACTGTCCTGAACCCTCAGTGCCCCCTGGAAAAGGCTGATACCCCTGCCCTGATCTAGCTGGGGCCGTTACACTCATCCATAAAGAAATATCTTTATGGTCCCAGCGAATACTAGGCCTTTCGTTGACGAAATTGTTCATCATATCTTAGCCAACCCTGCCCACCATAAACTCTATAAGCCTCGCCAATTGTGTCCATGTAACAGAAAAGTGGGGAACAGTTCTCTGGTGCTTTTTCCCCGATAACACTAGCTAATATAGCAAATGCCTGCAGCCAGTTGGCGAATGTGCGGGGAATTAATCTAAACCTCCTCTTCTCTTCCTCGTCCTTCTTTGCCTCATCCTTTCGTAACCTATCTAAATTAAAGCGCTCCAGCGGAAGTAACAAAAAAATTTCCACATATTCCCCTTTCCAAATTCTTTCTCTAACTTCTTGCTTTAAATGTGCCCCTAAAGGCCCTTCAAAACAGACATAAACTTCCCCTCTGGCTGAATCATCCAGCTGCACAGTTTCATTCTTATCCTGCTCAGCTGTATCCCCCGTTACCTCTTGACCCCTTAACGCATTTTCCGACCCCGTATTTCTGGAAATCCCTGGGCTCTCTGTCCTGCTTCCCTGCCCCACAACGGAAGACCCCGCAGATCTAACAACCCCGGATGTCAACTCATCCCCCCTGTTACCCACCCAAGCTGATACAGGCGATGATTCCCCTTGCCCGCTTCCAAATTCCCATAATCTAACTAACTCCTTTAAACCCTGTAATACTGCCCCCATACCGGCACTAGCTCCCCTCCCAGCCGCTTCCCCTTGTCCAACTACGTTAGAAGCTAGTGACATTAAAGAATGTGACATTGAATGTGCCTCACCTGGCTGCCTGGGTGCTGTGTTTCCAGCAGCCGCCAATCCTGAATCCGGTCGCATGCGTTCGGCGTCCTATCCGTCTTCATTCGATGGAGCCGACGGTCCTGTGGGCCCATACAGCCGGCGCCAGGTGGCCGCTGCGTGATCCGTGCGGCTAGGTGCCGCATACTGTCCTGCTGGAGTCCCAGGGCGAGATGGCTGTTGCATATTATTATGGGCTTCCCCCTCCCCCCACCCTCCTGGAGCGGCGTCATAAGCCCGGGTGCCTGCCTCCCCCCCCCCCCCCCCAGCATCTCTCCCTGCGCCGAGCCCAGCATGATGCTGGCCGTCATCTCCTCTATCTACAGCAGCAGCCAGTGAGTGGGCGGGGCTAACTCTCCTGCACACACCAGCTGCTCTGCTCTCCCTGGCCTGCCCTGCTGCTCCTCGCCGACGAGCTGCTGTTCCCCACCGAGCTGAAGAGGGGCCTGCGCGCGATGTTGCTGGAGCAGCGCTTACTGAGCTGGGCCTCTGCGTCGGCGCCGGGCGGGCGATTCCATCTGAGCTCACCGGAGAAGAGGGCACCCGACTAGCAGGCCCCCGCGTCTGCTCTCTCCCACGCCGAGCTTGGCCTGATGCTGAGCCCAGCGCCGCAGCCGCTCCTGATCCTGGCTCCCTCTCTCTGCCTGTCGCATCCGTAGAAGGGGAGGCCGACACCTCCCCCCGCTGTGGGTACCGCCTGTCATGCGGATTCCTCACAGCTCTAGGCTCACGCGCTCCCGGCCTGCCGCGCAAATTTTGAGCTGGAGGGTCCCCGGAGGGGCTCCTAACTCGGTGCCGAACCCTGGGGGTTACCTCAGGGCTGAGGCGCTCTGGAGGCCTAGTCCTCCGAGGCCGTCGCCCGACGTCCTGAGCCTGAGGATGTCCGGCTCCCCCTTGAAGCAGGCCCTGAATTGATGCCTGCAGCCACCCCAAGCCCCTGGAGCTGGCAGCGTCTCTCAATTGTTGCAGCATGAGGTCGACCTCCATCATGCTAGCAGGTAAGAGATTGCTCTTCTTACTGTAGGGCACCTAAAATGATTGCCCCAACCATGTGACTGCCCTTTATATACTACCCCCTCCTTTTCCCCTCCTACTCCATCCCCCCCCAACCCTTACACATCCCGGATGCAAATTAACCCTATCCTAACCAGCCCTACCATATATCCGCCCACCTATGGTCCCCTCAACTTTGTCATGCTGGCCTCCCTTTAAAGGCCTGAGGCCCCACAGTACGGCCTTACTCCATGCCTCTCAAGAATTCTGTGGTCCATCCATACAACCTGGGTTATGGCTTCTGCCAAAGAACAAGGGGGATCATGCAGAACTACAGCACCCTTCAGGAATTCAGACAGACCTGCATGAAACTGGCACCTCATAGTGAAGCATCTGAAACGCATGGGCGACACATTTATGATTGGTGGAGGAAGACACAGCACATAATGCGTGTGGACTATATCATCGGTAAGATGTTCAAATGGTTGCTCTGCCATGTATCTAATCCCACACAATTTTATAATCCTATCTAACCCTTTAATGCAGAACCATGTGTCTATTCCAATCTTGTATGATACTGTCTGCTGAGCTGGGTATCTAATCCTATCCTGCATGATACATTCTTCTGACCTGTGTACCTAATACTATCCTGCATGATACATTCTTCTGAGCTGTGTATCTAATCCTATCCTGTTTGATACTGCCTTCTGGGCCATGTATTTACTCCAATTCTGTGTAATATTATCTGCTGACCTGGGTATCTAATCCTATCCTGTTTGATACTGCCTTCTGGGCCATATATTTACTCCAATCCTGTGTAATACTGTTGGCTGAGCTGGGTATCTATCCTATCCTGTTTTGATACTCCCTTCTTGGCCATGTATTTACTCCAATCCTGTGTAATACTGTCTGCTGAGCTGGGTATAATCCCCTGCAGTATACATCTTTACGTATCTAATCTATCCTGATACCTTGCATGATACATTCTTGAACTTCTGAGCTGGGTATCTAATCCTATCCTGTTGATACCTTCTGCCATTTACTCAACCTGTGTATCTCTCTAGCTGTATTACCTATCCTGCATGATACATTCTTCTGAGCTGTGTATCTAATCCTATCCTGTTTGATACTGCCTTCTGGGCCATGTATTTACTCCAATCCTGTGTAATACTATCTGCTGAGCTGGGTATCTAATCCTATCCTTTGAACTGCCTTAGCCAGTATTACTCATCTGTGTAAACGCTGAGCTGGGTATCTAATCCTATCCTGTTTGATACTCCCTTCTTGGCCATGTATTTACTCCAATCCTGTAATACGTCTCTGATGGATCTAATCTATCTCATGATACATCTTCTGAGCTGGGTATCTAATCCTATCCTGTTTGATACTGCCTTCTGGGCCATTATTTACTCCAATCCTGTGTAATACTGTCTGCTGAGCTGGGTATCTAATCCATCCTGTTTGATACTCCCTTCTGGGCCATGTATTTACTCCAATCCTGTGTAATATTATCTGCTGAGCTGGGTATCTAATCCTATCCTGTTTGATACTCCCTTCTTGGCCATGTATTTACTCCAATCCTGTGTAATACTGTCTGCTGAGCTGGGTATCTAATCCTATCCTGCATGATACATTCTTCTGAGCTGGGTATCTAATCCTATCCTGTTTGATACTGCCTTCTGGGCCATGTATTTACTCCAATCCTGTGTAATACTATCTGCTGAGTTGGGTATCTAATCCTATCCTGTTTGATACTGCCTTCTGGGCCATGTATTTACTCCAATTCTGTGTAATACTGTCTGCTGAGCTGGGTATCTAATCCTATCCTGTTTGATACTCCCTTCTTGGCCATGTATTTACTCCAATCCTGTGTAATACTGTCTGCTGAGCTGGGTATCTAATCCTATCCTGCATGATACATTCTTCTGAGCTGGGTATCTAATCCTATCCTGTTTGATACTGCCTTCTGGGCCATGTATTTACTCCAATCCTGTGTAATATTAACTGCTGACCTGGGTATCTAATCCTATCCTGTTTGATACTGCCTTCTGGGCCATGTATTTACTCCAATCCTGTGTAATATATCTGCTGAGCTGGGTATCTAATCCTATCCTGTTTGATACTCCTTCTTGGCCATGTATTTACTCCAATCCTGTGTAATACTGTCTGCTGAGCTGGGTATCTAATCCTATCCTGCATGATACATTCTTCTGAGCTGGGTATCTAATCCTATCCTGTTTGATACTGCCTTCTGGGCCATGTATTTACTCCAATCCTGTGTAATACTATCTGCTGAGTTGGGTATCTAATCCTATCCTGTTTGATACTGCCTTCTGGGCCATGTATTTACTCCAATCCTGTGTAATACTGTCTGCTGAGCTGGGTATCTAATCCTATCTGCATGATACATTCTTCTGATGGTATCTATCCATCCTTTATACTGCCTTCTGGCCATGTATTTACTCCAATCCTGTGTAATACTATCTGCTGAGTTGGGTACTAATCCTATCCTGTTGATACTGCCTTCTGGCATGTATTACTCCATCTTGTAATACTGTCTGCTGAGCTGGGTATCTAATCCTATCCTGTTGATACTGCCTTCTGGGCCATGTATTTACTCCAATCCTGTGTAATACTTCTGCTGAGCTGGGTATCTAATCCTATCCTGTTTGATACTGCCTTCTGGCATGTTATATCCTATCTTTTGATACTCCTATCCTGGGCTGTATTTATCAATCCGTGTAATACTTCTGCTGAGTTGGTATCTAATCCTATCCTGTTTGATACTGCCTTCTGGGCCATGTATTTACTCCAAATCCTGTGTAATACTGTCTGCTGACTGGGTATCTAATCCTATCCTGCATGATACATTCTTCTGAGCTGTGTATCTAATCCTATCCTGTTTGATACTGCCTTCTGGGCCATGTATTTACTCCAATCCTGTGTAATACTATCTGCTGAGTTGGGTATCTAATCCTATCCTGTTTGATACTGCCTTCTGGGCCATGTATTTACTCCAATCCTGTGTAATACTGTCTGCTGAGCTGGGTATCTAATCCTATCCTGCATGATACATTCTTCTGAGCTGTGTATCTAATCCTATCCTGTTTGATACTGCCTTCTGGGCCATGTATTTACTCCAATCCTGTGTAATACTATCTGCTGAGCTGGGTATCTAATCCTATCCTGTTTGATACTGCCTTCTGGGCCATGTATTTACTCCAATCCTGTGTAATACTATCTGCTGAGCTGGGTATCTAATCCTATCCTGTTGATCACTCCTTCTGGCCATGTATTTACTCCAATCCTGTGTAATACTGTCTGCTGAGCTGGGTATCTAATCCTATCCTGCATGATACATTCTTCTGAGCTGGGTATCTAATCCTATCCTGTTTGATACTCCCTTCTGGGCCATGTATTTACTCCAATCCTGTGTAATACTTCTGCTGAGTTGGGTATCTAATCCTATCCTGTTGATACTGCCTTCTGGGCCATGTATTTACTCCAAATCCTGTGTAATACTGTCCTGAGCTGGTATCTAATCCTATCCTGCATGATACATCTTCTGAGCTGGTATCTAATCCTATCCTGTTTGATACTGCCTTCTGGGCCATGTATTTACTCCAATCCTGTGTAATACTATCTGCTGAGTTGGGTATCTAATCCTATCCTGTTTGATACTGCCTTCTGGGCCATGTATTTACTCCAATCCTGTGTAATACTGTCTGCTGAGCTGGGTATCTAATCCTATCCTGCATGATACATTCTTCTGAGCTGTGTATCTAATCCTATCCTGTTTGATACTCCCTTCTGGGCCATGTATTTACTCCAATCCTGTGTAATACTATCTGCTGAGCTGGGTATCTAATCCTATCCTGTTTGATACTGCCTTCTGGGCCATGTATTTACTCCAATCCTGTGTAATATATCTGCTGAGCTGGGTATCTAATCCTATCCTGTTTGACACTCCCTTCTTGGCCATGTATTTACTCCAATCCTGTGTAATACTGTCTGCTGAGCTGGGTATCTAATCCTATCCTGCATGATACATTCTTCTGAGCTGGGTATCTAATCCTATCCTGTTTGATACTCCCTTCTGGGCCATGTATTTACTCCAATCCTGTGTAATACTGTCTGCTGAGCTGGGTATCTAATCCTATCCTGTCTGATACTGCCTTCTGGGCCATGTATTTACTCAATCCTGTGTAATATTAACTGCTGACCTGGGTATCTAATCCTATCCTGTTTGATACTGCCTTCTGGGCCATGTATTTACTCCAATCCTGTGTAATACTATCTGCTGAGTTGGGTATCTAATCCTATCCTGTTTGATACTGCCTTCTGGCCATGTATTTACTCCAATCCTGTGTAATACTGTCTGCTGAGCTGGTATCTAATCCTATCCTGTCTGATACTGCCTTCTGGGCCATGTATTTACTCAAATCCTGTGTAATATTAACTGCTGACCTGGGTATCTAATCCTATCCTGTTTGATACTGCCTTCTGGGCCATGTATTTACTCCAATCCTGTGTAATACTATCTGCTGAGTTGGGTATCTAATCCTATCCTGTTTGATACTGCCTTCTGGGCCATGTATTTACTCCAATCCTGTGTAATACTGTCTGCTGAGCTGGGTATCTAATCCTATCCTGCATGATACATTCTTCTGAGCTGTGTATCTAATCCTATCCTGTTTGATACTCCCTTCTGGGCCATGTATTTACTCCAATCCTGTGTAATACTATCTGCTGAGCTGGGTATCTAATCCTATCCTGCATGATACATTCTTCTGAGTTGGGTATCTAATCCTATCCTGTTTGATACTCCCTTCTGGGCCATGTATTTACTCCAATCCTGTGTAATACTATCTGCTGAGCTGGGTACCTAATCCTATCCTGCATGATACATTCTACTGAGCTGTGTATCTAACCCATCTAATCAAGACACATGTAATAACCATTGTTTAGTATCTATATCACATTACCATATTAATACATTTTTTGACATTCTCAACAGGATTGTTTGAAGACATAAGAGCAGAAGAAGAGGAGGTGAATGAATGCATCAGGAAGCAGGGATGGAAAAACAACGTGCCAAGAGCGAAAGAAATATTGCTGCAATGGAGGAAAAGATGACCCGGAGAATGAAAAAGAAGGATTGATGATTGATGAAGAATAAATTGAATGTGGACCTTTTTCATGTTGAAAAGATGAAAAGAAGAAGAAAAGATTCCTGTCAGATCCAAAAAATCTACTTTTTTATTTCCATACAAGAAAGACTTCCAGTTTTGGTAATCTAGATGCCTTCATGTGTTTTAAAAACCACAGACAGTATTTTATTTATATGATATTTTTTGAACTATTGTTGAAATGTGAAATGTTCTTGGTGTGTAGAATATTGCTGTAAAGAAGATCTGTGTCATTATTGTGCTTAGGCTGTGTACACACTGGAGTGGAAACCTAGTATTATCTATAAGGTTGTCACGGTCCCAGTGAAATACATGGGAATTCATTTTCCCCGTCAAGAAACTCTCCCTACGGCTATGTGTACGTGGTGACCAAACCGTGGCTCACGGACCTCGGCTCCCGTTGCAGTGAATGGGAGCCTGTCAAAGCCTGTGAAAACCACGGAAGGCAGACATTACTCCCATTATTGTAATGTCTGCGCCTCCGTGATCTTCTCCTATGGTGCTGCGTGCACAGCTCCATATGTGCAGCTGTGGTTTCCTACTAATTGTCGGCAGCAAATGCGGCCAGTAATAAGTTGTAGAAATCACGGCTATGTGCCCTGCGGCCGTGGTTCTTACAGGAACAGTGAAAACCTCATACATAATACCAGCTTTTCACTACAGTGTGTACACAGCCTAAGTGAAAGAATGCAGAATATAGCCCTGTGAACCACTTCAGCCTTTTTATAAAGTAAAAAAAGTTTTTCTTATTATTTTTTGTTTAAAGCTGCGTTCACACTACCGGATTTTCTTTCTGTGTTGACAGGAAGAAACTACGTCTGTTAGCAGCCGTCTATATGGCAGCTATGGCCGACTCCTCATGAAGAGAACTCTCTATTCTCTTCGTGAGAGCTGTGCCACCAGGACATGTCCGTTCTTTTTGCAGGGCACGGTTATAAGAAGTCACGGCACGGCTGTAGGATTCCTCGGCCCCACGGCTGCGGCACGGTGAACATACGGCTCTTGTTCAGCCATATGTTTGTCGCGATTTTTGCGCCCCCATGCTGCTGACCCATACAAATAGGGCAGACAGTACAGCCATATTTTCTGCCTATTAACATAGGCAGAAAATACGGTAGTGTGAACGCAGCCTTATACAAAATATATTTTGTTTGCTTGTTTTGGGTTTTTTCTATTTTATTCAATATGTACCTTTTTCTACCTAAAATAAAGCAAAATGAAGTTTTTTTCATGTTTCATTTGTTTAGGGCACACATGTTCATATACAGTTTAGTAAGCAAAAGGTGTTCAAAAACCGAGTATCTAAAAATGAAGATTTAATAGGTTGGGTAATATTAATCCGGAACAGTGCAAGTGTACAGTAAATGGGAGCAGAACAGCATTAAGTACAAGAAGTCATATTATTACCACTCCATCAAATGTGCAACATCAGCCCAAAAGCCTTAAAGACATGTCCCACTTTTTGTTTTTTTCAAATATCTAACTCTACAAAGCATTCATTGCTGTTGGGGGTGTACATAGAAATCATGGGGCCCCATAGCAGAAGTTCTAATTGCCACCATCTCCACCCCCAAAAAGAGGGTGGGGGAGGAAAAACAAAACTTAAATTACTGTTGTGAATAGGCTGGAAATGAGTTCTGAGCAGAAGCTCCCTCTGGTGGTTACAAACGGTACTGGACTGTCCAGTGAAGATTGTGAGGATTGGGAATCAGGTGTTACTGACTGGTCTTATATAAGGGAGTTGCCTTCCCATCAGGGTTGCCGGTGATCAATTGTTCTGGTCTCAATCCTTGATTCCTGTTTCCTTGGTAGCCTGCTGTGTCGTGTCTGAATCTCCTGCTAACAGATAAGACATTTTCTTTGTTTTTGTGCTTGATTTTTGCATTTTGTCCTGCACTTCTGTGGGGGCCTTCAAGGTCCCCTCTGGGGGCTTTTGCCATCTCGGTTCAGTTCAGCCACTGATGTTTGTACATTTGCTTTTTCCAGTTTTTTCAGTGGCTGCTGTTTTGTTTTTGGTTACACCAGAGAGCTAATTTGGGTGGTAGAGGTCGTGTGATCTCAGGTGTTTTTGAAATTAGTAACGTTGGTGCTTTTCAGGGTTTTTTGGGATTGCAGTAAGTGCCCTTCCTATCCTTTTCTATTTAGTAAGTTTGGGCCCCAACGTTTGCTCATACTATTTTCTATCTTGTCAGTATTTCTTCTTGTCTAGCCGCCATTACATGTTTGAGGGCTTTCTATGTTCTTTGGGGATCTGCTCCGGGGCAGATAGCTTTCCTCTTTCTATCTTTAGGTGTAGTTAGTTTCTCAGGCTGTGACGAGGCGTCTAGGACCAACGTAGGAACGCTCCACGGCTGCCTCTAGTTGTGGTGGTTAGTCAGGGTACTGCAATCTCATAGTTTCCAACTGCTCTGGTGTATTTCCTTTTTTGCCTGCTCTCCTCAGCTACCAAATCATAACAAATTACTGTCTGGGTCACAGAAGAGCAGATCTCACGACTTTTCAGCCTTTACACAGTAATTTTCCTCCTGCTTAAAGGGGTATTCCCATCTCCAAGATCCTATCCCAATATGTAGTAGGTGTAATAATATTAGCAGATTTCTCCTTTTAGGCCGGCGTCACACTGGCGACAGAATCGGACGACTGCAATACGATGAAATATCGTATTGCAGTCTGCCCTATGTTGATCTATGGATCAGCTCCCAGTATCCGATTTTTTTTTTTTTGTGGTCAGTTTTAATCGTCCGAGTGCAATCGCAGCATGCGGGTCGACTATCGCCAATGCAAGTCTATGGGAGCGATGAAAAATCGGATTACAAACGGACCGCTCGTGTGACTTCCGATTAAATCGCACCACTATCCCAGGTGTCAGGAAATTGCATCAGGATAATTGCCAGGAAGGGCTCACATGCTAATTAGGCTACGAAAATTCAAACCCAAACAGGAAACCGCCTCCACGGAGTCCAGAACCATGGCCAGTCACATCAATGTTGAGATGTTGATCGTTCTGGTCCAGGAGAGACCAGAACTTTGGGACCAGCGGGATCAAAATTATTCAAACCGCTCGCGGAAGGACGCGGCTTGGCGGAGAATATGTGGACAGATGTTTCCAGATTTTGTCGACAGGTCTATGGAGGACCAAGAACGCATTAGTAAGTAACGTCTTGAAAACGCTTAATACTGTATTACTACTCAGTATGTACCAACAACAATGTGAAACATAAATGTGGCCAAAAAAAACACTTATGCCTGTTGAACCCCCAGTGCTATGTGAGTACTCCAAGCACATCTAATATTTAGCTCCTGTAATTTGAAAAACAGCCGCACTCCAACAATCTTTAAATGCAAGTGCAAATAGTTTAAATTGAAAACAGCACAGCATCAACAAGGTGTAGAGGTAACGTTTCGACCCTGCAATGGGTCTTTCTCAAACCTTAAGGAAGATACCACAAAAGGAACAGAGGAGGCCACTGTGGGATATGAGAACTTTAAAAGGCTCCAGCCCATATATACGGGAATCCCACAGGGCAGGGACGAACTGAAGGTCCTGGTAGGATGAAGGTTCAGGTGCCGTCAGTGGTGGTGTGATATTTAGCTCCAACTGCAATGGTCGCCAAGTTTCAAGTTAAAAATGTGTGCCTACGCAATAAATGCCTAGGTGAAGTACTTAATATGTGTCCCTTTTGTTAATCCCATCTGTGTCACAAATAAATGCTCATTATTGTGACACATATGTCATAGAGCTTTGTATGTATGACCCCTTGTAATATTAAGTTGTTGTTTTATCTACATACAATATGTTGTGGTGTTCTGTACCCTAGCACGCCAAAAAAATATAATATTGCTGTTGTACGGTATTTATTTTTAAAATACATAACAAGAGCAGATAAGTATAATTTCTTATTTTATCCGTTACTTTTTCAGTCTCAGATGTTACAAGGCGTTGGCGCAGCTGTAGAGACTGCTACAGGCGAGAGAGACAGCTGAGGGGGCGCAGTGGGGCAGCAGCAACCAGTAAACGCAAATATGTCTATTATGATAGACTGAATTTTCTGGCTCCAGCTATGGATTTGCGACCGTAAGTTAATGTCTGTACAAAGTGTATTGCTATTTTAAGAATAAATTGTAATACAATTTTTTTTATTCTCTAGCACCGAGTCAAACCTTACTGAGAGAGACCCAGCTTCTGACTCTGAGGCAGTGATCGACCCCGTGGGGGATGTTGAGGAGGCTGGGCCGTCATCAGCAGCAAGTACAGCAGCAGCATCACCACCACCACCACCAGCAGTGGAGTCAGAGAGCTTGCCTCTTGAGTCCCAAGACCCTCCCCTCAGCAGCAGCCCTGGTAGGCCCCTGGATGTGGCTTCGCCTCCTGCAGTTGTGGCACGGCGAGCCAGGCGTAGAAGAGAAGGAGTTGGTTCTGGCACAAGGAGGCAGGTGGACCGAGGAGTTCTGGACTATTTGTCCAGTGTAGCAAATGATGATGGGGAGGAGGAATTTTGCCGCAGTCTGGCCCGTTACCTCCGGGCTATTCCAAGACAGCACAGACTGCGGATCAGAAGCGGACTGCAGATTGTTTTGGATGCTGGAACAGTGCCTAATGATCCAAGCAACCTACTAGATTATCTAGAAAGATGGCTGGTTGGTCTGGAAAATGTCTTAAGGTTGTTTGGACCAAATCCATCACAATCTGCTTCAGCCTCTGATCCTTCTCCTCATCATCATCCTCCTCCTCCACCTCCTCCTTGTGTCCAACAGAACCCAACTCCTCCTCCTCATCCTACTGCAGCTCCTTCTTTATACGGAGCTCCCCAGCTCCAAGCCATGGGACAGAGTGCCCATTCACAATATGCCCACTTCACCATACCCAATGTTCAAAGCTGGCCACAACATGGGTATGGTCGACATGGGCATTTTGGGGGCTACAGTGTAAGTGGGCAGTCATATTATGACTACCCACAACAGTTACCAACCTTCCCTTACCCAAACCCACATACAGAGCCAGCAACAAGCAGACAGCAAACTACACAGTCAGCCACCACTCATGGTGACACGGTGGCTGGAGAGCAGTCAAGGCAGCCCTCACAATCTGGGCCTCCACCTTCACCACCCCACACCTACCACCAGTTATAGGTGTAATGTATTTTTGTTCTATTTGTTTTAAGTTATGAACATTATAGTTTGTTATAGTCCTTACATTTTCTCAGGAAATATGTTTAAAATAATTTATGAGCCTGTTGTAATTGTTCATTATGTTTACAGCGACAAGACATGATCTACTACATAAAAAAAATTTTTGACTCGCATTAATTGTATGTGATTATTTAAATATGTAGCTGTTTAGTTAAATATGTTATGGTGTGCCTAACTTACACACAATATGACACAAAAACAAACACAACATATACAATTAAGTGAGCATAAATATCTTTATGACACAGCAACATAGGCACACTACATGTGTAATAATGCCTCCTCTTGCCAGGCAGTAGCACCCTCAGGGGACACAAAATATTGACTAAACACATCACGTACTTTTAGGCCTGAAGGGGGACGACGGGGATGGATGGGTGGTGACATAGGCAAAGACACATTCACAGAGGCTAACTCACCCACATGATGTGAGGAGCATTCATGGATTCTACAAAAATTATGTAGGACCACACATGCTTTGAGGACCACATTAACATTCTGTTCACTGAGTTGAATTGCAGATTGAAGTACCCGCCATTTAGCACAAAGAATTCCAAATGTGCACTCCACCAGCCGCCGAGCACGTGACAGGCGACAATTAAATATTCTACGCCGATGGGTGAGATAACGACGGGGATATGGCCTCATTACATTACGGCTTACTTGAAATGCCTCATCCGCTACTATAACATAAGGCACATGTTCTGGAATAGAGTCTGTAAGTTGACTTGCTGGTGGTAGGTCCAGTTGGTTATTGCGTATCCACCTACCCATTATGGAAGTATTGAAGACTCTTGAGTCTCCAGTCCTTCCATAGACCCCAATGTCTACAATTATAAACATGTAGTTTGTGTCGACCAAGGCCAACAAAACTACTGAAAAATATTGTTTGTAATTGAAGAATTGGGAGCCTGAGTTAGGAGGTTTACGAACACGTATGTGCTTGCCGTCCAGGGCTCCTATACAGTGTGGAAACTGGCAATTTTCGGCAAAACCCTGTGCTATCCTCAACCAGTCACTCATTTTTGGCTCAGGCATGACGTCTTCATGTAGTCTGTTCCAAATTTCAACACAAGTTGACCGCACAATGCCTGAAATTGTTGATCGGCCTATTAAGAACTCTAAGTGCAGAGCAGCGTAGGACATGCCAGTAGAAAGGAACCTGTAACACACATAGAACATGGAGAAATCAGCACCAAAAACAACAAACACAGCATGCACAACACTTACAATGCTTGAGTTTGTTAGACCACACATGCTGGAAATTAGCTTACAAGCCATGGCTTCTGTGGAATACACCAAAGCCAATCATTTCGATAGGTAAGCTTCAGAAATACATTACTCACATTATAAGTTTCCAAGAAGTGTGCTCAAACACTTGCAAAGTCACTATGTCGAGGAAAACATCATCAACATATCGTTGACACACATACCTTATTGTTCGGAGAAGGCGTTCCTCTGCAGAAATTGCTTTTCTCATCCTGGTGTCCTGAAATGTGATCCCAGGGCGCACAATGTCAAGCAACGTATCAAAGGTAGCTATGCTCATTCGACAATATTGGAAAAACTTATCTCCATGCCTACGCAGTGACAAATATAGACGGTGAAAATGGCCTTTAGTTATCCTTCTTGTCAAAAGTGGATGTACCTGTGTGGCCCAGCTGCGCTTGGTACACATGTTCCAGGAGTATGTACTGAAAGGTAACTGCAAAAATCTGATATTCATTCACACTTCACATTTCCCAGGAGCCAGCAGAGGGAGCCCCTTAGATTCAGGTATTTAGGGGCGTGGAGAAATGCAGCAGTAGGCATTCTAGCCAGACAGCTATTCTAGTTGTTGGTTTTACCTCAGAGAAGAGATCAGAACGGCAGTTACCTCAGACAAGCTGTGAGGGACAGATGAGTTCTCCTCAGGACACCAGAGTGAGAGGATTCCTGTCAGAGCTCAGTCTGAGCTAGAGAGAGGAGAGACAGAAGACTGGGAAGGAAAGATTGCAAGCTGATATCTCAGAACAGACAGATTGCTAGTACCCTATGTATGTGGAAAGTGACTCTCGGAGCAAGCGTGTATTCAGTCTGACGGAACGTCCTGAGAGCTGCTCTGGACAGAGTCTTGGAGGGAAAGAAGGAAGGGGACTACAGTTTGCAGAACATCGAGTGAACTGAGAATCAGTCAGCGAGCTTGGAAAGAAGGAAGAAAGCTAACAACGGAACCTACTGCTGCCCTGTGCTTATGTTAATGATGAGAGTAGGGCGACGGGCGAGTGGTGACCCAAGAAAGGAGTGATTTCGGTGACAGATCACCTTCACTCGACTAACCGGACACCGGGTCCGAAGCCTTGCTAGAACCTTCACGGCTAGTAGGAGAAAACCGGAATCCTTGCTGGACTTCAAGTCACAGAAGGTAGCCCTAAGTGCCGATACGTAGCTAGGGTCAGGCAGAACAGGAGTCTGGCAGGTACCGCCATATAGACTTAGTTCTTGTTCACTAGAAGACTTCCACCACAATGTTGGCCGGGCGAAGCTATGCTATTCAGAGTTAAACTTGACTTCACGCAAGTTAGGACTCATACACTTTAAAGGGAAAGGAGGCCTTAAACCTACTCAGCAATTACCTGGATGTGCATACTCCACCCTGAGCAGCTTCCCGGGACATACCTGCAACCTTCACCAGTAAAGGTATGGAAAGAGAACAACTTGTGTGTGACTGACTTATTATCTGCACCCTGCATCGCCATATCACCCTGAGGGATCCATCCAGTCTCGCCTGTGGGAGACTTAACACCTTGCTGCCCCAACCCTCAGAGGATTCACCCTGCAGCGCTGGTCACCCTGATCAGAAACCACAGGTGGCGTCACGAACTATTACTACAATCCCCTGTAATTATCCCCCTTTGAATGAGTGCCCAGGGCAACGGACCGAGCTGTGCTACTTGTGACATTCCCCATAGACTTCAATGGGCTCGGTGCCGAGTACCCCATAACCCTGGTGTTGTGCGACTCATCTAACTTGGCGTCACGAACAGGATCCGAAGCTCGCAAAATGTGAGTCCTGTGTGCCTAAATGGACTGTTTTGTGCAAAAAGACTGTGCAGTTTTTGTGATTTTTGGCGCCATTTTCCCGCCATTTTGCCGCCATATTCGCGCCCTGAGGCGCTGGTGAAGAAGGTGGGCGTGCCTTCGTGGGCGTACCCCCCCTGTGGCGCGAAAGCTATGGGCGCCCTGTCTAAGTGCTATTACAATGTGAGAGCCTGCCCCACTACAAGAGAGATCCGTTGTGACCTGGAGAAGCTGACCCTCTCCATTGAAGAAGAAGTGGATGCTGCCCTGCTGTATCTGGCCCGGCACCGCGCTGAGGTGGAGGAAATGGAGCGAAGCTGGAGGGCTCTGAAGCTGCGGCTGCAGCGGAGCCGACCGCTCCCTACACCGCCCGCTTGTCTGCCACCGGCGCCACCTGAAGCAGAGTCTGAAATCTGGCCGGAGGCCTTGCCCGGACCGGAACGCCAGCTAGGCCCGGAACCAGACACCATACCTGGAGCAGAGGAGGATCCCGACATCGAAGCTGCCACCACAGCGGAGGCACCCGGCTCCACGGAGGAGCCCACAGAGGAACGTCTTCTCACGCCTCCTGCACAAGATCCGTGCCTGCCACCAGCATCGCCGGAGGAGGACAGGCCCTGCGGCCTGGAGAACCGGGACAAGCCGACTCCCGCACCTGGATGTGCTGAGCGCCGCCTGTCCCAGCAGCGGATGCAGCAGATGAGAGATACTGTGCAGTGGCAGCGGCAGCTGGGGGCTAGACATGATCTAATGGTGGAGTCGGTGATCCTGGTGCTAGGCACTGGGCCCGTGAATAGGAATGGTCCTGTGCTGGCACCGCCACCAGGTGTCGCCCCAAGCTAAGTAAATGTCTAACCTGGACAAGGTTTCAGTACTGTAAATAGTTGATGAAGTATTGCTGCACCTGGACAGGTGCCTGCTGTATTTGAATGTTTGCATAATTTTAAGTAGAATACCCCAGTTGGGTAATGAGTACTAAAGTATTAATGTGAAATATTGAAGTATTATTGAAATGTGATTTCTTTGAAATGTTTTATGCAAGGACTGCGTGCTGAGGACTCTTCCAGCACAGAACTTTTATTGTAAATAGTTCACACTTCGGTGCCCCATCTTGGTTTTACACAAAGCCATATCTACCTCTGAAGAAAAACCCGTATGGTGTGGCCTTGAGTGAGTTCTGCAGCAAAGAAGTCCTGCAGCCCACCCAGGACCCACGTGGGAGGTTTTTGGTGCGGGTCCTCCACAAGAATCTTAAATTGTATTTATTGTGAAAAGTGTTTTGATGTTTTTCTATTTTTGCCATTGTACACATTGTAACGTTAAAGAGTCCTTACCTCCCGCAAGGGATGAGTTATGTTGTTGATGTTAATATAAAAATGTTTTTCTATTTCAGCCCGGAAGTGCTGATGATAACTAGGGGGGGATGTGTGGCCCAGCTGCGCTTGGTACACATGTTCCAGGAGTATGTACTGAAAGGTATCTGCAAAAATCTGATATTCATTCACACTTCACATTTCCCAGGAGCCACCAGAGGGAGCCCTTTAGATTCAGGTATTTAGGGGCGTGGAGAAATGCAGCAGTAGGCATTCTAGCCAGACAGCTATTCTAGTTGTTGGTTTTACCTCAGAGAAGAGATCAGAACGGCAGTTACCTCAGACAAGCTGTGAGGGACAGATCAGTTCTCCTCAGGACACCAGAGTGAGAGGATTCCTGTCAGAGCTCAGTCTGAGCTAGAGAGAGGAGAGACAGAAGACTGGGAAGGAAAGATTGCAAGCTGATATCTCAGAACAGACAGATTGCTAGTACCCTATCTGTGTGGAAAGTGACTCTCGGAGCAAGCGTGTATTCAGTCTGACGGAACGTCCTGAGAGCTGCTCTGGACAGAGTCTTGGAGGGAAAGAAGGAAGGGGACTACAGTTTGCAGAACATCGAGTGAACTGAGAATCAGTCAGCGAGCTTGGAAAGAAGGAAGGAAGCTAACAACGGAACCTACTGCTGCCCTGTGCTTATGTTAAGGATGAGAGTAGGACAACGGGCGAGTGGTGACCCAAGAAAGGAGTGATTTCGGTGACAGATCACCTTCACTCAACTAACCGGACACCGGGTCCGAAGCCTTGCTAGAACCTTCACGGCTAGTAGGAGAAAACCGGAATCCTTGCTGGACTTCAAGTCACAGAAGGTAGCCCTAAGTGCCGATACGTAACCGGGGTCAGGCAGAACAGGAGTCTGGCAGATACCGCCATATAGACTTAGTTCTTGTCACTAGAAGACTTCCACCACAATGTTGGCCGGGCGAAGCTATGCTATTCAGAGTTAAACTTGACTTCACGCAAGTTAGGACTCATACACTTTAAAGGGAAAGGAGGCCTTAAACCTACTCAGCAATTACCTGGATGTGCATACTCCACCCTGAGCAGCTTCCCGGGACATACCTGCAACCTTCACCAGTAAAGGTATGGAAAGAGAACAACTTGTGTGTGACTGACTTATTATCTGCACCCTGCATCGCCATATCACCCTGAGGGATCCATCCAGTCTCGCCTGTGGGAGACTTAACACCTTGCTGCCCCAACCCTCAGAGGATTCACCCTGCAGCGCTGGTCACCCTGATCAGAAACCACAGGTGGCATCACGAACTATTACTACAATCCCCTGTAATTATCCCCCTTTGAATGAGTGCCCAGGGCAACGGACCGAGCTGTGCTACTTGTGACATTCCCCATAGACTTCAATGGGCTCGGTGCCGAGTACCCCATAACCCTGGTATGCGACTCATACCCACATTCTTGTGCGTCTTCTGGGATCTGCTATTACAGGATATGGCTCCCCAAAATGTCTGGATATAACCCAATGGAACAGCACAC
Source organism: Oophaga sylvatica (assembly GCA_033576555.1). Classification (NCBI taxonomy): domain Eukaryota; kingdom Metazoa; phylum Chordata; class Amphibia; order Anura; family Dendrobatidae; genus Oophaga; species Oophaga sylvatica. Next base: position 64,669,351 of record JARQOD010000004.1, on the reverse strand, counting down.
GCTCAGTGGGAGTAAATCTGAGTGTGTTGCTCATGTTTGGATAAAGCAGCTAGCAAGCACTAAGCACAAGGAACAAAATGACACCAGTGCAAAGGTGGGAGAGTCACAGCTGTAGCAGAGCACTTAAATATAGCTCTGTCTGATGATTTAAATGAGTATCAGGCCTCAAAACCGTTATTGGTCCTTTTTGGAAAGCTGCAACAAAAAAACGCTGGTCGCATGAAAATCGGATGTTACAAGGTACACACACATGCGACTAAATCGCATCTTTGAAGGAAAATCGGATGCCAGGCGGATGTGTGAGGTTTTCATTTTGTTCCGATAATCGACCGACTAAAACGGTCCGATTTTTTTGTAGTTGTGTCTGACCCCGGCCTTAGAAATGTAGTATAGTATTTTTGATTCACTATCTCTCTTACCTCATGTGCAGGCATCGCAGGACCTTAGGTATCCATGGTTACGACCACTAGTAACTAGCTAACTGTCTTTATCCTTGGACGTAACTATGGATACCTAAGGTCCTGCACATGAGGAAAGAGACGTAGTGAATCAGAAAAAATATTCTACATTTATAATTGGAGATATTTGCTAATATTACTATTACACCTACTACATATTGGGATAGGATCTTGGAGATGGGAATACCCGTTTAAGTCCTAGATTCCTCTTTCATTCTCCCCATAAAGTATGCTGCCAACAAAAGTGCCCCCCAACCACAGTATGATAACCCCATTGTGAATTCCTCCACTTTGACAGTATAATGACCCTCACCTCAACTCCTAACTCAAAGTATGGTGACCCCAACACAGCCCTCCATGCAGTAAAATGGGCCTACATACAGTATAATGGACCACAGTATAATGGACCCCATATCTTCCAAATATAATAACCCACATAGCCTTCCATATAGTATAAGCATGGTCCTTCATGCAATATAATGCATCCCCCATGGTCCTTAAAGTATAGTGCAGCCCCCATAAGGGTATAAAACAGCCACAGTCCTGCAGTAATATGGGCACCACATACTGATTTAAAATATATATATATGAATACTTACTGCTACTCGTTCCTCCTGCTGCTTCAGTCCATGGGACATCACTTTGTGCACACGTTGACTATTTGCTGAACTTTCTGCAAGGTTTCTGCATCTGTTGGCAACAAACACTGCTGAAAAAACCAGGTGGAAACACCCAGAGACTGAACCAGATAGGACAGCATAGCTGTCACTCATAATGCTGACAGCCCAGGACGGCTGAACTGTCACTAACAACATCCCTATCCCACAGTCAGTAATGCAACCATGACAGTAGGTCATTATTTAATGTGAGATAGTATGTGCCATATGCGGCCCTCACTCTCACTATCAAAGTCTCACACTAAAATTCAGCAGGGAGATCCATGTTTACAAGAAAGTGCTATACCTGGAAGCAAGTATCTATCAAGGGTCTTGAACCCATCGTGGAGATCACCGACCTGAAACTTCCGTTGATTCAAGGTAGGTCATTTTTTAATGTGAGACTGAGTGATAGTATGTGCCACATACTGCACTCAAAGTCTCACACTAAAAATCAACAAGGGGTTTGCATGTTTTGGCAACAAACACTGCTGAAAAACCTGGTGGAAACACCCACAGACTGAACCAGGTGGAACAGCAGAGCTGTCACTCATAATGCTGAGAGCCCAGCACACTCCAGATTCCATAGGACGGCTGAGCTGTCACTCACAACATCCATAGGCCACAGACAGCAATGCAGCCATGACAGTAGGTCATTTTTTAATGTTAGACTGATAGTATGTGCCATATACAGCACTCAATCTCACGAAGTCTCACGCTAAAAATTGGCAGGGAGATCCATGTTTACAAGAAAATCCTATATCTGGCAGCCATTATCTTTCCAGGGTCTTGAACGCATCGTGAAGAAAATCATCGGCCTAATATTAACCTTGATTGAGGGTAAATCATTTTTCAATGGGAGACTGAGAGTGAGGGCCGTATGTGGCTTATACTATGTCTACTAAGTGAGGTTACCCAATTTCCAGTGCTGATAACTCGGCTTCTGAAGGTCCAAGATGGCCTAAACTTGCAGTGTGTACAGAGCTCAAGTAGACCTCCACAATAAGGGGTGGCACTTGTTCATAGTAAAAGTGGTTCCAGTACAAGACATGTCTAAAATTGGTACTGTTTGCTCCGATTCTGAAGGTCCAATAGAAAATCAGAGATAAACGCTTTGTAGCACTCGCTCTCCCCTTTCAAGGGACTCCTCACATGTGTATGTATGCCATTTCCCTGAGGAGCAGCGCCCCAAGCAGCGAGCCACCCCTACCTGGTAAATGCTAAGTGTGAGTCTGTGATAGTGAGTGCCGTATTTGGCACATTCTATAAAAGTCTCACACTAAAGATCTGCATCTGAAAATGCTCCTCCGACTTTGGGGGGCAGATCTCAGCAGCAAAGGGAGCAGACTGCAAATGGACAGAGATGTATTTAGATAATCGTCTTAGCTTCAATATTCACTAAGCAGCTTTTTCTTTGATCCCTCCTGCGGTTTCTGGTGGCTCGGGGAAGAGGGCACCCCCAGCACCATGTTAAGTCAATGGTAGGAATCAATGGCTTTCCCTATCTCACTTTCACCTGGATTTTTCCGGAACCGTGGGTCCGATGAACAATCCGAGATATACGTTCTGTAGACTGGACCGTCAGCTTTCCAGCTATTCATATCCTGAGTGAGAGGCATCTTGTACCGAGGAGCAGCACCCCGTGAGCCGTGATCCCCCTCTGACCAGGCGGCCCATGTCTACTAAATGAGGTTACTCAAATGAGGGAAAGTGGCCCTGTGGGAAGACTTGTGGCCCGGCAGAAGGAGCCAGTGGTCCTGTGGAGAGAGCTGAAGGGGTTGAGGCCTTGTGGAAAGGCCTGTGACCCTGTATAGGGGTCTGTGGCCCTGCATAGAGGTATGTGGCGATGTAAAGAGAGCTGGAGGGAGTTGTGGCCCGTGGAAAAGGCCATGTGGAGCGGGCTGGAGGGGTCTGTGGAAGGCTCTGGAGTAAGATTTGGGCCTATGAAGTCCTTTGCAGTAAACAACATGCAACATGATTGCCTGTGGAGAGAGCTGGAGGGGCTTGTGCCCTATGGAAATGACTATGGCCCTGTAGAAAGGCCCTTTGGCCTTGAAAAGGGGGCTTGTGGCCTGCAGACGGAGAGAGCTGTAGGGAGTTGTGGCCGTGTGGAAAGTGCATTTGGCCTGTGGAGGGGAGCTATGGCCCTGTAAAGAGAGCTTCTTGTCCTGTGGAGAGAGCTGGAGAGTGGTGTGGCCCTGTGGAAAGGTCTGTGGCCCTATGGATAGGCCCTTTAGCCTTGTGGAAGGGACTGTGACCCTGTGGTGAGAGCTGGAGGGAGTTTTGGGCTGTGGAAAAGCCTGTGGTCCTGAGGAGAGAGCTGAAGGGGTTGAGGCCCTGTGGAAAGGCCTGTGACCCTGTATAGGGGTCTGTGGCCCCGCAGAGGGGCATGTGGCAATGTAAAGAGAGCTGGAGGGAGTTGTGGCTTGTGGAAAAGGCCATGTACAGTGGACTGGAGGGGCCTGTGGAAGGCTCTGGAGTAAGATTTGGGCCTATGAAGTCCTTTGCAGTAAACAACATGCAACATGATTGCCTGTGGAGAGAGCTGGAGGGGCTTGTGGCACTGTGGAAAGGCCTGTGGCCCGGTAGGAGCCTGTGGTCCTGTGGAGAGAGCTGAAGGTGTTGTGGTCACTTAAATGAGCCCTTTTAACTGATTAAAGGGGGGTGGAGGAGGCTGTGGCCCTGATGAAAGAGCTGAAAGGGGTTTTAGCCTTGTAGAAGGAGCCTGTGGTCCTGTGGAGAGAGCTAGAGGGGGTTATTGCCTTGGAGAAATGCCTATGGCCCTGCGGAAGGGACCTGTGGCCCTTTGAAAAAGGTCTTTGGCCTTGTGGAGGGGGCTGTTGCCTTGTAAAGGGAGCCTCTGTCCTTTTTGAGAGAGACAGAGGGGGTTGTGGCCTTATGGAAAGGCCTATGACACAGTGAAAGGGCCCTGTCGCCCTGTGGAGAGAGGTGAAGGCGGTTGTGGCCCTGTGTAAATGCCTGTAAACCTGTAGAAGGAGCCTGTGGTTCTGTGGAGAGATCTTGAGGGGGTTATGGCCCTATGGAAATGACTATGGCCCTGTGGAATGGACCTATGGCCCTTTGCAAAGAGCTGAAGGGGTCTGTGGCCGTACAGAAAGTGCATTCGGCCCTGTGGAGGGAGCTATGGCCCTGTAAAGAGAGCTTGTTGTCCTGTGGAGAAGAGTTGGAGGGGATTGTGGCCCTGTGGAAATGCTTGTGGCCCGGCTGAAGGAGCCAGTGGTCCTGTGGAGAGAGCTGAAAGTGTTGTGGCCCTGTGGAAAGACCTGTGACCCTGTATAGGGGTCTGTGGCCCGCAGAGAGGCATGTGGCGATGTAAAGAGAGCTGGAGGGAGTTGTGGCCTGTGGAAAAGGCTATGTGGAGTGGGCTGGAGGGGCCTGTGGAAGGCTCTGGAGTAAGATGGGGGCCTATGAAGTCCTTTGCAGTAAACATTTAAATTTTCAAGCTTCGTGTCCGATCTGCAACAGGGTTGACTCTATTGTTGCCGAACTGCAACAAAGATTGACTCTTTTGTTGCAAAAGTGCAACATGATTGTCTGTGGAGAGAGCTGAAGGGGTTTGTGGCACTGTGGAAAGGCCTGTAACCCAGTAGTAGCCTGTTGTACTGTGGAGAGATCTGAAGGTGTTGTGGCCCTGTGGAAAGGCCTGTGACCCTGTATAGGGGTCTATTGCCCTGTGGAGAGAGCTGGAGGGGCTTGTGCCCTATGGAAATGACTATGGCCATGTAGAAAGGCCCTTTGGCCTTGAAGACGGGGCTTGTGACCTGCAGACGGGCACTGTGTCTCTTTGGAGAGAGCTAAAGGGGTCTGTGGCCGTACAGAAAGTGCATTCGGCCCTGTGGAGGAGAGCTATGGCCCTGTAAAGAGAGCTTGTTGTCCTGTGCAGAAGAGTTGGAGGCGATTGTGGCCCTGTGGAAATGCTTGTTGCCCGGCAGAAGGAGCCAGTGGTCCTATGGAGAGAGCTGAAGGTGTTGTGCCCTGTGGAAATGCCTATGACCCTGTATAGGTGTCTGTGGACCCGGAGAGGGCATGTGGCGATGTAAAGAGAGCTGAAGGGAGTTGTGGCCTGCTGAAAAGGCCATGTGGAGCGGGCTGGAGGGGCCTGTGGAAGGCTCTGGAGTAAGATTTGGGCCTATGAAGTCCTTTTGCAGTAAACAACATGCAACATGATTGCCTGTGGAGAGAGCTGGAGGGGCTTGTAGCACTGTGGAAAGGACTGTGGCTTGGTAGGAGCCTGTGGTCCTGTGGAGAGAGCTGAAGGTGTTGTGGCCTTGTGGAAAGGCCTGTGACACTGTATAGGGGTCTGTTGCCCTGTGGAGAGAGCTGGAGGGGCTTGTGCCCTATGGAAATGACTATGGCCCTGTAGAAAGGTTCTTTGGCCTTGAAGAGGGGGCTTGTGCCCTGCAGACAGGCCCCGTGACTCTGTGGAGATAGCTGGAGGGGTTATGGCCATGTGGAAAGTGCATTTGCCCTGTGGAAGTGAGTTATGGCTCTGTAAAGAGAGCCTGTTGTCCTGTGGAGAGAGTTGGAGGGGATTGTGGCCCTGTGGGAAGACTTGTGGCCCGGCAGAAGGAGCCAGTGGTCCTGTGGAGAGAGCTGAAGGGGTTGAGGCCCTGTGGAAATGCCTGTGACCCTGTATAGGGGTCTGTGACCCTGCATAGAGGCATGTGGCGATGTAAAGAGAGCTGGAGGGAGTTGTGGCCTGTGGAAAAGGCCATGTGGAGCGGGCTGGAGGGTCTGTGGAAGGCTCTGGAGTAAGATTTGGGCCTATGAAGTCCTTTGCAGTAAACAACATGCAACATGATTGCCTGTGGAGAGAGCTGGAGGGGCTTGTGCCCTATGGAAATGACTATGGCCCTGTAGAAAGGCCCTTTGGCCTTGAAAAGGGGGCTTGTGGCCTGCAGACGGAGAGAGCTGTAGGGAGTTGTGGCCGTGTGGAAAGTGCATTTGGCCCTGTGGAGGGGAGCTATGGCCCTGTAAAGAGAGCTTCTTGTCCTGTGGAGAGAGCTGGAGGATGGTGTGGCCCTGTGGAAAGGTCTGTGGCCCTATGGATAGGCCCTTTAGCCTTGTGGAAGGGACTGTGACCCTGTGGTGAGAGCTGGAGGGAGTTTTGGGCTGTGGAAAAGCCTGTGATCCTGAGGAGAGAGCTGAAGGGGTTGAGGCCCTGTGTAAAGGCCTGTGACCCTGTATAGGGGTCTGTGGCCCCGCAGAGGGGCATGTGGCAATGTAAAGAGAGCTGGAGGGAGTTGTGGTTTGTGGAAAAGGACATGTACAGTGGACTGGAGGGGCCTGTGGAAGGCTCTGGAGTAAGATTTGGGCCTATGAAGTCCTTTACAGTAAACAACATGCAACATGATTGCCTGTGGAGAGAGCTGGAGAGGCTTGTGGCACTGTGGAAAGGCCTGTGGCCCGGTAGGAGCCTGTGGTCCTGTGGAGAGAGCTGAAGGTGTTGTGGTCACTTAAATGAGCCCTTTTAACTGATTAAAGGGGGGTGGAGGAGGCTGTGGCCCTGATGAAAGAGCTGAAAGGGGTTGTAGCCTTGTAGAAGGAGCCTGTGGTCCTGTGGAGAGAGCTGGAGTTGGTTATTGCCTTGGAGAAATGCCTATGGCCCTGCGGAAGAGACCTGTGGCCCTTTGAAAAAGGCCTTTGGCCTTGTGTAGGCGGCTGTTGCTTTGTAAAGGGAGCCTCTGTCCTTTTTGAGAGAGACAGAGGGGGGTTTTGGCCTTATGGAAAGGCCTATGACACAGTGAAAGGGCCCTGTCGCCCTGTGGAGAGAGGTGAAGGCGGTTGTGGCCCTGTGTAAATGCCTGTAAACCTGTAGAAGGAGCCTGTGGTACTGTGGAGGGATCTTGAGGGGGGTTTGGCCCTATGGAAATGACTATGGCCCTGTGGAATGGACCTATGGCCCTTTGCAAAGAGCTGAAGGGGTCTGTGGCCGTACAGAAAGTGCATTCGGCCCTGTGGAGGTGAGCTATGGCCCTGTAAAGAGAGCTTGTTGTCCTGTGGAGAAGAGTTGGAGGGGATTGTGGCCCTGTGGAAATGCTTGTGGCCCGGCAGAAGGAGCCAGTGGTCCTGTGGAGAGAGCTGAAGGTGTTGTGGCCCTGTGGAAAGGCCTGTGACGCTGTAAGGGGTCTATTGCCCCGCAGAGGGGCATGTGGCGATGTAAAGATAGCTGGAGGGAGTTGTGGCCTGTGGAAAAGGCTATGTGGAGTGGGCTGGAGGGGCCTGTGGAAGGCTCTGGAGTAAGATGGGGGCCTATGAAGTCCTTTGCAGTAAACATTTAAATTTTCAAGCTTCGTGTTCGATCTGCAACAGGGTTGACTCTATTGTTGCCGAACTGCAACAAAGATTGACTCTTTTGTTGCAAAAGTGCAACATGATTGTCTGTGGAGAGAGCTGAAGGGGCTTGTGGCACTGTGGAAAGGCCTGTAACCCAGTAGTAGCCTGTGGTCCTGTGGAGAGATCTGAAGGTGTTGTGGCCCTGTGGAAAGGCCTGTGACCCTGTATAGGGGTCTATTGCCCTGTGGAGAGAGCTGGAGGGGCTTGTGCCCTATGGAAATGACTATGGCCATGTAGAAAGGCCCTTTGGCCTTGAAGACGGGGCTTGTGCCCTGCAGACGAGCCCTGTGTCTCTTTGGAGAGAGCTAAAGGGGTCTGTGGCAGTACAGAAAGTGCATCGCCCTGTGAGGGGACATGGCCCTGTAAAGAGAGCTTGTTGTCCTGTGGAGAAGAGTTGGAGGGGATTGTGGCCCTGTGGAAATGCTTGTGGCCCGGCAGAAGGAGCCAGTGGTCCTATGGAGAGAGCTGAAGGTGTTGTGGCCCTGTGGAAAGGCCTATAACCCTGTATAGGTGTCTGTGGCCCTGGAGAGGGGCATGTGGCGATGTAAAGAGAGCTGAAGGGAGTTGTGGCCTGCGGAAAAGGCCATGTGGGCGGGCTGGAGGGGCCTGTGGAAAGCTCTGGAGTAAGATTTGGGCCTATGAAGTCCTTTTGCAGTAAACAACATGCAACATGATTGCCTGGGGAGAGAGCTGAAGGTTGTTGTGGCCTTGTGGAAAGGCCTGTGACCCTGTATAGGGGTCTGTTGCCCTGTGGAGAGAGCTGGAGGGGCTTGTGCCCTATGGAAATGACTATGGCCCTGTAGAAAGGCCCTTTGGCCTTGAAAAGGGGGCTTGTGGCCTGCAGACGGAGAGAGCTGTAGGGAGTTGTGGCCATGTGGAAAGTGCATTTGCCCTGTGGAGGGGAGCTATGGCCCTGTAAAGAGAGCTTCTTGTCCTGTGGAGAGAGCTTGAGGGTGGTGTGGCCCTGTGGAAAGGTCTGTGGCCCTATGGATAGGCCCTTTAGCCTTGTGGAAGGGACTGTGACCCTGTGGTGAGAGCTGGAGGGAGTTTTGGGCTCTGGAAAAGCCTGTGGTCCTGAGGAGAGAGCTGAAGGGGTTGAGGCCCTGTTGAAAGGCCTGTGACCCTGTATAGGGATCTGTGGCCCCGCAGAGGGGCATGTGGCAATGTAAAGAGAGCTGGAGGGAGTTGTGGCTTGTGGAAAAGGCCATGTACAGTGGACTGGAGGGGCCTGTGGAAGGCTCTGGAGTAAGATTTGGGCCTATGAAGTCCTTTGCAGTAAACAACATGCAACATGATTGCCTGTGGAGAGAGCTGGAGGGGCTTGTGGCACTGTGGAAAGGCCTGTGGCCCGGTAGGAGCCTGTGGTCCTGTGGAGAGAGCTGAAGGTGTTGTGGTCACTCAAATGAGCCCTTTTAACTGATTAAAGGGGGGTGGAGGAGGCTGTGGCCCTGATGAAAGAGCTGAAAGGGGTTGTAGCCTTGTAGAAGGAGCCTGTGGTCCTGTGGAGAGAGCTGGAGGGGGTTATTGCCTTGGAGAAATGCCTATGGCCCTGCGGAAGGGACCTGTGGCCCTTTGAAAAAGGCCTTTGGCCTTGTGGAGGGGGCTGTTGCCTTGTAAAGGGAGCCTCTGTCCTTTTTGAGAGAGACAGAGGGGGTTGTGGCCTTATGGTAAGGCCTATGACACAGTAAAAGGGCCCTGTCGCCCTGTGGAGAGAGGTGAAGGCGGTTGTGGCCATGTGTAAATGCCTGTAAACCTGTAGAAGGAGCCTGTGGTTCTGTGGAGAGATCATGAGGGGGTTATGGCCCTATGGAAATGACTATGGCCCTGTGGAATGGACCTATGGCCCTTTGCAAAGAGCTGAAGGGGTCTGTGGCCGTACAGAAAGTGCATTCGACCCTGTGGAGGGGAGCTATGGCCCTGTAAAGAGAGCTTGTTGTCCTGTGGAGAATAGTTGGAGGGGATTGTGGCCCTGTGGAAATGCTTGTGGCCCGGCAGAAGGAGCCGGTGGTCCTGTGGAGAGAGCTGAAGGTGTTGTGGCCCTGTGGAAAGGCCTGTGACGCTGTATAGGGGTCTGTGGCCCCGCAGAGGGGCATGTGGCGATGTAAAGATAGCTGGAGGGAGTTGTGGCCTGTGGAAAAGGCTATGTGGAGTGGGCTGGAGGGGCCTGTGGAAGGCTCTGGAGTAAGATGGGGGCCTATGAAGTCCTTTGCAGTAAACATTTAAATTTTCAAGCTTCGTGTTCGATCTGCAACAGGGTTGACTCTATTGTTGCCGAACTGCAACAAAGATTGACTCTTTTGTTGCAAAAGTGCAACATGATTGTCTGTGGAGAGAGCTGAAGGGGCTTGTGGCACTGTGGAAAGGCCTGTAACCCAGTAGTAGCCTGTGGTCCTGTGGAGAGATCTGAAGGTGTTGTGGCCCTGTGGAAAGGCCTGTGACCCTGTAAAGGGGTCTATTGCCCTGTGGAGAGAGCTGGAGGGGCTTGTGCCCTATGGAAATGACTATGGCCATGTAGAAAGGCCCTTTGGCCTTGAAGACGGGGCTTGTGCCCTGCAGACGAGCCCTGTGTCTCTTTGGAGAGAGCTAAAGGGGTCTGTGGCAGTACAGAAAGTGCATTCGGCCTGTGGAGGGGAGCTATGGCCCTGTAAAGAGAGCTTGTTGTCCTGTGGAGAAGAGTTGGAGGGGATTGTGGCCCTGTGGAAATGCTTGTGGCCCGGCAGAAGGAGCCAGTGGTCCTATGGAGAGAGCTGAAGGTGTTGTGGCCCTGTGGAAAGGCCTATAACCCTGTATAGGTGTCTGTGGCCCTGGAGAGGGGCATGTGGCGATGTAAAGAGAGCTGAAGGGAGTTGTGGCCTGCGGAAAAGGCCATGTGGAGCGGGCTGGAGGGGCCTGTGGAAAGCTCTGGAGTAAGATTTGGGCCTATGAAGTCCTTTTGCAGTAAACAACATGCAACATGATTGCCTGGGGAGAGAGCTGAAGGTGTTGTGGCCTTGTGGAAAGGCCTGTGACCCTGTATAGGGGTCTGTTGCCCTGTGGAGAGAGCTGGAGGGGCTTGTGCCCTATGGAAATGACTATGGCCCTGTAGAAAGGCCCTTTGGCCTTGAAAAGGGGGCTTGTGGCCTGCAGACGGAGAGAGCTGTAGGGAGTTGTGGCCATGTGGAAAGTGCATTTGCCCTGTGGAGGGGAGCTATGGCCCTGTAAAGAGAGCTTCTTGTCCTGTGGAGAGAGCTTGAGGGTGGTGTGGCCCTGTGGAAAGGTCTGTGGCCCTATGGATAGGCCCTTTAGCCTTGTGGAAGGGACTGTGACCCTGTGGTGAGAGCTGGAGGGAGTTTTGGGCTCTGGAAAAGCCTGTGGTCCTGAGGAGAGAGCTGAAGGGGTTGAGGCCCTGTTGAAAGGCCTGTGACCCTGTATAGGGATCTGTGGCCCCGCAGAGGGGCATGTGGCAATGTAAAGAGAGCTGGAGGGAGTTGTGGCTTGTGGAAAAGGCCATGTACAGTGGACTGGAGGGGCCTGTGGAAGGCTCTGGAGTAAGATTTGGGCCTATGAAGTCCTTTGCAGTAAACAACATGCAACATGATTGCCTGTGGAGAGAGCTGGAGGGCTTGTGGCACTGTGGAAAGGCCTGTGGCCCGGTAGGAGCCTGTGGTCCTGTGGAGAGAGCTGAAGGTGTTGTGGTCACTCAAATGAGCCCTTTTAACTGATTAAAGGGGGGTGGAGGAGGCTGTGGCCCTGATGAAAGAGCTGAAAGGGGTTGTAGCCTTGTAGAAGGAGCCTGTGGTCCTGTGGAGAGAGCTGGGGGGGTTATTGCCTTGGAGAAATGCCTATGGCCCTGCGGAAGGGACCTGTGGCCCTTTGAAAAAGGCCTTTGGCCTTGTGGAGGGGGCTGTTGCCTTGTAAAGGGAGCCTCTGTCCTTTTTGAGAGAGACAGAGGGGGTTGTGGCCTTATGGTAAGGCCTATGACACAATAAAAGGGCCCTGTCGCCCTGTGGAGAGAGGTGAAGGCGGTTGTGGCCATGTGTAAATGCCTGTAAACCTGTAGAAGGAGCCTGTGGTTCTGTGGAGAGATCTTGAGGGGGGTTTGGCCCTATGGAAATGACTATGGCCCTGTGGAATGGACCTATGGCCCTTTGCAAAGAGCTGAAGGGGTCTGTGGCCGTACAGAAAGTGCATTCGGCCCTGTGGAGGTGAGCTATGGCCCTGTAAAGAGAGCTTGTTGTCCTGTGGAGAAGAGTTGGAGGGGATTGTGGCCCTGTGGAAATGCTTGTGGCCCGGCAGAAGGAGCCAGTGGTCCTGTGGAGAGAGCTGAAGGTGTTGTGGCCCTGTGGAAAGGCCTGTGACGCTGTAAGGGGTCTTGCCCCGCAGAGGGGCATGTGGCGATGTAAAGATAGCTGGAGGGAGTTGTGGCCTGTGGAAAAGGCTATGTGGAGTGGGCTGGAGGGGCCTGTGGAAGGCTCTGGAGTAAGATGGGGGCCTATGAAGTCCTTTGCAGTAAACATTTAAATTTTCAAGCTTCGTGTTCGATCTGCAACAGGGTTGACTCTATTGTTGCCGAACTGCAACAAAGATTGACTCTTTTGTTGCAAAAGTGCAACATGATTGTCTGTGGAGAGAGCTGAAGGGGCTTGTGGCACTGTGGAAAGGCCTGTAACCCAGTAGTAGCCTGTGGTCCTGTGGAGAGATCTGAAGGTGTTGTGGCCCTGTGGAAAGGCCTGTGACCCTGTATAGGGGTCTATTGCCCTGTGGAGAGAGCTGGAGGGGCTTGTGCCCTATGGAAATGACTATGGCCATGTAGAAAGGCCCTTTGGCCTTGAAGACGGGGCTTGTGCCCTGCAGACGAGCCCTGTGTCTCTTTGGAGAGAGCTAAAGGGGTCTGTGGCAGTACAGAAAGTGCATTCGGCCCTGTGAGGGACTATGCCTGTAAAGAGAGCTTGTTGTCCTGTGGAGAAGAGTTGGAGGGGATTGTGGCCCTGTGGAAATGCTTGTGGCCCGGCAGAAGGAGCCAGTGGTCCTATGGAGAGAGCTGAAGGTGTTGTGGCCCTGTGGAAAGGCCTATAACCCTGTATAGGTGTCTGTGGCCCTGGAGAGGGGCATGTGGCGATGTAAAGAGAGCTGAAGGGAGTTGTGGCCTGCGGAAAAGGCCATGTGGAGCGGGCTGGAGGGGCCTGTGGAAAGCTCTGGAGTAAGATTTGGGCCTATGAAGTCCTTTTGCAGTAAACAACATGCAACATGATTGCCTGGGGAGAGAGCTGAAGGTGTTGTGGCCTTGTGGAAAGGCCTGTGACCCTGTATAGGGGTCTGTTGCCCTGTGGAGAGAGCTGGAGGGGCTTGTGCCCTATGGAAATGACTATGGCCCTGTAGAAAGGCCCTTTGGCCTTGAAAAGGGGGCTTGTGGCCTGCAGACGGAGAGAGCTGTAGGGAGTTGTGGCCATGTGGAAAGTGCATTTGCCCTGTGGAGGGGAGCTATGGCCCTGTAAAGAGAGCTTCTTGTCCTGTGGAGAGAGCTTGAGGGTGGTGTGGCCCTGTGGAAAGGTCTGTGGCCCTATGGATAGGCCCTTTAGCCTTGTGGAAGGGACTGTGACCCTGTGGTGAGAGCTGGAGGGAGTTTTGGGCTCTGGAAAAGCCTGTGGTCCTGAGGAGAGAGCTGAAGGGGTTGAGGCCCTGTTGAAAGGCCTGTGACCCTGTATAGGGATCTGTGGCCCCGCAGAGGGGCATGTGGCAATGTAAAGAGAGCTGGAGGGAGTTGTGGCTTGTGGAAAAGGCCATGTACAGTGGACTGGAGGGGCCTGTGGAAGGCTCTGGAGTAAGATTTGGGCCTATGAAGTCCTTTGCAGTAAACAACATGCAACATGATTGCCTGTGGAGAGAGCTGGAGGGGCTTGTGGCACTGTGGAAAGGCCTGTGGCCCGGTAGGAGCCTGTGGTCCTGTGGAGAGAGCTGAAGGTGTTGTGGTCACTCAAATGAGCCCTTTTAACTGATTAAAGGGGGGTGGAGGAGGCTGTGGCCCTGATGAAAGAGCTGAAAGGGGTTGTAGCCTTGTAGAAGGAGCCTGTGGTCCTGTGGAGAGAGCTGGAGGGGGTTATTGCCTTGGAGAAATGCCTATGGCCCTGCGGAAGGGACCTGTGGCCCTTTGAAAAAGGCCTTTGGCCTTGTGGAGGGGGCTGTTGCCTTGTAAAGGGAGCCTCTGTCCTTTTTGAGAGAGACAGAGGGGGTTGTGGCCTTATGGTAAGGCCTATGACACAGTAAAAGGGCCCTGTCGCCCTGTGGAGAGAGGTGAAGGCGGTTGTGGCCATGTGTAAATGCCTGTAAACCTGTAGAAGGAGCCTGTGGTTCTGTGGAGAGATCATGAGGGGGTTATGGCCCTATGGAAATGACTATGGCCCTGTGGAATGGACCTATGGCCCTTTGCAAAGAGCTGAAGGGGTCTGTGGCCGTACAGAAAGTGCATTCGACCCTGTGGAGGGGAGCTATGGCCCTGTAAAGAGAGCTTGTTGTCCTGTGGAGAATAGTTGGAGGGGATTGTGGCCCTGTGGAAATGCTTGTGGCCCGGCAGAAGGAGCCGGTGGTCCTGTGGAGAGAGCTGAAGGTGTTGTGGCCCTGTGGAAAGGCCTGTGACGCTGTATAGGGGTCTGTGGCCCCGCAGAGGGGCATGTGGCGATGTAAAGATAGCTGGAGGGAGTTGTGGCCTGTGGAAAAGGCTATGTGGAGTGGGCTGGAGGGGCCTGTGGAAGGCTCTGGAGTAAGATGGGGGCCTATGAAGTCCTTTGCAGTAAACATTTAAATTTTCAAGCTTCGTGTTCGATCTGCAACAGGGTTGACTCTATTGTTGCCGAACTGCAACAAAGATTGACTCTTTTGTTGCAAAAGTGCAACATGATTGTCTGTGGAGAGAGCTGAAGGGGCTTGTGGCACTGTGGAAAGGCCTGTAACCCAGTAGTAGCCTGTGGTCCTGTGGAGAGATCTGAAGGTGTTGTGGCCCTGTGGAAAGGCCTGTGACCCTGTAAAGGGGTCTATTGCCCTGTGGAGAGAGCTGGAGGGGCTTGTGCCCTATGGAAATGACTATGGCCATGTAGAAAGGCCCTTTGGCCTTGAAGACGGGGCTTGTGCCCTGCAGACGAGCCCTGTGTCTCTTTGGAGAGAGCTAAAGGGGTCTGTGGCAGTACAGAAAGTGCATTCGGCCTGTGGAGGGGAGCTATGGCCCTGTAAAGAGAGCTTGTTGTCCTGTGGAGAAGAGTTGGAGGGGATTGTGGCCCTGTGGAAATGCTTGTGGCCCGGCAGAAGGAGCCAGTGGTCCTATGGAGAGAGCTGAAGGTGTTGTGGCCCTGTGGAAAGGCCTATAACCCTGTATAGGTGTCTGTGGCCCTGGAGAGGGGCATGTGGCGATGTAAAGAGAGCTGAAGGGAGTTGTGGCCTGCGGAAAAGGCCATGTGGAGCGGGCTGGAGGGGCCTGTGGAAAGCTCTGGAGTAAGATTTGGGCCTATGAAGTCCTTTTGCAGTAAACAACATGCAACATGATTGCCTGGGGAGAGAGCTGAAGGTGTTGTGGCCTTGTGGAAAGGCCTGTGACCCTGTATAGGGGTCTGTTGCCCTGTGGAGAGAGCTGGAGGGGCTTGTGCCCTATGGAAATGACTATGGCCCTGTAGAAAGGCCCTTTGGCCTTGAAAAGGGGGCTTGTGGCCTGCAGACGGAGAGAGCTGTAGGGAGTTGTGGCCATGTGGAAAGTGCATTTGCCCTGTGGAGGGGAGCTATGGCCCTGTAAAGAGAGCTTCTTGTCCTGTGGAGAGAGCTTGAGGGTGGTGTGGCCCTGTGGAAAGGTCTGTGGCCCTATGGATAGGCCCTTTAGCCTTGTGGAAGGGACTGTGACCCTGTGGTGAGAGCTGGAGGGAGTTTTGGGCTCTGGAAAAGCCTGTGGTCCTGAGGAGAGAGCTGAAGGGGTTGAGGCCCTGTTGAAAGGCCTGTGACCCTGTATAGGGATCTGTGGCCCCGCAGAGGGGCATGTGGCAATGTAAAGAGAGCTGGAGGGAGTTGTGGCTTGTGGAAAAGGCCATGTACAGTGGACTGGAGGGGCCTGTGGAAGGCTCTGGAGTAAGATTTGGGCCTATGAAGTCCTTTGCAGTAAACAACATGCAACATGATTGCCTGTGGAGAGAGCTGGAGGGGCTTGTGGCACTGTGGAAAGGCCTGTGGCCCGGTAGGAGCCTGTGGTCCTGTGGAGAGAGCTGAAGGTGTTGTGGTCACTCAAATGAGCCCTTTTAACTGATTAAAGGGGGGTGGAGGAGGCTGTGGCCCTGATGAAAGAGCTGAAAGGGGTTGTAGCCTTGTAGAAGGAGCCTGTGGTCCTGTGGAGAGAGCTGGAGGGGGTTATTGCCTTGGAGAAATGCCTATGGCCCTGCGGAAGGGACCTGTGGCCCTTTGAAAAAGGCCTTTGGCCTTGTGGAGGGGGCTGTTGCCTTGTAAAGGGAGCCTCTGTCCTTTTTGAGAGAGACAGAGGGGGTTGTGGCCTTATGGTAAGGCCTATGACACAATAAAAGGGCCCTGTCGCCCTGTGGAGAGAGGTGAAGGCGGTTGTGGCCATGTGTAAATGCCTGTAAACCTGTAGAAGGAGCCTGTGGTTCTGTGGAGAGATCTTGAGGGGTTATGGCCCTATGGAAATGACTATGGCCCTGTGGAATGGACCTATGGCCCTTTGCAAAGAGCTGAAGGGGTCTGTGGCCGTACAGAAAGTGCATTCGACCCTGTGGAGGGGAGCTATGGCCCTGTAAAGAGAGCTTGTTGTCCTGTGGAGAATAGTTGGAGGGGATTGTGGCCCTGTGGAAATGCTTGTGGCCCGGCAGAAGGAGCCGGTGGTCCTGTGGAGAGAGCTGAAGGTGTTGTGGCCCTGTGGAAAGGCCTGTGACCCTGTATAGGGGTCTGTGGCCTCGCAGAGGGGCATGTGGCGATGTAAAGAGAGCTGGAGGGAGTTGTGGCCTGTGGAAAAGGCTATGTGGAGTGGGCTGGAGGGGCCTGTGGAAGGCTCTGGAGTAAGATGGGGGCCTATGAAGTCCTTTGCAGTAAACATTTAAATTTTCAAGCTTCGTGTCCGAACTGCAACAAAGATTGACTCTTTTGTTGCAAAAGTGCAACATGATTGTCTGTGGAGAGAGCTGAAGGGGCTTGTGGCACTGTGGAAAGGCCTGTAACACAGTAGTAGCCTGTGGTCCTGTGGAGAGATCTGAAGGTGTTGTGGCCCTGTGGAAAGGCCTGTGACCCTGTATAGGGGTCTATTACCCTGTGGAGAGAGCTGGAGGGGCTTGTGCCCTATGGAAATGACTATGGCCATGTAGAAAGGCCCTTTGGCCTTGAAGACAGGGCTTGTGCCCTGCAGACGGGCCCTGTGTCTTTTTGGAGAGAGCTAAAGGGGTCTGTG
>JARQOD010000004.1:64562705-64652377 GCA_033576555.1 Oophaga sylvatica | reverse complement strand
GATTTTTTGCTTTGTTTTATTTTTTTTATTTTTAAGGGGTTCACTAAAGGGGTTAACTGGTGAGACAATTTTATGGGGGGGTCCTTACGGATGCGGCGATACCAAATATGTGTACTTTTATTGTTTTGTTTTTTTATTTACAGGAAAAAATGAATTTTTTGGGGAATATTTTTTTTTTTTATTTATTTTGGAATTTTTTTTAAAACATGTTTATTTTTATTTTTTTCACTTTATTACTTTGTCCCAGGGTGGGACATCACTGTAAAATGTCAGATCGCTGGTGTGACAGTGTGCACAGCACTCTGTCACACCAGCGATCGTTCTGGCACTGCTGCAGGCTTCTCAGTGCCTGCTATCAGCAGGCACTGAGGAAGTCGCCTCCTTGCAGGACCCGGCGGCCATCTTGGATCCGGGGTCCTGCAGTGAGGAGAGTCCCTCGAAACAGCGCGACACATCGCGATGCTCCCCTGTGCCCCTGATACACCGCGATCATGTTTGATCGCGGTGTGCCAGGGGTTAATGTGCCAGAGCGGTCCGTGACACACAGTCCTGGGTGTCAGCTGTGATAATCAGCTGACACCCGGCAGCGATTAGCTGCGCTCCCCTGGGGAGCGCAGCTGATCGCTTATGACGTACTATCCCGTCCATGGTCAGATTGGCACGGGTTTCATGGACGGGATAGTACGTCTGATGTCAGAGAGGGGTTAATACTTGGGCATGTTGGAAAATTGACAAGTCTCTAAACACTAGGAAAAAGCAATGATTCTATCAACTGTGTTTTCCTAAAAATTAAAGCACACCCTTCTAAAAATACATAAGAAAATTAAAAAAACATTCTAATTTGTCAGATAGCAAAATCATAAGAATAACATCAAAAGATTTACAAAACTTTTCATTACTAACACCTGTGGGATTTGAACACACGTCTCCAAAAAGACTAAAGCCTCAAGGAAGCTTTATTGCCCGCTCAGACATGCAAACTATAATTAATTACATATGTAAGCTTCCTTAAAATGAGTGAAGTATATTTGATCAGATTTAAAACGTGTGCATGTTGGAAAATGGTCATGTCTCTTAACACTAAGAAAGAGCAAGGATTCTACTGTATAAACTGTCTTTTCCTAAGCAGAAAAAACATACTCATACAAATACAAAAGAAGATTGGAAGCACATGCTAATTTCTCTGTTAACAAAACCATAAGAATAAGTTCTGAAGGATTTTAAAACCTCAAGACATTGGCAGCAGTGGGATTTGAATCCATGCCTCCAAAAAGACTGGAGCCTTACCCCAGCGCCTTAGATCGCTCAGCCATGCTACCTTCTTTGATCACTCAAGTAAGCTTCCTTGGAGTAAGTGAAGTACAATTGACCATATTTAAAACTTGGGCATGTTGGAATATTGACAAGTCTCTAAACACTAGGAAAAAAGCATTGATTCTGTCAACTGTCTATTTCTAAAAAGAAAAGCACATCTTTCTAAAAATACAAAAGAAAATTAAAGCACATGCTAATTTGTTAACAAAATCATAAGAATATGTTGAAAAGGATTTTAAAACCTCATGCCATTGGCAGCAGTGGGAATTGAACCCACACATCCATTGAGACTGGAGCATTAATTGCACACCTTAGACCACTCAGCCATGCTACCTCCATTGACTTACTCAAGTAAGCTTCCTTAGAGTAAGTGAAGTAAAATTGACCATATTTAAATCCTTTCTTCCATCTGACGTACTATTCCGTCCATATGCCCTGGGACTTAATTCCCAAGGACTGAACAGTACGTGATATGCGATCAGCTGCACTCACAGGTGGAGCGCAGCTGATCACGGTCAGGTGTCAGCTGATTATCACAGCTGACACCCGGCACTATGTGTCAGGAGTGATCACGGACCGCTCACGGAACTTTAAGCCCCGGCACACTGCGATCAAACATGATCGTAGTGTTCCGGCGGTATAGGCAAACATCGCGCAGGGAGGGGGCTCCCTCAGTGCTTCCCTGAGACTATCAGAACAGAGGGTTATGATCGTGCTGCTCCAAGGGCCTCCTCCAAGATGGCTGCGGGGTCCTTCTGCTTCCTGCAGGGTGTAGCGCCGGTTATCTGCTGGTACTACCTGCCCATCCACCCTGGTCGCCACCCGCTCTCTTACAAGGTGTGCCCCTTTGTATAGTAGCTCAGAGGTTCCGCCTCCCAGACTCGTTACAGTTTGCTCGGGCCATGGAACCCGGTGGCGCCCAAGTTCCCTCCATCTCGGACCTGTGTCATGAACTGTCCCGTCAGAAGTCCCAACAGGAGTCCATCCTGGGTCACCTGCGGAATGTCAATTCTCGCCTGGACACTCTGACAGCTCCACCAGCAACCACCGCTGGTGCCATGACTCGCAATCCGGCAGCCCTCTGCTCCCCAATACCATGGGCTCCTGTCACGGACCCGGCTCTCCGCACCTCCTCGCTTCGGAGGCGACCCTGCTCAGGCTCGGGGCTTCATTAATCAGTGCACTCTGCACTTTGAACTTCTCTCCCACCAGTTTAACTCCGACCGGAGTTTAACTCCGACCATGCTTTCATCATGTCCCATCTCACTGGGGAGGCCCTGGCCTGGCTGAATCCTCTTTGTGTAAGGTTCTATGTATATATTCCTGAAACTCAGTTTGTTCGTCAGCCATTTTACTTTCTGTCTTGCTGCAGCTATCTTGCCCTCAGTCAAAATGGAGTTTCCAGCTTGCATGTTCCCGCCCTGATTCTCTCCTTTGCTTCTTAAGCAGCCACAGCTGAGCAATCAGTGCTTCAGAATCTAGCCTGCAGTGAACCTGTGACTTGACTCCTGTAAGCCTTGGACCTTGTACTCCAGCTATTCCTACTGAGGAACTCTGAAGCACTTGTGGACTCTGAACCCTGCTCTTTGAAAGACCCACG
The DNA here is from genome assembly GCA_033576555.1 of Oophaga sylvatica. Lineage (NCBI taxonomy): Eukaryota > Metazoa > Chordata > Amphibia > Anura > Dendrobatidae > Oophaga > Oophaga sylvatica. The sequence goes on along the minus strand of JARQOD010000004.1, from coordinate 64,649,463 downwards.
TTTGCATGGACTTACGGTAACAGAGAAGAAGATCCTGAATCTGTATTGGAGAGTGATTGCTGAGCTTGGATTACTCTGGCCTGCTGTGTCTCCTGTTTCTGTGTCTGCAAACTGTGTGACTATTTCTGCCAACTTGTATGAAGTAATACAGGACTTTTCTATATCAAACCTGTGACTCCTGTGTTTTCATCGCACCCAAGCACAAGACGCTATATGAACTGTACTACATACATTACAAGATTCTGAAGCCAAAACGTTAGTGTCTGCTGGGTCTGGAAGCTTGTGTCTGCTGTACTGTGGATATCAGACGTCCGGTTGTACTTTCTGTGATGACAGTGGTTGTGACTTCTCACAACCATTCCAGGTGAGCAATTCCCTTAAGTTTTTTCTTTTTGCAGTGTTACCACAGGTAAACACTATTGTGTTTTTTTTTTCCTTTCTTTTCTCTTTTTTGTCTGCTGTAAATCTGGATATCAGATGTCTGGTTGAAACTTTCTGTGATGATAGTGGTTGTGACTTCTCACAACCATTCCAGGTGAGCAGTTCCCTTAATTTTTTTTTCTCTCTGCAGTGTTGCCACAGGTGAACACTATTGTTTTTTTTCTCTCCTCTTCTTCCAGTAATCCGTCTTAAAAGATCTGGAAAATGGAGGCCCGCATAAAGGAACTTTGCAGAGTGACTGATAATATCCTTGCAGATTTGCAGAATATTAAGACCCGTTTTACAAATCTACAGGATCTCAATAATCACAATTTGCAAGTGGTTGGACAGACTACCCAGGATTTGCGAGCCAGGATTGAGGTTCTAGAGGGGCGAGTCCAGGCTCCTGCCGTAGCCCGAGTGCTGGGATTCCCAAGTTGCCCCCTTTTCGTTTTGGCGGTGAACGTGAGAAATTCAGGGGATTTATTAATCAATGCAATTTTTTTTTTTTCTGCACATGCTTCACAATTTCCCACTGAACGATCTAAGGTGCTTACTATAATTATGTTGCTTACCAACAAGGCTTTAATGTGGGCAAACCCTCTGATTGAGACTGAGGATGATTGTTTGAATCACCTTGATGATTTTATTTCAGCCATGGGGCAGGTGTTTGATGACCCCAATCGAGGTGCAACAGCTGAAGCAGCCATGTTAGCTTTGCGCCAAGGTAAGCACTCGGTAGCTGAATATGCCTTGGATTTCAGGAGATGGGCCCTTGATACCACCTGGGACAGTTCCGCCAAAAAATCTATTTTTCGAAAGGGGTTATCTCCACTGATTAAGGATGAACTTGCTCGTGCCGACCCTCCCACTGCGTTAGGTGATTTTATTAACTACTGCATCCGTATTGATACTCGTCTGACTGAACGGCAAGAGAGATGGTTCGAAAGCAATCGTACTAACCTTTTCCTACCTTCCTCTCCAGCTAAGGAACCTTTGAGTAGGATTACACGGGAACCTGAACCTGAACCTGAACCCATGCAGGTAGACTCTTTACAACGACGGGTTAGTGATGCACGCAAGGAACATCGTTTTAAGGAGAATCTATGTTTCTATTGTGGTAAGTCAGGGCACTTCATTATAAACTGCCCCAGCCGTTCTCGTAAGACTACTGCAGCACTCATTCATTGTGAGTGTTGCGAGAGGGGATCTGTCAGGTCCGAGCCTCAGGCTCCAGAGAGATCTGCAGCAACAGATCTTGATTTCTCGGACTTAAACTCCGTTACCTCTGAGGACGTTGACTGTGTAAACGCTGCCATTTTTCAAGTTTCCTCAGCGGTGTCCCAGCTGAGTTGTAAGAAAAACAATTCTCATTGCTTTCTTTCCATCAAACTCTGGGTTGACTCAGCTTGGGTGTCTAGCTCTGCTATGATCGACTCAGGGGCAAGTGGAAATTTTATGGATGTCTCCTTTGCTCTGAAACAGGGAATACGTTCAGTGAAGAAGGCTACTCCAGTACAGATGGAAACTGTGGATGGCTCCCTGCTGACCTCTGGACCAGTGGATCAGGAAACAGAGCCTTTGAGGGTTCTTATGGGTAAAGATCATCAAGAGAAACTGTCCTTTATGCTTATCTCTTCTCCCCACTTTCCCATTATTCTAGGGCTACCATGGCTGCAGGCTCAGAATCCTACCATTAACTGGGAGACCAAGGAATTACACTTTCCAGAGAAACAGATGAGTCCAAAAGTTTCAGCTTGCTCTGTTCCTAAAGGAATCATGTCAGTCCCTGAACTACCAGCTGTATACCAGGACTATGTGGATTTATGTGACAAGAAGAACGCTGACCAGCTTCCTCCTCACCGTCCATATGATTGTCCAATTGAATTATTGCCTGGAGCAGAGATACCTTTTGGTAAGATCTACCCCCTGGCGGGGCCCGAGTTAAAGGCTTTAAAGGATTACATAGATGAAAATCTAGCCAAGGGCTTCATACGCCCCTCTTCATCTCCTGCAGGTGCACCCATCTTCTTTGTAAAGAAGAAAGATGGATCTCTGAGACCATGCGTAGACTATAGGGAACTCAATAAGGTTACTATTAGAAACCGTTATCCATTGCCTTTAATCCCTGAGTTATTGGAGAGAGTGCGACATGCCAAAATTTTTTCTAAACTAGATCTTCGTGGGGCCTATAACTTAGTCCGTATTAGACCTGGGGATGAATGGAAGACTGCATTCAGGTCACGCTATGGACACTTTGAATATCTAGTTATGCCTTTTGGTCTGAGTACCGCCCCAGCCACTTTCCAACACTTGGTGAATGACATCTTCAGGGATCTCCTAGATACATTCGTGGTAATTTATTTGGATGATATTCTAATTTTTTCTAACTCCACAGAGGAACATCATGGACATGTGAGAATGGTCTTGGAACGTCTAAGACAAAATCATCTTTACATCAAACTTGAAAAGTGTGAATTCCATAGGACCGAAATTCAATTTCTGGGGTATGTACTGTCTACACAAGGAATTAGTATGGATGGAAGCAAAACCCAAGCCATCAAGGATTGGCCAAGTCCTAGAAATGTGAAGGAGGTACAGCGCTTCATCGGGTTTGCCAACTTCTATAGACGTTTCATTAGAAATTTCTCTGAGGTAGTGTCACCTATCACTCAACTTACCCGGAAAGAGTCTAGGTTTTCCTGGACTCCCCAAGCCCAGGAAGCATTTTCCCGTCTAAAAGATAAATTTACCACTGCACCTATCCTAGTACATCCCAACCCCGAGCTTGCCTTCATAATAGAGGTGGATGCTTCAGACTGTGCCGTTGGAGCTATACTCTCTCAGAGAACAGGTGAGAAGAATGTCTTGCATCCCTGTGCCTTCTTTTCCCAGCAGTTGTCTTCGGCTGAGAGGAACTACGATGTGGGCAATAGAGAGTTGTTGGCCATTATTGCCGCCTTCAAAGAATGGAGACACCTTCTTCAGGGAGCTGCACAGCAAATAGTCGTCCTGACAGACCATCGTAACCTTGAGTTTATCAGGTCGGCTAAGTGCCTGACTCCTCGCCAGGCTCGCTGGAATCTTTTCTTAAACCAATTTAATTTTATCATCTCTTATAGACCAGGATCGCGCAATGGAAAGGCTGATGCACTCTCTAGGATTTACTCAGCAGAGACACGTCCAATTACTCCTCCTAAGACTATTCTTCCTGACTCTAGATTCCTAGGAGTAATTCATAATCAAGACCTACTTAAGGACATCAAGGAAGCATACCATGCGGATTCCTTTTTGGCACAACCCCCAAGGGACGTAAGTCTTGTCTTTAAGAATGGTGTGTGGATTCAGGGACAACGTCTGTATATTCCTGAAACAGTCAGATTAAGAGTATTGCAACTCATTCACGATTCCAAGATAGCTGGGCATAGAGGAATTCTAAAGACACAGGAATTTCTTTCTCGTTTCTTTTGGTGGCCCACTTGCAGGAAGGATGTTTTGAATTATGTCACTTCATGTGAGGTCTGTGCAAGATGCAAAACACCTCGCTCCTCACCAACTGGTCTGTTACAGCCTCTTCCCACCCCGTCCCGCCCGTGGGGATCCATTTCTATGGACTTCATTGTGGAGTTACCAACCTCTCAGGGGAAGAACACCATTCTAGTGGTGGTTGACCGTCTAACAAAGGCAGCTCATTTTATCCCTTGTGTCGGCTTACCCACTGCAAAACAGACATCAGATTTGATGATTAAAGATGTGTTTCGCTTACATGGAGTACCGGATGAGGTTATTTCAGATCGAGGGGTGCAATTCACTTCTAGGTTTTGGCAAAATTTCTGTGCAGCATTGGACATTAAAGTAAACCTTTCTTCTGCTTTTCATCCCCAGACTAATGGACAGACCGAACGAACCAATCAAACCCTGGAGCAGTATCTCCGCTGCTTTATCTGCCACCTACACGATGATTGGGTGGATCTACTTCCATTAGCTGAGTTCTCGTATAACAACTCTCAGAGTGCCTCCACTAAACAGTCTCCTTTTTACTCTAATCTAGGTTATCATCCTAACATTCTACCACGATTTCCCATAGAAACGCCTTTACCAGCAGTGGCTGAAAGAATCACGTCTTTACAGAAGAATATGGATCTTCTAAAGGAAAATCTGGAATCGGCTCAAGAAAGGTACAAGAAAGCAGCAGATAAATTTCGTAAACCTGCACCAGCTTTCAAGGTAGGAGACTTGGTCTGGCTGTCAACCAGAAATCTTAAGTTAAGGATTCCATCGTCTAAGTTGGGACATAAGTACATTGGACCCTATAAAATCAGTAAAATTATAAGTGCCGTTGCTTGTCGTCTTCAACTGCCCAGAACTATGAGAATCCACCCTGTCTTTCATGTATCCCTACTAAAGGCTGCGACACCCAATACGTTTCCTGGACATTCCTCTCCTTGCCCTGACCCAGTGCTAGTCGATGGTCAGGAAGAATTTGTGGTGGAAAGGATTTTAGATTCCAGGTTGTATAGAAATCAGTTACAATATCTGATTAAATGGCAGGGCTACCCAGTGGAGGACAACTCATGGGAACCGGTCAATAACGTTAATGCTCCTCGCTTGCTCCGTCAGTTTCATCAGAGGTACCCACACAAGCCTGGTCTGAGGTCATCCGGAGGTTGTCCTTAAGGGGGGAGTAATGTAAGGTTCTATGTATATATTCCTGAAACTCAGTTTGTTCGTCAGCCATTTTACTTTCTGTCTTGCTGCAGCTATCTTGCCCTCAGTCAAAATGGAGTTTCCAGCTTGCATGTTCCCGCCCTGATTCTCTCCTTTGCTTCTTAAGCAGCCACAGCTGAGCAATCAGTGCTTCAGAATCTAGCCTGCAGTGAACCTGTGACTTGACTCCTGTAAGCCTTGGACCTTGTACTCCAGCTATTCCTACTGAGGAACTCTGAAGCACTTGTGGACTCTGAACCCTGCTCTTTGAAAGACCCACGTTTGCATGGACTTACGGTAACAGAGAAGAAGATCCTGAATCTGTATTGGAGAGTGATTGCTGAGCTTGGATTACTCTGGCCTGCTGTGTCTCCTGTTTCTGTGTCTGCAAACTGTGTGACTATTTCTGCCAACTTGTATGAAGTAATACAGGACTTTTCTATATCAAACCTGTGACTCCTGTGTTTTCATCGCACCCAAGCACAAGACGCTATATGAACTGTACTACATACATTACACTTTGGGAGAGAGGAGATCCTCTGGTGTCCGACCTGTCTGCCTTTCTCGCGGCTTTTCGGAAAGTCTTTGACGAACCCGGACGAAAGGTCTCATCCGCATCATCTCTGCTACGCCTCCGTCAGGGAAATCTCACCGTGGGCCAATATGCCATACGGTTTCGTACCTTTGCATCGGAGCTGGCCTGGGACAACGACGCTCTGGTATCCATTTTCTGGGAGGGTTTGTCCGGCCGTATTAAAGATGAACTCGCCGGTCGGGACATTCCTACCACTCTCGATGACCTAATAACTCTTGCCAATCGAATTGACCTACGGTTCCAGGAGCGGGCCAAAGAGGTCACCCGTGAGAGGAGGTTTCCACGTCTAGCTCCTACGTTTCAGAAACCCGTCACTCCCTTCGTTTCTCCCCAATTACACTCTCCTGAGCCTATGCAGGTCGACCAGACCAAGATGTCAAAACCCGTCAGGACTTACGCCGTGCTGAGGGGAGTTGCTTCTACTGTGGCAGTAAGGAGCATCGGATTCGTACCTGTCCGGAGAGGTCGGGAAACGCCTGTGTCTAGGTTCGCTCAGAGAGGTCGACCTAGACAAGGAGAAAGCCTCTCCATCTCTGCTGCTGTCAGTCTCCATTCTCTGTGGGGAGAATCGTTATTTTGAACTAGCCCAACTTGACTCTGGAGCAGCTGGGAATCTTATGTCACAGTCCCTGGTAGAAAAATACCGCATTCCCACCAAACCTCTGGTTGTACCATTATCAGTCGCTGCTGTGGACGGGGTCTTTTACCACACCCCATCCAACTCATCACCGAACCCATAACTCTGCAAGTGGGAATGCTGCATTCTGAGAGCATCTCTTTTCATGTTCTGCCTGGACTCTCTCACGCCCTCTTACTAGGGCTACCTTGGCTCCAGAGACATGGACCCGTGCTCGACTGGCAGACCGGAGAGGTTCTTCGCTGGGACAGGATTGTCATAAGACGTGTTTGGTTCCTGTCCTTCTCCTACCCCAACTAATCTACCTGGACTTCCGATCCCCTATTGGTCATTTGCTGATGTCTTTAATAAAAAAGAGGCAGAGACATTACCTCCTCACAGACCATACGATTGTCCTATCGACCTGTTACCTGGTACTACGCCTCCCCGTGGGCGTATTTACCCATTATCCGCTGCTGAGACCCGGTCGATGTCCGAATATATCGAGGAGAATTTGGCCAGGGGATTCATCCGGAAATCTACCTCCCCGGCAGGAGCAGGCTTCTTTTTCGTAAAAAAGAAGGACGGCTCTCTTCGCCCCTGTATAGACTATAGAGGTCTTAACCAGATCACGGTGAAGAATAAATACCCCCTTCCGCTCATTCCAGAATTATTTGATCGTTTGAGGGGGGCTAGAATCTTCACCAAACTGGATCTCCGTGGGGCGTACAACCTGGTCCGTATCCGTCAAGGGGATGAATGGAAGACTGCATTTAACACCCGGGACGGCCACTATGAATATCTAGTGATGCCCTTTGGTCTCTGTAATGCCCCTGCCGTCTTTCAAGAGTTGGTCAATGACATCTTTCGGGACCTTCTCTACTCCTGCGTAGTGGTGTACCTGGACGACATCTTGGTCTTCTCTCCGGATCTCCAGACTCACCGGAGGGACGTTCGTCAGGTTCTGCTCAGGCTCAGGCAGAATCACCTCTTCGCTAAATTTGAGAAATGCCTCTTTGAGCAGACCTCGCTGCCGTTTTTGGGCTACGTTATTTTCTCAGACCGGCCTACGAATGGATCCAGAGAAACTGTCGGCCATCGAGAAATGGCCCCGACCGGAGGGATTGAAGGCCATTCAGCGGTTCCTCGGCTTCGCCAACTACTACCGCCTCTTCATACCACACTTCTCTTCCCGGACTGGCCCAATTTCCGCACTTACCCGTAAGGGTACAAACCCCAAAGAGTGGACGCCCGAAGCAGAGGAGGCCTTTCTTTCATTAAAGCAGGCCTTCTCTTCCGCCCCGGTGCTGCATCGCCCGGACGGCAACAAGCAGTTCTTCATGGAGGTTGACGCTTCCTCCTCTGGAGCCGGAGCGGTACTTACTCAAAAATCATCTTCCGGGAGGATGGTAACTTGTGGCTTCTTCTCCAAACTCTTCTCCTCTTCTGAGCGCAACTATTCCATAGGAGACCGAGAGTTATTGGCCATCAAGCTGGCATTGGAGGAATGGCGCTACCTACTCGAGGGGGCTCTTCATCCGGTAATTATTTACACTGACCACAAAAACTTGGCTTACCTCCAGCATGCCCAGAGACTTAACCCGCGCCAGGCCCGGTGGTCTTTGTTTTTTGCTCGTTTCGATTTTGTTCTACATTTTCGCCCGGCAGACAAGAACATCAAGGCTGACGCCTTGTCCCGATCCTTCCTGGTGTCGGATCTCGAGGAGGAACCTAAACATATCATCGATCCTGCCAGAGTAATGCAGGTGGCTCCCGTGAGTCTAAATCGTCTCCCTCCCGGTAAGACGTTCGTATCGGTACCCGATCGGGAGAGAATCCTACACTGGGGCCATTCGTCTAAATTAGCTGGCCACGCCGTTCAAAAAAAGACCCTCCAGCTTATTACTCGGCATTACTGGTGGCCTACCCTGCACAAGGACGTAATAGACTTTGTTTCTGCCTGTGTCTCCTGTGCCCGCAACAAAGTTCCGAGACACCTGCCTGCCGGCCGTCTTCTTCCGCTTCCTGTACCCGCTGCCCCCTGGCAGCATATAGCCATGGACTTCATAACAGATCTGCCCGTCTCTGCCGGTTGTACGGTCATTTGGGTGGTCGTTGACCGATTTTCCAAGATGGCTCACTTCATTCCCCTGCCAGGGCTTCCGTCTGCACCCAAGCTGGCTAAAGACTTTATCCGCCACATCTTCCGTCTTCATGGCCTGCCCCGCCATATCGTGTCGGATCGAGGGGTACAGTTCACCTCACGTTTCTGGAGAGCCACTTGTAAATTGCTAGACGTCACCTTGGACTTCTCCTCCGCCTACCACCCACAGTCCAATGGTCAAGTGGAGCGGGTCAATCAGATCCTGACCAGTTACCTCCGGCACTTCGTTAATGTCCACCATTCTGACTTGGTGGATCTCCTGCCATGGGCCGAATTTTCTTATAACAATCACGAGAGCGAATCTTCCTCCAAATCCCCGGTTTTTGTAGTCTTCGGTCAGCATCCTCGGATCCCATTTCCCGTCTCCATCTCAGTGGACAATCCGGCTGCGGAATCTCTGGTTAACAAATTTTCCTCCATATGGGAGAGTACCCGGTCCGCACTCCTTCTGTCATCCGAGCGTATGAAAAGACATGCTGACAAAAAACGTCTGGATCCTCCTCAATTCCGTCCTGGGGATAAGGTCTGGCTCTCATCCAAGTATGTCTGGCTCAAGATTCCTTCCTATAAGTTAGGGCCTCGATTCATCGGTCCTTTGGAGGTCATCAGTCAAATCAACCCAGTGGCCTATAAATTGAAACTGCGGATCCCTAACTCCTTCCATGTATCTCTACTCAAACCGGTGGTACTTAACTCTTTTTCCAAGTCTACAGGTACGCCTCCTGCTCCGGTTTCAGCTGAAAACGAATTTGAGGTAGAGAACATTTTGGCCACCAAAAGGGTAAGAAGGAAGACCTATTTTTTGGTGGATTGGAAGGGGTTTGGTCCTGAGGAGAGAACGTGGGAGCCTCAGGAGAACATCCATGCCCCTCTCATCCTAGCTAAATTTCTTTCTAGCCTAAAAAAGGGGGGGCCTAAAGGGGGGGTACTGTAGCGCCAGCGTCGGCGTCCCTGCCCTCTCCCAGGCAGGGACGCTGTTCCCCTCACCCCTCTGCTCCAGGTCCGGCGTCCTCCTGCCGCTCTGCTGGCGGCGCACGCTCCTTTCCTGCCTCTGTGCTTAGGGCGCGCGCGCGGGCGCTGCCCTCCCTCTTAAAGGGGCCGCGCGCGTCGTCCTAAGGAGTCCCCGGCCAATGGCCGGAGGACTTCACCTTATATAAGGCCCCTCCTCCAAAATGGAGGTGCCCGAGCAATGTTGTTGCACAGTTCACTACTCTGATTCAGTCCTCAGGGTCTTTGCCAGATACCTGTCTGTCGCTGTCTGTTACCTGCCTGCCCGCTCACCTGGGAGCGCTCATCTGTTACCTGCCTGCCCGCTCACCTGGGAGCGCTCATCTGTTACCTGCCTGCCCGCTCACCTGGGAGCGCTCATCTGTTACCTGCCTGCCCGCTCACCTGGGAGCGCTCATCTGTTACCTGCCTGCCCGCTCACCTGGGAGCGCTCATCTGTTAACTGCCTGCCCGCTCACCTGGGAGCGCTCATCTGATACCTGCCTGCTAGCCTACCTGGAGGCTCAGCCATCACAGGTCGTATCTACACTCCTCCAGAGACTGCCCCGGTCACTTGCCGTGACCTCCTGCCCACTCATCCAGAGACTGCCCCGGTCACTTGCCGTGACCTCCTGCCCACTCTTCCAGAGACTGCCCCGGTCACTTGCCGTGACCTCCTGCCCACTCATCCAGAGACTGCCTCGGTCCCTTGCCGCGACCTCCTGCCCACTCTTCCAGAGACTGCCCCGGTCACTTGCCGTGACCTCCTGCCCACTCATCCAGAGACTGCCTCGGTCACTTGCCGCGACTTCCTGCCCGTTCATCCAGAGACTACCCCGGTTATCTGCTGGTACTACCTGCCCGTCCACCCTGGTCGCCACCCGCTCTCTTACAAGGTCCGCCCCTTTGTATAGTAGCTCAGAGGTTCCGCCTCCCAGACTCGTTACACAGGGAGGTGGCTTCTCAGTGCCTGGTGAGAGCAGGCGCTGAGAAAGCCTCCTGCAGTGCCTGTCAGATCACAGATCTGACACAGTGCTGTGCACAGTGTCAGTTCGGCAATATAACACTATACAGTGATGTCCCACCCTGGGACAAAGTAAAAAAGTAAAAAAGTAAAAATTAACATGTGTAAAAAAAATCCTAAAGAAAAAAAATATTCCCCAATAAATTCATTTCTTTATGTAAATAAAAAAAAGAAAAAACAATAAAAGTACACATATTTAGCGTACTCAGGACAAATTGCACAATAACTCTTGGGGTCCAATTTCTTCTGTTACCCTTGGGAAAATAAAAAATTGGGGGTCAAAATATCATTTTTGTGGAAAAAAATATGATTTTTATTTTTATGGCTCTACGTTATAAACTTCTGTGAAGCACTTGGGGGTTCAAAGTTCTCACCACACATCTAGATAAGTTCCTTGGGGGGTCTAGTTTCCAAAATGGGGTCAATTGGTGGGGTTTCCACTGTTTAGGCACATCAGGGCCTCTCCAAACGCGACATGAAGTCTACAATGCAAAATTCACTACTTCCCTTCCGAGCCCCGACGTGTGCCCATACAGTAGTTTTCTCCCACATATGGGGTATCAGCGTACTCAGGACAAATTGGTCAACAACTTTTGGGGTCAAATTTCTCCTGTTACCCTTAGGAAAATAAAAAACTGGGGACTAAAAGATCATGTTTGTGGAAAAAATATGATTTTTTTATTTTCACCCACAGGCGTTATAAACTTCTATGTAGCACTTGGGGGTTCAAAGTGCTCACCACAGATCTAGATAAGTTCCTTAGGGGGTCTAGTTTCCAAAATGGGGTCATTTGTGGGGGTTTCCACTGTTTAGGAACATTTAGGGCTCTGCAAACTGAACATGAGACCCATCAAATCCTGTATTCCAAAACGTCATTACTTCCTTTCTGAGCCCTGCAGTGCGCCCAAACAGTATTTCCCCCCAACATATGGGGTATCAGCGTACTGAGGACAAATTGGTCAACTTTTGGAGTCCAATTTCCTTGGGAAAAATCAAAAATTGGGGACTAAAAAATCATTTTTGTGGAAAAAATTTTTTTCACACACAGGCATTTGAGGGTATGTGCACACGTTGCGGATTCTGTTGCAGTTCCGCAGCAGATTTTGCCTTGAGGATCTGCAGCAGAACTGCAAGTAATGTACAGTACCATTCTAGTCAATGGAAATCAAAAAACGCAGTCTGCATGCTGTGGATTTTTCCGCGCAGATTTGGTGCGGATTTAAGGGTATATGCACACGTTGTGGATTCTGTTGCAGTTCTGCAGCAGATTTTGCCTTGCCAGTCTGCAGCAGAACTGCAAGTGATGTACAGTACCATTCTAGTCAAGGGAAATCAAAAAACGCAGTGCACATGCTGCAGATTGTTCCGCGCAGATTTGGTGCGGATATAAAACTGCAGCATTTCACTTCTTTTGTGCAGAACTGCAGCGTTTTGAGACCTGCTCCATTATAGGATTCTGCAGGTCTCAAAAGGCAGGGGAAATCTGCACAAAAACTGCAGTAAATCTGTAGATAAAAAGGACAAAAAAAAGATAAAAACTGCGTGGATTTTGACCTGCAGTTTCTGCCAACACATGCAGATTCTGTGCAGAAAATTCTGCAGACCAATCTGCAATGTGTGCACATACCCATAAACTTTAGTGAAATACTTGGGGGTTCAAAGTGCTCACAACAGATCTAGATAAGTTCCTTAGGGGGGTTTAGTTTCCAAAATGGTGTTACTTGTGGGGGGTTTCCACTGTTTAGGCACATCAGGGGCTCTCCAAACACGACATGACGTCCAGTCAATTCTGCGTTGAAAAAGTCAACGGCGCTCTGTTGTGAATACCTTGGAGGCAACTTCTGAGTTGGGGCTCCCTCCGGTGGTTGCTGAGGGTAATGAACTAATTACTGAATGGCCTTCAGCTGGCTCTGAATGGTATGATATAAGTGACCTGAGTTCCCAGCAGCCTTGCCGGTAATCAATTGTTCCTCCTGCTCTTGCTTGGAGCACAGCTTGCTTTCCTGCTCTCATTCAGATAAGTGTTTTGCTTTTTTTTTTCCTGTGTTGGATTTTCACTGCTGGTTTGTTGCTTGCAGTGGACTGCAGCCTGGTCCCCTTTTGGGGTCTGGCGCTGCAATTGTGCTCATTTTGTGTTTGCCCTTTTGCTTTTTTCCTTTGTCACTTTTTATTTGCTGTGTTGCTGTGTGTTAAACCAGAGATCTGATTTAGGTGGCAGAGATCGTGTGATCTCAGGTTTTTTTGTTAATCAGAAGTCTTGGTATTTTGTCAGGGGTTTTTTGGGTTGCAGTCAGAATTCTTTACTATACTTTTCTATCTAGACAGATTGGGCCCCAGCGTTTGCTCATTCTATTTTCTGTCTGTGTCCGTGTTTTCTTCTTGTCTAACCGCCATTACATGTTCGGGGCTTCATATTTCTTTGGGGATTCTGCTCTGGGGCAGATAGCTTTCATCTTTCTGCCATTAGGTGTAGTTATCTCTCCGGCTGTGACGAGGCGTCTAGGATCACCGTAGGTACGCTCCACGGCTACTTCTAGTGTGGCGGTTAGTTTAGGTTACTGCAATCCAATAGTTTCCAGCCTCTCTGGTGTATTGCTACTTTGGCTATTTTTTGCAGTTTCTCCTCAGCTACCGAAACATTTCAGCGCTCCTTCCCTTCTGAGCTCTGTGATGCACCCAAACAGTGGTTTACCCCCACATATTGGGTACCAGCGTACTCAGGACAAATTGCACAATAACGTTTGAGGTCTTGTTACGCTTGGGAAAATAAAAATTGGGGTGAAAAGATCATATTTATGGAAAAAATGTGATTTTTTTTATTTTACAGCTATACATTATAAACTTGTGTGAAGCACTTGGGGGTTCAAAGTGCTCACCACAGATCTAGATAAGTTCCTTAGGGGGTCTAGTTTCTAAAATGGAGTCACTTGTGGGGGTTTCCACTGTTAAGGCACATCAGGGGCTATCCAAACGCGACAATCTCGATTCCAGACAATATTGGTTTGAAAAAGTCAAATGGCGCTCTTTCCCTTCCGAGCTTTGCCGTGCGCTCAAACAGTGGTTCCCCCACATATGGGGTATCAGCGTACTCAGGAGAAATTGCACAACAACGTTTGTAGTCCAATTTCTCCTGTTACCCTTGGGAAAATAAAAAATTGGTGACTAAAAGATCATTTTTGTGGGAAAAAAATAGGATTTTTTATTTTCATGCCCCGGCATTATAAACTTGTGTGAAACACTTGGGTGTTCAAAGTGCTCACCACAGATCTAGATAAGTTCCTTATGGGGTCTAGTTTCCAAAATGGGGTCACTTGTGGGGGGTTTCCACTGTTTAGGCACATTGGGGCTCTGCAAACTGAACATGACACCAATCAAAGTCTGCATTCAAAAACGTCATTACTTCCTTTCCCAGCCCTGCCATGCGCCCAAACAGTTTTTGGGGTCCAATTTCCTTGGGAAAAATCAAAAATTGGGGACTAAAAAATCATTTTTGTGTAAAAAAATTTTTCACACCCAGGCATTATAAGTTTTAGTGAAACACTTGGGGGTTCAAAGTGCTCACAACAGATCTAGGTAAGTTCTTTAGGGGGTCTAGTTTCCAAAATGGTGTCACTTGTGAGGGGTTTCCACTGTTTAGGCACATAAAGGGCTATCCAAACGCGACATGGCATCCAATCTCAATTCCAGCCAAGTTTGGTTTGAAAAAGTCAAATGGCACTCCTTCCCTTCCGAGCCCTGCCGTGCGCTCAGACAGTGGTTTTCCCCCACATATCGGGTATCGACGTACTCAGGAAAAATTGCACAACAACTTTATCTGTCCATTTTCTCCTTTTACCCTTGTTAAAATAAAAAAAAATGTTTGTAAAAGACCATTTTGTAAGTAAAAAGTTAAATGTTATTTTTTTTCCTTCCACGTTGCTTCAGCTCCTGTGAAGCACCTGAAGGGTTAATAAACATCTTGAATATGGTTTTGAGAACCTTCAGGGGTGCAGTTCTTAGAATTGTGTCACTTTTGGGTATTTTCTGCCATATAGACCACTCAAAGTAACTTCAAATGTGAGGTGGTCCCTAAAATAAAAGGTTTTGTACATTTTGCTGTAAAAATGAGAAATCGCTGGTCAACTTTTAACCCTTATAACTTCCTAACAAAAAAAAATGTTGGTTCCAAAATTGTGCTGATGTAAAGTAGACATGTGGGAAATGTTATTTAGTAACTATTTTGTGTGGCATATTTCTCTGTTTTAAGGGAATAAAAATTAAAATTTTGAAAATTACAAAATTTTCAAAATTTTTGCCATATTTCCATTTTTTTCATAAATAAATGCAAGTCATATCAAAGAAATTTTACCATTATCTTGAAGTACAATATGTCTCGAGAAAACAGTCTCAGAATTGCGAAGATCCATTGAAGTGTTCCAGAGTATTAACCTGATAAAGAGACAGTGATCAGAATTGTAAAAACTGGCCCGTTAATTAGCGTGCAAACCACCCTTGGGGGTTAAGGGCTTAAAACTTAGGCATGTTAGAATATTGAAAAGTCTCTAAACACTAGGAAAAAATCATTGATTCTAACAACTGTCTATTTCTAAAAAGAAAAGCACACCTTTCTAAAAATACAAAAGAAAAATAAAGCACATTCTAATTTGTCTGATAGCAAAATTATAAGAATAAGTTCAAAACGTTTTTGAAACCTTGAACTACTAACAGAAATGGGTTATGAACAAACAACGCCGAAGAGACTGGAGCCTAAATCCAGCACCTAAGACCGCTCGGCC
The DNA here is from genome assembly GCA_033576555.1 of Oophaga sylvatica. Taxonomy (NCBI): domain Eukaryota; kingdom Metazoa; phylum Chordata; class Amphibia; order Anura; family Dendrobatidae; genus Oophaga; species Oophaga sylvatica. The sequence continues at coordinate 64,634,175 of JARQOD010000004.1, read as the reverse complement.
ATACTACCTACATTGACTTACTCAAGTAAGCTTCCTTAGAGTAAGTGAAGTACAATTGACCATATTTAAAACTTGGGCATGTTGGAATATTAACAAGTCTCTAAACACTTGAAAAAAAGCATTGATTCTATCAACTGTCTATTTCTAAAAAGAAAAGCACTCTTTTCTAAAAATACAAAAGAAAATTAAAGCACATTCTAACTTTTCTGATAGCAAAATCATAAGAATAAGATCAAAAGATTTTCAAAACCTCTCATTACTAACACATGTGGGATTTGAATCCACGTCTTCAAAAAGACTAAAGCCTCGATCTAGCTCTATTGACCGCTTAGATATGCAACCTATAATTATTCATATAAGTAAACTTCCTTAGAAGAATTGAAGTATATTTGATCATATTTAAAATGTGCGCATGTTGGAAAATGGGCATGTCTATTAACACTAGGAAAAAGTAAGGATTCTATAAACTGTCTTTTCCTAAGCAGAAAAGCACACACTCATACAAATACATACATACAAAAAAATGGCAAGACTCTAAACACTAGGAAAAAAGCAATGATTCTATCAACTGTCTTTTCCTAAACCGAAAAGCACACCTTTCTAAAAATACAAAAGAAAATTAAAGCACATTCTAACTTGTCTGATAGCAAAATCATAAGAATAAGTTCAAAAGGATTTCAAAACCTCATACACTTCTGGCAGCAGTTGGATCTGAACCATCACCAATTCAAAGAGACTGGAACCTATATCTAGCACCTTAGACCGATCTGAGCCATGCTGCCTTCTTAACTTACACAGGTAAGCTTCCTCAGAGTAAGTGAAGTACAATCGACCATATTTAAAACTTGGTCATGTTGGAAATTTGACAAGTCTCTAAACACTAGGAAAAAAGCAATAATTCTATCAACTTTTTTTTCCTAAAAAGAAAAGCACACCTTTCTAAAAATACAAAAGAAAATTAAAGCACATTCTAATTTGTCTGATTTCAAAATCATAAGAATAAGATCAATAGGTTTACAAAACTTCTCATAACTAACACCTGTGGGATTTGAACCCACGTTTCCAAAAGACTAAAGTCTTGAAGCAGCTATACTCAAACATACAAACTATAAATACATACGTATGTAAGCTTCCTTAGAATAAGTGATGTATATTTGATCATATTTAAAACGTGTGCATGTTGGAAAATGGACATGTCTCTTAACACTAAGAAAAAGCAAGGATTCTATAAACTGTCTTTTCCTAAGCAGAAAAGCATATACAACAACAAGGGGGGAAGGGGACCAATATCGGTGCTCTATTATATTGTATATAAACTGATATAAGGAGTAAAAATATAGAATGTAGTGCTCACCGAAATAGTAGGACAGATGTAAACAATTGGACAATCGGAAACCAATATACAAAAGAAACCAAGAAAAAAATTATATATAGTCCATATAATGAATATAAATAATAATTTTTATTAGTATGGCAGGTTAAAAACAATATAAGATCAATGTCAGATATATTCTCCATGATGTCAGCATACTTATAAGTATGCTGACATCATGGAGAATATATCTGACATTGATCTTATATTGTTTTTAACATGTGATACTAATAAAAATTAATATTTATATTCATTATATGGACTATATATCGTTTTTTTTATTGGTTTCCTAGCAGAAAAGCACATACTCATACAAACACTAAAGAAGATTAAAGCACATGCTAATTTGTTTGTTAACAAAATCAGAAGAATAAGTTCAAAAGGATTTTAAAATCTCATGCTATTGGCAGCAGTGGTATTTGAACCCACACCTCCAAAGGAGACTGAAGCTTTAATCCAGCTCTTAAGACTGCTTGGCCATGCTACCTTCATTGACTTACTCAAGTAAGATTCCCTAGAGTAAGTGAAGTACAATTGACCATATTTAAAACTTGGGCATGTTGGAAAATTGGCAAGTCTCTAAACACTAGGAAAAAAGCAATGATTCTATTAACTGTCTATTTCTAAACAGAATAGCACACCTTTCTAAAAATACAAAAGAAAATTAAAGCACATTCTAATTTCTCTCATAGCAAAATCATAACAATAAGTTCAAAAGGTTTTTGAAACCTTGTACTATTAACAGCAATGGAATATGAACAAACAACTCCGAAGAGACTGGAGCCTAAATCCAGCACCTTAGACTGCTCTTGGCCATGCTACCTTCTTTTAGTTTTTCATGTAAGTGAAGCACAATTGACCATATTTAGGCCTTGTGCATGATGGAAAATGGGCAAGTCTATAAACACAAGGAAAAAGCAATAATTCTACCATCTGTCTTTTCCTAAACAGAAAAGCGCACACTCATATAAATATAAAAAAGATTAAAGAACATTCTAATTTGTCTGATAGCAAAATCATAAGAATAAGATCAAAAGGTTTTCAAAACCTCTCTCTCATTACTAACACATGTGGGATTTGAACCCACATCTTCAAAAAGACTAAAGCCTTGATAAAGCTCTATTGACTGCTTCAACATGCAACCTATAATCTACTATATATAATTGTCTAATTCTGTCTGTCACGGAAATCCCACGTCGCTGATCGGCTGGGCGCGACCAATCAGCCACAGGCTCAGTCCGGCTGCAAATTGGTGCAGGATTTGAACCACGCACGCCACCGCTATCGTTGGGAGATCAGCGGCACTAGCCGCTGATCTCCCGACGTTAACCGTGGGTCATCTCTTGCCGCATGGAGGTCAGCGGCGATGCAGCCGGGAGATGATCGTGCCAGCCGGTCATCTCTAAACTACATACATATTCTAGAACAGGGGTCCCCAACCACCGGTCCACGGCCCAGGCCGGGCCGTTGCAGTTCTGTTGCCGGTCCGCGGAGCCATGGCTCAGAATGCTGGCCACACGGGGAGCTGGCGGGCTGTAGCACTCCCATAGGCGTGGCGTCCATATTCATGACCTTAATGAGCGGTGCCACGTGACCGCTCTGCACAGGAAGAAGCTGACACGCCTGGAAAGAGATGCAGGGAAGTTCAGCGACGGTGTGAGGGTAAGTATGATGGGGGGAAGACGGGGAAGAAGGGGGAGCCCAGCCATGCATACAAGGATGGGAGCGTGCGGAGCCATGCATACAGGATGGTAGGGTGGGAGCCATGTATACAAGGATGGGAGGGTGGGAGTGGAGCCATGCATACAAGGATGGGACAGGGAAGCCATGTAAACAAGGATAGGAGGGTGGGAGCGGAGCCATGTATACAAAGCTGGGAGGGTGGGAGTGGAGCCATGCATACAGGATGGGACAGGGGAGCCATGTATACAACGATGGGAGGGTGGGATTGGAGCCATGAATACAAGGATGGGAGGGTGGGAGAGGAGCCATGAATACAAGGATGGCACAGGGGAGCCATGAATACAAGGATGGGAGGGGGGAGTGTAGCCATGAATACAGGATGGGACAGGGAAGCCATGCATACAGCAGTGGGAGCCACACAGAGCTAGACAGGACGGGGGAATCACACATACCGGGATAGGAATGAGGGGACAATGAATACCCGGCTTATACTCTAGTCAATAAGCTTACTCAGTTTTCCGTGGCTAAATTAGGTGCCTTGGCTTATACTCGGGTCGGCTTATACTCAAGTATATACAGTATATATATATATATCAATCAGTACCTTAGTGGGGCCATCATGCTATACATGGGGGGATTATGTGTGGGACCATCTTGCTATACATACTACAACTCCGTCCATAGCCCTGCCCCCCATATGACCAAAGCCCCGACCCTGCCCCACCTCCATCCCTGCCCTGCCAGGCCATAGAAGAATGGTCTTGCTTGAAGCCGGTCCCTGGTGCAAAAAAGGTTGGGGACCACTGTTCTAGAATACCAGATGTGTTAGAATCGGGCCACCATCTAGTTACTTATATAAGTAACCTTCCTTAGAAGATCTGAAGTATATTTGATCATATTTACCGTATTTTTCGGACCATAAGACGCATTTTTTTTCCTCCAAATTTGGGAGGAAAGTGTGGATGCGTCTTATGGTCGGAATGTAACGTGGGGAGGGGGGCAGCGATGGAGTGAGATCGCAGGAGGCAGGAAAATATCCCCTCTGCTGCAGGAATCCAGCACTGGGGAAACCACTGGTCCCGATACTTAAGTGCAGTGAATATTAATTAGCCGCTTCCCCGCCCACCTATCAGCTGAGCAGTGAGCGGGGAACAGCAAATGACAGAGCCACATGGTTCCCCAGCGCCTGATTCCTGCAGCAGCTGGGGAAATCTCTGTCCAAAGTAGAAGGAGGCGGCAGGAGCAGAGTGCAGCAGGAGGCATCGCATACCTGACAGCACAGGGGCTGTGCTGATGCAATGCTGAATGCTCCTGTGGAGGACCTGTGATGAGGTCATGAAGAGGGCGGGCTGGAGCATCACATGACCACACTAAGCCCTGCCTCTTCATGATGTCATCACAGGTCCTGCAGACACACTGTACAACTGAGAATTAATTAAAAGGTTACTAATGACAGCACATAAAAAATCACTCTGCCATCCTGTGGTGGACTATAACTCCCAGCATGCCATAGGATCTGCAGAACATGCTGAGAGTTATAGTTCTCCCATGGGATCTTAAAGCAGCACTCCAGTGTTATTTTTTACTGCTGGAGTGTGACTTTAAATATAAGCCCTATGCCCCCATTCTTAAGCCGTGGTCACACATGCGAGAAATTTGAACGATTTCGTATGAGTCTCTCGCATGAACACCCAGCACTGCAGCCATCACTCGGACCGGAGCGTGCGGCTGCATGTATTTCTATGCAGCCGCACGCTCCAGTCTAAGTGCCGGCGGCAGTGCCGGGTGTTCATGCGAGAGACTCACACGAAATCGTGCGAGTTTCTCGCATGTGTGACCCCGGCCCTATACTCACCCTCCAGCATCTTCACATAGTACTTTACAGACACCACACTGGTCCTGCAGCACCATCTCCTACCCGTAGCTTCCAACATAATAACATACTATTATATATAATAACACCACATATAATAGTATGTTATTTATGTTATTAAATATTTTACCACATTTTTTGCTTCAAATATATTTTTCCCTATTTTCCACCTCTAAATCTGGGTGCGTCTTATAGTCCGGTGCGTCTTATAGTCCGAAAAATACGGTAAAACATGCACATAAGAATAAGATCAAAAGGTTTACAAAACTTTTCATTACTAACACCTATGGGATTTGAACTCACATCTCTAAAAAGACAAAAGTCTCAAGCCAGCTTTATTGACCACTCAGACATGCAAACTATAATTACTTACATATGTAAGCTTCCTTAGAATAAGTATAATTGACCATATTTTAAACTTGTGCATGTTGGAAAATGGGCAAGTCTATATACACAAGGAAAAAGCAATGATTCTATCTACCGTATATACTCGAGTATAAGCCGACCCGAGCATAAGCCGACACCCCTAATTTTGCCACAAAAAACTGGGAAAACTTATCGACTCGAGTATAAGCCTAGGGTGGAAAATGAGATTATGTCCCATATGCTGCCCCATGTATTATGCCCTACAAGATGCTCCATGTGTTGTGCCCCATATGCTGCCCCATGTATTATGCCCCACAAGATGCTCCATAGATTGTGCCACATATGCTGCCGATGTATTGTGCCCCATATGCTGCCCATGTATTGTGCCCCATAGATGCTCCATAGATTGTGCCCCCATAGATGCTCCATAGATTGTGCCCCCATAGATGCTCCATAGATTGTGCCCCCATAGATGCTCCTTAGATTATGCCCCCATAGATGCCCCATGTATTATGCACCCATAGATGCTCCATAGATTGTGCCCCCATAGATTATGCCCCCATAGATGCTGCATAGATTGTGCCCCCATAGATTGTGCCCCATAGATGCTCCATAGATTGTGCCCCAATAGATTATGCCCCTATAGATGCTCCATAGATTGTGCCCCCATGTATTATGCCCCCATAGATGCTCCATATATTGTGCCCCCATAGATTATGCCCCTATAGATGCTCCATAGATTGTGCCCCCTGTTGTGAATGGGCTTGAGATGAGTTCTGAGCAGAGGCTCCCTCTGGTGGTTACTAGCGGTACTGGACTGTCCAGTGAAGATTGTGAGGATTGGGAATCAGGTGTTACTGACTGGTCTTATATAAGGGAATCGCCTTCCCATCAGGGTTGCCGGTGATCAATTGTTCTGGTCTCAATCCTTGATTCCTGTTTCCTTTGTAGCCTGCTGTGTCGTGTCTGCATTTCCTGCTAACAGATAAGACATTTTCTTCTTTTTGTTTTTGTGCTTGATTTTTGCATTTTGTCCTGCACTTCTGTGGGGGCCTTCAGGGTCCCCTCCGCGGGCTTTTGCCCTCTCAGTTTAGTTCAGCCACTGATGTTTTTACATTTGCTTTTTTCCAGTTTTTTCAGTGGCTGTTGTTTTGATTTTGTTACACCAGAGAACTAATTTAGGTGGTAGAGGTCGTGTGATCTCAGGTGTTTTTGAAATTAGTAGAGTTGGTGCTTTTCAGGGTTTTTTGGGATTGCAGTAAGTACCCTTCCTATCCTTTTCTATTTAGGTAGTTTGGGCCCCAACGTTTTCTCATACTATTTTCTGTCTGTGTCAGTATTGCTTCTTGTCTAACCGCCATTACATGTTTGGGGGCTTTCTATGCTCTTTGGGGATCTGCTCCGGGGCAGATAGCTTTCCTCTTTCTACCTTTAGGTGTGGTTAGTTTCTCAGGCTGTGACGAGGCGTCTAGGACCAACGTAGGAACGCTCCACGGCTGCCTCTAGTTGTGGTGGTTAGTCAGGGTACTGCAATCTCATAGATTCCAACTGCTCTGGTGTATTTCCTTTTTTACCTGCACTCCTCAGCTACCGAAACATAACAGTATCACCGGCCTAAAAATTGAAAATTGTATGGTACTCACAGAAGAGAAAAATATTGTGAAAGAAAAAAGGTTGTCAGAGTTGTCAGAGATATTTTTCTGTTTGCTGCATTTTTTTTTCCCTCTGTATCTCTGGGTGCTGGGGAGGATTTTTTCTCTCAATGGAGTTTGCACAGTTGTCTGGCCGTGTGGATCAGCTTGCCACTGAGGTTCGGAGTATTGCTGCCTATCTTGCTGGGTTGCCTGTTGTGGAACCTAGGATTCCCATGCCAGATTTGTGTTTAGGTGATCGAGCTAAGTTTTTGAATTTCAAAAATAACTGTAAATTGTTTTTTGCCTTAAAATCTAAGTCCTCAGGGAACGCAGCGCAGCAGGTTCAAATTGTCATCTCTCTCCTGCGCGGCGATCCTCAGGATTGGGCTTTTTCCCTGACACCTGGGGATCCTGTTTTGAGTGATGTTGATGCATTTTTTCAGGCTTTGGGGTTATTGTACGATGAGCCTAATGTTACTGATCAAGCTGAAAAAGCCTTGTTGGCATTAAATCAGGGCTTGATGACGCTGAGTTATACTGTCAGAGATTCCGTAGGTGGGCAGTCCTGACCAAATGGAATGACGACGCTTTGGCAGCCCTTTTTCGGAAGGGTCTGTCAGATAAAGTAAAGGATGTTATGGTGGGATTCCCTGTCCCCTCTGGTCTCAATGATTCTATGTCATTGGCGATTCAGGTTGACAGACGTTTGCGTGGGCGGAGAGGTATGCGTGGAATAGTGTTGCCTGGTGAACCTGCTTCTGAATCCATGCAGTGTGATAGAGTGGTTTCTGGGGCACAGCGTCATGAGTTTCGAAAGCGCAATGGGTTATGTTTCTTCTGTGGTGATGCCTCTCATGCTATTTCAGTCTGCCCTAAGCGGGGAAGACGTTTTGCACGCTCAGTTGTCTTGGGTAGTGTTCAGACTAAGTTTTTATTAACTGTTACCCTAATGTGCTCTCTGTCCTCATTTTCTGCTCAGGCTTTCGTTGATTCGGGAGCAGCTATTAACCTGATGGATTTTGATTTTGCTAAATGATGTGGGTTTCCCTTGATACCCCTACGGAAGTCTATTCCCCTACTGGGATCGATTCTACCCCTTTGGCTGAGAATAAACCTCAGTTCTCTACTCAGGTGATAATGAGGGTTGAACCTGATCATCAGGAGAGCTGCAAATTTTTGGTTCTGTATAATCTGCATGACATTATCGTACTGGGTTTCCCTTGGTTACAGTCTCATAATCCTGTTTTGGATTGGAAATCTGTGTCTGTAACCAGTTGAGCGCTGCCCTGTTGGGAAATTGTTTGTCCCGGACCAGTGGAAAAAGAGTGTGATGTCTGAGATTCATTGTTCCGCGTTGGCCGGTCATCCCGGAATTTTTGGTACCAGAGACTTGGTTAGTTGGTCCTTTTGGTGGCCTACCTTGTCTCGTGATGTCAGGGAAATTGTGCAGTCCTGCGGGACTTGCTCTCGCTCCAAGCCTTGCTCTCGCTCTAGTGGTTTGTTGATGCCATTGCCTGTGCCCAAGAGACCATGGACCCATATCTCTATGGATTTCATTTCCGACCTCCCTGTTTCTCAGAGAATGACCGTCATCTGGGTGATTTGTGATAGGTTTTCCAAGATGATACATCTTGTGCCATTACCTAAGTTGCTTTCCTCCTCCGAATTGGTACCTTTGTTCCTTCAGCACGTGGTTCGTTTACACGGCATTCCTGAGAACATTGTGTCTGACAGAGGAGTCCAGTTTGTTTCCAGATTTTGGAGGACCTTTTGTTCTAAAATTGGTGTTCAATTGTCTTTCTCCTCGGCGTTTCATCCTCAGACCAATGGTCAAACTGAGAGAACAAACCAGACATTGGAGACTTATCTAAGATGCTTTGTGTCTGCTGATCAGGATGACTGGGTCTCTTTTTTGCCTTTGGCTGAGTTTGCTCTTAATAATAGGGCTAGCTCTGCCACTTTGATGTCTCCATTTTTCTGTAATTCTGGATTTCACCCTCGATTTTCTTCAGGACAGACGGAGGCTTCTGTCTGTCCAGGTGTTGACTCTGTTGTGGAGCGTATGCAACAGATTTGGGACCAGGTAGTGGAGAGGTTGTCCCTCTCTCAGGAGAGGGCCCAGCGGTTTGCTAACCGGCATAGGACTGATGGTCCTCGGTTTAAAGTGGGGGACTTGGTCTGGTTGTCCTCAAAAAATATTCCTATGAGAGTGGCATCTCCTAAATTTAAGCCTAGGTTCATTGGACCTTATAAGATCATGGAGATTCTTAATCCTGTTTCTTTTCGTTTGCTTCTTCCAGGGACATTTAAGATCCATAACGTGTTCCACAAATCCTTGTTGAAGAGGTTTGTTGAGCCAGTGGTTCCTGCTGCTGTGCCTCCTGACCCTGTTCTGGTTGAGGGCAATCTGGAGTTTGTGGTTGAGAAAATATTGAATTCTCGTTTTTCTAGACGGAAACTCCAGTATTTGGTTAAGTGGAGAGGTTATGGTCAGGAAGAACATTCTTGGGTGTTTGCTTCGGACATCCATGCTAGGAGACTCATCCGTGCGTATCATAGAACTCATCCTGACCGACCTGGTTGCTCAAATGAGGGTTCAGTGACCCCTCCTCAAGGGGGGGGTACTGTTGTGAATGGGCTTGAGATGAGTTCTGAGCAGAGGCTCCCTCTGGTGGTTACTAGCGGTACTGGACTGTCCAGTGAAGATTGTGAGGATTGGGAATCAGGTGTTACTGACTGGTCTTAATAAGGGAGTCGCCTTCCCATCAGGGTTGCCGGTGATCAATTGTTCTGGTCTCAATCCTTGATTCCTGTTTCCTTTGTAGCCTGCTGTGTCGTGTCTGCATTTCCTGCTAACAGATAAGACATTTTCTTCTTTTTGTTTTTGTGCTTGATTTTTGCATTTTGTCCTGCACTTCTGTGGGGGCCTTCAGGGTCCCCTCCGGGGCTTTTGCCCTCTCAGTTTAGTTCAGCCACTGATGTTTTTACATTTGCTTTTTTCCAGTTTTTTCAGTGGCTGCTGTTTTGATTTTGTTACACCAGAGAACTAATTTAGGTGGTAGAGGTCGTGTGATCTCAGGTGTTTTTGAAATTAGTAGAGTTGGTGCTTTTCAGGGTTTTTTGGGATTGCAGTAAGTACCCTTCCTATCCTTTTCTATTTAGGTAGTTTGGGCCCCAACGTTTGCTCATACTATTTTCTGTCTGTGTCAGTATTTCTTCTTGTCTAACCGCCATTACATGTTTGGGGCTTTCTATGCTCTTTGGGGATCTGCTCCGGGGCAGATAGCTTTCCTCTTTCTACCTTTAGGTGTGGTTAGTTTCTCAGGCTGTGACGAGGCATCTAGGACCAACGTAGGAACGCTTCACGGCTGCTTCTAGTTGTGGTGGTTAGTCAGGGTACTGCAATCTCATAGATTCCAACTGCTCTGGTGTATTTCCTTTTTTACCTGCACTCCTCAGCTACCGAAACATAACAGCCCCCATGTATTATGCCCCCATAGATTATGCCCCTATAGATGCTCCATAGATTGTGCCCCCATAGATTAGTCCCCCATAGATGCTCCATTGAATAGGTCCCATATGCTGCCGCAGCTGCTGCTGCTGCAAAAAAAAAGACATACTCACCTCTCGTCGCTGGGGGCCAGGTGCCGGTGTCCTGAGCAGGCGGGGACACCGGCGTGCTATGGGGACAGGTGCCGGTGTCACCGCTCGCTCAGGGCCCCGGCACCTGCGATATTTATCTGTCACCCGTTCCGCCGGGTCCTCCAGCAGTGAATGATCAGGCAGAGGGCGCGGTGCACAGTAACCACGTCATCGCGCCTTCTGCCTGAACATCGCAGCAAGAGGAACCGAGGACACAGCGGTGAGCAGCGGTGGAACGGGACAGGTAAATATCGCTTATACTCACCCCTCCGCCGGCGCGGTCTCTGCCCTGCTCTTCTCCCGCGGTCTCCGGCGCCAGTGTTCAGCGGTCATATGTGCATATTCATGACTGTAATGAGCGGTACCACCTGACCGCTGAACACAGACGCCGGACACCGTGGGAGAAGAGCAGGGGCTGCAGAGACCGCGCCGGCGGAGGGGTGAGTATATAGAACAGCTGCGCTCCGCATATGGTTTGTCTTTTATGTCTTTTCCTAAACAGAAAAGCACATACTCATACAAATAAAATAAGATTAACCCCTTAAGGACCAAGCCATTTTGTAGGTTAATGACAAGGCCTTAATTTTGAAATCGGACCACTGTCACTTTATGTGCTTATAACTCTGGAACGCGTCAACGGATCCCGCTGATTCTGAGATTGCTTTTTCATGACATATTGTACTTCATGTTAGTGGTAAAATTTCTACGATGTGACTTGCGTTTATTTAGGAAAAAAAACCGAAATATGGGGAAAATTTTTAAAATTTTCAAACTTATAATTTTTATGCCCTTAAATCAGAGAGATATGTTGCAAGAAATAGTTAATAATTAACATTTCCCACATATCTACTTTACATCAGCACAATTTTGTAACCAAAACTTTTTTTGTAAGGAAGCTATAAGGGTTAAAAGTTGACCAGCGATTTCTCATTTTTCCAACAAAATTTACAAAACCATTTTTTTTAGGGACCAACACACATTTGAAGTCACTTTGAGGGGTCAATATGACAGAAAATACCCAAAAGTGACACCATTCTAAAAACTGCACCCCTCAAGGTGTTCAAAACCACATTCAAGAAGGTTATTAACCCTTTAGGTACTTCACAAGAATTGAAGCAATGTGGAACTAAAAAATGAACATTTAACTTTTTTCCCCAAAAAATTTTTCGGACACAATTTTTTTTATTTTGTCAAGAGTATCAGGAGAAAATGAACCATAATATTTGTTGTGCAATTTCTCCTGTGTACACTGATACCCCATGTGTGGAGGAAGACCAATCTTTAGGCACACGGCATGGCTTAGAAGTAAAGGACCATCATTTGAGATTTTGAATGTCAAATTGGCTGGAATCGAGAGCGGATGCCATGTCGCCCCTGATGTACCTAAACAGTGGAAACCCCCCATAAGTGCCTCTATTTTGGAAACTAGACCTCCCAAGGAACTTATCTGAATGTGTGGTGAGCACTTTGAACCCCCAAGGGCTTCACAGAAGGTTATAACGTAGAGTCTTAAAATTAAAAATCATATTTTTTCCACAAAAATTATCTTTTCACCCCCAATTTTTATTTTCCAAAGGGTAACAGGACCCCAAAAGTTATTGTGCAATTTGTCCTGAGTATGCTGATACTCTATATGTGGGGTAAACCACTATTTGGGCCCATGGCAGAGCTTGGATGGGAATGAGAGCCATTTGACTTTTTTGTCTGGAATTGAGATCGGACGCCATGTCGCGTTTGGAGAGCCCCTGATGTGCCTAAACAGTAGAAACCCCCCCAATGATCTTTTTGCCCCAAAATTTTTATTTTCACAAAGGTAACAGGAGAAATTAGACCCCCAAAGTTGTTGTGCAATTTGTCCTGAGTATGCTGATACCCCATATGTGGGGGTAAACCACTGTGATCGCCTTACTGCGATCTGTGGGAGGCAGAATGAACAAATCCACAAAAGGTGAAGAATAGGTTTTATTTTTTACGCCATTCCTCGTGCGGTATTAGCGATTGGGAGACTTTATTCCTCGGGTCGGTGAAATTACAGCAATACCATATTTATATCCTTTTTTCATGTTTAGCTTCTGTCACACACTAAAAGATGCTTTTTTTGTAAGAAATTTTTGCTTTGCTGTATTTTTAGCGCTATAATTTTTCCATATTTCGGCTGACAGTCATGTGAGGGCTTGTTTTTTGCGGGACGAGCTGACTTTTTTATTGGTACCATTTTCGTGCACATAACATTTTTGGATCGTTTTCTATTCCGATTTTTGTGGAGGCAGAATGAACAAAAACCAGCAGTTCAGGAATTGTTTTTTTTTTTCTCCATTCCACGTCTGGTAAAATTGGTAAGGCAGCTTTATTCATTGGGTCACTACGATTACAATGATACCTCATTTATATCTTTTTTTATGTTTTGGCGTTTTTTACACAATAAAACTTTTATAGAAAAAATAATTATTTTTGCATCGCTTTATTCTTTGAGCTATAACTTTTTTATTTTTTCGCTGATGATGCTGTATGGCAGCTTGTTTTTTTGTGGACAAGATGACGTTTTCAGCGGTACCATGTTTATTTATATCCGTCTTTTTGATCGCATGTTATTGCACTTTTTCCAAGCGGTATGATGATACCGCTTGGAAAAAGTATAATTTGCTGCTTTTATGTGTTTATTTTTACGGCGTTCACTGAAGGGGTTAACTAGGGTGACGCTTTTACAGATGAGATTTTTATGGACGCAGCGATATCAAACATGTGTATTTTTTTGTTTATTTTTATTTTTCACATAAAAATATGTATTTATTAGGGGAATTTTTTTCAATTATTTTTTTAAAAATTAAATTTTTTTTTTTTTACCTAGTCCTTTTATGGGACTTTCACTTTCCCTTTTGTTGCAGGTATAATACATTGCAATGCTCCAGCATTGCAATGTATTATACCCCTATGCTGAAAGCTTCTGAGACCATGCTGTGAGCATGATCTCAGAGGCTTTCAGTAGCTGGATGACCCGTGGGTTGGGTTGTCATGACAACCCCGGGTCATCATGGCTGAGATCGGGCCCTGCGATTACATTGCGGGCAGGGCCGTATTTGCCACTATGCACTTGAGGGCACGTGCCTAGGGCGGGACTCTGCGGGGTGCGGCAGCTGAGCAAGAAATTATTTTTTTTTGGTCCGGGGGTCGGCCCTCCCCTTGTTTCCCTCCCCCATCATCATACTCACCTCCTCCTGCTGCATTTCCGATGATCCAGCGCCGATATCTTCTTCCTGTACTGAGCGAGCGGTCACTCGTGGTACCGCTCATTAAGCTCATGAATATGGATGCCACTCCACTCTCATAGGCGTGGCATCCATATTCATGAGCTTAATGAGCGGTACCACGTGACGTGTGACCGCACGCTCATACAGGAAGTACTTGTCAGCGCTGGACCATCAGAGCTGCAGCAGGACGAGGTGAGTATGATGATGGGGGAATGAGCGCTGAGGGCCAGGGGAAGAATGAGCGCTGATGGCCGGGGGAGGAATGAGCGCTGGGGGCCGGGGGAGGAATGAGCGCTGGGGCCGGGGGAGGAATGAGCGCTGGGGGAATGAGCGCAGGGGGAGAATGAGCGCTGGGGGGGAATGAGCGCAGGGGGGAGAATGAGCGCTGGGGAGAATGAGCGCATGGAGAGAAATAGCACTGGGGGAAATGAGCACTGGAGGGAATGAGCGCAGGGGAGAATGAGCACTGGGGGGGAATGAGCGCAGGGGGAGAAATAGCACTGGGGGAATGAACGCAGGGGGGAGAATGAGCGCTGGGGAATGAGCGCAGGGGGAAATGAGTGCTGGGGGAATGAGCGCAGGGGAGAATGAGCGCTGGGGGAAATGAGCACAGGGGGAAAATAGGCTCTGGGGAAGAATGAGCACTGGGGGAGTGAGCACTGGGGGGATGAACACTGGGGGAAATGAGCGCAGGGGGAGAATGAGCGCAGGGGAGGATGAGCGCTGGGGGGAATGAGCGCAGGGGGGAGAATGAGCGCTGGGGGAGGAATGAGCGCAGGGGGGAGAATGAGCACTGGGGGAGGAATGAGCACTGGGGGAATGAGCGCTGGGGGGAGGATGAGCGTGGGGGGAGGATGAGCGTGGGGGGAGATGAGCGTGGGGGGAGGATGAGCGCTGGGGGGAATGAGCACAGGGGAGAGAATGAGCGCTGGGGAGGAATGAGCACAGGGGGAGAATGAGCGCTGGGGAGGAATGAGCGCTGGGGGAGGAATGAGTGCTGGGGAGGAGTGAGTGCTGGGGGGAATGAGCACTGGGGAATGAGCGCTGGGGTGGCATGAGCGCTGAGGTGGGGAATGAGCGCTGGGGTGGGGAATGAACGCTGGGGAGAATGAGCGCTGGACTAATGTAAAAGAAGAGGTTGGACAGAAATGACATCACAAATCTTTTTTTTGGTTAAATAACATCTTTATTTAGCTTACAAAAAGGCATACAAATCCGTATGTAAAAAACGCATCAAATACTCACCTGCGTTTTCTGCCAAGAGATGCGGATTATGTATGGAAACTTCTGCAGACAAATCTGCAATGTGTACTCATACCCTAAGGCTATGTTTCCACGTTCAGGAAACACTGCAGAGAGGACACAGCTCCGTCCAAAGCTGGCTTTTGTACGCGCGGTGATTCCACATGTGTTCATTGAACTGTGTGGAATCACCGCATCCTATACATAGGACGGTGTTATTAATCTTGCGTAGACTGAGCGTCTCCGCGAGATAAATAGACATGCTGCGGTCTAGAAAGATGTGCCACATGTGCAATACGCAGGTCTGCCACCTGCATCTTTGTACGCATAGTGGATATGGGATTTCATAAAATCCCCTCCACTATGCTGTAACATTTGGACGCTGCGGATTAGACTCTGCAGCTGTTCTCAGCATCCAACCCGCAGCGTACGTGGAAACGTACCCTAAATATATCTCTGCTTCTGGACATTATATAGTATAAATTTGCCTGGACTGTACATTATTATAAATCTACTACCTGAGCATTGTATATTATAGATCACCCTGGACATTATATATAATAGATTGTACATCATATATTACAGATAATTCTTGACATTTTATACTATAGGTCTCCTTGTACATTATATATTATAGATCTATAATAAATAATATACCGGGAGATCTATAAGATAAATTGTCCAGATTTATATGTAAGTATCTGTTTAAATCCAGACATATGAATAAGGCCTTAGTCAGAGACTGGGCAGTAATAGAATAATAAAATCCATCTAATAATCCTCCAATGTCTGCTGGACATGGTATGGGGAGAGTTTCTAGTTCAGTTCGTACACAGACACCAGACTTCTTGCTGTTAACCAGTTAATGTTTTCTTCTCCAACACACTGCAGTGTCAAAAGAGGAAGACAGCGAGACAGGCAGCAACATCACATCAGAGAGCTCTTGACCTCGAAACAGAAAATCCTCAGATCCTGGTATTGTAACATAATATTAAGAATAATATTTATTCATTGATATTGTGCTATTAACTCCACAGCACTTTACATACATCATCAACACTGTCTCCAATGGGGCTCACAATCTAAACATCCTATTTGTATGTCTTTTGAGTGTGGTAGGAAACCACTGTCTTTGAAAGAGCTACATGGGCATACACATAGATTCGGCCTCATTCATTCCCTATGGGACTTGCAAACATGTGCGGCACTTGCAGTGAGACAAAAAAACACTGCTAGTAGCGGGTTTTTTTCCGTTGCTGCAAGTATCGGATTTGTGGGATCGTGTCAAAACCGCAAGTGTCGCACATGTCTGCAAGTCGCATAGGGAATGAATGAGGCCGAATGCAGTGTTGCCATAAGTGATCAGTTACGTGGCAGATGCAGAAAAACTGCCGGATCTGCAGCGAATGGCAAAAATCGCTGATGTGCAAGTAGCCTAAGGCCTCTTTCACACATCCGTCTTTTTGTATCAGGCATGATCCGTCCTATGCCTGAAGGGACGGATCCGGCGCTGAAACAAAAAAACTGATGCAACGGATCCGGTTTTTTGCTGGATCCGACCTGAACTTTTGAACCCAGAAAAAGAGGGTTTCTGATGCCCGGAGACACTGGAAAAAGTAGTAGTAGTAGTAGTAGTAGTAGTAGTAGTAGTAGTAGTAGACCTCGATTTCCAGAATCCGGATCAGACTTTTGCCGGATTGCACAAAAGTCTGATCCGGTTCCATTGAATTCTATTGTTTGCGGCTGCCTGATGCGCCGCTTCAGGCACATCAGGCAGCTGCGGCAAAAGAAAAAAACGTTACATGCTGCGTTGTGTCCGGCCGCCGGAATGTACATTTCCGCCGGATCCGGACAAAAACGTATACAACGCACTGAAATCCGGCGCTAATGAAAGTCAATGCAAAAAAAAAACGCATCCGGCATTACATTTTGCCGGATGCGGTTGGACAAAAAAATTCCGGAGGGCGCCGTCAGGCGCACAACGGATGTGTGAAAGAGGCCTAAGTCACTGACGACAGTGTCTGCATTATTCGTACTAACCAATGGGAGAGGCAGAACGAAAAGTGCCTAGGACAGCATAAACTCTAAATACGGCCCTGATCGCGGGGACGCCGATCTGAAGGCAGAGGGAGCCCCCGACCCTCTGCCTCCTCCCTGAATGCTACGATCATGCTCGATCGCAGCAGTCAGGGGGTTAACAGCAAGGGGCAAGAGTGGACGCTGCTCCTGACTGTCAGTGCATGAAGCTCACCCACTGCAGCGCTGAGCTCCTGCACTGATCGGGCAGGAGATGCTGAAATTTCAGCATCCCTGCCCGATCGCTGCTGTGTTTGGTCAGTCAGATTGACTGACCAATCACAGCGCTCTGGGTGCAGGGACCAAGAGCATGGGTCCCCGCACCTCTTGCCGTGCCTGTCAGCTGTCATAGACAGCTGTCGGCACTGAACTGCCACTGCGTGTTTACACGCAGTGACAGTTCTTCTGCATGACGTGCACAGTCCATCCGGGTGCCAGAACTGACATCCTGCCATGACGGACTGTGCACGTCAATGGACATTAAGGGGTTAAAGCACATGCTAATTGGTCTGTTAGCAACTGTAGCGCCGGCGCCAGCGTCCCTGTCCTCTGCCAGGCAGGGACGCTGTTCCCCTGCGCCAGCGTCCCTGTCCTCTGCCAGGCAGGGACGCTGTTCCCCTGCGCCAGCGTCCTCTGCCAGGCAGGGACGTCGCTCCTCTTACCCTCGCTCGGCGTCCTCCTTCCGCCCTGCTGGGGCTGCGCGCTCCTTCCCTGCCACTGGGCTTAGGGCGCGCGCACGTGCACTCCCCCGCTCTTAAAGGGGCCGCGTGCATCTTTCAAAAAAGGTCCCCGGCCAATGCCGGAGGATTCCACCTTATATAAAGCACCTCCTCCTTAATGGAGGTGCCCGAGCAATGTTGTTGCACTGTTCACTACTCTGCTTCAGCCCTCAGGTTCCGTTACCAGTTACCTGCCTGTTTCCTGCCAGTTTGCTGTCTGCTACCTGTCTGCTAGCCTACCTGGAGGCTCCACCGTCCGACAGTCTGCCCGCCATCACCTGCCAGTCTGTCTATGGACCAGCCTGCCCGTGTATCTGCTGATGTTCACCGGTTACCAGTCTGCTAGCCTACCTGGAGGCGTCAACGTCCGACAGTCTGTCCACCATCACCTGTCAGTCTGTCTTTGGACCAGTAAGCCCGTTTATCTGAGGACGCACATCTACCATCTGCCTGCTAGCCTACCGGGAGGCTCAACCATCACAGGACTACCCGCCTGTCTATCCAGAGACTGCCCCGGTCACTTGCCGTGACTATCTGCCTGTCTATCCAGAGACTGCCCCGGTCACTTGCCGTGACTACCCGCCTGTCTATCCAGAGACTGCCCCGGTCACTTGCCGTGACTATCTGCCTGTCTATCCAGAGACTGCCCCGGTCACTTGCCGTGACTCCCTGCCTGTCTATCCAGAGACTGCCCCGGTCACTTGCCGTGACTACCTGCCTGTCTATCCAGAGACTGCCCCGGTCACTTGCCGTGACCTCCTGCCTGTCTGTCCAGAGACTGCCCCGGTCACTTGCCGTGACTTCCTGTCCGTCTTCCCCGGGCGCCACCCGCTCCTTTACAAGGTAAGCCTCCTTGTATAATAGCTCAGAGGTTCCGCCTCCCAGACCCGTTACAGTTTGCTCGGGCCATGGAACCCGGTGGCACCCAAACTCCCTCACTCTCTGACCTGTGTCATGAACTGTCTCGTCAGAGGTCTCAACAGGAGTCCATCCTGGGTCACCTGCGGAATGTTAATTCCCGCCTGGACACTCTGACTGCTTCACCAGCAACCACAGCTGGCGCTATGACTCGCAATCCGGCAGTTCCGCTGCTCACCAATTCCGTGGTTTCCGTTCCCGGACCTCGACTTTCAGCACCTCCTCGTTTTGGAGGCGACCCTGCTCTGGCTCGGGGATTCATTAACCAGTGCTCCCTGCACTTTGAACTCCTGTCCCACCAGTTTAACTCCGACCGGGCCAAAATTGCCTTCATCATGTCCCATCTCACCGGAGAGGCTCTGGCCTGGCTTAATCCTCTTTGGGAGAGAGAAGACCCCCTGGTGTCCGACCTGCCTGTCTTTCTCTCGGCCTTCCGGAAGGTATTCGACGAACCCGGACGGAAGACCTCCTCCGCATCATCTCTGCTACGCCTCCGTCAGGGAAGTCTCACCGTGGGTCAATATGCCATACGGTTCCGTACCCTTGCCTCGGAGCTGGCTTGGGATAATGACGCTCTGATATCTGTCTTCTGGGAGGGTCTGTCCGGTCGTATTAAAGATGAACTTGCCGGTCGGGACATTCCTACCTCTCTTGATGACCTAATAACTCTTGCCAATCGAATTGATCTACGGTTCCAGGAGCGCGCCAAAGAGGTCACCCGTGAGAGAAGGTTTCCTCGTCTAGCTCCTACTTTTCAGAGACCCGTAACTCCTTCCGTTTCTCCCCAGGTACACACTTCTGAGCCTATGCAGGTCGACCAGACCAAGATGGTCAAAGCCCGTCAGGACTTACGCCGTGCCGAGGGGAGTTGCTTCTACTGTGGCAGTAAGGAGCACCTGATCCGTACCTGTCCGGAGAGGTCGGGAAACGCCAGTGTCTAGGTTCGCTCGGAGAGGTCAATCTAGACAAGAATAAATCCTCTCCATCTCTGCTGCTGTCAGTCTCAATTCTTCTCGGTGAGAACCGTTTTTTCGAACTAGCCCAACTTGATTCTGGAGCAGCCGGGAATCTTGTTTCACAGGCTCTGGTAGAAAAATATTGCATTCCTACCAAACCTCTGGTTGTACCAGTATCTGTCGCTGCTGTGGATGGGGGTCTCCTACCACGTCCCATCCAACTTATCACCGAATCCATAACCCTGCAGGTGGGAATGTTGCATTCTGAGAGCATCTCGTTTCATGTTCTGCCTGGACTCTCTCACGCTTTCTTATTAGGTCTACCTTGGCTCCAAAAGCATGCACCCGTGCTCGACTGGCAGACTGGAGAGATCCTTCGCTGGGGACAGGACTGTCATAAAACGTGTTTGGTTCCTGTTCATCCCGTCCGTCCTTCTCCTACTCCAACTAATCTACCTGGGCTTCCGATTCCATATTGGTCATTCGCTGATGTCTTTAATAAAAGGAGGCAGAGACATTACCCCCTCACAGACCTTATGATTGCCCGATCGACCTGCTACCCGGTACTACGCCTCCCCGTGGGCGTATTTACCCATTGTCCGCTGCTGAGACCAGGTCGATGTCCGAATATATCGAGGAGAATTTGGCCAAGGGATTCATCCGGAAATCTGCCTCCCCAGCGGGAGCAGGTTTCTTCTTCGTAAAAAAGAAAGACGGCTCTCTCCGTCCCTGTATTGACTACAGAGGTCTAAACCTGATCACGGTGAAGAATAAGTACCCTCTTCCGCTCATTCCAGAATTGTTTGATCGTCTGAGGGGGGCTAGAATCTTCACCAAACTGGATCTTCGTGGGGCATATAACCTAGTCTGTATCCGTCGGGGGGATGAATGGAAGATGGCATTCAACACCCGGGACGGCCACTACGAGTATTTGGTGATGTCCTTTGGTCTCTGTAATGCTCCGGCAGTCTTTCAAGAGTTGGTCAATGACATCTTCCGAGACCTTCTCTACTCCTGCGTTGTGGTGTACCTGGACGACATCTTGGTCTTCCCTCCGGATCTCCAGTCTCACCGGAGGGACGTTCGTCAGGTTCTGCTCAGGCTCAGGCAGAATCACCTCTTCGCTAAATATGAGAAGTGCTCTTTGAGCAGACCTCGCTTCCGTTTTTGGGCTACATCATTTCTCAGACAGGCCTACGAATGGATCCGGAGAAACTGTCTGCCATCGAGAAATGGCCCCGACCGGAGGGATTGAAGGCCATTCAGCGGTTCCTGGGCTTCGCCAATTATTATCGTCTCTTCATACCGCACTTCTCTTCCCGGACTGCTCCAATCTCCGCACTCACCCGCAAGGACGCTAACCCCAAACAGTGGACGCCCGAAGCAGAGGAGGCCTTTCTTTGCTTAAAACAGGCCTTCTCTTCCGCTCCAGTGCTGCATCGCCCGGACGGCAACAAGCAGTTCTTCCTGGAGGTTGACGCTTCCTCCTCTGGAGCCGGAGCGGTACTTACTCAAAAGTCTTCTTCCGGGAGGATGGTATCTTGCGGCTTCTTCTCCAAACTCTTCTCCTCTTCTGAGCGCAATTACTCCATAGGAGACCGAGAGCTATTGGCCATCAAATTGGCATTGGAGGAGTGGCGTTACCTACTCGAGGGGGCTCTTCATCCGGTAATCATTTACACTGACCACAAAAATTTGGCTTACCTCCAGCATGCCCAGAGACTTAACCCTCGCCAAGCCCGATGGTCCTTGTTTTTTGCCCGCTTTGACTTTCTTTTACATTTTCGCCCGGCAGACAAGAACATCAAAGCGGATGCCTTGTCCCGGTCCTTCCTGGTGTCGGATCTCGAGGAGGAACCTAAACATATCATCGATCCCGCCAGAGTGATGCAGGTGGCTCCCGTGAGTCTAAATCGTCTCCCTCCTGGTAAGACGTTCGTATCGGTACCCGATCGGAAGAGGATCCTACACTGGGGTCATTCGTCTAAACTAGCTGGCCACGCTGGTCAGAAAAAGACCCTCCAGCTCATTACCCGGCATTACTGGTGGCCTACCCTGCACAAGGACGTAATAGACTTTGTTTCTGCCTGTGCCTCCTGTGCCCGCAACAAAGTTCCGAGGCACCTGCCTGCCGGCCGCCTTCTTCCGCTTCCTGTACCCGCTGCCCCCTGGCAGCATATAGCCATGGACTTTATAACTGATCTTCCCGTCTCTGCTGGTTGTACGGTTATTTGGGTGGTCGTAGACCGATTTTCCAAGATGGCTCACTTCATTCCCCTGCCAGGCCTTCCGTCAGCACCCGAGTTGGCTAAAGACTTTATCCGCCACATCTTCCGTCTTCATGGCCTGCCTCGTCACATTGTGTTGGATCGTGGGGTACAGTTTACCTCACGTTTCTGGAGAGCCACTTGTAAGTTGCTAGACGTCTCCCTGGATTTCTCTTCCGCCTACCACCCACAGTCCAATGGTCAAGTGGAGCGGATCAATCAGATTCTGACCAGTTATCTCCGGCACTTCGTTAATGCCCACCATTCTGATTGGGTGGATCTCCTGCCATGGGCTGAATTTTCTTACAACAATCACGAGAGCGAATCTTCCTCCAAATCTCCGTTTTTTGTAGTCTTCGGTCAGCATCCTCGGATCCCTGTTCCCGTCTCCACCACTGTGGACAATCCAGCTGCGGAATTTCTTGTTAACGAATTTTCCTCCATATGGGAGAGTACCCAGTCCGCACTCATTCTATCATCCGAGCGCATGAAGAAACATGCTGACAAGAAACGTCTGGATCCCCCTCAATTCCATCCTGGAGATAAGGTCTGGCTCTCGTCCAAGTATGTTCGGCTCAAGATTCCTTCCTACAAATTAGGTCCTCGGTTCATCGGTCCTCTGGAGGTCATCAGTCAGATCAACCCGGTGTCCTATAAATTGAGACTCCCGGAGAATTTGCGGATTCCTAACTCCTTCCATGTATCTCTCCTCAAACCGGTGGTACTTAACTCTTTTGTCAAGCCTACAGGTACACCTCCTGCTCCAGTTTCTGCTGAAAACGAATTTGAGGTAGAGAACATTCTGGCCACCAAAAGGGTAAGGAGAAAGACCTATTTTCTGGTGGATTGGAAGGGGTTTGGTCCTGAGGAGAGAACGTGGGAGCCTCGGGAGAACATCCATGCCCCTCTCATCCTAGCTAAATTTCTTTCTGGCCTAAGAAAGGGGGGGCCTAAAGGGGGGGGGAACTGTAGCGCCGGCGCCAGCGTCCCTGTCCTCTGCCAGGCAGGGACGCTGTTCCCCTGCGCCAGCGTCCCTGTCCTCTGCCAGGCAGGGACGCTGTTCCCCTGCGCCAGCGTCCTCGGCCAGGCAGGGACGTCGCTCCTCTTACCCTCGCTCGGCGTCCTCCTTCCGCCCTGCTGGGGCTGCGCGCTCCTTCCCTGCCACTGGGCTTAGGGCGCGCGCACGTGCACTCCCCCGCTCTTAAAGGGGCCGCGCGCATCTTTCAAAAAAGGTCCCCGGCCAATGCCGGAGGATTCCACCTTATATAAAGCACCTCCTCCTTAATGGAGGTGCCCGAGCAATGTTGTTGCACTGTTCACTACTCTGCTTCAGCCCTCAGGTTCCGTTACCAGTTACCTGCCTGTTTCCTGCCAGTTTGCTGTCTGCTACCTGTCTGCTAGCCTACCTGGAGGCTCCACCGTCCGACAGTCTGCCCGCCATCACCTGCCAGTCTGTCTATGGACCAGCCTGCCCGTGTATCTGCTGATGTTCACCGGTTACCAGTCTGCTAGCCTACCTGGAGGCGTCAACGTCCGACAGTCTGTCCACCATCACCTGTCAGTCTGTCTTTGGACCAGTCAGCCCGTTTATCTGAGGACACACATCTACCATCTGCCTGCTAGCCTACCGGGAGGCTCAACCATCACAGGACTACCCGCCTGTTTATCCAGAGACTGCCCCGGTCACTTGCCGTGACTATCTGCCTGTCTATCAAGAGACTGCCCCGGTCACTTGCCGTGACTACCCGCCTGTCTATCCAGAGACTGCCCCGGTCACTTGCCGTGACTATCTGCCTGTCTATCCAGAGACTGCCCCGGTCACTTGCCGTGACTCCCTGCCTGTCTATCCAGAGACTGCCCCGGTCACTTGCCGTGACTACCTGCCTGTCTATCCAGAGACTGCCCCGGTCACTTGCCGTGACCTCCTGCCTGTCTGTCCAGAGACTGCCCCGGTCACTTGCCGTGACTTCCTGTCCGTCTTCCCGGGCGCCACCCGCTCCTTTACAAGGTAAGCCTCCTTGTATAATAGCTCAGAGGTTCCGCCTCCCAGACCCGTTATAGCAACATTATAATAATAAGTTCAAAAGGATTTCAAAACCTCTCATTACTAACACCTGTGGGATTTGTACCCACTTCTCCAAAAAGACTAAAGACTCAATCAAGTGCTATTGACCGCTCGTCATCGTAACTTTATTTTCTTGTTGAAGTATTTTCCACATTGTATTCCATATCCCCCACTCCTTGTAACTCCCCATAGATTTTTTTCCCAATTCCATTCATTTCCCTCCACTTCTTACCCAATCTATACAATGCCAAACTAAATATAAAAACTGCATCTTCCTCCTCACTAGTGCTACAACATTCCACAGACAACTGCGCATGCGCGCCAGACCTCGTTTCCATATATACAAGTGCGCATGCACCCGCGAAAATGCGTTCCAGATGTCCATATACAATTCAGCACGATCGCTTGGTCCTGAGTCTCAGAGATTGTTTGCATTCCCCCCAGCAGTGAGAGAGAGCGTGGCTGACGTTGACTCACAACCTGCCCCCCAAGCCTCACTTCTGGTGTACGAACACCGGAAGAGGAGGCGCAAAAGCCTTTTTAACCCCTTAACCCCCAAGGGTGGTTTGCACGTTAATGACCGGGCCAATTTTTACAATTCTGACCACTGTCTCTTTATGACGGATCTTCGCGATTCTGAGACTGTTTTCTCGTGACATATTGTCCTTCATGATAGTGGTAAAATTTCTTCAATATAACTTGCGGTTATTTTTGAAAAAAACGCAAATATGGCGAAAATTTAAAAAATTTTGCAATTTTCAAACTTTGAATTTTTATTCTCTTAAAACAGAGAAATATGTCACACACAATAGTTAAGAAATAACATTCCCCACATGTCTACTTTACATCAGCACAATTTTGGAACCAAAATTTTTTTTTTTTTAGGAAATTATAAGGGTTAAAAGTTGACCAGCGATTTCTCATTTTTACAACAAAATTTACAAAGCCAATTTTTTTAGGGACCTCCTCACATTTGAAGTCACTTTGAGGGGTCTATATGGCATAAAATACCCAAATTAACACCATTCTAAAAACTGCAAACCTCAAGGTACTCAAAACCACATTCAAGAAGTTTATTAACCCTTCAGGTGCTTCACAGGAGCTGGAGCAACGTGGAAAATGATCTTTTACAAACTTTTTTTTATTTTCACAAGGGTAAAAGGAGAAACTGGACAGATAAAGTTGTTGTGCAATTCCTCCTGAGTATGCCAATACCCCATATGTGGGGGAAAACCACTGTTTGGGCACACGGCAGAGCTCGTAAGGGAAGGAGCGCCGTTTGACTTTTTCAAACCAAAATTGGCTGGAATTGAGATTGGACACCATGCCGCATTTGGAGAGCCCCTGATGCGCCTAAACAGTGGAAACCCCCCACATGTGACCCCATTTTGGAAACTAGACCCCCTATGGAACTTATCTAGATCTGTTGTGAGCAATTTGAACCCCCAAGTGTTTCACAAAAGTTTATAATGCCTGGGTGTGAAAAAAAAAAAAAACAATTTTCCACAAAAATGATTTTTAGTCCCAAATTTTTGATTTTTCCCAAGGAAATTGGACCCCAAAAGTTGTTGTCCAATTTGTCCTGAGTACGCTGATACCCTATATGTGGGGGGGGAAACTGGGCGCACGGCAGGGCTTGGAAAGGAAGTAATAACGTTTTGGAATGCAAACGTTGATGGGGGTCATGTTCCGTTTGCAGTGCCCCAGATGTGCCTAAACAGCGGAAACCCCCAACAAGTGACCCCATTTTGGAAAATAGACCCCACAAAGAACTTATCTAGATCTGTGGTGAGCACTTTGAACCCCCAAGTGCTTCACACATGTTTATAATGCCCGGCATGAAAATGAAAAATCCTATTTTTTTCCCACAAAAATTATCTTTTAGTCACCAATTTTTTATCTTCCCAAGGGTAATAGGAGAAATTGAACCACAAAATTTGTTGTCCAATTTGTACTGAGTACGCTGATACCCCATATGTGGGGGGAACCACTGTTTGGGCGCACGGCAGAGCTCGAAATGGAAGGAGCACCATTTGAATTTTTCCAACCAAAATTGGCTGGAATTGAGATTGGACGCCATGTTGCATTTGGAGAGCCCCTGATGTGCCTAAATAGTGGAAACCCCTCACAAGTGACCCCATTTTGGAAACTAGACCCCCTAAGGAACTTATCTAGATCTGTGGTGAGCAATTTGAACCCCCAAGTGCTTCACACAAGTTTATAACGTAAAGCCGTAAAATTAAAAAATCATATTTTTTCCACAAAAAATGATCTTTTCACCCCAATTTTTATTTTCCCAAGGGTAACAAGACTCCAAAAGTTACTGTGCAATTTGTCCTGAGTACGCTGATACCCTGTCATGTGTGCATTGCCACGAAGATCGTCGCGGTTGCACATTTTGACTTCTCACAGCTGAGTTGCTGTTTCTTTGTGTTTGGCAGCTTGGGAGTTAATTCTGTCTGTGCTCGGTGCTGGGACTGGGTGCAGTTTCTCCCGGCTGCAATTGATTATTTGTTGATTGGTTTCCTTTAAATTCCTGGTTGTCTGCTTTGGGAGTTGCCAGTGAAATCCTTCATGCAGACCACAGATAGGAATGAATCTGTATAGACTTATGTTGAAGAGCTCCTTAGCTGTTTTAAGCTCAACTTGCTTAGAGTTTATTTCCCAGACCATTTATGTTCCTTCGGTGTTTGAGTGTGTATGCAAGTGAGTGCTATCCTGTCTGTCTTATATGTCTAATCTATGTATATAGCTGAGATCAGCCCATATCCCTTTGGTGGTAATCAGGATCCTTCTTAGGACTGATTACAGGGTTCAGGGTCTGACAGGAGACAGGGTTAGGCTGGAGACTTGGACCTCTGAACCATTATCAGTACCTCCAAGGTAAGGGATTAGTTAGGACCCCAGTGTAGGGTCAGGTTAGACCCCGGTCCTCCTCTTTCCTGTTACAGCTCATCAAGTCCTCAAGATTAACCCTGAGTTCAACTATATCGTTTCTGCACATCTAGTCCTCAAGATTAACCCTAAAGTTCTGCAGAGATTGTGTCAGGTAAATCTATTTTATACTTACATTCTGATGTTGCTAAACTATATGTTGTATAGAGTGTGGTTCCTGTATAAATAGTTTACTGACATTGTATTCATATCATTAGACAGCGTGACATTTTCACTGGCCCTAAAAAATTATCTCTAGTTACCATGGATCCAGTAGCCCAGCTGGCTCTGCAGTTGCAGGGATTATCCATGGAGCTGACGGACATTAAGTCCAAAGTTTTGTCTCCCCTGGAGCAAACCAGAGTTGAACCTAAAGTAGCTCTTCCAGATAGGTTCACTGGTGGGCGAGACAAATTTTTTACCTTCCGGGAGGCATGTAAATTGTATTTTCGGTTTCGGCCGCGATCATCAGGGAGTGATGAGCAGAGAGTGGGAATTGTTATCTCACTTCTAGAGTTGAGCGATACTTTCCGATATCCTAAAGTATCGGAATCGGAATGGTATCGCCGATATCACTAAAATATCGGCGATACCAGATACCGATACCGGAAGTCCCATGTAAGTCTATGGGAAACAAATATCGAAATTAAAAAAAACCCATTCTTGCCTTGTTGGTTAATTGTACATGAAGGAAAACAACAAAGAGTAATGTAGAATGTATTGGGGAAGGTTGAGGAGACATTAAAGGCATAGATGTTTAACCCAATCAAATGGAATAGCAGAAATATTATTTTTATTTTTAAAGATGTTCGGATTGACGAAGAAATTGACAATGTTAACGTTTTTTATATTTTGGCAAATATGTATATTACACAACTTCCATGCTCTTCATCTTCACCTTTTTAACTTTTCACACACTTTCTCCTTCATAATCTTCTGCAGCATCATCTTTTTCATCAAATTATTCTTCATCTTCACCTTCTTTATCTTCTTCTTAAACTTCTTGCTATTCATCTTTGTTAACATTACTCATATTCTTCTTATTAAACTATTATTCTTATTCATATTCTGCTTCATCTTCTTCATCATATTCTTATTTGTGACAGAGAATCCTGTACTTGTAATCTGTCAAAGTATGAATTTTTCATCCTTCCGTTCTTGCTGTCACAAAAGATTTAAATTACAACAGCATTTGTCCGTGTTCAGTTTAGCCTGCAGCAGCAGGCATTTTCCAGGGGCACCACGAGGAGGAACGGACTGCTCCTCAGCGAAATGGCATACATACACATGTGAGGAGTCCCTTGAAAGGGGAGAGCGAGTGCTACAAAGTGTTTATCTCTGATTTTCTATTGGACCTTCAGAACCAAAGCAAACAGTACCAATTTTAGACATGTCTTGTACTGGAACCACTCTTGCTATGAACAAGTGCCACCACTCATTGTGTAGTTCTACTTTAGCTCTGTAAACACTGCAAGTTTGGGCCATCTTGGACCGTCACAAGTCGAGATGTCAGCACTGGAGTTTGGGTAACCTCATTTAGTAGACATGGGCCGCCAGGTCAGAGGGGGATCACGGCTCTCGGGGTGCTGCTCCTCGGTACAAGATGCCTCTCACTTAGAATATGAATCCCTGGAAAGCTGACTGTCCAGTCTACAGAACGTATATCTCGGATTGTTTATCGGACCCACGGTTCCGGAAAAATCCAGGTGAAAGTGAGATAGGGAAAACCATTGATTCCTACCATTGACTTAACATGGTGCTGGGGGTGCCCTCTTCCCGACCCACCAGAAACCGCAGGAGGGATCAATGAAAAAGCAGCTTAGTGAATATTGAAGCCAAGAGGATTATCTAAATATGTCTCTGTCCGTTTGCAGTCTGCTCCCTTTGCTGCTGAGATCTGCCCCCAAAGTCAGAGGAGCATTTTCAGATGCAGATAATTTGATAGAATGTGCCAAATACGGCACTCACTAACACAGACTCACACTTAGCATTTACCAGGTAGGGGTGGCTCGCTTCTTGGGGCGCTGCTCCTCAGCGAAATGGCATACATACACATGTGAGGAGTCCCTTGAAAGGGGGAGACGAGTGCTACAAAGTGTTTATCTCTGATTTTCTATTGGACCTTCAGAACCAAAGCAAACAGTACCAATTTTAGACATGTCTTGTACTGGAACCACTCTTGCTATGAACAAGTGCCACCACTCATTGTGTAGTTCTACTTTAGCTCTGTAAACACTGCAAGTTTGGGCCATCTTGGACCGTCACAAGTCGAGATGTCAGCACTGGAGTTTGGGTAACCTCATTTAGTAGACATGGGCCGCCAGGTCAGAGGGGGATCACGGCTCTCGGGGTGCTGCTCCTCGGTACAAGATGCCTCTCACTTAGAATATGAATCCCTGGAAAGCTGACTGTCCAGTCTACAGAACGTATATCACGGATTGTTTATCGGACCCATGGTTCCGGAAAAAACAGGTGAAAGTGAGATAGGGAAATGCCATTGATTCCTACCATTGACTTAACATGGTGCTGGGGGTGCCCTCTTCCCGAGCTACCAGAAACCGCAGGAGGGATCAAGAAAAAGCTGCTTAGTGAATATTGAAGCTAAGACGATTTTCTAAATACATCTCTGTCCGTTTGCAGTCTGCTCCCTTAGCTGCTGAGATCTGCCCCCCAAAGTCGGAGGAGCATTTTCAGATGCAGATCTTTAGTGTGAGACTTTGATAGAATGTGCCAAATACGGCACTCACTATCACAGACTCACACTTAGCATTAACAAGGTAGGGGTGGCTCGCTTCTAGGGGCGCTGCTCCTCAGCGAAATGGCATACATACACATGTGAGGAGTCCCTTGAAAGGGGAGAGCGAGTGCTACAAAGTGTTTATCTCTGATTTTATATTGGACCTTCAGAACCGAGCAAACAGTACCAATTTTAGACATGTCTTGTACTAGAACCTCTCTTACTATGAACAAGTGCCACCACTCATTGTGTAGTTCTACTTTAGCTCTGTAAACACTGCAAGTTTGGGCCATCTTGGACCTTCACAAGTCGAGATGTCAGCACTGGAGATTGGGTAACCTCATTTAGTAGACATGGGCCGCCAGGTCAGAGGGGGATCACGGCTCTCGGGGTGCTGCTCCTCGGTACAAGATGCCTCTCACTTAGAATATGAATCCCTGGAAAGCTGACGGTCCAGTCTACAGAACGTATATCTCTGATTGTTTATCGGACCCACGGTTCCGGAAAAATCCAGGTGAAAGTGAGATAGGGAAAGCCATTGATTCCTACCATTGACTTAACATGGTGCTGGGGGTGCCCTCTTCCCGAGCCACCAGAAACCGCAGGAGGGATCAATGAAAAAGCAGCTTAGTGAATATTGAAGCCAAGAGGATTATCTAAATATGTCTCTGTCCGTTTGCTCTCTGCTCCCTTTGCTGCTGAGATCTGCCCCCCAAAGTCAGAGGAGCATTTTCAATGCAGATACTTTGATAGAATGTGCCAAATACGGCACTCACTATCACAGACTCACACTTAGCATTTACCAGGTAGGGGTGGCTCGCTTCTTGGGGCGCTGCTCCTCAGCGAAATGGCATACATACACATGTGAGGAGTCCCTTGAAAGGGGAGAGCGAATGCTACAAAGTGTTTATCTCTGATTTTCTATTGGACCTTCAGAACCAAAGCAAACAGTACCGGGCCATCTTGGACCTTCACAAGTCGAGATGTCAGCACTGGAAATTGGGTAACCTCATTTAGTAGACATGGGCCGCCTGGTCAGAGAGGGATCACGGCTCTCGGGGTGCTGCTCCTCGGTACAAGATGCCTTTCACTTAGGATATGATTCCCTGGAAAGCTAGACGGTCCAGTCTACAGAACGTATATCACGGATTGTTTATCCGAGCCCATGGTTCTGGAAAAAAACAGGTGAAAGTGGATAGGGAAATGCCATTGATTCCTACCATTGACTTAACATGGTGCTGGGGGTGCCCTCTTCCCCGAGCCACCAGAAACCGCAGGAGGGATCAAAGAAAAAGCTGCTTAGTGAATATTGAAGCTAAGACGATTTTCTAAATACATCTCTGTCCGTTTGCAGTCTGCTCCCTTAGCTGCTGAGATCTGCCCCCCAAAGTCGGAGGAGCATTTTCAGATGCAGATCTTTAGTGTGAGACTTTGATAGAATGTGCCAAATACGGCACTCACTATCACAGACTCACACTTAGCATTTACCAGGTAGGGGTGGCTCGCTTCTTGGGGCGCTGCTCCTCAGCGAAATGGCATACATACACATGTGAGGAGTCCCTTGAAAGGGGGAGAGCGAGTGCTACAAAGTGTTTATCTCTGATTTTATATTGGACCTTCAGAACCGGAGCAAACAGTACCAATTTTAGACATGTCTTGTACTGGAACCTCTCTTACTATGAACAAGTGCCACCAATCATTGTGTAGTTCTACTTTAGCTCTGTAAACACTGCAAGTTTGGGCCATCTTGGACCTTCACAAGTCGAGATGTCAGCACTGGAGATTGGGTAACCTCATTTAGTAGACATGGGCCGCCAGGTCAGAGGGGATCACGGCTCTCGGGTGCTGCTCCTCGGTACAAGATGCCTCTCACTTAGAATATGAATCCCTGGAAAGC
Source organism: Oophaga sylvatica (assembly GCA_033576555.1). Lineage (NCBI taxonomy): Eukaryota > Metazoa > Chordata > Amphibia > Anura > Dendrobatidae > Oophaga > Oophaga sylvatica. Next base: position 64,602,546 of record JARQOD010000004.1, on the reverse strand, counting down.
TGACGGTCCAGTCTACAGAACGTATATCTCGGATTGTTTATCGGACCCACGGTTCCGGAAAAATCCAGGTGAAAGTGAGATAGGGAAAGCCATTGATTCCTACCATTGACTTAACATGGTGCTGGGGGTGCCCTCTTCCCCGAGCCACCAGAAACCACAGGAGGGATCAATGAAAAAGCAGCTTAGTGAATATTGAAGCCAAGAGGATTATCTAAATATGTCTCTCTCCGTTTTGCAGTCTGCTCCCTTTGCTGCTGAGATCTGCCACCCAAAGTCAGAGGAGCATTTTCAGATGCAGATACTTTGATAGAATGTGCCAAATACGGCACTCATTATCACAGACTCACACTTAGCATTTACCAGGTAGGGTTGCTCGCTTCTTGGGGCGCTGCTCCTCAGCGAAATGTTATACATACACATGTGAGGAGTCCTTGAAAGGGAGAAGCGAGAGCTACAAAGTGTTTATCTCTGATTTTCTATTGGACCTTCAGAACCAAAGCAAACAGTACCAATTTTAGACATGTCTTGTACTGGAACCACTCTTACTATGAACAAGTGCCACCACTCATTGTGTAGTTCTACTTTAGCTCTGTAAACACTGCAAGTTTGGGCCATCTTGGACCGTCACAAGTCGAGATGTCAGCACTGGAGTTTGGGTAACCTCATTTAGTAGACAGGGGCCCGCCAGGTCAGAGGGGATCACGGCTCTCGGGTGCTGCTCCTCGGTACAAGATGCCTCTCACTTAGAATATGAATCCCTGGAAAGCTGACTGTCCAGTCTACAGAACGTATATCTCGGATTGTTTATCGGACCCACGGTTCCGGAAAAATCCAGGTGAAAGTGAGATAGGGAAAACCATTGATTCCTACCATTGACTTAACATGGTGCTGGGGGTGCCCTCTTCCCGAGCCACCAGAAACCGCAGGAGGGATCAATGAAAAAGCAGCTTAGTGAATATTGAAGCCAAGAGGATTATCTAAATATGTCTCTGTCCGTTTGCAGTCTGCTCCCTTTGCTGCTGAGATCTGCCCCCCAAAGTCAGAGGAGCATTTTCAGATGCAGATAATTTGATAGAATGTGCCAAATACGGCACTCACTAACACAGACTCACACTTAGCATTTACCAGGTAGGGTGGCTCGCTTCTTGGGGCGCTGCTCCTCAGCGAAATGGCATACATACACATGTGAGGAGTCCCTTGAAAGGGGGAGAGCGAGTGCTACAAAGTGTTTATCTCTGATTTTCTATTGGACCTTCAGAACCAAAGCAAACAGTACCAATTTTAGACATGTCTTGTACTGGAACCACTCTTGCTATGAACAAGTGCCACCACTCATTGTGTAGTTCTACTTTAGCTCTGTAAACACTGCAAGTTTGGGCCATCTTGGACCGTCACAAGTCGAGATGTCAGCACTGGAGTTTGGGTAACCTCATTTAGTAGACATGGGCCGCCAGGTCAGGGGGGGATCACGGCTCTCGGGGTGCTGCTCCTCGGTACAAGATGCCTCTCACTTAGAATATGAATCCCTGGAAAGCTGACTGTCCAGTCTACAGAACGTATATCACGGATTGTTTATCGGACCCATGGTTCCGAAAAAAACAGGTGAAAGTGAGATAGGGAAATGCCATTGATTCCTACCATTGACTTAACATGGTGCTGGGGGTGCCCTCTTCCCGAGCTACCAGAAACCGCAGGAGGGATCAAAGAAAAAGCTGCTTAGTGAATATTGAAGCTAAGACGATTTTCTAAATACATCTCTGTCCGTTTGCAGTCTGCTCCCTTAGCTGCTGAGATCTGCCCCCCAAAGTCGGAGGAGCATTTTCAGATGCAGATCTTTAGTGTGAGACTTTGATAGAATGTGCCAAATTACGGCACTCACTATCACAGACTCACACTTAGCATTAACAAGGTAGGGGTGGCTCGCTTCTAGGGGCGCTGCTCCTCAGCGAAATGGCATACATACACATGTGAGGAGTCCCTTGAAAGGGGAGAGCGAGTGCTACAAAGTGTTTATCTCTGATTTTATATTGGACCTTCAGAACCGAGCAAACAGTACCAATTTTAGACATGTCTTGTACTAGAACCTCTCTTACTATGAACAAGTGCCACCACTCATTGTGTAGTTCTACTTTAGCTCTGTAAACACTGCAAGTTTGGGCCATCTTGGACCTTCACAAGTCGAGATGTCAGCACTGGAGATTGGGTAACCTCATTTAGTAGACATGGGCCGCCAGGTCAGAGGGGGATCACGGCTCTCGGGTTGCTGCTCCTCGGTACAAGATGCCTCTCACTTAGAATATGAATCCCTGGAAAGCTGACGGTCCAGTCTACAGAACGTATATCTCTGATTGTTTATCGGACCCACGGTTCCGGAAAAATCCAGGTGAAAGTGAGATAGGGAAAGCCATTGATTCCTACCATTGACTTAACATGGTGCTGGGGGTGCCCTCTTCCCGAGCCACCAGAAACCGCAGGAGGGATCAATGAAAAAGCAGCTTAGTGAATATTGAAGCCAAGAGGATTATCTAAATATGTCTCTGTCCGTTTGCTCTCTGCTCCCTTTGCTGCTGAGATCTGCCCCCCAAAGTCAGAGGAGCATTTTCAGATGCAGATACTTTGATAGAATGTGCCAAATACGGCACTCACTATCACAGACTCACACTTAGCATTTACCAGGTAGGGGTGGCTCGCTTCTTGGGGCGCTGCTCCTCAGCGAAATGGCATACATACACATGTGAGGAGTCCCTTGAAAGGGGAGAGCGAATGCTACAAAGTGTTTATCTCTGATTTTCTATTGGACCTTCAGAACCAAAGCAAACAGTACCAATTTTAGACATGTCTTGTACTGGAACCATTTTTGCTATGAACAAGTGCCACCACTCATTGGGTAGTTCTACTTTAGCTCTGTAAACACTGCAAGTTTGGGCCATCTTGGACCTTCACAAGTCGAGATGTCAGCACTGGAAAGTGGGTAACCTCATTTAGTAGACATGGGCCTCCTGGTCAGAGAGGGATCACGGCTCACGGGGTGCTGCTCCTCGGTACAAGATGCCTCTCACACAGGATATGAATCCCTGGAAAGCTGACGGTCCAGTCTACAGAACGTATATCTCGGATTGTTCATCGGACCCACGGTTCCGGAAAAATCCAGGTGAAAGTGAGATAGGGAAAGGCATTGATTCCTACCATTGACTTAACATGGTGCTGGGGGTGCCCTCTTCCCGAGCCACCAGAAACCGCAGGAGGGATCAAAGAAAAAGCTGCTTAGTGAATATTGAAGCTAAGACGATTTTCTAAATACATCTCTGTCCGTTTGCAGTCTGCTCCCTTAGCTGCTGAGATCTGCCCCCCAAAGTCGGAGGAGCATTTTCAGATACAGATCTTTAGTGTGAGACTTTGATAGAATGTGCCAAATACGGCACTCACTATCACAGACTCACACTTAGCATTTACCAGGTAGGGGTGCTCGCTTCTTGGGGCACTACTCCTCAGGGAAATGGCATACATACACATGTGAGGAGTCCCTTGAAAGGGGAGAGCGAGTGCTACAAAGTGTTTATCTCTGATTTTCTATTGGACCTTCAGAACCGGAGCAAACAGTACCAATTTTAGACATGTCTTGTACTGGAACCACTCTTACTATGAACAAGTGCCACCACTCATTGTGTAGTTCTACTTTAGCTCTGTAAACACTGCAAGTTTTGGCCATCTTGGACCTTCACAAGTCGAGATGTCAGCACTGGAGATTGGGTAACCTCATTTAGTAGACATGGGCCGCCAGGTCAGAGGGGGATCACGGCTCTGTGGTGCTGCTCCTCGGTACAAGATGCCTCTCACTTAGAATATGAATCCCTGGAAAGCTGACGGTCCATTCTACAGAACGTATATCTCGGATTGTTTATCGGACCCACGGTTCCGGAAAAATGCAGGTGAAAGTGAGATAGGGAAATACCATTGAGTCCTACCATTGACTTAACATGGTGCTGGGGGTGCCCTCTTCCCGAGCCACCAGAAACCGCAGGAGGGATCAAAGAAAAAGCTGCTTAGTAGTGTTGAGCATTCCGATACCGCAAGTATCGGTATCGGCCGATATTCACTGTATCGGAATTCCGATACTTAGTTCCGATATTTTCCATATATCGTATACCGGAATCGGAAGTTCCCATAATTCTTTGAGAGGCAATGTGATTTTAGTCAGCCAATGAGGAATCCTAAGAAGTGTGGGCACATCCTGTACTGCTGCGGTCATGTTAACTAATGGCATGGCTGTGATTGGATGCTGAAATGATGTCAGAATGCACTATAAAAGGCGCCGCCGCCATTTTAGCGTCACTGTGCTGTGAACTCAGTTAGGGAAAGAACGCTGCTCTGCTGACTCTGAGGGACAGTTAGAGATTGCGATTTAGTGTACTGTGCTTTAGGCAGGCTAGTTTACCACCGGCTGTGTAAAGCTTCCTTTTGCTTGCAGTGTTGTTTTAACAGCTCTGCAAGGTGTGTGTGAGTGCAGGTGACACTGCAGTTTGCTCTGTATGCAACGCTGTCTGTAGGCATCTGCACGTGTCACTGACAGACTCTTTTTTTCTTTCTTCAGTGTAATTCTTGCTGCTCCATGCAATTGAAATAATAGTGTGACGTGCTTCCATCAGTATACAATACCTTGGTTGCAAACATTATAGAAGTCCACAAAGGAGCCTTTCACAGCAAGTGAACAGTTGTGTTTCAGTGTTCACTGCAGTCTGTGATTTTTTTTATTTTTTTGAGTGCAGATCACGCTCCAGTTACTTCAACTAATGCTGCGTGTACTCTGCTGAGCGTCTGTCACTGGCTCATCCTTGTAATTTTTCAAAAATTGCTGCTGCTTTCTTCTATTTTAAATTTACAAAAATCTATTAGTGTGACGCTCTTCCATCAAAATACAATACATTGCTTGCAAACATAATAGAAGTCCACAAAAAGGCCTTTCACAGCAAGTGAACAGTTGTGTTTCAGTGTTCACTGTAGTCTGAGGTTTAATTTTTTTGTAGGAGTGTAGATCCCGCTCCACTTACTTCAACCACCGCAGCGTGTACTCTGCTGAGTGTCTGTCACTGGCTCATCCTTGTAATTTTTCAAAAATTGCTGCTGCTTTATTCTATTTTAAATTTACAAAAATCTATTAGTGTGACGCTCTTCCATCAAAATACAATACATTGCTTGCAAACATAATAGAAGTCCACAAAAAATGCCTTTCACAGCAAGTGAACAGTTGTGTTTCAGTGTTCACTGTAGTCTGAGGTTTAATTTTTTTGTAGGAGTGTAGATCCCGCTCCACTTACTTCAACCACCGCAGCGTGTACTCTGCTGAGTGTCTGTCACTGGCTCATCCTTGCAATTTTTCAAAAATTGCTGCTGCTTTATTCTATTTTAAATTTACAAAAATCTATTAGTGTGACGCTCTTCCATCAAAATACAATACATTGCTTGCAAACTCAATAGAAGTCCACAAAAAGGCCTTTCACAGCAAGTGAACAGTTGTGTTTCAGTGTTCACTGTAGTCTGAGGTTTAATTTTTTTGTAGGAGTGTAGATCCCGCTCCACTTCAACCACCGCAGCGTGTACTCTGCTGAGTGTCTGTCACTGGCTCATCCTTGTAATTTTTCAAAAATTGCTGCTGCTTTCTTCTATTTTAAATTTACAAAAATCTATTAGTGTGACGCTCTTCCATCAAAATACAATACATTGCTTGCAAACATAATAGAAGTCCACAAAAAGGCCTTTCACAGCAAGTGAACAGTTGTGTTTCAGTGTTCACTGTAGTCTGAGGTTTAATTTTTTTGTAGGAGTGTAGATCCCGCTCCACTTCAACCACCGCAGCGTGTACTCTGCTGAGTGTCTGTCACTGGCTCATCCTTGTAATTTTTCAAAAATTGCTGCTGCTTTCTTCTATTTTAAATTTACAAAAATCTATTAGTGTGACGCTCTTCCATCAAAATACAATACATTGCTTGCAAACATAATAGAAGTCCACAAAAAGGCCTTTCACAGCAAGTGAACAGTTGTGTTTCAGTGTTCACTGTAGTCTGAGGTTTAATTTTTTTGTAGGAGTGTAGATCCCGCTCCACTTACTTCAACCACCGCAGCGTGTACTCTGCTGAGTGTCTGTCACTGGCTCATCCTTGTAATTTTTCAAAAATTGCTGCTGCTTTATTCTATTTTAAATTTACAAAATCTATTAGTGTGACGATCTTCCATCAAAATACAATACATTGCTTGCAAACTTAATAGAAGTCCACAAAAAGGCCTTTCACAGCAAGTGAACAGTTGTGTTTCAGTGTTCACTGTAGTCTGAGGTTTAATTTTTTTGTAGGAGTGTAGATCCCGCTCCACTTCAACCACCGCAGCGTGTACTCTGCTGAGTGTCTGTCACTGGCTCATCCTTGTATTTTTTCAAAAATTGCTGCTGCTTTCTTCTATTTTAAATTTACAAAAATCTATTAGTGTGACGCTCTTCCATCAAAATACAATACATTGCTTGCAAACTTAATAGAAGTCCACAAAAAGGCCTTTCACAGCAAGTGAACAGTTGTGTTTCAGTGTTCACTGTAGTCTGAGGTTTAATTTTTTTGTAGGAGTGTAGATCCCGCTCCACTTCAACCACCGCAGCGTGTACTCTGCTGAGTGTCTGTCACTGGCTCATCCTTGTAATTTTTCAAAAATTGCTGCTGCTTTATTCTATTTTAAATTTACAAAAATCTATTAGTGTGACGCTCTTCCAGAGGACAGCGTTTGTTGGCCAGTTGTGAGTCTGCAGCACATGGTTGATTTCATGCTGCACTGCCTGAGAAACGACCGCTGCATCGGCCAAATTCTCACCACGTCAGATTATTGGGTGTACACCCTCCTAGACCCTCGCTACTGGGACAACTTACAAAGCCTCATCACACCGTTGAACCGGGACCGTAAAATGCTGGAGGACCAAGACACACTGTTGAAATCCATAATGTTCTCCATTCCAGCCGAGAGCGCTGCTGCTGCTACTGCTTTACAATGCAGCTCTGTGCGTCGAGGCATTGTAGACACCTCTGCAACAAGAGAGAGCACAAGCAGCGCCTCTGCACAGGGCAAGAGCTGTATGTTACAAATGTGGCGAAGTTTTGTGACAGCGCCACCAAGGTGTACACCATAGTGATGGGAAATCTAGTTAATTTTGGTGATTAGTTCACCATGAACTAGTTCACTGAAAAGATTAGTTCAAAAGATTAGTTCATTTAGTTCAGTTTTTCTCCACCCTATCCTGTGAGGAGCTGATAAGAAATGCATCATGTGACCTCTGAACTAAATGAACTAGATGAACTGCTGAACAAAATGTTCTATTGAGAATGACTCAGGACAGCCTAGTTCAATCTGATGCCTCTGACTGAGCCCAGCAGTGCCACATAATGATTGTGTATGAGGGGGCTGAGAAGCAGTTCAGCATCCACCATTTTAAGAACAGAACAGGGGTCAGTGTTAAAGATTTTAGCAAGACTGATCTTCTAGGCTAGAGGCATGAACTACACACAGAAACACTCTCTCATACATACATATGAGCTGTGTCTGTGTACTGTGTGTGCAATTTCATTTTTTATTAATAATATTATTATTACTGTTATATTTGTATTTGATGTGTGGTATGCCTTGGAGGTGCTGGCTTGCCCTGCTGCCAGTGTATTATCTGAGTGCGTCTTTAGTGCTGCAGGTGGTGTACTAACAGACCGTCGCATGCGACTATCCTCAGACAATGTAGACCGGCTTATTTTTCTGAAAATGAACAAGGCATGGATCTCACCTGAATTTGCCTGTCCGTTTTCAGATTAAATAACTGTTTGCCAACTTTTTCCAAGTCTCCTGTTATGTTCATCTTTCTACCACCTGAACTCTACTCCCTGGGCTACAACACTGCCAGTCACAGGGGAATGATCATTTACAAAACAAAATGTTATCCCCAACAAATAGTAGTGCAACGACTCCAGTGCCCACTTTATCGCCAGGCACTCTCTCTCTACAATGCTGTCTCTGTTTTTTGATGGAGTAAGTTTTCGACTCAGGAAACTAATGGGATGCTCCTCCCCGTTAAGCTCCAGTCCTGAGACAACACGGCACCCAGACCTACCTCTGACGCATCAGTCTGGACAATGAATTCTCTTTTGAACTCGGGTGTGCTAAAAACTGGTGACCCACACAGTGCCCCTTTTATTGCCCCTGTTGATGACCCCTTGCTGATTTATTAACCGGCTCCACCAGATCCATGGGTATTCTCTCAAACTGGACCTCTAAAATTTTTAATGGCACCAAGGGACTCACTAAATGAGGCTGAGGACTGTGTACCTGGCGCATGCGACAAGAGTTACAATACCGTTTAACTTCTTGATAGACCCCCAGCCAGTAAAACCGTTGTATAATTCTGTGTAGGGTTTTCTTTTGGCACAAATGTCACCCTAGTACATGCGCATGCGCTAAGTCCATTACCAACCTCCGATATGACTACGGTAGCAGCAATTGCTAAAAAATTTCAACATGTATTTTATAAACCTGATACAGCAAATCTTGGTTCAGCTCTAATTGTTTAAATACTGTAGCTGCCCCGGGGTGTTGGGGTTCCCCATTGACAACCAGTAAATTTTCACGGGCTAGACTCAACGTAGGGGCCGCGGAGTTGCGCCTTAACAAATTTGTCACCTGTCACATTTAAGTATTACAATTCAGGTCCCGGTGTCAAATCTTCCATCTCCCCAACTAACACTTCGATAGGAGAGGGGTTTTCCTACTCCACCGAAGGCAAAGGTAATACTGCCCACTGCACACATGTGTTATGCATAGTGAGACTGATAGTAGCCAACAAAGTAGCTAACAAAGGCCACTTGTGATCGCCCTATCAGCGTAGGAACAATGCTACTCAAAAGATCTGCCATGATCCTGGACAAAACCTTGATATAATGGTCAATGAGTGAGAATGTACGATAGGATCCAGGCAGATGTGAAGGTTTGTTTGGTTTTAGTAGCAACTTCATGTGTGACATGTTTGAATGGCTGGGCAACCCTCCTGTCTCCAATATATGATTGAAGGTGCATACCAATGTGGACGGGATATCCTCACTCAATAATTTTAATAATTTGGCTGTAAACCCGTCAGGTCCTGGAGCTTTCCCGTATTTAAAGTAACTTATCGCCGCTGTCACTTCCGTCACCTCAATTTGTTTTTTTAAAAGGAGAAGCTGATAGTTTGTGATGGATGGTAACCGTATTCCATCTACAAAGGTGTTACCCTCCACACTATCCGTATGTTCCACCTTATATAAGTCTGAGTAGTATTCTTGTAGAATGGTGTTTATGGTTCGAGGGTCTGTGTTCATGATCCCATGTTTATTCGTTAACGCTGTAATATGTTGATGACGAATGTGATTTCCTTTCGCTAGTCATGCTAATAGTCTCCCTCATTTGCTACCATAACGATATACATCGGCTCTATAATTGTTATTACTGCTTCTCTCTCGTCGATATACCCATACGTATAAGTCAACCTTAGCCTGCTTACATCTATTTTTAACCTGTGTTGATGAACTTGTCTTGTTTGCCGTGTACCTATCGCGTAATATCCTGCTAGCCTGCGAGTAGTTTGTCGCCATCTTCTTTTTTAGCGTTGTCTGATAACCTATTAGTTTCCCGCGCATTACTCCCTTCCCTGCTGCCCATAAAAGTTCCGGCCTATCCCTAGTATCTCCATTATCCCTTACATATTAAAAACACCATTGCTTCACGTGATGTCGAAACTTCTCATCCATTAACAAATAGGTCGGGAAGCGCCAAGTTTGGTTTGGCCCCATCTGCACCATATCTGGCAGGGTCACTGATACGGGCGCGTGGTCATATATAGCTACGTTGTGCACATCTGCCTCTTCCACTCCCCTTAATAGCTCCTGTGCTAGCAATATATAATCTATTCTGGACCAAGAGTCATGTGGCGCCGAATAGAATGAATATTCACTGCCATCTGGGTTCAGGTGTGTCCAAATGTCTACAAAGTTACTCGTGTCTAGCAAGGGTTATTATAAACGTGTGTCATGTGATCGCACATTCATTCGCATCGACCTACAGTTCTTCACTGGTTCGATTCACCATATTTAAGTCACCACCGTGGGTGGTTTTAATGCTCTCCTATCGGCCTGATATGCTTGGATACCTGGGATAAATTCAGGAACGTCTCCAAACTCCCTACTCACATGTCAGCGCAGGAACCGTAAGAGGGAACGTGCTTGTTTTGTTGCGCATAGGTGGAGTTTTCTACAGTAAATGATTACTGCTGTCTTATTTTTTGCGTCCCAAGGGCAGAATAAGTCTGCGTAACGTTACATTTTACAGACACTCATATAATAGACACACGCTACCCTAACCGTGACACAAGGAAGGTATTGTTGCCGGATAAAGCCGCCATTTTAGCGTCACTGTGCTGTTAATTCAGTTTGGGACAGAACGCTGCTCTGCTGACTCTGAGGGACAGTTAGAGATTGCGATTTTGTGTACTGTGCTTTAGGCAGGCTACTTTACCAACCGCTGTGTACATCTTCCTTTTGCCTTGCAGTGTTTTTTTCACAGCTCTGCAAGGTGTGTGTGTGAGTGCAGGTGACGCGCTGCAGTTTGCTCGGCATACAACGCTGTATGTAGGCATCTGCACATGTCACTCTCACACTCTTTTTTTTTTTTTTCTTTAGTGTAATTCTTGCTGCTCCATTCAATTGAAATTATAGTGTGACGTGCTTCCATCCGTATCCAATACATTGGTTGAAAACACTGTAGAAGGACACAAAAAGCCCTTTCACAGCTAAGAGTTGTGTTCACTGTAGTCTGAGATTTTAATTTATTCAATTTTGATCACGCTCAAGTTACTTCTTCAAGCAATGCTGCTTGTACTCTGCTGAGCGTGTCTTACTGCCTCATCCTTGTCATTTTTCTCGAATTGGTGTACATGTACATCAAAGTAGTCTTCATTTTGATCGAAATCCAAGCAGGTACCCGGACACTCTATGGCTGCTTTTATACGGTGGACTGGCTCCAACATTCAATAAGACTTAAGATGCAATCGGGCACCTTGTCAAGGCCCAATCCTCTTCTCCCTCTGATATAATAATAATAATAATAATAATAATAATAATCTTTATTTATATAGCGCCAACATATTCCGCAGCGCTTTACACTTTAACAGTTTCAAAACACAAGTCATAGGTAACAACGTTAAAAATACAATAATTAAAGCAAAATAAGCCGACCCTGCTCGTGAGAGCTTACAATCTACAATGAGGTGGGGGAGATACAAAGTACAGGTGTGTATATATAATGGTGCATTTCCAATGATGCTCCAGCCATCTTGAGGGAGTGAGGCATGGATGGAGGTAGTGAATGGACTCCACATACACACTTAAACATAGAACGACTTTGGTTATTGAATGTGATAGGCCACTCTGAACAAATGTGTTTTGAGGGAGTGCCTGAAACCAGGTAAATTGTGGATAGTCCTAATTTCTTGTGGTTAGAGCATTCCAGAGGATTTGCGCAGCGCAGGAGAAGTCTTGGAGTCAGGAGTGGGAGGTACGGATTACTGCAGAGGTTAGTCGAAAGTCATTTGCAGAGCGCAGCAGTCGGTTAGGCCAATAGATAGAAATGAGGGAGGAGATGTAGGGGGGTGCTGCACTGTGGAGAGCTTTGTGGGTGAGAACCAGTACTTTGAATTGGATCCTATAATGAATGGGCAGCCAGTGTAAGGACTGGCGAAGAGCGGACGCGTCCGAGTACCAATTAGCCAGATGGATGACCCTGGCTGCTGCATTAAGGATGGACTGGAGAGGGGATAGTCGAGTAATGGGGAGGCCAAGTAATAGAGCATTGCAGTAGTCCAGGCGGGAGTGGATCAATGCTACAGTGAGGGTTTTTGTTGTTTCCATGGTGAGAAAAGGGCGGATTCTAGAGATGTTCTTTAGGTGTAGACGGCAAATATCTAACAAACAGGTCATGCTGGAGAGACTTGCACCTACTGCCACTCAGGGTCTTCAGCTCCTTTGTGAGAAACTAATGTTTGGCCAGCCAGTATATCAAATAAAGTTCATGAGAAATGGGAACTGTGGTTGGCTTCACTTTTGGTACTGGGTGCTAATACCAAACCATGGTGTGCCATTCAATGGATATTCCTGGCTGGTTGGAGACAAGCTCATTCCCACAGAAAAGTACCAGAAAGCTAAGGAGATGGTGGCCTCTCTCAACATGAAGGAGTTTGCTCGTTGTCTAGGAGACCGACCACCCCTGCTGTGTACCTTGTCAACGTTGTGTTGAAGCTTGCAAGGATTAAGAGGTTACAGTGGTAAGTCTGGTTTTTACTAAAGATCCTGCTGTGTATTATAGTTTTTATGTTTTAAAAAATTTTTTATCTTAGGAATGTTAAATAAATTTTTCTTTTTTTTTTAAATACAATGTATCTTATGAATGTTAAATATTTTTTTTTTTTTTGATAAAATAAAATGTATCTTATGAATGTTAAATAACTTTTTTTTTTTTTTTTTCAGGTATTTGATCTACCGTAGCTAGTTGCTGATCGTTGACTCTACACCCCTCTCCCCAGAATGTTACTCGGGTTATGGGGAGAAAATCACCGCTATTCCAGACTGATTTCATGTTAATGTGTCTGGCTCTTACACAGCACACAGCACTTGATGTTAGTTTATCTTTTTCCTAAATTATTTGTTACACTGCCCTTCTCACATTTTATTTGCACTTTTTTTTTTAAGCACAAGTTTTTTTTTACACTTCCTTGTTCTGTAAGTAGGCTTAATGGTTAAATGTTTTATACTAGATGTAAATATGTAACATGTAAATTTTATATTAAGATTTTGCAAATTATTAGGTCCACACCATCAGGCTCTTTCGTCCCCTCTCCCTTAGAGTAGCGGTAATATATCGGACCCCAGGCTCGCCCACACAGTTCCTTGACCACTTCTCTGCCTGGCTGCCGCACTTTCATGTCCTCAGAAGTACCAACCCTTATCCTTGGAGACTTCAACATCCCCATTAACATCCCTACTTCCACACTCAAAACACATTTGTTCAGAGCGGCCTATCACATTCACTAATCAAAGTCATTCTATGTGTAACTGTGTGTGTGTGTAGCCCATTCACTATCTCCATCCATCCCTCACTCCCTGAAAATGGCTGGACCATCATTGTAAATACACCATTGTATATAAACAACTGTACTTTGTAGCTCCCCCTCCTCATTGTAGATTGTAAGGTCTCACGAGCAGGGGCGGCTTATATTGCTTTAATTATTGTATTGTTAACGTTGTCACTTATAACTTGTGTTATGAAACTGTTAAACTGTACAGCGCTGCGGAATCTGTTGGCGCTATATAAATAAAGATTATTATTATAGAGGCCCACTCAGTAGTGGTGAAGTGAACGGCGCAAATTGCGAGTTGATTGCGACTGATGCAGCTGATACTCCATTACTGCTGGCTGCTGCTCACACAACCGCTCCAACATATGTAACGTGGAATTCCACCTGGTGGGTACGTCACATATGATGCGATGTTCAGGAAGGCAAAATCTGCGTTGCAGAGCTGCAATGCGCGATCTGGCCATGGTGGAACGTCGCAAGTTAGCGCACTGTAAGCGGACCTTGTGCAGCAGTGCATCAAGATCCGGATAGTCCCTCAAAAAACTCTGGACGACCAAGTTTAGCACATGTACCAGACATGGTATGTGAGTGACGTTGAATAGGCCCAGACCTGCCACAGATTTCGGCCATTGTCACACACTACCAGCCTGTTATGATTCGGTAGCTGAGGAGTGCAGGTAAAAAGGCAATACACCAGAGCAGTTGGAATCTATGAGATTGCAGTACCCTGACTAACCACCACAACTAGAGGCAGCCGTGGAGCGTTCCTACGTTGGTCCTAGACGCCTCGTCACAGCCTGAGAAACTAACTACACCTAAAGATAGAAATAGGAAAGCTATCTGCCCCGGAGCAGAACCCCAAAGATAATAGCAAGCCCCCAAACATGTAATGGCGGTTAGACAAGACGAAATACTGACACAGACAGAAAATAGTATGAGCAAACGTTGGGGCCCAAACTAACTAAATAGAAAAGGATAGGAAGGGTACTTACTGCAATCCCAAAAAAAGCCCTGAAAGCACCAACTCTACTAATTTCAAAAACACCTGAGATCACACGACCTCTACCACCTAAATTAGTTCTCTGGTGTAACAAAATCAAAACAGCAGCCACTGAAAAAACTGGAAAAAGCAAAAGTACAAACATCAGTGGCTGAACTAAACTGAGAGGGCAAAAGCCCCCTGAGGGGACCCAGAAGGCCCCCACAGAAGTGCAGGACAAAATGCAAAAATTAAGCACAGAAACAAAAAGAAGAAAATGTCTTATCTGTTAGCAGGAGATGCAGACACGACACAGCAGGCTACAAGGGAAACAGGAATCAAGGATTGAGACCCGAACAATTGATCACCGGCAACCCTGATGGGAAGGTGACTCCCTTATATAAGACCAGTCAGTAACACCTGATTCCCAGTCCTCACAATCTTCACTGAACAGACCAGTACCGCTTGTAACCACCAGAGGGAGCCTCTGCTCAGAACTCATCTCAAGCCCATTCACAACAGTACCCCCCCTTGAGGAGGGGTCACCGAACCCTCATTTGAGCAACCAGGTCGGTCAGGATGAGTTCTATGATACGCACGGATGAGTCTCCCAGCATGGATGTCCGAAGCAAACACCCAAGAATTGTCTTCCTGACCATAACCTCTCCACTTAACCAAATACTGGAGTTTCCGTCTAGAAAAACGAGAATCTAATATTTTCTCAACCACATACTCCAGATTGCCCTCAACCAAAACAGGGTCAGGAGGCACAGCAGCAGGAACCACTGGCTCAACAAACCTCTTCAACAAGGACTTGTGGAACACGTTATGGATCTTAAATGTCCCTGGAAGAAGCAAACGAAAAGAAACAGGATTAAGAATCTCCATGATCTTATAAGGTCCAATGAACCTAGGCTTAAATTTAAGAGATGCTACTCTCATAGGAATTTTTTGAGGACAACCAGACCAAGTCCCCTACTTTAAACCGAGGACCATCAGTCCTATGCCGGTTAGCAAACCGCTGGGCCCTCTCCTGAGAGAGGGACAACCTCTCCACTACCTGGTCCCAAATCTGTTGCATACGCTCCACAACAGAGTCAACACCTGGACAGACAGAAGCCTCCGTCTGTCCTGAAGAAAATCGAGGGTGAAACCCAGAATTACAGAAAAATGGAGACATCAAAGTGGCAGAGCTAGCCCTATTATTAAGAGCAAACTCAGCCAAAGGCAAAAAAGAGACCCAGTCATCCTGATCAGCAGACACAAAGCATCTTAGATAAGTCTCCAATGTCTGGTTTGTTCTCTCAGTTTGACCATTGGTCTGAGGATGAAATGCCGAGGAGAAAGACAATTGAACACCCAGTTTAGAACAAAAAGTCCTCCAAAATCTGGAAACAAACTGGACTCCTCTGTCAGACACAATGTTCTCAGGAATGCCGTGTAAACAAACCACGTGCTGAAGGAACAACGGCACCAATTCAGAGGAGGAAGGCAACTTAGGCAATGGCACAAGATGTATCATCTTGGAAAACCTATCACAAATCACCCAGATGGCGGTCATTCTCTGAGAAACAGGAAGGTCGGAAATGAAATCCATAGAGATATGGGTCCATGGTCTCTTGGGCACAGGCAATGGCATCAACAAACCACTAGAGCGAGAGCAAGGCTTGGAGCGAGAGCAAGTCCCGCAGGACTGCACAAATTCCCTGACATCACGAGACAAGGTAGGCCACCAAAAGGACCGACTAACCAAGTCTCTGGTACCAAAAATTCCGGGATGCCCAGCCAACGCGGAACAATGAATCTCAGACATCACACTCTTTTTCCACTGGTCCGGGACAAACAATTTTCCAACAGGGCAGCGCTCGGGCCTATCCTCCTGACACCCCTCCAGAGCAAGTCTCAAATTGGGTGAGATGGCGGAAAGAACTACATCGTCTTTCAAAATAACAGAAGGATCAGATAACTCAGGAGAGTCCGCAAGGAAACTCCTCGAGAGGGCATCCGCCTTAACATTCTTAGTGCCAGGAAGAAAGGAAACCACAAAATTAAAACGTGTGAAAAACAAGGCCCACCTGGCCTGTCTAGGATTGAGTCGCTTGGCAGATTCCAGATAAACCAGATTCTTATGGTCCGTAAGGACCACCACCCGATGTTTGGCTCCCTCCAGCCAATGTCTCCACTCTTCAAAAGCCCACTTCATGGCCAATAACTCCCGATTACCCACGTCATAATTACGTTCAGTAGGAGAAAATTTTCGAGAGAAAAAGGCACAAGGGTTACTTTTAGAGGTCTCTGGATCTTTTTGGGACAAAACGGCACCTGCCCCAATTTCAGAGGCATCAACCTCCACCTGAAATGGCAGAGAAACATCAGGCTGCCGTAGAACAGGAGCAGAAGTGAATCTCTGCTTAAGTTCCTGAAATGCAGAGACTGCCTCAGGAGGCCAATTCACCACATCAGAACCCTTTTTGGTCAAATCAGTTAATGGTTTAACAATAACCGAGAAATTACCAATAAATTTACGATAAAAATTGGCAAAACCCAAAAATCTTTGAAGAGCCTTTAATGAAGTAGGTTGGACCCAATCACAGATGGCCTGAACCTTGACCGGGTCCATTTCAATAATAGATGGGGACAAAATGAATCCCAGAAATGAGATCCTCTGTACGCCAAAAAGACACTTTGATCCCTTCACAAACAGAGCATTCTCTCTCAAAATCTGGAATACAGTTCGAACATGTTTCACATGAGAGTCCCAGTCATTAGAAAAAATCAAGATATCATCCAAATAAACAATCAGAAATGTATCCACAAAATCCCTAAAAATGTCATTCATGATGGACTGGAAGACAGAAGGAGCATTAGTGAGCCCAAAGGGCATCACAAGGTACTCAAAATGCCCCTCCGGGGTATTGAATGCCGTCTTCCATTCATCCCCGTGCTTAATGCGAATAAGGTTATATGCCCCCCTGAGGTCAAGCTTGGTAAACCAAGTAGCGTTTTTCACCCTGGAAAACAGGTCAGAAATCAAGGGTAACGAGTATTGATATTTCACAGTAATATTGTCCAAAAGACGATAATCAATACACGGCCTTAATGAACCATCCTTTTTGGCCACAAAGAAAAAACCGGCACCTAAGGGTGAAGAGGATGGTCTGATATGACCCTTCTCCAATGACTCCTTGATATAAGACCACATAGCGTCATGTTCAGGTACAGACAAGTTAAAAAGGCGACCTTTAGGGAATTTACTACCAGGCACTAATTCAATAGCGCAGTCATAGCTCCTATGGGGAGGCAAGGATGCAGATTTACTTTCGCTAAACACATCAGAAAAATCAATCAAAAAGTCAGGAACATCCTGAGCCTGGGGGGAGGCAGAAAAAACAGGAGTGTTGGTATTAACACATTGGCAGCCCCAACTGGTTACAGACACAGATTTCCAATCCAAAACAGGATTATGAGACTGTAACCAAGGGAAACCCAGTACGATAATATCATGCAGATTATACAGAACTAAAAATTTGCAGCACTCTTGATGATCAGGTTCAACCCTCATTATCACCTGAGTAGAGAACTGAGGTTTATTCTCAGCCAAAGGGGTAGAATCGATCCCCAGAAGGGGAATAGACTTCTGTAGGGGTATCAAGGGAAACCCACAACGTTTAGCAAAATCATAATCCATCAGGTTAATAGCTGCTCCAGAATCAACGAAAGCCTGAGCAGAAAATGAGGACAGGGAGCATATCAGAGTGACAGTTAGTAAAAACTTAGTCTGAACACTACCCAAGACAACTGAGCGTGCAAAACGTCTTCCCCGCTTAGGACAGACTGAAATAGCATGAGAGGCATCACCACAGTAGAAACATAACCCATTGCGCTTTCGAAACTCATGACGCTGTGCCCCAGACACCACTCTATCACACTGCATGGATTCAGAAGCAGGTTCACAAGGCAACACTATTCCACGCATACTTCTCCGCTCACGCAAACGTCTGTCAATTTGAATCGCTAATGACATAGAATCATTGAGACCAGAGGGGACAGGGAATCCCACCATAACATCCTTTACATTATCTGACAGACCCTTCCGAAAAAGGGCCGCCAAAGCGTCGTCTGTTGTAAATGGGTTTGAGATGAGTTCTGAGCAGAGGCTCCCTCTGGTGGTTACAAGCGGTGCTAGTCTGTCCAGTGAAGATTGTGAGGACTGGGAATCAGGTGTTACTGATTGGTCTTATATAAGGGAGTCACCTTCCCATCAGGGTTGCCGGTGATCAATTGTTCTGGTCTGGATCCTTTATTCCTGTTTCCCTTGTAGCCTGCTGTGTCGTGTCTGCATCTCCTGCTATCAGATAAGACATTTTCTTCTTTTGTGTTTTTGCTATATTTTTGCATTTTGTCCTGCACTTCTGTGGGGGCCTTCGGGGTCCCCTCCGGGGGCTTCTGCCCTCTCGGTTTTGTTCAGCCACTGATGTTTGTACTTTTGCTTTTTCCGGTTTTTTCAGTGGCTGCTGTTTTGATTTTGTTACACCAGAGAACTAATTTAGGTGGAAGAGGTCGTGTGATCTCAGGTGTTTTTGAAATTAGTAGAGTTGGTGCTCTTCAGGGTTTTCTGGGATTGCAGTAAGTACCCTTCCTATCCTTTTCTATTTAGTTAGTTTGGGCCCCAGCGTTTGCTCATACTATTTTCTTTCTGTGTCAGTATTTCATCTTGTCTAACCGCCATTACATGTTTGGGGGCTTTCTGTTATCTTTGGGGTTCTGCTCCGGGGCAGATAACTTTCCTATTTCTATCTTTAGGTGTAGTTAGTTTCTCAGGCTGTGACGAGGCGTCTAGGACCAACGTAGGAACGCTCCACGGCTGCCTCTAGTTGTGGTGGTTAGTCAGGGTACTGCAATCTCATAGATTCCAACTGCTCTGGTGTATTGCCTTTTTTACCTGCACTCCTCAGCTACCGAAACATAACAGTCGTCATTCCACTTGATCAGGACTGCCCACCTACGGAATCTCTGACAGTATAACTCAGCGTCATCAAGCCCCTGATTTAATGCCAACAAGGCTTTTTCAGCTTGATCAGTGACATTAGGCTCATCGTACAATAACCCCAAAGCCTGAAAAAATACATCAACATCACTCAAAACAGGATCCCCAGGTGTCAGGGAAAAAGACCAATCCTGAGGATCGCCGCGCAGGAGAGAGATGACAATTTGAACCTGCTGCGCTGCGTTTCCTGAGGACTTAGATTTTAAGGCAAAAAACAATTTACAATTATTTTTGAAATTCTGAAACTTAGCTCGATCCCCTAAAAACAAATCTGGCATGGGAATCCTAGGTTCCACAACAGGCAACCTAGCAAGATATGCAGCAATACTCCGAACCTCAGTGGCAAGCTGATCCACACGGCCAGACAACTGTGCAAACTCCATTGAGAGAAAAAATCCTCCCCAGCACCCAGAGATACAGAGGGAAAAAAAAATGCAACAAACAGAAAAATATCTCTGACAACTCTGACAATCGTTTTTTCTTTCACAATATTTTTCCCTTCTGTGAGTACCATACAATTTTAAATTTAGGCCGGTGATACTGTTATGATTCGGTAGCTGAGGAGTGCAGGTAAAAAAGGCAATACACCAGAGCAGTTGGAATCTATGAGATTGCAGTACCCTGACTAACCACCACAACTAGAGGCAGCCGTGGAGCGTTCCTACGTTGGTCCTAGACGCCTCGTCACAGCCTGAGAAACTAACTACACCTAAAGATAGAAATAGGAAAGCTATCTGCCCCGGAGCAGAACCCCAAAGATAATAGCAAGCCCCAAAACATGTAATGGCGGTTAGACAAGACGAAATACTGACACAGACAGAAAATAGTATGAGCAAACGTTGGGGCCCAAACTAACTAAATAGAAAAGGATAGGAAGGGTACTTACTGCAATCCCAAAAAAAACCCTGAAAGCACCAACTCTACTAATTTCAAAAACACCTGAGATCACACGACCTCTACCACCTAAATTAGTTCTCTGGTGTAACAAAATCAAAACAGCAGCCACTGAAAAAACTGGAAAAAGCAAAAGTACAAACATCAGTGGCTGAACTAAACTGAGAGGGCAAAAGCCCCCTGAGGGGACCCAGAAGGCCCCCACAGAAGTGCAGGACAAAATGCAAAAATTAAGCACAGAAACAAAAAGAAGAAAATGTCTTATCTGTTAGCAGGAGATGCAGACACGACACAGCAGGCTACAAGGGAAACAGGAATCAAGGATTGAGACCCGAACAACCCTGATGGGAAGGTGACTCCCTTATATAAGACCAGTCAGTAACACCTGATTCCCAGTCCTCACAATCTTCACTGAACAGACCAGTACCGCTTGTAACCACCAGAGGGAGCCTCTGCTCAGAACTCATCTCAAGCCCATTCACAACACAAGCCTGGCTGGAGATTCGCTGGCAAAATACACATGTCGCTCTCTTGCTTTATGGCATTCCAGAGCTCCAGCGCTGTGTGGCTTTGATTCCCCATGGAAATTAATTTCAGGACGGCCTGTTGACGTTTGGCCACGTCTGTGCTCATATCGGTCAACAGGCTCGCTGTCTGGGTGTTATGTTTGACACCAATCTCTCCTTCACCTCCCATATACAATCTGTTGCCCGCTATTGCCGCCTACACCTAAAGAACATCTCTCCCGAATCCAAGACTTCTCCCGCGCTGCGCCAATACTGTGGAATGCTGTACCCCAAGAAATTAGAACTATCCACAATTTGCATGTTTTCGGGCGCTCACTCAAAACACATTTCTTCATAGCGGCCTATCACATTCACTAATCAAAGTCATTCTATGTGTAAGTGTGTGTGTGTAGCCCATTCACTATCTCCATCCATCCCTCACTCCCTCAAAATGGCTGGGCCATCATTCTAAATACACCATTGTATATAAACACCTGTACTTTGTATCTCCCCCACATATTTGTAAATTGTAAGCTCTCACGAGCATGTGCGGATTATATTGCTTTCATTATTGTATTGGTAACGTTGTTACTTATGACTTGTGTTCTGAAACTGTTAAACTGTAAAGCGCTGCGTAATCTGTTGGCGCTATATAACTAAAGATTCTTATTAAGCGTTCACGGGTCCATGTGGAGGTAGACCGTGACGGCTCCTGCAACGATGTTTCTGAGGAACTGGAGAAGGAGGAGTCAATGTGTACAGACTTGATTCCCGCAATCCTTGTAGTTGCCTGAACACGTACAGCGCCACTCGCAAGATCTGTACCCCGGCTCCACAACATTGACCCAATGGGCAGTAAGGGAAAGGTATCGTCCCTGGCCATGGGTACTGGTCCACGCAGCGGTGGTCAGGTGGACATTGCTACTGACGGAGTTTAGTAGCGCATGTTTAATTTTAACCTCAACAACATGCTTTTGCAGACCAGGGACGGCTTGCCTGCTGAAATAAAATCAGCTTGGCACATTGTATTGTGGGACTGCCAATGCCATTAAGTTCCGTAAACTGTCAGTCTCCACCAGCCTGAATGACAGCATTTCAAGGGACAGGAGTTTTGCAATGCCAGCATTCAGAGCCTGTGCTCGTGGATGGTTTGCCGAGATTGGGCCTACACCCGATACGCCACAACCTGACACCCACAGATAAACAAGCCATAAAATCTCTGAAAGATAACCCCAACATTATTATTAAACCAGCAGATAAGGGGGGTGCTATCGTTATTATGAATAAGACCCAATCTATTGCCGAAATTCATAGACAACTGTCAGTTAACCTAACCTACAGACAACTCAATTGTGACCCTACATTTTACATCTGTCAAAAAATTGATCGTATCCTGACAAAACATCTTTAATTGATCACCATAGACTGTAAGACTATGACATTCCTTAATATTCAATACCCCATCGCCCCTGTTTTCTACACACTCCCAAAAATCAACAAAAAACTACATTATCCACCCGCATACCCTAGAGGGATAATTCTCCGTGTTCTACAGTATCACCCAAATGTTTAACATGTTGCCTAATTCCTATGTATATATATTCTTCACCCTATGTATTTATTGTATATATTGTATATATTATACATTGTCATTGACTGTAAATTTTTTTATCTCTTCCAGCGACTATTTGATAAAGGCCACTGCGTTGCCCAAAACGTCAGTCAGTAGTCTCATAGCTATTTTCTTTTTTCACATCAAGTGTGCAATAAAAATTTCAAATTTAACCATGACATATGCAGTTAAACTTGTGCAGTGATTCTCTATAGACTGTACATCTTCAGTGTGTCTTTGTAACTCAACTACGTGTTTTCTCCGCACATGTTTACACATATTTGTGGTATTGAGGTTACTGACACTTTACCTCTTTTTACTTTTTGATTACACAGCTTGCATTTGACATAGCAAATATCATCTGCAAGTGTGTGAAAAAAGGACCACGCAGTGCAAGTCCTGGGAGCGTCCGTTTAGACTTTTGGAAGAGAAATCCGAACAGGTGCCAAAATGGAGGCTACAGGCAACAGAGTATGCAGCCTAACTCTCCCTCCTGTTTGTACCGTTGGGGCAATCGCTTCCTCAGAGCTGCTACCACCACCTTCCTGTTCCTCACGCCATGTTGGGTCTTGGACCTCATCATCTCCACTACCCTCTTCCAACACCTGCTGCTGTTGGGTGGTCTGGCCAGCACCATGCTCAACAGAAAATGGCACCTGAGTCTCATCATCATCAGATGCGTTCTGCGGTGTGCTGACCATCGGCACTGGCTCACCCGCCTCTTCACATTCAGAGAGACACAGCTGTTGCGCATCACTGCATACTGCCTCTTCTTCACATTCCAGAATGCTGCTTGGCTGGGCCCCTGTTTGCAAACCAACAGATTCTGAGAACAGAAGCAGAGACTCAGCTGGCTCCTGTACAGAACTCTCTGACTGACTGGGCAATTTGGCAGGCGGTGAAGAGACAGATGGTTGATCAACAGTGCTGTGTTCCTGAGAGGAGGTGGAAGCAATTGAAGTCGATGCATTGGACCCTCCGCTCCAACACCGCCAGTTGTTGCCTGTAAGTGCTGTTAGCACAGTCAACACTTGCTCCTGTGTTACTGGGGTTGAGTAATGGCAGCTGTTCCCCTGCTGTGTGTACGACAAAAAGTCATGCTGCCTCCACCCTGTCCTCCTCTCATCCCTGGGCTCCAACACCGCCAGTTGTTGCTCGGAAGTAATTGGCACGGGTACTGACTCATGCCCACCCTGGTTACAGCACCACAGATGTTTCCTGGCAGTGTCAACGTAAATTAGCCTCCAATAAGTTGTCCTGTCATGTTGCATTCCGGTTATCCGACTCTATGGTGCCTGCAGTTTAGGTGATTCCTATGTGTGCTGTGGGATATGTAAATAAAGGCTCTTTCCGTTGTGAAAATAGGACAAGCAACCACTGTAGGACTGTGTGATTTGGTAACTGCAGACGGCTTGCGGCCTGTCAACTTACATTTTCATGGGTGCCTTATGATACCCGTCCGAGTTCCAGTACCGTCAGCTGGTTCTCCACAGTGCCTTTGGCCTAGGTGCCTCCATCTCGGTATCAGAGTTCCTGCAATGTCTGCTTGTCCTTGGTAGTGCTTTGGAGCACAGGTACCTCCTGCTTAGTAACCGTGTCCCAGTAACGTCAGCTGGTCCTCGGTTGTGCCATTGGCTCTTTTCCTTCTGCTGCCCCTCCGGGTTCCAGCACAGTCAGCTGGTCCTCGTTACTTTCATTGGCTCTTGTACCTTCTGCTACCCGTCCGGGTTCCAGTACCGTCAACTGGTTCTCCGCAGTGCCTTTGGCCTAGGTGCCTCCATCTCGGTATCCGAGTTCCAGCAACGTCTGCTGGTCCTTGGTAGTGCTTTGGAGCACAGGTACCTCCTGCTTAGTAACCGTGTCCCAGTAACATCAGCTGGTACAAGGTTGTGCTACAAATACAAGATACAGAACAAGAGACACAAGAACAATAAGCAGAAGATCTAAAAGCAGAAGAACATGAAGTATAAGACCAAAATGAAGAGCAAAATATATGCTCTAAATTATAAGCAGAAGAAGACTAAGCAGTGTATGGGGGTGAGTCCGTTCCTCCTCGTGGTGCCCCTGGTAAATGCCTGCTGCTGCAGGCTAAACTGAACACGGACAAATACTGTTGTAATTTAAATCTTTTGTGGCAGCAAGAACGGAACGATGAAAAAATCATACTTTTACAGATTACAAGTACAGGAATCTATGTCACAAATAAGAATATGATGAAGAAGATGAAGGACTATAATATGAAGAAGAATAATAGTTTAAAAAGAACAATATGAGTAATGTTAACAAAAAGATGAAAAGCAAGAAGTTTTAGAAGAAGATAAAGAAGGTGAAGATGAAGAATAATTTGATGACAAAGATGATGCTGCTGAAGATTATGAAGGAGAAAGTGTGGCAAAAGTTAAAAAGGTGAAGAGCATGGAAGTTGTGAAACATACATATTTGACAAAATAGAAAAAGGTTAACAACATTGTCAATTTCTTCGTCAATCCGAACGTATTTCCTAAAAAAAAAAAATTAATGCTATTCCATTGGTTTGGGTTAAACATCTATGCCTTTAATGTCTCCTCAACCTCCCCCAATACATTCTACATTACTCTTTGTTGTTTTCCTTCATGTACAATTAACCTACAAGGCAAGAATGGGTTTTTTTTAATTTCGATATTTTGTTCCCATAGACTTACATTGGACTTCCGGTATCGGTATCGGGTATCGCCGATATTTTTTGGGTATCGGCGATACCATTCCGATTCCGATACTTTTGGATATCGGAAAGTATCGCTCAACTCTACTGCTTAGTGAATATTGAAGCTAAGACAATTTTCTAAATACATCTCTGTCCGTTTGCAGTCTGCTCCCTTTGCTGCTGAGATCTGCCCCCCAAAGTCGGAGGAGCATTTTCAGATGCAGATCTTTAGTGTGAGACTTTGATAGAATGTGCCAAATACGGCACTCACTATCACAGACTCACACTTAGCATTAACAAGGTAGGAGTGGCTCGCTTCTTGGGGCGCTGCTCCACAGGGAAATGGCATACATACACATGTGAGGAGTCCCTTGAAAGGGGAGAGCGAGTGCTACGAAGTGTTTATCTCTGATTTTCTATTGGACCTTCAGAACCGGAGCAAACAGTACCAATTTTAGACATGTCTTGTACTGGAACCACTTTTGCTATGAACAAGTGCCACCACTCATTGGGTAGTTCTACTTTAGCTCTGTAAACACTGCAAGTTTTGGCCATCTTGGACCTTCACAAGTCGAGATGTCAGCACTGGAAAGTGGGTAATCTTATTTAGTAGACATGGGCCGCCTGGTCAGAGGGGGATCACGGCTCACGGGGTGCTGCTCCTCGGTACAAGATGCGTCTCACTCAGGATATGAAGCGCTGGAAAGCTGACGGTCCAGTCTACAGAACGTATATCTCGGATTGTTCATCGGACCCACGGTTCCGGAAAAATCCAGGTGAAAGTGAGATAGGGAAAGCTATTGATTCCTACCATTGACTTAACATGGTGCTGGGGGTGCCCTCTACCCCGAGCCACCAGAAACCGCAGGAGGGATCAATGAAAAAGCTGCTTAGTGAATATTGAAGCCAAGAGGATTATCTAAACACATCTCTGTCTGTTTGCAGTCTGCTCCCTTTGCTGCTGAGATCTGCCCCCCAAAGTCGGAGGAGCGTTTTCAGATGCAGATCTTTAGTGTGAGACTTTGATAGAATGTGCCAAATACGGCACTCACTATCACAGACTCACACTTAGCATTTACCAGGTAGGGGTGGCTCGCTTCTTGGAGTGCTGCTCCTCAGGGAAATGGCATACATACACATGTGAGGAGTCCCTTGAAAGGGGAAAGCGAGTGCTACAAAGTGTTTATCTCTGATTTTCTATTGGACCTTCAGAACCGGAGCAAACAGTACCAATTTTAGACATGTCTTGTACTGGAACCACTTTTGCTATGAACAAGTGCCACAACTCATTGGGTAGTTCTACATTAGCTCCGTAAACACTGCAAGTTTGGGCCATCTTGGACCTTCACAAGTCGATATGTCAGCACTGGAGATTGGGTAACCTCATTTAGTAAACATGGGCCACCTGGTCAGAGGGGGATCACGGCTCTCGGGGTGCTGCTCCTCGGTACAAGATGCCTCTCACTTAGAATATGAATCCCTGGAAAGCTGACGGTCCAGTCTACAGAATGTATATCTCGGATTGTTCATCGGACCCACGGTTCCGGAAAAATCCAGGTGAAAGTGAGATAGGGAAAGCCATTGATTCCTACCATTGACTTAACATGGTGCTGGGGGTGCCCTCTACCCCGAGCCACCAGAAACCACAGGAGGGATCAATGAAAAAGCTGCTTAGTGAATATTGAAGCCAAGAGGATTATCTAAACACATCTCTGTCCGTTTGCAGTCTGCTCCATTTGCTGCTGAGATCTGCCCCCCAAAGTCGGAGGAGCGTTTTCAGATGCAGATCTTTAGTGTGAGACTTTGATAGAATGTGCCAAATACGGCACTCACTATCACAGACTCACACTTAGCATTTATCAGGTAGGGGTGGCTCGCTTCTTGGAGTGCTGCTCCTCAGGGAAATGGCATACATACACATGTGAGGAGTCCCTTGAAAGGGGAGAGCGAGTGCTACAAAATGTTTATCTCTGATTTTCTATTGGACCTTCAGAACCGGAGCAAACAGTACCAATTTTAGACATGTCTTGTACTGGATCCACTTTTGCTATGAACAAGTGCCACAACTCATTGGGTAGTTCTACTTTAGCTCCGTAAACACTGCAAGTTTGGCCATCTTGGACCTTCACAAGTCGATATGTCAGCACTGGAGATTGGGTAACCTCATTTAGTAAACATGGGCCACCTGGTCAGAGGGGGATCACGGCTCTCGGGGTGCTGCTCCTCGGTACAAGATGCCTCTCACTTAGAATATGAATCCCTGGAAAGCTGACGGTCCAGTCTACAGAACGTATATCTCGGATTGTTTATCGGACCCACGGTTCCGGAAAAATCCAGGTGAAAGTGAGATAGGGAAATACCATTGATTCCTACCATTGACTTAACATGGTGCTGGGGGTGCCCTCTTCCCCGAGCCACCAGAAACCGCAGGAGGGATCAAAGAAAAAGCTGCTTACTGAATATTGAAGCTAAAGGTACTGCCACACTAAGCTATCCCGCTAGCGATCTCGTTAGCGTTGCATACTAATGAGATCGCTAGCGGGATTGTTTCTATATCGCTAAATGCTGCCGCATTTAGCGATATAGTTAACGACGCTATCGCCGTTAGCGATCTTCTTAACGACTTTAGCGGTACAAAAGTACCGCTAAATCGCTAAGAAAAGGTGCCACACAGCGATAAGATACTTACCCAGCGGGAGCGCCAGCGATGAAATAGGGTCCGGAACGATTCCAGCGACGAGCGAGATCACAGCAGGAAGCTCGTCGCTGGAAGCTGCCGCACTGAACAATATCGCTAACGGGATCGCTAAATAGTGACGTTTTTTAGCGATCCCGTTAGCGATATTGTTTAGTGTGGCATACCCTTAAGACGTTTATCTAAATACATCTCTGACTATTTGCAGTCTGCTCCCTTTACTGCTGAGATCTGCCCCCCAAAGTTGGAGGAGCATTTTCAGATGCAGATCTTTAGTGTGAGACTTTGATAGAATGTGCCAAATACGGCACTCACTATCATAGACTCACACTTAAGGGTATGCCACACTAAACAATATCGCTAACGGGATCGCTAAAAAACGTCACTATTTAGCGATCCCGTTAGCGATATTGTTCAGTGCGGCATCTGCCAGCGACGAGCTTCCTGCTGTGATCTCGCTCGTCGCTGGAATCGCTCCGGACCCTATTTTCTCGTCGGCGCTCCCGCTGGGTAAGTATCTTATCGCTGTGTGGCACCTTTTCTTAGCGATTTAGCGGTACTTTTGTACCGCTAAAGTCGTTAAGAAGATCGCTAACGGCGATAGCGTCGTTAACTATATCACTAAATGTGACAGCATTTAGCGATATAGAAACAATCCTGCTAGCGATCGCATTAGTATGCGTCGTTATTGTGATCGCTAGCGGGATTGTTTAGTGTGGCAGTACCTTTAGCATTTACCAGGTAGGGATGGCTCGCTTCTTGGGGCGCTGCTCCTCAGGGAAATGGCATACATACACATGTGAGGAGTCCCTTGAAAGGGGAGAGCGAGTGCTACAAAATGTTTATCTCTGATTTTCTATTGGACCTTCAGAACCGGAGCAAACAGTACCAATTTTAGATATGTCTTGTATTGGAACCACTCTTACTATGAACAAGTTGCACCACTCATTGTGTAGTTCTACTTTAGCTCTGTAAACACTGCAAGTTTGGGCCATCTTGGACCTTCACAAGTCGAGATGTCAGCACTGGAAAGTGGGTAACCTCACTAGTAGACATGGGCCGCCTGGTAAGAGGGGGATCACGGCTCTCGGGGTGCTGCTCCTCGATACAAGATGCCTCACACTCAGAATATGAATCCCTGGAAAGCTGACGGTCCAGTCTACAGAAAGTATATCTCGGATTGTTTATCGGACCCACGGTTCCGGAAAAATCCAGGTGAAAGTGAGATAGGGAAAGCCATTGATTCCTACCGTTGACTTAACATGGTGCTGGGGGTGCCCTCTTCCCCGAGCCACCAGAAACCGCAGGAGGGATCAATGAAAAAGCAGCTTAGTGAATATTGAAGCCAAGAGGATTATCTAAATACATCTCTGTGCGTTTGCAGTCTGCTCCCTTTGCTGCTGAGATCTGCCCCCCAAAGTCGGAGGAGCATTTTCAGATGCAGATCTTTAGTGTGAGACTTTGATAGAATGTGCCAAATACGGCACTCACTATCATAGACTCACACTTAGCATTTACCAAGGTAGGGGTGGCTCGCTTCTTGGTTCGCTGCTCCTCAGCGAAATGGCATACATACACATGTGAGGAGTCCCTTGAAAGGGGAGAGCGAGTGCTACAAAGTGTTTATCTCTGATTTTCTATTGGACCTTCAGAACCGGAGCAAACAGTACCAATTTTAGACATGACTTGTACTGGAACCACTCTTACTATGAACAAGTTCCACCATTCATTGTGTAGTTCTACTTTAGCTCTGTAAACACTGCAAGTTTGGGCCATCTTGGACCTTCACAAGTCGAGATGTCAGCACTGGAAAGTGGGTAACCTCATTTAGTAGACATGGGCCACAACACCTTCAGCTCTCTCCATAGGACCACTAGCTCCTTCTGCCGGGCCACAAGCATTTCCACAGGGCCACAATCCCCTCCAACTCTTCTCCACAGGAAAACAAGCTCTCTTTACAGGGCCATAGCTCCCCTCCACAGGGCCGAATGCACTTTCTGTACGGCCACAGACCCCTTTAGCTCTCTCCAAAAAGACACAGGGCCCGTCTGCAGGGCACAAGCCCGGTCTTCAAGGCCAAAGGGCCTTCCTACATGGCCATAGTCATTTCCATAGGGCACAAGCCCCTCCAGCTCTCTCCACAGGGCAATAGACCCCTATACAGGGTTACAGGCCTTTCCACAGGGCCACAACACCTTCATATCTCTCCACAGGACCACAGGCTACTACTGGGTTACAGGCCTTTCCACAGTGCCACAAACCCCTTCAGCTCTCTCCACAGACAATCATGTTGCACTTTTGCAACAAAAGAGTCAATCTTTGTTGCAGTTCGGCAACAATAGAGTCAACCCTGTTGCAGATCGGACACGAAGCTTGAAAATTTAAATGTTTACTGCAAAGGACTTCATAGGCCCCCATCTTACTCCAGAGCCTTCCACAGGCCCCTCCAGCCCACTCCACATAGCCTTTTCCACAGGCCACAACTCTCTCCAGCTCTTTTTACATCGCCACATGCCCCTCTGCGGGGCCACAGACCCCTATACAGGGTCACAGGCCTTTCCACAGGGCCACAACACCTTCAGCTCTCTCCACAGGACCACTGGCTCCTTCTGCCGGGCCACAAGCATTTCCACAGGGCCACAATCCCCTCCAACTCTTCTCCACAGGACAACAAGCTCTCTTTACAGGGCCATAGCTCCCCTCCACAGGGCCGAATGCACTTTCTGTACGGCCACAGACCCCTTCAGCTCTTTGCAAAGGGCCATAGGTCCATTCCACAGGGCCATAGTCATTTCCATAGGGCCATAACCCCCTCAAGATCTCTCCACAGAACCACAGGCTCCTTCTACAGGTTTACAGGCATTTACACAGGGCCACAACCGCCTTCACCTCTCTCCACAGGGCGACAGGGCCCTTTCACTGTGTCATAGGCCTTTCCATAAGGCCACAAAACCGTCTGTCTCTCTCAAAACGGACAGAGGCTCCCTTTACAAGGCAACAGCCCCCTCCACAAGGCCAAAGGCCTTTTTCAAAGGGCCACAGGTCCCTTCCGCAGGGCCATAGGCATTTCTCCAAGGCAATAACCCCCTCCAGCTCTCTCCACAGGACCACAGGCTCCTTCTACAAGGCTACAACCCCTTTCAGCTCTTTCATCAGGGCCACAGCCTCCTCCACCCCCCTTTAATCAGTTAAAAGGGCTCATTTGAGTGACCACAACACCTTCAGCTCTCTCCACAGGACCACAGGCTCCTACCGGGCCACAGGCCTTTCCACAGTGCCACAAGCCCCTCCAGCTCTCTCCACAGGCAATCATGTTGCATGTTGTTTACTGCAAAGGACTTCATAGGCCCAAATCTTACTCCAGAGCCTTCCACAGGCCCCTCCAGTCCACTGTACATGGCCTTTTCCACAAGCCACAACTCCCTCCAGCTCTCTTTACATTGCCACATGCCCCTCTGCGGGGCCACAGACCCCTATACAGGGTCACAGGCCTTTCCACAGGGCCTCAACCCCTTCAGCTCTCTCCTCAGGACCACAGGCTTTTCCACAGCCCAAAACTCCCTCCAGCTCTCACCACAGGGTCACAGTCCCTTCCACAAGGCTAAAGGGCCTATCCATAGGGCCACAGACCTTTCCACAGGGCCACACCACCCTCCAGCTCTCTCCACAGGACAAGAAGCTCTCTTTACAGGGCCATAGCTCCCCTCCACAGGGCCAAATGCACTTTCCACACGGCCACAACTCCCTACAGCTCTCTCCGTCTGCAGGCCACAAGCCCCCTTTTCAAGGCCAAAGGGCCTTTCTACAGGGCCATAGTCATTCCATAGGGCACAAGCCCCTCCAGCTCTCTCCACCGGCAATCATGTTGCATGTTGTTTACTGCAAAGGACTTCATAGGCCCAAATCTTACTCCAGAGCCTTCCACAGACCCCTCCAGCCCGCTCCACATGGCCTATACAGGGTCACAGGCCTTTCCACAGGGCTTCAACCCCTTCAGCTCTCTCCACAGGACCACTGGCTCCTTCTGCCGGGCCACAAGTCTTCCCACAGGGCCACAATCCCCTCCAACTCTCTCCACAGGACAACAGGCTCTCTTTACAGAGCCTTAACTCACTTCCACAGGGCAAATGCACTTTCCACATGGCCATAACCCCATAACCCCCTCCATCTCTCTCCACAGAGTCACGGGGCCTGTCTGCAGGGCACAAGCCCCCTCTTCAAGGCCAAAGAACCTTTCTACAGGGCCATAGTCATTTCCATAGGGCACAAGCCCCTCCAGCTCTCTCCACAGGGCAACAGACCCCTATACAGGGTGTGAGACAGTGAGAGTATGTGTGTTGAATGGGGTGTACATTTCACCTAGATACTTTGCTGACTGGTATAAGGGAAATGTATGGCTTTGTAAACCTAGTGGTAGAGAAAGGTCACTACACCTTACATTCAGTACACACTTGCAGCTCAGGCCTGAAACCACTCAGCTGTTAATTAGTAGACCAGAAGTAGGTGTCTGCGAACACAGAGAGCTTGCTTAGTCTGGACAAGGAGTCCAGGCACAAGAAGGAGTCTCCAGGAGTATGAGCTGTCTCAGTCTGGGTGCTCGATGTACCCCGGACACAGGAGTAGTCTCTGTGAGAATCCATGCGGATAGCTGCTGAATAGGAGGGGAGCTCTCTCAAGTCTGGACGTTGAAGGTGCCTTCAGACACAAGGAGGAGACTCTGTAAAACTCCATGCTGGTAAATGCTGAACATATGTGTTGTTTTGGCCCAGGCTGTTAGAGTCTGGTCCCAGGTAGATAGGGAAATCTATCTAAGTGTAGTAAGTGGCTGGACAAGCCCAGGTCTTATGTTTATGATTTGGTTTTGATTATGTTCTGTTTGCTGTAGACTTTAATAAAACTGGTTGCGGCCAGTTTTTACCAGAACTGCTGTCTGTGAATGAACTGTTTCCGTGCCACTCCGTCTACCCGGACGGCGATCCCAGAGCTATATCCCCTGAAAAGCTTACAATTGGTGGAGAATGCGGGCAACACAGTGGCGAGAGACAGCAATAAAAGGTGAAGTCTGTTGAAGCAGCAGCAGAGAGAGAAAAAAAAAAGTGTGTCAGAGAAAAAAAAAGAGAAACGTCTGTTGGAGCAGTCTTAAAGAGACAGTGGCCCTAATAGAGTTTGCAGAGGAAGAAAAAAAAAGTGTGTCAGCAAAGAGAAACGTCTATTGGAGCAGTCTTAAAGAGACAGTGGCCCTAATAGAGTTTGAAGAGAAAAAAAAAAAAAGTGTCTGCACAGCAAAGCTGAATTTTCTGTGGAAAAGACTGTGGAGTGTGTATGTCTTGAGTGAAGACTGCCGTTGTTGAGACAGAGAAGTCTGACAGCATGGATGACAGCATGGAGGCGCTGTTTGAACAAATGGCGCAAGTTAATGTGCAACATAAGACTGCCGTGGTTGAGACAGATAAGTCCGGCAGTATGGAGGAGCTCGTTGAGTACCTGGTCCAGGCCCAGCGGAGCATGCAGCAGAGCATGGAGCGGCAGCGCCTGCAGCACCAGCAGCGCATGCAGCAGGCCCAGCAGCAATTCCTGCAGCAGCAGCAGGAGAATAACCGGTTGTTTTTTGAGCAGGTTGCAGCACTACAAAAGACTTGCAGCGCATCGTCCCAAAGTAATGTTGCAAAGTCACCTGCATTGTCCGCTGTAAAGAAGGGGGTAAGACGGTCCCTGAAAAAGATGACACCTCGTGATGATGTGGAGGTATATCTCACTAGGTTTGAGGGACTGGCAGAGAAGGAGAATCTGCCCCTATCTGAATGGGCCATGATGGTCGCACCCTATCTGATTGGAGAACCCCAAAGGGCCTATGCTGACCTGAGGGAGCAGGACAGCCAAGACTATGCCAAGCTGAAAGCGGAGATTCTTACCCGGCTGGGTGTTACAGTGACAGCCCGTGCCAGGGGAGTTCATGACTGGAGATGCAGTTGGGAGTCTGCAGTCAGCAAACGTGATTATGGAGTTGAAAAGGTGATAGTGGACCGCTACACCCAAGCACGTCCTCCTGAGGTACAGCCAGAGGTAGGACAAGGAGACCACCAGGACGCCAATCGTCTGGTCAGCCTGATGGAGAGGGCCTTCGCCACCAAAGACTGCCTCCGTGACCAGCCGTCTGAGAGGTCGTCACTTCAGAGTTCCTGGACGCCGAACTCTCCCGGTAAGAGCGTTCCAGCTGTTGGGGTCGTGTGGGTGGGAGAGTGTGATGGACAGTGTTGGAGATGTCGTGAAATTACAGCCAACTGTCCAATAGAGGGGGAGCCTATGTGTTGTGATGTTGGCGGATCCCTCTCTCCCTGCGCAGAGCCTGTGTGTGTGTCCACCTCAGCCGAAGAGACTGGACCACAGGGGTCCCGGTGGTTGTAAATGACTGCCCAGCACAGGCCCTCTTGGACTCAGAGAGTCCAGTGACTTCCGTATGGGACAGCCTGATTGATAGGGACTTTATCCCTGATAAACACCTGAGTGTGGTGTGCGTCCATGGAGACACCAAAGTCTACCCAGAGACTGTCGTGGACTTGATCCCCAAACGCGGGGGAGGTTTCATGTAAAGTGGGGGTAGTGAAGAACCTGGTGCCCCCCGTCATATTGGGTAATAACTTTCCCCGGTCTAAGGATCTCTGGGGGAAAAATGTTTCTGATGGACAGTGTGATGAAGCTCCTATTGAGGGTGCGCAGTCCCGAGGGGCGGAACACAATGCTAGTGGGCCGTTAAACTTATGTGATAATGATAATGATGATGATCATGATAGTGATGATGATACTGATCATAATCATGATAATGATATTGATAATAATGATGACTGTGATAGTGATGAAATTCCTTTGCAGGTGGTGTTGGGAGACGAGGATGGTGGTTCTTGGGAACCGAGTGTCCCTGACTTACCTGTGTCCTGTGACAATTTTGAGAGTGAGCAGTGGCGAGACCCCTCTCTTAAAACGGCCCAGGAAAATATAAATGTTCTAAATGAGGTTTCTCAAGAGCCTGGCTCTGAGGAGAGGTTTCCTCTTGTTGCCATAAACACTCACCTGTGGTATAGGGACACTGAAGTCCAGGGAGAGGTCGTGAGCCAGCTCCTAGTACCTGAGCTATATGGAAGTATAGTGCTGGGGTTGTCACATAGTCACATACTTGAGGGACCACCTGAGGGAAACCAGGGACCAGATGGTGAAGTTAATGTTGTGGATGACATGTTAACTAAGGTTCCAGATCAAGCTGTGAATGAGAATGAATTGTATAACCCTGACAGTGAGCAGGATGTGAATGAAAATGAAGTGTATAACCCTGAAAGTGAGCAGGATGTGAATGAGAATGAATTGTATAACCCTGACAGTGAGCAGGATGTGAATGAAAATGAAGTGTATAACCCTGAAAGTGAGCCAGATGTGGCTGAGAAAAAGGGGTCAGACAGGGATAGTGGTAGTGATAGTGAATCATCTGATGACAATCAAGCAACCAGTGCAAATGAGGAAGGCATGGTAGCAGAGGAGGTTGAGAGTCCTGAGAGGAAGGCTGATGCTGACCTTGCAGTCGGACAGAAGATGGCATCTGAAGATGTTTTACAGTTGGCCGGTTCCCTGGCGAAGACTAAGGTGAAAGGAGGAGAGCTGAGCTTTAAAGGCAGGACTCTGAAACTGAACACAGCCCAAGTAGATGCTGTTGGAAATGTGAAGTTACCAAGGTATGGTGTGGATCTGTATCGTGCCAAGGACTCTGAGGGAGATGCTGCAGAGGTGGAAAAAGCCATAGAAGTGGTAGTCACCAAGCCAGATGCCTCATCAGAAGCTGAGGTCTCAACTGAAGCTGTGAGGAACAAGACTGAAGATATGGGGACTGACTCTGTCCAGGAATCTGTTTCTGCCGAAGACAGCGGCGTGGACGGGTTGCGGTTCGGATCAGTAGCTGCAACTCGTGAAGCTCAGGCTGGAAGTTCGGCGCCCGGAGCCCCAGCGGTGTTCCCGAGTAACACCAAGGATCTGGATAAGTCACAAGATGAGATTTTGAGACATCAGGCTGGCGTTGGTGAGCTCAAGCGCACTTTCATGGAGTCTACATCGGAGCCACGTCCCAACAAATGGGAAAAGCGATGTGTCACTCCGTTGCCACTGCAGACACACGGGAGCTCAGATGGGATGCAGAACGTGGTGGAAGAGAAGAATCCGGCGGGTTCTGAGTATACAGATGCAGCTATCAAGGAGAACTTGAAAGCCGGAATAAATGGAAATATTGGAGACCATAATGATGTGACTGAAGAGGTAGAATGTAAGACTGACGGTAGGGCTTCTGAGCATGTTCTACCAGAAGAGCCTGAAGAAGGGGCCGAAGACATAAAAGACGTCCAACAGGTACCAGATGAGTTGATGACTTCTCAGAAAAAACTCCAAACTGTGATGCAGGAGTGTGATGAAAGCCATGAGCATCTTCGTGAGAAGGTCAATGAAGTAAAAGGAAGGATACAGGGAATCTCTTCGTTGCAAGAGCAAATGCTGCTCAATAAGTCTAAGGCTCTATATAAGAATGCTGTTGTTACGGTAGAACATTACAATTCAGCTGGAGACTTAGCGGATGAATTATGTGTACTGCAAAAGAAAAACGATCAGCTCCTTCTACAGTCCCAATCATTTGAACAGTGTAGCTTAAAATGGTCAGAGACCATGGCAGAGGAGCTTAAGGTCTGTGAAATAGACTTTATGAGTCAACCGATATTCAAGAAAATAGATGTGCTAAAGAGGGTTCAAGGGGAACTAGAGAAAAGTGAAAAACCCCCTATACCTTCTGTGATAGTTGGTGACACATGGTCAGTGCACCAAGGACAGGAGGTACGTGAGTTTCTGAGGAAGAGTCAGCAGAAGTGTTCTGATGTGCCGGGTCGTACTTCTCTGGCCAGGCACTATATCGAAACTGAGCCCGGCCCTAAGGTCAAGATGAAACCGTGCAGGATACCCGAGGCCCGCAGAGAGCATAGGCCTGGGAGGGTACAGGGTAGTGCGGATGCTTCAGATGAAGAGAAAGCTGATGTTGGCTATGGCTCAGGTGAAGATACAGATGACAGTAGTGAAGATGAAGCTGATGAGGGCCATGACTGGTCCAGAGTTCACTGTCTCTTTAGGATTGTTGACCAGCCCTCCGGTCTGGATGACCAGCCCTCCGGTCTGGAGAAGAGGGGGGGGAATATGTGAGACAGTGAGAGTATGTGTGTTGAATGGTGTGTACATTTCACCTAGATACTTTGCTGACTGGTATAAGGGAAATGTATGGCTTTGTAAACCTAGTGGTAGAGAAAGGTCACTACACCTTACATTCAGTACACACTTGCAGCTCAGGCCTGAAACCACTCAGCTGTTAATTAGGAGACCAGAAGTAGGTGTCTGCGAACACAGACAGAGAGCTCGCTTAGTCTGGACAAGGAGTCCAGGCACAAGAAGGAGTCTCCAGGAATATGAGCTATCTCAGTCTGGGTGCTCGATGTACCCCGGACACAGGAGTAGTCTCTGTGAGAATCCATGCGGATAGCTGCTGAATAGGAGGGGAGCTCTCTCAAGTCTGGACGTTGAAGGTGCCTTCAGACACAAGGAGGAGACTCTGTGAACCTCCATGCTGGTAAATGCTGAACATATGTGTTGTTTTGGCCCAGGCTGTTAGAGTCTGGTCCCAGGTAGATAGGGAAATCTATCTAAGTGTAGTAAGTGGCTGGACAAGCCCAGGTCTTATGTTTATGATTTGGTTTTGATTATGTTCTGTTTGCTGTAGACTTTAATAAAACTGGTTGCGGCCAGTTTTTACCAGAACTGCTGTCTGGGAATGAACTGTTTCCGTGCCACTCCGTCTACCCGGACGGCGATCCCAGAGCTATATCCCCTGAAAAGCTTACATAAACTTGGTGTTCAATTGTCTTTCTCCTCGGCTTTTCATCCTCAGACCAATGGACAAACTGAGAGAACAAACC
The DNA here is from genome assembly GCA_033576555.1 of Oophaga sylvatica. Lineage (NCBI taxonomy): Eukaryota > Metazoa > Chordata > Amphibia > Anura > Dendrobatidae > Oophaga > Oophaga sylvatica. Next base: position 64,564,967 of record JARQOD010000004.1, on the reverse strand, counting down.
AGACATTGGAGACTTATCTGAGATGCTTTGTGTCTGCTGATCAGGATGACTGGGTCTCTTTTTTGCCTTTGGCTGAGTTTGCTCTTAATAATAGGGCTAGCTCTGCCACTTTGATGTCTCCATTTTTCTGCAATTTTGGGTTTCACCCTCGATTTTCTTCAGGACAGACGGAGGCTTCTGTCTGTCCAGGTGTTGACTCTGTTGTGGAGCGTATGCAGCAGATTTGGGACCAGGTAGTGGAGAGGTTGTCCCTCTCTCAGGAGAGGGCCCAGCGGTTTGCCAACCGGCATAGGACTGATGGTCCTCGGTTTGAAGTGGGGGACTTGGTCTGGTTGTCCTCAAGTAATATCCCTATGAGAGTTGCATCTCCTAAGTTTAAGCCCAGGTTCAATGGACCTTATAAGATCATGGAGATTCTTAATCCTGTTTCCTTTCGTTTACTTCTTCCAGGGACATTTAAGATCCATAACGTGTTCCACAAATCCTTATTGAAGAGGTTTGTCGAGCCAGTGGTTCCTATGGCTATGCCTCCTGACCCTATTTTGGTTGAGGGCAATCTGGAGTATGTGGTTGAGAAAATATTGAATTCTCGTTTTTCTAGACGGAAACTCCAGTATTTGGTTAAGTGGAGAGGTTATGGTCAGGAGGACAATTCTTGGGTGTTTGCTTCGGACATCCATGCTAGGAGACTCATCCGTGCGTAACACAGAGCTCATCCTGACCGACCTGGTTGCTCAAATGAGGGTTTGGTGACCCCTCCTCAAGGGGGGGGTACTGTTGTGAATGTGCTAGAAATGAATTCTGAGCAGAAGCTCCCTCTGATGGTTACAAACAGTACTGAACTATCCAATGAAGATTGTGAAGATTGGCGATCAGGTGTTACTGACTGGTCTTATGTAAGGGAGGTTCCCTCCCATCAGGGTTGCCGGTGATCAATTGTTCTGGTCTCATCTTTGATTCCTGTTCACTTTGTAGCCTGCTGTTTCGTGCCTGCATCTTCTGCTAACAGATAAGACATTTTCTTCTTTTTGTTTTTTGTGCTTGCTTTTTGCATTTTGTCTTGCACTTCTGTGGGGGTCTGCCGGGTCCCCTCCGGGGGCTTGTGCTCCTCTCAGTTTAGTTCAGCCACTGTTGTTTGTTCATTTGCCTTTTCCAGTTTTTTCAGTGGCTGCTGTTTAGTTTTTGTTACACCAGAGAACTAATTTAGGTGGTAGAGGTCGTGTGATCTCAGGTGTTTTTGTAATTAGTAGAGTTGGTACTTTTCAGGGTTTTTTGAGGTTGCAGTAAGTGTCCTTCCTATCCTTTTCTATTTAGGAAGTTTGGGCCCCAACGTTTGCTCATACTATTTTCTGTCTGTGTCAGTATTTCCTCTTGTCTAACCGCCATTACATGTTTGGGGGCTTTCTATGTTCTTTGGGGATCTGCTCCAGGGCAGATAGTTTTCCTCTTTCTGTCTTTAGGTGTAGTTAGCTTCTCAGGCTGTGACGAGGTGTCTAGGACCAACGTAGGTACGCTCCACGGCTGCCTTTAGTTGTGGTGGTAAGTCAGGGTACTGCAAGCCCATAGATTTCAACCTCTCTGGTGTATTTCCTTTTTTGCTTGCTCTCCTCAGTTACCAAATCATAACACCCCTCCAGCTCTCTCCACAGAGTCACGGGGCCTGTCTGCAGGGCACAAGCCCCCTCTTCAAGGCCAAAGAACCTTTCTACAGGGCCATAGTCATTTCCATAGGGTACAAGCCCCTCCAGCTCTCTCCACAGGGCAACAGACCCCTATACAGTGTCACAGGCCTTTCCACAAGGCCACAATACCTTCAGCTCTCTCCACAGGACCACAGGCTCCTACCAAGCCACAGTCCTTTCCACAGTGCTACAAGCAACTCCAGCTCTCTCCACAGGCAGTCATGTTGCTTGTTGTTTACTGCAAAAAGGACTTCATAGGCCCAAATCTTACTCCAGAGCCTTCCACAGGCCCCTCCAGCCCGCTCCACATGGCCTTTTCCGCAGCCCACAACTCCCTTCAGCTCTCTTTACATCGCCACATGCCCCTCTCCGGGGCCACAGACACCTATACAGGATCATAGGCCTTTCCACAGGGCCACAACACCTTCAGCTCTCTCCATAGGACCACTGGCTCCTTCTGCCGGGCCACAGGCATTTCCAAAGGGCCACAATCCTCTCCAACTCTTCTCCACAGGACAACAAGCTATCTTTACAGGGCCATAGCTCCCCTCCACAGGGCCGAATGCACTTTCTGTACGGC
>JARQOD010000004.1:64485136-64562605 GCA_033576555.1 Oophaga sylvatica | reverse complement strand
TCATGTCCTTAAAGCGGACTACGTCCGTCAGCCGGGTGCGGCAGACAGGGATGCAGCGACGGAAGGTGAGTATCCATGTTAATAAAGCCGGGGCTGTGCATCCCTACAGCGCTACGCGCGGTCTATGTTTGTCCGTGTTCTGTGCCGTGGCTCCGTGGCCCCGGCAACAGAACACCCGGGCCCACGGTTGGAACCCTTCTCTAGAAGACCAAGAGAACAAAGGCTGCCACCGCAATTAACCTTCCAAAAACCAGCCAGTATGTGTACGGTACAGATTACGAGTAACATTAAGTGCATGGGGGGGTGTGTGACAGATGCTTCGAGGGGTCTGATTTTGAAGAAAATTTTGTATGGGCAAAACTGGGATAGTTAGATAAGTTACATTAAGTTACGCGTAATCGATGTATTGTGCAGAGTTTCACAAGCCATGTTCCCGAAATCATTATTCAGGTGTTCTCACTCATGTGACTGAAAACTACCCAGTGTAGGTGGCAGCACATGCACATTTATCAGCACATGTCAGACACCCAGCCCACAGCCATCAAGTGGCAGCACGCCTGTCTGTTAAAAAGGACACGTCACCAAAAAATTTTTGGACATGTGCAGATTCCGGGATCCTGGCGGGGACAGAGCAGCGAGGCGAGCCCACAAAGATAGAAATTATGCGTAGTATAAAGATAAAGTCTCTGAAGCCATTCTAAAGCAGGATCCAAAAAGATTGTATGTGCTATTTGTCCTTCAAGTCTTAGAAATTGCTCCTTATTTTATATATCCAGGGTGTTAACTATTAAAATGCAGGGTTGCAATAGTAGCTTTGAGGTTTTATATAACCTTACTAACCAAATTCTGACCTCCTATATAATTTTCACATCCTAAAAGTTGACTTCATAATTAACTGTAAATTCCATATTAAGATAGTTCATGCAAATACAGTACAGTCATGGCCAAAAGTTTTGAGAATGACACAAATATTATATTTTCACATGATCTGCTGCCCTCTGGTTTTTATGTGTGGGTTTGACAGATGTTTTTATCACAGACAGAAATATAATTGCAAACATAAGAGTAACAAAAGCTTATGTTGACAGTTAGAATGAGTTAATGCAGCAAGTCAATATTTGCAGTGTTGACCCTTCTTCTTCAGGACCTCTGCAATTCTCCCTGGCATGCTCTCAATCAACTTCTGGACCAAATCCTGACTGATAGCAGTCCATTCTTGCACAATCAATGCTTTCATTTTGTCAGAATTTTTAGGTTTTTGTTTGTCCACCCGTCTCTTGATGATTGACCACAAGTTCTCAATGGGATTAAGATCTGGGGAGTTTCCAGGCCATGGACCCAAAATCTCTATGTTTTGTTCCCTGAGCCATTTAGTTATCACCTTTGCTTTATGGCAAGGTGCTCCATCATGCTGGAAAAGGCATTGTTGATCGCCAAACTGCTCTTGGAGGGTGGGAGAAGTTGCTCTTGGAGGACATTCTGGTACCATTCTTTATTCATCGCTGTGTTTTTAGGCAAGACTGTGAGAGCCGATTCCCTTGGCTGAGAAGCAACCCCACACATGAATGGTTTCAGGATGCTTAACAATTGGCATGAGACAAGACTGGTGGTAGCGCTCACCCTGTCTTCTCCGAATGAGGCGTTTTCCTGATGTCCCAAACAATCAAAAAGGGGATTCATTAGAGAAAATAACTTTACCCCAGTCCTCAGCAGTCCACTGCCTGTACCTTTTCCAGAATATCAGTCTGTCCATGATGTTTTTTCTGGAGAGAAGTGGCTTCTTTGCTGCCCTCCTTGAGACCAGGCCTTGCTCCAAGAGTCTCCGCCTCACAGTGCGTGCAGATGCACTCACACCTGCCTGCTGCCATTCCTGAGCAAGCTCTGCACTGCTGGTAGCCCGATCCCGCAGCTGAAACACTTTTAAGAGACGGTCCTGGCGCTTGCTGGTCTTTCTTGGCACCCTGGAGCCTTTTTGGCAACAATGGATCCTCTCTTCTTGAAGTTCTTGATGATGCGATAGATTGTTGACTGAGGTGCAATCTTTCTAGCTGCGATACTCTTCCCTGTTAGGCCATTTTTGTGCATTGCAATGATGACTGCACGTGTTTCTTTAGAGATAACCATGGTTAACAGAAGAGAAACAATGATGCCAAGCACCAGCCTCCTTTTAAAGTGTCCAGTGGTGTCATTCTTACTTAATCATGACAGATTGATCTCCAGCCATGTCCTCATCAACACCCACCCCTGTGTTAATGGAGCAATCACTGAAAAGAGGTTAGCTGGTCCTTTTAAGGCAGGGCTGCAATGATGTTGAAATGTGTTTTGGGGGATAAAGTTCATTTTCTAGCCAAATATTGACTTTGCAAGTAATTGCTGTTAAGCTGATCACTCTTTATAACATTCTGGAGTATATGCAAATTGTCATTAGAAAAAGTAAAGCAGTAGACTTTGTAAAAATTAATATTTGTGTCATTCTCAAAACTTTTGGCCATGACTGTACATATTGAATTGCTCCTCAGTTCCCGCCCTAACGATCAGAGCATCATACATGAACCTCGGCGAATATTGTATGTACTGGAAAAACAGATTCTGTATATTGTTCCTCCATTGATGGGAAAAATAAATTAGCGAATTTAGGTGCTACTTGCATGCCTATGGGAGTTCTGGTGCATAATAGTTGCTACCAAAACGAAAAACATTATGGAAGAGAAGAAACTCCAGAGAATCACAGACAAATACATATTTTTATCTGCTCTTCCCAGAAGGGTCTTAATGGCTGGAATCCAGTCAGCATGGCGGATCTTTCTGTAAAGACTAACCATATCTACTGTTGCCAGTCTGTACAACAAAGTCCAATTGAAAATGAACATTCTGTAGCAAAGCTTTTGCGTCTAACAAATACAAAGTAACACTCTATAGCAGTGATCTTAAAGGGTCAGTACGTAATTACTGTTCAAGCCAAGTACAGGCACCCTCGGCGTGACCATACATTTACATGCTCCTTCCCACTTCTTTTTCCTCGCTCTACACCTCCCTCCTTCTTTGGTTAATAGTTCTAGCTGTACAGAGTCAGAGAAGACAGAGATGGAAAAAAGTAGATGGAATGGTGCATGTTTGGTCACATCAAAGGTGAGCACTCGGCACCTGTACTTGCTTTACACAGTCATTCTGTGCTTTACGTGCCAGTTGAATTAGAGCAATAGGAGCTCCGTTATTAAGCCATATCTCTCCATTGTGGACCAGCCCGGGGATCAATCAGAGTTTTATGAACCTTAGGTAGAAAGTAACAATTTCATCTGGATGGTTTTCAGTAAGCAGACGTATAGAACAATAGAAAGAATTGGAGTCCGGCTCAACAGGACTGGACTTTTCTTTTTATTTTTCAAAACAAAATATAGTGGTAACAACAGAAAATTTTCATGATCGACATGACTCAGTCGACGCGTTTCGACTGCACTAAACAGTCTTACTCATGACTAGTGGTCAAATAACATGCAGTCATTTATATATTCTTTTCCAAAGTATAACACAGATGTTCTTAATTCACTTAACAATTAGGTGTTACGTATGGCAAGCGATGTAACAAATACTAGAATTTGTTTTGTTTTCAATGTTTTATTTATTGAGAAACACTAGGTGAAAAGCATCAGCATAAATATATTATCCAATCAAACATGAGAGACAGAAGAAGCAAATAGTACAGCATTCATAGTCATACATGCCTCGTAGATACACATGACCTTCAATAATTTCCATGTTTACGAAAATGAAGATGCAAACGTCTCTATCAAAATATCATTAATAAAGAAATGAGTGATTCTTGGTTACTATTAATCGACAAATGAACATAATGATTTAACTGAAGCTCTGGAGTATCATGGGTGAGTTAATTAACTAACCAAATGCAGAACCAGAGCACAAAAAAGGGGAGGAAACCTAAAGGAGACAACAAGGGATGGGAGGGAGGTGGAGGGAGAGGGGAACCAGGGATAAAGGTAAAAGGGACATGGTTCATTGGCACATTGGTCATGTTCAATATCAAGGCGCAGAATCAGACACACACAGGGATATGAATTTATCTGAATTCCTATACGTCTCCCAAGGGACTCCAGACCTGCGAGAAGGGAGAAAGGCTATGTGTGGTTAATGCTGCTAATTCTTCGGTGTGATACAGTTGGTCAATCTTAATTAATAGCTGATTTATGCTTGGAATATTAGACAAGTGCCAAAACGTAGGTATAAGAAGCTTACCGGCTGTTAAGATGAAAGAGACCAGTTTAGATAAATGTTTATTGTTTAGAACTACTGGTAGATTAAGGAAAACATGTTCAGGAGTTAGTTTTATATGTTTACGCACCACTTCGTCTAAGGTTTGAGATACAATGTTCCAAATTTTTTTTTAGATGTGGCAGTGCCACCAAATATGAAGATATGAGCTCTGTCCCTTTCGCACCTCCAACATGTATCTGGCGTAGTGGGGAACCACTTTTGTAACAGGAGAGGTGTTGTATACCAATGAGTTATTATTTTGTAGCTGTTTTCTTGGGCTCTCACACATTGTGAAGGGCCATATGAAGATTTATAAATTAGATTAATTTGGGAATCAGAGAAGAGTGGCCTAATTCTTTTTCCCATCTCAGCAGAAAGGCTCTTTTCGGAGGTAATTGTTTTAAAAGCAGCATATTATAGAGAGCAGAAAGCACTTTTTTCGGGGGTTTTGTTTGGGAACATAATATTTCAAAAACGGTTAACGGCAGCGTTAGATCGCCATTGATCATAGATTGACGGAGTGTTTTCTTAAGAAACTCATAATGTACAAAGGTGTAATGAGACATTGTGGGCAGTTCCTACATGTCTTGGAAGGATATAATAGTCCCTTCACTATATAACTGGTCCAACAGGGTGATTTATCATTTGAAATATGTTTCGCCAGATCCAGGGTCATGACGTCTGATACCCTAGTTAGTGTTGAGGGAGCCGGGGATAGATAAGGGGCCACAGACTTCCAACATTTGACCGCCGTCCTTGTAAGGAGGTTTGGAAAGATAAATTTAAGTGACTCTACAGGGGAAAGGATAATAGAGCTGTCAAGCAACTGTAATGCAGACTGGTGTGTGCTCCACCTGTAGGTTACAGAGGGGAGAAGGGATTACACACTTCCAGAGTAGGCTGCACTGCAGCAGCCAAACACCACCACCCGGTGGCAGCAAAACCGTCCAAGACTGAGTCAGGAATAATCAGTCACCTGAAGTATCAGAGGTCTCAGCAAGCCCTCTACAGAGCAGAAACACAGGCGCCACCAAGTGGCGGGAGCGTGGTCAGGCAAGCCAAGTCAAAACCGTATGGAGGCAGCAGGACAAAAGGAATAAGCAATACACGTGGTCAGGAGAAAGCCAGGAGGTCATCAACGGTCAGAAGCAGATAAGACAAAGACAGAAAGCAGAAGCGAGTCCGAATACAGGCCGAGTCAAAAACCAGAGAATCAAACAGACAAACAGGGAAATGCAGGGAACAGGGCAGACAGAGGGGAACAACAGACACGGGACAAGTCAGGGATAACAGCAGGACAAATCAAGGGTTACCAGTCAGGTTCACAAGCCGAAGGTAGCAGTATAGCTCACACTGCTAGCAGGATGTGTGAGAGCTAAATAGCCAACCTGAACCCAGAATGAGGCAGAGCAAAGTTAACCCTTGACATGATCCGCCCGGACCAAGGGCAGACAGGACTAAACCTGGAACGGATCATGACAGTACCCTCTTCTCAGGGGGGGCCACCGGACCTCCAGACTTCCCAGGATAACGTGCGTGAAATGCCCGAACCAATCGATCAGCATGGACCGATCGCGTCGGGACCCAAGATTAGAGTTGAGCGATTACTTTCCGATATCCTAAAGTATCGGAATCGTAATGGTATCGCCGATATCACTAAAATATCGGCGATACCCGATACCGATACCGGAAGTCCCATGTAAGTCTATGGGAACAAAATATCGAAATTAAAAAAACCCATTCTTGCCTTGTTGGTTAATTGTACATGAAGGAAAAACAGAAAGAGTAATGTAGAATGTATTGGGGGAGGTTGAGGAGACATTAAAGGCATAGATGTTTGACCCATCCAATGGAATAGCATTATTTATTTTTTTTAGGAAATACGTTCGGATTGACGAACAAATTGACATGTTGTTAACCTTTTTTCTATTTTGTCAAATATGTCTGTTTCACAACTTCCATGGTCTTCACCTTTTTAACTTTTCACACACTTTCTCCTTCATAATTTTCAGCAGCATCATCTTTCTCATCAAATTATTTCTTCATCTTCACCTTATAATCTTCTAAAACTTCTTGCTATTCATCTTTTTGTTAACATTACTTATATTGTTCTTATTAAACAGTTATTATTCTTCATATTCTACTTCTTCATCTTCTTCCTATTCATCCTTTTCATCATATTCTTATTTGTGACAGACATTCCTGTACTTGTAATCTGTAAAACTCTGAATTTTCATCCTTCCGTTCTTGCTGTCACGAAAGATTTTAATTACAACAGTATTTGTCCGCGTTCAGTTTAGCCTGCAGCAGCATCAGCATTTTCCAGGGGCACCACGAGGAGGAACGGACTCACCCCATACACTGCTTAGTCTTCTTCTGCTTAGAATTTAGAGCATATATTTTGCTCTTCATTTTGGTCTTATACTTAATGTTCTTCTGCTTTTTGATCTTCTGCTTATTGTTCTTCTGTCTCTTGTTCTGTATCTTGTAGTTTGTCTTAACCTTCTTTGTCCTGTTGGTGATGGTACAAAGCCAATGGAAGTAACGAGGACCAGCTGACTGTGCTGGAACCCGGAGGGTCAGCAGAAGGAAAAGAGCCAATGGCACAACCGAGGACCAGCTGACGTTACTGGGACACGGTTACTAAGCAGGAGGTACCTGTGCTCCAAAGCACTACCAAGGACCAGCAGACGTTGCTGGAACTCGGATACCGACATGGAGGCACCTACGCCAAAGGCACTGCGGAGAACCAGCTGACGGTACTGGAACCCGGATGAGTAGCAGAAGGTACAAGAGCCAATGAAAGTAACGAGGACCAGCTGGACTGTGCTGGAACCCGGAGGGTCAGCAGAAGGAAAAGAGCCAATGGCACAACCGAGGACCAGCTGACGTTACTGGGACACGGTTTACTAAGCAGGAGGTACCTGTGCTCCAAAGCACTACCAAGGACCAGCAGACGTTGCTGGAAACTCGGATACCGACATGGAGGCACCTAGGCCAAAGGCACTGCGGAGAACCAGCTGACGGTACTGGAACCCGGATGAGTAGCAGAAGGTACAGAGCCAATGAAAGTAACGAGGACCAGCTGACTGTGCTGGAACCCGGAGGGTCAGCAGAAGGAAAAGAGCCAATGGCACAACCGAGGACCAGCTGACGTTACTGGGACACGGTTACTAAGCAGGAGGTACCTGTGCTCCAAAGCACTACCAAGGACCAGCAGACGTTGCTGGAACTCGGATACCGACATGGAGGCACCTACGCCAAAGGCACTGCGGAGAAACCAGCTGACGGTACTGGAACCCGGATGAGTAGCAGAAGGTACAAGAGCCAATGAAAGTAACGAGGACCAGCTGACTGTGCTGGAACCCGGAGGGTCAGCAGAAGGAAAAGAGCCAATGGCACAACCGAGGACCAGCTGACGTTACTGGGACACGGTTTACTAAGCAGGAGGTACCTGTGCTCCAAAGCACTACCAAGGACCAGCAGACGTTGCTGGAACTCGGATACCGACATGGAGGCACCTAGGCCAAAGGCACTGCGGAGAACCAGCTGACGGTACTGGAACCCGGATGAGTAGCAGAAGGTACAAGAGCCAATGAAAGTAACGAGGACCAGCTGACTGTGCTGGAACCCGGAGGGTCAGCAGAAGGAAAAGAGCCAATGGCACAACCGAGGACCAGCTGACGTTACTGGGACACGGTTTACTAAGCAGGAGGTACCTGTGCTCCAAAGCACTACCAAGGACCAGCAGACGTTGCTGGAACTCGGATACCGACATGGAGGCACCTACGCCAAAGGCACTGCGGAGAACCAGCTGACGGTACTGGAACCCGGATGGGTAGCAGAAGGTACCCATGGAAATTAAAGTTGAGGCAGCAGGACTGTTTGCTGTTCACACAGCAGGGGAACAGCTGACATTACTGAACCCCAGTAACACAGGAGCAAGTGTTAGACTGTGCTAACAGCACTTCCGAGAAACAACTGGCGGTGTTGTAACCCAGGGATGAGAAGAGAACATGGTGGAGGCAGCAGGACTTTTTGCCGTTCACACAGCAGGGAACAGCTGACATTACTGAACCCCAGTAACACAGGAGCAAGTGTAGACTGTGCTAACAGCACTTCCGAGAAACAACTGGCGGTGTTGTAACCCAGGGATGAGAAGAGAACTGGTGGAGGCAGCAGGACTTTTTGCCGTTCACACAGCAGGGGAACAGCTGACATTACTGAACCCAGTAACACAGGAGCAAGTGTAGACTGTGCTAACAGCACTTCCGAGAAAACAACTGGCGGTGTTGTAACCCAGGGATGAGAAGAGAACATGGTGGAGGCAGCAGGACTTTTTTGCCGTTCACACAGCAGGGGAACAGCTGACATTACTGAACCCCAGTAACACAGGAGCAAGTGTAGACTGTGCTAACAGCACTTCCGAGAAACAACTGGCGGTGTTGTAACCCAGGGATGAGAAGAGAACATGGTGGAGGCAGCAGGACTTTTTTGCCGTTCACACAGCAGGGGAACAGCTGACATTACTGAACCCCAGTAACACAGGAGCAAGTGTAGACTGTGCTAACAGCACTTCCGAGAAACAACTGGCGGTGTTGTAACCCAGGGATGAGAAGAGAACATGGTGGAGGCAGCAGGACTTTTTGCCGTTCACACAGCAGGGGAACAGCTGACATTACTGAACCCCAGTAACACAGGAGCAAGTGTAGACTGTGCTAACAGCACTTCCGAGAAACAACTGGCGGTGTTGTAACCCAGGATGAGAAGAGAACATGGTGGAGGCAGCAGGACTTGTTGCCGTTCACACAGCAGGGGAACAGCTGACATTACTGAACCCCAGTAAACACAGGAGCAAGTGTAGACTGTGCTAACAGCACTTCCGAGAAACAACTGGCGGTGTTGTAACCCAGGGATGTGAAGAGAACATGGTGGAGGCAGCAGGACTTTTTGCCGTTCACACAGCAGGGGAACAGCTGACATTACTGAACCCCAGTAACACAGGAGCAAGTGTAGACTGTGCTAACAGCACTTCCGAGAAACAACTGGCGGTGTTGTAACCCAGGGATGAGAAAGAACATGGTGGAGGCAGCAGGACTTTTTGCCGTTCACACAGCGGGGGAACAGCTGACATTACTGAACCCCAGTAACACAGGAGCAAGTGTAGACTGGCTAACAGCACTTCCGAGAAACAACTGGCGGTGTTGTAACCCAGGGATGAGAAGAGAACATGGTGGAGGCAGCAGGACTTTTTGCCGTTCCCACACAGCAGGGGAACAGCTGACATTACTGAACCCCAGTAACACAGGAGCAAGTGTAGACTGTGCTAACAGCACTTCCGAGAACAACTGGCGGTGTTGTAACCCAGGGATGAGAAGAGAACATGGTGGAGGCAGCAGGACTTTTTGCCGTTCACACAGCAGGGGAACAGCTGACATTACTGAACCCCAGTAACACAGGAGCAAGTGTAGACTGTGCTAACAGCACTTCCGAGAAACAACTGGCGGTGTTGTAACCCAGGGATGAGAAGAGAACATGGTGGAGGCAGCAGGACTTTTTGCCGTTCACACAGCAGGGGAACAGCTGACATTACTGAACCCCAGTAACACGGGAGCAAGTGTTAACTGTGCTAACAGCACTTCCGAGAAACAACTGGCGGTGTTGTAACCCAGGGATGAGAAGAGAACATGGTGGAGGCAGCAGGACTTTTTGCCGTTCACACAGCAGGGGAACAGCTGACATTACTGAACCCCAGTAACACGGGAGCAAGTGTTAACTGTGCTAACAGCACTTCCGAGAAACAACTGGCGGTGTTGTAACCCAGGGATGAGAAGAGAACATGGTGGAGGCAGCAGGACTTTTTGCCGTTCACACAGCAGGGGAACAGCTGACATTACTGAACCCCAGTAACACAGGAGCAAGTGTAGACTGTGCTAACAGCACTTCCGAGAAACAACTGGCGGTGTTGTAACCCAGGGATGAGAAGAGAACATGGTGGAGGCAGCAGGACTTTTTGCCGTTCACACAGCAGGGGAACAGCTGACATTACTGAACCCCAGTAACACAGGAGCAAGTGTAGACTGTGCTAACAGCACTTCCGAGAAACAACTGGCGGTGTTGTAACCCAGGGATGAGAAGAGAACATGGTGGAGGCAGCAGGACTTTTTGCCGTTCACACAGCAGGGGAACAGCTGACATTACTGAACCCCAGTAACACAGGAGCAAGTGTAGACTGTGCTAACAGCACTTCCGAGAAACAACTGGCGGTGTTGTAACCCAGGGATGAGAAGAGAACATGGTGGAGGCAGCAGGACTTTTTGCCGTTCACACAGCAGGGGAACAGCTGACATTACTGAACCCCAGTAACACAGGAGCAAGTGTAGACTGTGCTAACAGCACTTCCGAGAAACAACTGGCGGTGTTGTAACCCAGGGATGAGAAGAGAACATGGTGGAGGCAGCAGGACTTTTTGCCGTTCACACAGCAGGGGAACAGCTGACATTACTGAACCCCAGTAACACAGGAGCAAGTGTAGACTGTGCTAACAGCACTTCCGAGAAACAACTGGCGGTGTTGTAACCCAGGGATGAGAAGAGAACATGGTGGAGGCAGCAGGACTTTTTGCCGTTCACACAGCAGGGGAACAGCTGACATTACTGAACCCCAGTAACACAGGAGCAAGTGTAGACTGTGCTAACAGCACTTCCGAGAAACAACTGGCGGTGTTGTAACCCAGGGATGAGAAAGAACATGGTGGAGGCAGCAGGACTTTTTGCCGTTCACACAGCAGGGGAACAGCTGACATTACTGAACCCCAGTAACACGGGAGCAAGTGTTAACTGTGCTAACAGCACTTCCGAGAAACAACTGGCGTGTTGTAACCCAGGGATGAGAAGAGAACATGGTGGAGGCAGCAGGACTTTTTGCCGTTCACACAGCAGGGGAACAGCTGACATTACTGAACCCCAGTAACACAGGAGCAAGTGTAGACTGTGCTAACAGCACTTCCGAGAAACAACTGGCGGTGTTGTAACCCAGGGATGAGAAGAGAACATGGTGGAGGCAGCAGGACTTTTTGCCGTTCACACAGCAGGGGAACAGCTGACATTACTGAACCCCAGTAACACGGGAGCAAGTGTTAACTGTGCTAACAGCACTTCGGAAAACAACTGGCGGTGTTGTAACCCAGGGATGAGAAGAGAACATGGTGGAGGCAGCAGGACTTTTTGCCGTTCACACAGCAGGGGAACAGCTGACATTACTGAACCCCAGTAACACAGGAGCAAGTGTAGACTGTGCTAACAGCACTTCCGAGAAACAACTGGCGGTGTTGTAACCCAGGGATGAGAAGAGAACATGGTGGAGGCAGCAGGACTTTTTGCCGTTCACACAGCAGGGGAACAGCTGACATTACTGAACCCCAGTAACACAGGAGCAAGTGTAGACTGTGCTAACAGCACTTCGAGAAACAACTGGCGGTGTTGTAACCCAGGGATGAGAAGAGAACATGGTGGAGGCAGCAGGACTTTTTGCCGTTCACACAGCAGGGGAACAGCTGACATTACTGAACCCCAGTAACACAGGAGCAAGTGTAGACTGTGCTAACAGCACTTCCAAGCAACAATGGCGGTGTTGGAGCCCAGGGTCAAGGAGGGTGTAGGCATAAAATATTGAGTTATTGCCTTGTTACGTGGCCATTGCAAATGTATGTACTTCAAACAAGAATAAATGAAGTTTTACTACAACAATAAAATGATAAATTTCAATTACAAGAATAGAAAAATATTTATACTTGACAGTCCTCTGTGGTTGATAACGTTTAATGGCTAACTGAAAATATGGTAACAAATTCAAAGCTTTCGAGACTACTCAGGTGTCTTCATCAGGCTAAGAGTAAGCCAAAAATGAAGAATCACATATTTCTACACACAACAGGACACAGGAATAGCTAAGACAAGTTGAGGGAGGGACAAGTGAGGGGAGACCGGCAACAAAAAGGAGAACAAGGATGAATTATCAGCGCCACACAATCACAGATAAATTAATGAATTTAGCTGTGGCAAAAGACTTTTGTATGCCCGCCCGGTCATAGCATCATGGATATGGAATTACTGTTATTAAAATATAACTTCAAATATGAGAAACGTACAAAGGTTTCAGAATATAAGCTCATCATGACCTTTGACACTGTTAGTGATGGAATGAATAGATCACATGGATTTATGTCATTCTATATCAATTAAGGAATCTGCGTCTATGCCCTTCCAGGGTCATGAAAACCCCAAAAAATACGCCAATGAGAGGGCAATCAAACTTTCTATCCTTATCTAGGAACTGTTTGAATATTTATGTTCATCCCTGTGAGATAATGACAGTTCTGATACACGTCACTTACTTGTCTTACCTATTGCAATATTCCTGTGTCCTGTTGTGTATAGAAATTGTGATGCTTAATTTTTTTAGTTAGTCTTTCCCTGATGAAGAGACGTGAGTAGCCTTGAAAGCTTGCAATTTGTTTCCATCTTTTCAGTTATCCATAAAAAGGTATGAACCACTGCTGACTCTGAAGTCTAAATATTTTTCTATCTACTGGCTAACACGGTACAAAGATACACATGTTTTCTAATTTCAAGAAGGAAAAATAAAGAAAATACAAATCTAAACGCATATATGCACATGCCAAAAATAAATGGAACAACACAACACCCAAAAAATTGGTAACAAAATATAGTGTTGTAAATTTAAGAATAAAAGTACATTTTTTTTTTTATGAATAATGCTTAAGGAACGCAATGTTAAACTATAACATAGTGAAGACAATGGATTTTGTAATAGTCACTCATCATCATCATCGCAAATTTTATGTGACAGTCACAGACAATTTAATTATTTAAGTTCATAAAATCGTAACTTTCTATAGCATGTATGACATGTCCAGCATGGACTCATCAATGTGATTGATGACACAATAATGTACAATAAAAAATACCATTTAAAAAAACATTAGGCATTGTTTGTCACAATTTAAGTGTGTGCCTGCAAGTGTAGGTGAAACAAAGGCTACGGATAGCAAAGGTATATTCTATGTCTGTATCACACAGTGGACAGCCTCTGATGGGTAATGCCGATGTTATACTGTACGTCAATAAAGTCTGCGGCTGAAATCATGCATTTTTTGCTTGTAGAGTGTTGAAGAGGGTAAAAGAATGTCTGTTTGCGCAAAGCTTTATCCGTCAACACTACCTTCCTACTGTCACGCGTAGGGTAGGGTAGCGTGTGGCAATTAGCTGACTATCAAATGTGAGGTTAGGCTGCGTTATTGCGCACTAGGGACGCCAAAAAAATACAGCAGTAATAATTTAATGTGTAATACTACACCTATGACAAACCAAAAAATTACGTTCCCTCTTTAACAATGTACAAGACTAACAAGCCTAATGGTTGACGCTGACTTAATTGAGATACAGTATTACATCAACATTGTCCATGAGTAACTATGCACTGTGATACCTATATACCAGTATTAATTTATATCTCTTGTGGTTGTTTCAACAGCACTTGCAGGTATAAGTACCTATTGTCAGTATGCATGATGCACTTTCTAGATGTAATAATTTATTATTGGACATTATTACCATGTTTACATGCTGGCCATTTCATATATGGTGTTTGAAGTTACAGTTGGCATCAGTATGTGTATTTTATAATGTCTGTCATAAATAAAACTCGTCATGATGATGATGAGGATGTAATGATTCGTACATCCATTGAGTGCATTATCTTACAGGTACAGATAAAGTTCCTTTAAAAGCATTAATTCATAAGTCTGAAATGTACTTTTATGCATTAATTTAAAAATGTGAAGAGTAGACTATGTTTTATTTTTTGTTACCATTTCTAATAGACATGTGCAGATATGCGCTGTGATGACAAATTATTATTTGTCCATATTTTTCTTAAAAATTTATCATTCTAGGCCTGCAAAACTTCACAATTTCATGTTTTCAGCATAACAAGCAGGGTGACGGCTCTTCCCTATTTGGAGCATGTTGGTCATGTGTTTTTCTGTCCATGTGTCGGGAACAGGACACTTCTTGCCGTTGACACAGCAGGGGAACAGCTGGCGTTACTGAACCCCACTAACAGTAGAGCTTGTGTTTTGTTCTGTGGACACGACACTTCTGAGCAGCAACTGGCAGTGTTGGAGCCCAGGGAGTAGAGTTCAGGTGGTAGAAAGATGAACATAACAGGAGACATGGATAACGTTGCAAACCAGTTATTTAATCTGAAAACGGACAGACAAATTCTGGCGAGATCCATGCCTTGTTCATTTTCAGAAAAGTAAGCCGGTCTACATTATCGGAGGATAGTCGCATGCGACGGTCTGTTAGTACACCACCTGCAGCACTAAAGACGCGCTCCGATAATACACTGGCAGCAGGGCAAGCCAGCACCTCCAATGCATACTGGCTAAGCTCTGGCCATGTATCCAGCTTAGAGACCCAAAACTTGAATGGGGAAGAGCCATCTGGGAGTACACTGAGAGGCAAAGCCAAGTAGTCTGTCACCATCTGACGGATACGTTGCCTCCCGCTGACTGGAGCCCTCTCGGATGGTGTAGACATTTGTGGCGCTGCCAAAAACTTTGCCACATTTTGAACATACTGGTCTTTCCCTGTGCAGAGGCACTGCGTGTGCTCCCTCTTGTTGCAGAGCTCTCTACACTGCCTCGACGCACAGAGCTGCTTTGTAAAGCAGTAGCAGCAGCAGTGCTCTCGGCAGTAAGGTAGAACATTAGGGATTGCACCAGTGTGTCTTGGTACTCCCGCATTTTACGCTCCCGGTTCAACGGTGTGATGAGGCTTTTGACGTTGTCCCGGTAGCGAGGGTCTAGGAGGGTGTACACCCAATAATCAGACGTCGTGAGAATGTGGGCGATGCGGCGGTCGTTTCTTAGGCACTGCAGCATGAAATCAACCATGTGCTGCAGACTCCCAACTGGCAAAGAAACGCTGTCCTCTGCAAGAGGCGTTATCTCTGCCTGCTCTGCATCACCCCACCCTCGCTCTACATACTGACTAGAGCGTTGTGTACCTCCCTCTGGAGCGATGTCTTCCTCCTCCATTGACTCCTCCTCCTCATCCTCCTCACAAAGTGAGCCCTGCCCAGCCCTTTGTGAGGAACCACGTTGCGCTGACTTTCCAGAAGGTGATGGAATTTGTGACTCCTCATCCTCCACCTCTTCCAAAACCTCATCCCTTATTGCTTGCAGTGTTTTTTGAAGCAGGCAGATAAGGGGGACAGTCAGGCTGACTAGTGCATCATCTGCACTCGCCATCCGCGTTGACTCATCAAACGCACGCAAAACGTGGCACATGTCCTTCATAGTGGCCCACTCATTAATGGTGAAGTGTGGACGGCGCAAATTGCGTGTTGATTGCGCCTGATGCAGCTGATACTCCATAACTGCTGGCTGCTGCTCACACAACCGCTCCAACATATGTAACGTTGAATTCCACCTGGTGGATACGTCACATATGATGCGATGTTCAGGAAGGCGCAATCTGCGTTGCAGAGCTGCAATGCGCGATCTGGCCATGCTGGAACGTCGCAAGTGAGCGCACTCTAGGCGGACCTTGTGCAGCAGTGCATCAAGATCCGGATAGTCCCTCAAAAAACTCTGCACGACCAAGTTGAGCACATGTGCCAGACATGGTATGTGAGTGAGGTTGCCAAGGCCCAGAGCTGCCACCAGATTTCGGCCATTGTCACACACTACCAAACCTGGCTGGAGATTCGCTGGCAAAAACCACACGTCGCTCTCCTGCTTGATGGCATTCCAGACCTCCTGCGCTGTGTGGCTTCGATTCCCCATGGGAATTAATTTCAGAACGGCCTGTTGCCGTTTGGCCACGGCTGTGCTCATATCGGTCGCATCAGGTAAGCGTCCACGGGTCCATGTGGAGGTAGACCGTGACGGCTCCTGCAGCGATGATTCTGAGGAACTGGAGTAGGAGGAGGAGTCAATGTGGACAGACTTGATTCCGGCAATCCTTGGAGTTGGCAGAACACGTACAGCGCCACTCACAAGATCTGTACCCGGCTCCACAACATTCACCCAATGGGCAGTGAGTGAAAGGTATCGTCCCTGGCCATGGGTACTGGTCCACGCATCGGTGGTCAGGTGGACCTTGCTACTGACGGCGTTTAGTAGCGCATGTTTAATTTTTGCCTCAACATGCTTTTGCAGACCAGGGACGGCTTGCCTGCTGAAATAAAATCGGCTGGGCACATTGTATTGTGGGACTGCCAATGCCATTAATTCACGGAAACTGTCAGTCTCCACCAGCCTGAATGACAGCATTTCAAGGGACAGGAGTTTTGCAATGACAGCATTCAGAGCCTGTGCTCGTGGATGGTTTGCCGAGTATGGCCGTCTTTTATCCCATGCCTGTGCTACCGATGGCTGTTTTGTGGCCTGGGTGTGTGAGGATGACAGGGAACTTGCACCTGTGGGTGGAATAACACTGTGTCTCTGGACAACAGTGACAGAGGTTCTTCCATGGCTATCCTTTGAGGAAGCCTTACCAGCTGTGTGTGAACTGGAGGAAGAGGCTCCAACAGGAGCTGAAGATGTAGGTGCTGCTGTAGGTTGGCCTACATCTCCAGTGTGTCTTTGTAACTCAACAAAGTGCTTTGACCGCACATGTTTCCACATATTTGTTGTATTAAGGTTACTGACACTTTTACCTCTTTTAATTTTTTGATTACACAGCTTGCATTTGACATAGCAAATATCATCTGCAACTGTATCAAAAAAGGACCACGCAGAGCAAGTCCTGGGAGCGCCGGTTTGGCTGTTGTAAGAGAACTGCTCCGAACGGGTGCCAAACTGGAGGCTACAGGCAAGCGAGTCTGCAGCCTACCTCTCCCTACTGTTTGGACCGTTGGTGCAATCTCTTCCTCAGAGCTGCTCCCACCACCTTCCTGTTCCTCACGCCATGTTGGGTCTTGGACCTCATCATCTCCACCACTACCCTCTTCCAACACCTGCTGTTGTTGGGTGGTCTGGCCAGCACCATGCTCAACAGAAACTGGCAACTGAGTCTCATCATCATCAGATGCGTTCTGCGGTGTGCTGACCATCGGCACTGGCTCACCCGCCTCTTCAGATTCAGAGAGACACAGCTGTTGCGCATCACTGCATACTGCCTCTTCTTCACATTCCAGAATGCTGCTTGGCTGGGCCCCTGTTTCCAAGCCAACAGATTCTGAGAACAGAAGCAGAGACTCAGCTGGCTCCTGTACAGAGCTCTCTGACTGCCTGGGCAATTTGGCAGGCGGTGAAGAGACTGATGGTTGTTCAACAGTGCTGTGGTCCTGAGAGGAGGTGGAAGCTATTGAAGTCGATGCATTGGCTGCCATCCAACCAACAACGGCTTCAATTTGTTCTTCACGCAGCAGGGGGGTACGCTGAGCTCCTACAAAAGTGCGCATAAAGGAACGCTCACGGGGAAAACTGGTGGATGCTGTGTCACTGGGTGCGGCAGCAGCCACAGAATCCCCACGTCCTCTCCCTGCTGCAAATCCACGGCCTCGACCACGACCACGTGCCTTACTCACTGACTTCTTCATCTTGGTAGATTGATAAAGAAAGTCAGAAAAGTTAAGGCCTAAGTGTGGTTATTCCTCACAGACTACAGTGAACCTGCAGACAACTGTTCAGTATCTGTGAAAGGCCCCTTTGTGTAGTTCTATAGTGTTTGCAACCAATGTATTGTATACGGATGGAAGCGCGTCACACTAATAGATTAGTTTTTTTTCCACTAAAATGGAGCAGCACCAATTAGAGAAAAATGTGAAGGATGAGGCAGTGACACACGCTCAGCAGACTACAACCGGCAGTGGTTGAAGTACAAACTGGAGCGTAATCTGCACTCACAAAATGAAAAGCTCACAGACTACAGTGAACACTGAAACACAACTATTCACTATCTGTGAAAAGCTCCTTTGTGTAGTTCTATAGTGTTTGCAACCAATGTATTGTATACGGATGGAAGCGCGTCACACTAATAGATTAGTTTTTTTTCCACTAAAATGGAGCAGCACCAATTAGAGAAAAATGTGAAGGATGAGGCAGTGACACACGCTCAGCAGACTACAACCGGCAGTGGTTGAAGTACAAACTGGAGCGTAATCTGCACTCACAAAATGAAAAGCTCACAGACTACAGTGAACACTGAAACACAACTATTCACTATCTGTGAAAAGCTCCTTTGTGTAGTTCTATAGTGTTTGCAACCAATGTATTGTATACGGATGGAAGCGCGTCACACTAATAGATTAGATTTTTTTCCACTAAAATGGAGCAGCACCAATTAGAGAAAAATGTGAAGGATGAGGCAGTGACACACGCTCAGCAGACTACAACCGGCAGTGGTTGAAGTACAAACTGGAGCGTAATCTGCACTCACAAAATGAAAAGCTCACAGACTACAGTGAACACTGAAACACAACTATTCACTATCTGTGAAAAGCTCCTTTGTGTAGTTCTATAGTGTTTGCAACCAATGTATTGTATACGGATGGAAGCGCGTCACACTAATAGATTAGATTTTTTTCCACTAAAATGGAGCAGCACCAATTAGAGAAAAATGTGAAGGATGAGGCAGTGACACACGCTCAGCAGACTACAACCGGCAGTGGTTGAAGTACAAACTGGAGCGTAATCTGCACTCACAAAATGAAAAGCTCACAGACTACAGTGAACACTGAAACACAACTATTCACTATCTGTGAAAAGCTCCTTTGTGTAGTTCTATAGTGTTTGCAACCAATGTATTGTATACGGATGGAAGCGCGTCACACTAATAGATTAGATTTTTTTCCACTAAAATGGAGCAGCACCAATTAGAGAAAAATGTGAAGGATGAGGCAGTGACACACGCTCAGCAGACTACAACCGGCAGTGGTTGAAGAACTAACTGGAGCGTGATCTGCACTCAAAAAATCAAAACCTCACAGACTGCAGTGAACACTGAAACACAACTATTCACTATCTGTGAAAAGCTCCTTTGTGTAGTTCTATAGTGTTTGCAACCAATGTATTGTATACGGATGGAAGCGCGTCACACTAATAGATTAGATTTTTTTCCACTAAAATGGAGCAGCACCAATTAGAGAAAAATGTGAAGGATGAGGCAGTGACACACGCTCAGCAGACTACAACCGGCAGTGGTTGAAGAACTAACTGGAGCGTGATCTGCACTCAAAAAATCAAAACCTCACAGACTGCAGTGAACACTGAAACACAACTATTCACTATCTGTGAAAAGCTCCTTTGTGTAGTTCTATAGTGTTTGCAACCAATGTATTGTATACGGATGGAAGCACGTCACACTAATAGATTTGATTTTTTTCTAATATAATGGAGCTGCACCAATTCCACTAAATAAAATAAAAAAAAAAAAAAGTGACACGTGCAGATGCCTACAAACAGCGGTGGATGCAGAGCAAACTGCAGCGTCACCTGCACTGTCACACACACACCTTGCACAGAGCTGTTTAAAACAACACTGGCAAAATGAAGCTTTACACAGCGGTTGGTAAACTAGCCTGCCTCAAGCACAGTAGTACACAAAATCGCAATATCTAACTGTCCCTCAGAGTTAGCAGAGTAGCGTTCTGTCCCTTACTGAGTTCACAGCACAGTGACGCTAAAATGGCGGCGGCGCCTTTTATAGTGCATTCTGACATCATTTCAGCAGCCAATCACAGCCATGCCATTAGTTAAGATGACCGCAGCATTACAGGATGTGCCCACACTTCGTAGGATTCCTCATTGGCTGACTAAAATCACATTGCCTCTCAAAGAATTATGGGAACTTCCGATTCCGGTATACGATATGGAAAAAGTATCGGAATTAAGTATCGGAATTCCGATAACGCGAATATCGGCCGATACCCAATACTTGCGGTATCGGAATGCTCAACACTACCCAAGATCGATCCTCAGGACCATAACCCTTCCAATGGACCAAATACTGAAGTGAACTACGGACCCTACGCGAATCCACAATCCGTTCCACTTCAAACTCGGTCTGACCATCCACAGAGACAGGAGGCGGAGGGGATGGAGGCCCTGTGGAAGATGGTACAAATGACTTAAGAAGGAATTCATGAAACACATTGGGGATCGGGAGTGACGGAGGAAGGCGTAACCGAAAGGCAACAGGATTGACCACCTCAATGATCTCGTAAGGACCAATAAATCTGGGACCTAACTTAGCAGAGGGAACCTTTAGACGAATGTTCTTGGTGGACAACCATACTTTATCTCCCACCAGGAACATAGGTCCTGCAGACCGTCGCTTATCCGCAAAAAGTTTATGTTTGCCCTGAGCCTCCCCAATGTTCTTTTGGACCTCCCTCCACACCTCCCCCAATCTTTGTACTGCCGTATCAGCCCTGGACATCCTGAATCCAGCCTAGAAAATTCGCCAAAATGGGGGTGAAAACCATAGTTACAGAAGAATGGAGAGGTGCCAGTGGACTGGTTAATCTGATTATTGAATGCAAACTCAGCCACGGGCAATGAAGAACACCAATCATCCTGCTGAGACGTAGGAAGACACCTCAAAATCTGTTTGAGTGACTGATTGGTCCTCTCCGTCTGCCCATTGGTCTCAGGATGGTAAGCAGAGGAGAAGGTTAAGCAAATACCCAGTCTTTTACAAAATGTCCTCCAAAATTTGGACACAAATTGTACCCCTCAATCAGAAACCACACTCAAAGGCACGCCATGCAGCCGTACAACATGCTCAACAAACAACCTAGATAGTGTCTCAGCATTAGGTGTTATGATTTGGTAGCTGAGGAGAGCAGGCAAAAAAGGAAATACACCAGAGCAGTTGGAAACTATGAGATTGCAGTACCCTGACTAACCACCACAACTAGAGGCAGCCGTGGAGCGTTCCTACGTTGGTCCTAGACGCCTCGTCACAGCCTGAGAAACTAACTACACCTAAAGATAGAAAGAGGAAAGCTATCTGCCCCGGAGCAGATCCCCAAAGAACATAGAAAGCCCCCAAACATGTAATGGCGGTTAGACAAGAAGAAACACAGACACAGACAGAAAATAGTATGAGCAAATGTTGGGGCCCAAACTTACTAAATAGAAAAGGATAGGAAGGGAACTTACTGCAATCCCAAAAAACCCTGAAAAGCACCAACTCTACTAATTTTAAAAACACCTGAGATCACACGACCTCTACCACCTAAATTAGTTCTCTGGTGTAACCAAAAACAAAACAGCAGCCACTGAAAAAACTGGAAAAAGCAAATGTACAAACATCAGTGGCTGAACTGAACTGAGAGGGCAAAAGCCCCAGAAGGGACCCTGAAGGCCCCCACAGAAGTGCAGGACAAAATGCAAAAATCAAGCACAAAAACAAAAAGAAGAAAATGTCTTATCTGTTAGCAGGAGATTCAGACACGACACAGCAGGCTACCAAGGAAACAGGAATCAAGGATTGAGACCAGAACAATTGATCACCGGCAACCCTGATGGGAAGGCGACTCCCTTATATAAGACCAGTCAGTAACACCTGATTCCCAATCCTCACAATCTTCACTGGACAGTCCAGTACCGTTTGTAACCACCAGAGGGAGCTTCTGCTCAGAACTCATTTCCAGCCTATTCACAACAATTAGGCAATCCTGCCAGAGGTACAAAATGCGCCTGTTTACTGAATCTGTCAACCACTACCCAGATTATAGTTTTGCCATTAGAAGGAGGAAGATCAGTGATGAAGTCCATGGACAAATGAGTCCAAGGTCTATCTGGAATTGGCAATGGCACCAATTCCCCGGCCGGCCGGTTATGTGAGCTCTTAGCACGGGCACAGGTATCACAAGCAGACACAAACATAATTATATCAGAGTTCAGGGAGGACCACCAAAATAGCTTAGAAATGGCTTTCCGAGTGGCTGAGATCCCCAGGTGTCCACTGAGAGCAGAATCGTGGAATTCCCGGAGAACCCTCAACCTGTATTGAACGGGAACAAAGAGTTTATTATCAGGCAAAGAGGAAGGAGCAAGAGACTGAGCCTTCTGAATTTCCTGTTCCAATTCAGTGGATACCCCCGCAACAACCACCCCGTGCTGAAGAATGGAGGAAGGAGGTTCAGGGGGTGATATCGAATCAAAACTGCGAGATAAGGCATCAGCCTTGACATTCTTGGAACCAGGCCGAAAAGTGATTGAAAAATGAAAACGAGAAAAAAAAGCGACCACCTAGCCTGTCTAGGAGTCAACCGTTTAGCAGATTCAAGATAAGACAAGTTTTTGTGATCCGTGATAACCGTGATCCGATGAACCGCCCCCTCCAAAAAATGCCTCCATTCTTCAAAAGCCAATTTTATGGCCAATAACTCCCGGTTACCCATGTCATAGTTCCTCTCCGCAGAAGAGAACTTCCGGGAGAAAAAGGCACATGGTCTTAAATTAGTCAAGGTAACGGGTCCCTGTGACAACACCGCCCCCACTCCCACCTCAGATGCGTCCACCTCTACAATGAACGGTTCAGATGGATCGGGCTGAACCAATACAGGAGCAGACATAAAACATTTCTTTAGTGTAACAAATGCTTCAACTGCTAAGGTTGACCAAACTTTGAGATCAGCCCCCTTGCGAGTGAGATCGGTGAGTGGTTTGACCACCTGAGAAAACCCCTTGATGAATTTTCGATAATAATTGGCGAAACCCAGAAAACGCTGCAACCCCTTGAGGTCTCTGGGTTGCACCCAATCAATAATGGCCTGTACCTTTCCGGGATCCATCCGAAACCCATTGGCCGAAAGGATGATCCTCAGAAAGGAAAGCTCCTGGACACAAAACAAACATTTCTCGGGTTTAGCAAACAGAGAATTACCCCGTAACCTGTGAAGAATAGCACGTAGATGACCAATGTGGGATTCCTTGTCAGGCGAGAAAACAAGGATATCATCCAAGTATACAACCATAAAGCGCACGATAAAATCAGAGAAAACATCATTCATGAAGTTCTGAAATACAGCGGGCGCGTTTGTGAGACCAAAGGGCATGACCAAATTTTCAAACAGACCTTCAGAGGTGAGAAATGCCGTTTTCCACTCATCCCCTTCCTGAATACGGATAAGGTTATATGCTCCCCTGAGATCAAGTTTGGAAAACCACTTAGCCCCAGACACTTGGTTATAAAGATCAGGAATGAGTGGGAGAGAGTAGGTATTTCTCACCGTAATTTTATTGAGTTCTCGGAAATCGAGGCACGGGCGTAAACCACCATCTTTTTTCTTAACAAAAAAGAATCCCGCGGCCACAGGTGAGACAGAGGGATGGATGTGACCTTTGCGTAGGCTATCAGAGATATAGTTTTTCATAGCAGTATGTTCTGGGCCAGAAAGATTGTACAAACGGGCTTTGGGCAATTTAGAACCAGGAATAAGATTAATGGCACAATCATAAGGACGGTGGGGTGGCAAAACCTCAGCCTCTTTTTCGGAGAACACATCCCCAAAGTCCTTCAGGTACTCCGGAATACCCTCCGGACTAATGGCAGACAAAAACAGCAGAAAGACAACCATTGGAACAATTAGGACCCCATTTAACAATATCACGAGATCCCCAGTCAATAACAGGATTATGCCTCTGCAACCAGGGGAACCCCAACACCAGTTCTGCAGGAAGATTATTCATAACATAACATGAAATTCGTTCCTGATGTAAGGAACCCACCTTGAGGAGGAACTCCTCAGAGACAAACTTAATGACATTTTGAGCCAACGGTGTCTTATCAATTGCAACGATATAGATGGGAGTCTCTAGCCTGACTGTCCCTAACTTTAACTCGGACACCATACTAGAGTTAATGAAATTCATGGAAGATCCACAGTCCACAAATGCTGAAGTGGAAGCACTACCACCTCCATAACACAGTTCTACCTCTAACAAAATTTTCTGAAAAGATGAAAATGGTACCTGAGAGTCTGGATGACCTCATAGACCATCACCCAGACTCGGCAGCTCTTTATTTGATGGACAAGAGGGGCAGTCCGTCTTCCAATGTCCCGGATCTCCACAATAAAAACATAATTTCTCATCTCGTCGCCGTCTCCTCTCTTTCTCCTTGAAATTAATGGTATCAACTTCCATAGTCTCCTTGAATGACACCACCTCAGACTTGGCAGGCAATACGGGAATCTGATGGTGGATAATTCCTGTAAGGTTCTATGTATTTATTCCTGAAACTCAGTTTGTTCGTCAGCCATTTTACTTTCTGTCTTGCTGCAGCTATCTTGCCCTCAGTCAAAATGGAGTTTCCAGCTTGCATGTTCCCGCCCTGATTCTCTCCTTTGCTTCTTAAGCAGCCACAGCTGAGCAATCAGTGCTTCAGAATCTAGCCTGCAGTGAACCTGTGACTTGACTCCTGTAAGCCTTGGACCTTGTACTCCAGCTATTCCTACTGAGGAACTCTGAAGCACTTGTGGACTCTGAACCCTGCTCTTTGAAAGACCCACGTTTACATGGACTTACGGTAACAGAGAAGAAGATCCTGAATCTGTATTGGAGAGTGATTGCTGAGCTTGGATTACTCTGGCCTGCTGTGTCTCCTGTTTCTGTGTCTGCAAACTGTGTGACTATTTCTGCCAACTTGTATGAAGTAATACAGGACTTTTCTATATCAAACCTGTGACTCCTGTGTTTTCATCGCACCCAAGCACAAGACGCTATATGAACTGTACTACATACATTACAAGATTCTGAAGCCAAAACGTTAGTGTCTGCTGGGTCTGGAAGGCTGTGTCTGCTGTACTGTGGATATCAGACGTCCGGTTGTACTTTCTGTGATGACAGTGGTTGTGACTTCTCACAACCATTCCAGGTGAGCAATTCCCTTAAGTTTTTTCTTTTGCAGTGTTACCACAGGTAAACACTATTGTTTTTTTTTTTTTTTTTCCTTTCTTTTCTCTTTTTTGTCTGCTGTAACTCTGGATATCAGATGTCTGGTTGAAACTTTCTGTGATGATAGTGGTTGTGACTTCTCACAACCATTCCAGGTGAGCAGTTCCCTTAATTTTTTTTTCTCTCTGCAGTGTTGCCACAGGTGAACACTATTGTTTTTTTTCTCTCCTCTTCTTCCAGTAATCCTGTCTTAAAAGATCTGGAAAATGGAGGCCCGCATAAAGGAACTTTGCGGAGTGACTGATAATATCCTTGCAGATTTGCAGAATATAAAGACCCGTTTTACAAATCTACAGGACCTCAATAATCACAATTTGCAAGTGGTTGGACAGACTACCCAGGATTTGCGAGCCAGGATTGAGGTTCTAGAGGGGCGAGTCCAGGCTCCTGCCGTAGCCCCGAGTGCTGGGATTCCCAAGTTGCCCCCTTTTCGTTTTGGCGGTGAACGTGAGAAATTCAGGGGATTTATTAATCAATGCAATCTTTTTTTTTCTGCACATGCTTCACAATTTCCCACTGAACGATCTAAGGTGCTTACTATAATTATGTTGCTTACCAACAAGGCTTTAATGTGGGCAAACCCTCTGATTGAGACTGAGGATGATTGTTTGAATCACCTTGATGATTTTATTTCAGCCATGGGGCAGGTGTTTGATGACCCCAATCGAGGTGCAACAGCTGAAGCAGCCATGTTAGCTTTGCGCCAAGGTAAGCACTCGGTAGCTGAATATGCCTTGGATTTCAGGAGATGGGCCCTTGATACCACCTGGGACAGTTCCGCCAAAAAATCTATTTTTCGAAAGGGGTTATCTCCACTGATTAAGGATGAACTTGCTCGTGCCGACCCTCCCACTGCGTTAGGTGACTTTATTAACTACTGCATCCGTATTGATACTCGTCTGACTGAATGCAGGCAAGAGAGATGGTTCGAAAGCAATCGTACTAACCTTTTCCTACCTTCCTCTCCAGCTAAGGAACCTTTGAGTAGGATTACACGGGAACCTGAACCTGAACCCATGCAGGTAGACTCTTTACAACGACGGGTTAGTGATGCACGCAAGGAACATCGTTTTAAGGAGAATCTATGTTTCTATTGTGGTAAGTCAGGGCACTTCATTATAAACTGCCCCAGCCGTTCTCGTAAGACTACTGCAGCACTCATTCATTGTGAGTGTTGCGAGAGGGGATCTGTCAGGTCCGAGTCTCAGGCTCCAGAGAGATCTGCAGCAACAGATCTTGATTTCTCTGACTTAAACTCCGTTACCTCTGAGGACGTTGACTGTGTAAACGCTGCCATTTTTCAAGTTTCCTCAGCGGTGTCCCAGCTGAGTTGTAAGAAAAACAATTCTCATTGCTTTCTTTCCATCAAACTCTGGGTTGACTCAGCTTGGGTGTCTAGCTCTGCTATGATCGACTCAGGGGCAAGTGGAAATTTTATGGATGTCTCCTTTGCTCTGAAACAGGGAATACGTTCAGTGAAGAAGGCTACTCCAGTACAGATGGAAACTGTGGATGGCTCCCTGCTGACCTCTGGACCAGTGGATCAGGAAACAGAGCCTTTGAGGGTTCTTATGGGTAAAGATCATCAAGAGAAACTGTCCTTTATGCTTATCTCTTCTCCCCACTTTCCCATTATTCTAGGGCTACCATGGCTGCAGGCTCAGAATCCTACCATTAACTGGGAGACCAAGGAATTACACTTTCCAGAGAAACAGATGAGTCCAAAAGTTTCAGCTTGCTCTGTTCCTAAAGGAATCATGTCAGTCCCTGAACTACCAGCTGTATACCAGGACTATGTGGATTTATGTGACAAGAAGAACGCTGACCAGCTTCCTCCTCACCGTCCATATGATTGTCCAATTGAATTATTGCCTGGAGCAGAGATACCTTTTGGTAAGATCTACCCCCTGGCGGGGCCCGAGCTAAAGGCTTTAAAGGATTACATAGATGAAAATCTAGCCAAGGGCTTCATATGCCCCTCTTCATCTCCTGCAGGTGCACCCATCTTCTTTGTAAAGAAGAAAGATGGATCTCTGAGACCATGCGTAGACTATAGGGAACTCAATAAGGTTACTATTAGAAACCGTTATCCATTGCCTTTAATCCCTGAGTTATTGGAGAGAGTGCGACATGCCAAAATTTTTTCTAAACTAGATCTTCGTGGGGCCTATAACTTAGTCCGTATTAGACCTGGGGATGAATGGAAGACTGCATTCAGGTCACGCTATGGACACTTTGAATATCTAGTTATGCCTTTTGGTCTGAGTACCGCCCCAGCCACTTTCCAACACTTGGTGAATGACATCTTCAGGGATCTCCTAGATACATTCGTGGTAATTTATTTGGATGATATTCTAATTTTTTCTAACTCCACAGAGGAACATCATGGACATGTGAGAATGGTCTTGGAACGTCTAAGACAAAATCATCTTTACATCAAACTTGAAAAGTGTGAATTCCATAGGACCGAAATTCAATTTCTGGGGTATGTACTGTCTACACAAGGAATTAGTATGGATGGAAGCAAAACCCAAGCCATCAAGGATTGGCCAAGTCCTAGAAATGTGAAGGAGGTACAGCGCTTCATCGGGTTTGCCAACTTCTATAGACGTTTCATTAGAAATTTCTCTGAGGTAGTGTCACCTATCACTCAACTTACCCGGAAAGAGTCTAGGTTTTCCTGGACTCCCCAAGCCCAGGAAGCATTTTCCCGTCTAAAAGATAAATTTACCACTGCACCTATCCTAGTACATCCCAACCCGAGCTTGCCTTCATAATAGAGGTGGATGCTTCAGACTGTGCCGTTGGAGCTATACTCTCTCAGAGAACAGGTGAGAAGAATGTCTTGCATCCTGTGCCTTCTTTTCCCAGCAGTTGTCTTCGGCTGAGAGGAACTACGATGTGGGCAATAGAGAGTTGTTGGCCATTATTGCCGCCTTCAAAGAATGGAGACACCTTCTTCAGGGAGCTGCACAGCAAATAGTCGTCCTGACAGACCATCGTAACCTTGAGTTTATCAGGTCGGCTAAGTGCCTGACTCCTCGCCAGGCTCGCTGGAATCTTTTCTTAAACCAATTTAATTTTATCATCTCTTATAGACCAGGATCGCGCAATGGAAAGGCTGATGCACTCTCTAGGATTTACTCAGCAGAGACACGTCCAATTACTCCTCCTAAGACTATTCTTCCTGACTCTAGATTCCTAGGAGTAATTCATAATCAAGACCTACTTATGGACATCAAGGAAGCATACCATGCGGATTCCTTTTTGGCACAACCCCAAGGGACGTAAGTTTTGTCTTTAAGAATGGTGTGTGGATTCAGGGACAACGTCTGTATATTCCTGAAACAGTCAGATTAAGAGTATTGCAACTCATTCACGATTCCAAGATAGCTGGGCATAGAGGAATTCTAAAGACACAGGAATTTCTTTCTCGTTTCTTTTGGTGGCCCACTTGCAGGAAGGATGTTTTGAATTATGTCACTTCATGTGAGGTCTGTGCAAGATGCAAAACACCTCGCTCCTCACCAACTGGTCTGTTACAGCCTCTTCCCACCCCGTCCCGCCCGTGGGGATCCATTTCTATGGACTTCATTGTGGAGTTACCAACCTCTCAGGGGAAGAACACCATTCTAGTGGTGGTTGACCGTCTAACAAAGGCAGCTCATTTTATCCCTTGTGTCGGCTTACCCACTGCAAAACAGACATCAGATTTGATGATTAAAGATGTGTTTCGAGGGGTGCAATTCACTTCTAGGTTTTGGCAAAATTTCTGTGCAGCATTGGACATTAAAGTAAACCTTTCTTCTGCTTTTCATCCCCAGACTAATGGACAGACCGAACGAACCAATCAAACCCTGGAGCAGTATCTCCGCTGCTTTATCTGCCACCTACAGGATGATTGGGTGGATCTACTTCCATTAGCTGAGTTCTCGTATAACAACTCTCAGAGTGCCTCCACTAAACAGTCTCCTTTTTACTCTAATCTAGGTTATCATCCTAACATTCTACCACGATTTCCCATAGAAATGCCTTTACCAGCAGTGGCTGAAAGAATCACGTCTTTACAGAAGAATATGGATCTTCTAAAGGAAAATCTGGAATCGGCTCAAGAAAGGTACAAGAAAGCAGCAGATAAATTTCGTAAACCTGCACCAGCTTTCAAGGTAGGAGACTTGGTCTGGCTGTCAACCAGAAATCTTAAGTTAAGGATTCCATCGTCTAAGTTGGGACATAAGTACATTGGACCCTATAAAATCAGTAAAATTATAAGTGCCGTTGCTTGTCGTCTTCAACTGCCCAGAACTATGAGAATCCACCCTGTCTTTCATGTATCCCTACTAAAGGCTGCGACACCCAATACGTTTCCTGGACGTTCCTCTCCTTGCCCTGACCCAGTGCTAGTCGATGGTCAGGAAGAATTTGTGGTGGAAAGGATTTTAGATTCCAGGTTGTATAGAAATCAGTTACAATATCTGATTAAATGGCAGGGCTACCCAGTGGAGGACAACTCATGGGAACCGGTCAATAACGTTAATGCTCCTCGCTTGCTCCGTCAGTTTCATCAGAGGTACCCACACAAGCCTGGTCTGAGGTCATCCGGAGGTTGTCCTTAAGGGGGGAGTAATGTAAGGTTCTATGTATATATTCCTGAAACTCAGTTTGTTCGTCAGCCATTTTACTTTCTGTCTTGCTGCAGCTATCTTGCCCTCAGTCAAAATGGAGTTTCCAGCTTGCATGTTCCCGCCCTGATTCTCTCCTTTGCTTCTTAAGCAGCCACAGCTGAGCAATCAGTGCTTCAGAATCTAGCCTGCAGTGAACCTGTGACTTGACTCCTGTAAGCCTTGGACCTTGTACTCCAGCTATTCCTACTGAGGAACTCTGAAGCACTTGTGGACTCTGAACCCTGCTCTTTGAAAGACCCACGTTTGCATGGACTTACGGTAACAGAGAAGAAGATCCTGAATCTGTATTGGAGAGTGATTGCTGAGCTTGGATTACTCTGGCCTGCTGTGTCTCCTGTTTCTGTGTCTGCAAACTGTGTGACTATTTCTGCCAACTTGTATGAAGTAATACAGGACTTTTCTATATCAAACCTGTGACTCCTGTGTTTTCATCGCACCCAAGCACAAGACGCTATATGAACTGTACTACATACATTACAATTCCTCTCTCCCGTAACCTCCGGTCCATACGAATGGCCTGGGTCATGGCCTCTTCCAGGGAACTGGGTGGCATATGAAGGGCCAGCGTGTCCTTGAGATGATCCGATAATCCTCTCTCAAAAAGGCGTCTTAGAGCAGAGTCATTCCAGGACACCTCAACAGACCACCTCCTGAACTCAGAACAATACTGTTCAGCAGTGAGTTCATTCTGAGAGAGACCCATGATCATGTCCTCTGCCACCCTGACCCGGTCTGGTTCATCATAAATCAGTCCCAAAGCCTCAAAGAATCTGTCCACAGACACACGTGCAGGGGCAGAAGCAGGTAGAGAGAAAGCCCACGACTGACGTCCCTCCCGCAATAAGGAAATGATTATCCCCACCCGCTGACTCTCATCACCAGAAGATAGAGGTCTAAGTGAAAACAATAGTTTGAAACTCTCCCTGAAAGTACTGAATTTCTCCCTCTCCCCGGAGAAGGTATCTGGGAGCTTTAATGTAGGTTCAGGAGAGTGCAAAGAAACACCGACAGTGTTAGAGTGCTTACAGTCAGTCTTCAACGATATTACTGTGTTAGAAAGCTCCCTCTGTTGCACAAATACGTCTTGCATCATCAATGCCAAGCTATTCATGTGATCCGCCAAGGTATGGAGCGGATCCATAGCAAACAGAGCAGAGAAAAAAAAAATGCAGAAATCCCTTTAAATGTAGGGGTGAGCTATAATGTCATGCAGCTGTAATGCAGGCTGGTGTGTGCTCCACCTGTAGGTTACAGAGGGGAGAAGGGATTACACACTTCCAGAGTAGGCCTGCACTGCAGCAGCTAAAACCACCACCAGGTGGCAGCAAAAACGTCCAAGACTGAGACAGGAATAATCAGTCACCTGAAGTATCAGAGGTTTCAGCAAGCCCTCTACAGAGCAGAAACACAGGCGCCACCAAGTGGCGGGAGCGTGGTCAGGCAAGCCAAGTCAAAACCATACAGAGGCAGCAGGACAAAAGGAATAAGCAATACACGTGGTCAGGAGAAAGCCAGGAGGTCATCAACGGTCAGAAGCAGATAAGACAAAGACAGAAAGCAGAAGCGAGTCCGAATACAGGCTGAGTCAAAAACCAGAGAATCAAACAGACAAACAGGGAAATGCAGGGAACAGGGCAGACAGAGGGGAACAACAGACACGGGACAAGTCAGGGATAACAGCAGGACAAATCAAGGGTTACCAGTCAGGTTCACAAGCCGAAGGTAGCAGTATAGCTCACACTGCTAGCAGGATGTGTGAGAGCTAAATAGCCAACCTGAACCCAGAATGAGGCAGAGCAAAGTTAACCCTTGACATGATCCGCCCGGACCAAGGGCAGACAGGACTAAACCCTGGAACGGATCATGACAAGAGCGTAGTTGAATCGGGGACATTTGTTCTTCCAAAGTAAGCCAGGGTTTCTCTCCAGTCTTCCTGACCCACTCCACCGCCCTAGATAGGACAGCAGCTAAATAATAAGTATGGATGTTGGGGGCTCCCATGCCACCTTTCCTCCTAGGCAATGAAAGTTTGTGGGAGTTAAGTCTTGATCTGTGCTTATTCCATATATATTTAAAGAAAGAACAATTACCTGGGTCAAGAACATCCTGGGTAGTTCTATAGGTAGCATTTGAAATAGGTAAATTAATTTAGGTAGAAGAATGCTTTTGATTAAATTTTTTCTTCCATCCAAGAGAGATAGGGGGCCTTCCACGTTTTAGTTTGATCTGTTACTAAAGTGAGTAGTGGTTTATAATTTAGGTTAAATAGATCCTTATAGGATGGGCTAATTTTGATACCAAGGTATTTTATAAAATTACCCGGCCAGTGAAAGGGAAATTGTAGCTTAAAGCCGTTTATAGTACTAGCAGGTATATTTATTCCCAGCGCTTCGGACTTAGATGGGTTTATCTTGAAATTAGACAAGGAGCCATATGTCTCCAGGATCCGCATGAGAGCCGGTATACCTTTGTGAGGACAAGTCATAGTGATTAGTAAATCGTCAGCGAAGGCCATGGTTTTATGAGTTATTCCCTGTACTCTCACACCCTCTATATCTTTACACATATTGATAGCCTTGATTAGGGGTTCCATCGCCACTATAAATAACAGAGGGCACCCCTGTCTTGTACCGTTATGAATCGTAAAAGACTTGGTGAGGGTATTGTTAAATTTAATTTTAGCCGATGGGTGAGAGTACATTTGTAATATGGCCGCTATTAGTAGGGAAGGAAAATTAAAACTATTGAGGATTTCCGTAGGAAGATCCAATCCACTCTGTCAAACGCCTTCTCTGCATCAGTGCCAAGAAGCACAAGAGGCGTCTTATGAAGGCTAGAATATTGCATTAAATGAAGGACTCTCCAAGCATTTTCCTTACCCTCCCTACCCCTAATGAAGCCGGTTTGATCTGGAGAAATCAAATTTGGC
This sequence comes from Oophaga sylvatica, assembly GCA_033576555.1. NCBI lineage: Eukaryota > Metazoa > Chordata > Amphibia > Anura > Dendrobatidae > Oophaga > Oophaga sylvatica. The sequence goes on along the minus strand of JARQOD010000004.1, from coordinate 64,529,718 downwards.
AAGTAATTTGCTATGCGTTTTGCCAGTATGCTGGCATAAATTCTCAGACCCACATTCAAAAGGGAGATAGGTCTGTAATTGCTACAGAGTTTTGGATCCTTGCCCTCTTTGTGCCCTCCCCCTCTTATGAGCCTCCAGTGATTGAGGGGGAAAGGGGGAGCCCCGAAGCACTGCATTACATAAATCGAGAAAGTGAGGTTCGAGGGTCTCGGAAAAAGTTTTATAATATATAGCGGGAAGTCCATCAGGACCAGGAGTGTTATGTTTCGGTAGCTGAGGAGTGCAGGTAAAAAAGGCAATACACCAGAGCAGTTGGAATCTATGAGATTGCAGTACCCTGACTAACCACCACAACTAGAGGCAGCCGTGGAGCGTTCCTACGTTGGTCCTAGACGCCTCGTCACAGCCTGAGAAACTAACTACACCTAAAGATAGAAATAGGAAAGCTATCTGCCCCGGAGCAGAACCCCAAAGATAATAGAAAGCCCCAAACAAGTAATGGCGGTTAGACAAGATGAAATACTGACACAGAAAGAAAATAGTATGAGCAAACGCTGGGGCCCAAACTAACTAAATAGAAAAGGATAGGAAGGGTACTTACTGCAATCCCAGAAAACCCTGAAAAGCACCAACTCTACTAATTTCAAAAACACCTGAGATCACACGACCTCTACCACCTAAATTAGTTCTCTGGTGTAACAAAATCAAAACAGCAGCCACTGAAAAAACTGGAAAAAGCAAAAGTACAAACATCAGTGGCTGAACCAAACTGAGAGGGCAAAAGCCCCCGGAGGGGACCAGAAGGCCCCACAGAAGTGCAGGAAAAAATGCAAAAATATAGCACAAAAACAAAAAGAAGAAAATGTCTTATCTGATAGCAGGAGATGCAGACACGACACAGCAGGCTACAAGGGAAACAGGAATGAAGGATTCAGACCAGAACAATTGATCACCGGCAACCCTGATGGGAAGGTGACTCCCTTATATAAGACCAGTCAGTAACACCTGATTCCCAGTCCTCACAATCTTCACTGGACAGACCAGCACCGCTTGTAACCACCAGAGGAAGCCTCTGCTCAGAACTCATCTCAAACCCATTCACAACAGTACCCCCCCTTGAGGAGGGGTCACCGAACCCTCATTTGAGCAACCAGGTCGGTCAGGATGAGTTCTATGATACGCACGGATAAGTCTCCTAGCATGGATGTCCGAAGCAAACACCCAAGAATTGTCTTCCTGACCATAACCTCTCCATTTAACCAAATACTGGAGTTTCCGTCTAGAAAAACGAGAATCTAATATTTTCTCAACCACATACTCCAGATTGCCCTCAACCAAAACAGGGTCAGGAGGCACAGCAGCAGGAACCACTGGCTCAACAAACCTCTTCAACAAGGACTTGTGGAACACGTTATGGATCTTAAATGTCCCTGGAAGAAGCAAACGAAAAGAAACAGGATTAATAATCTCCATGATCTTATAAGGTCCAATGAACCTAGGCTTAAATTTAGGAGATGCCACTCTCATAGAAATATTCTTTGAGGACAACCAGACCAAGTCCCCCACTTTAAACTGAGGACCATCAGTCCTATGCCGGTTAGCAAACCGCTGGGCCTTCTCCTGAGAGAGGGACAACCTCTCCACTACCTGGTCCCAAATCTGTTGCATACGCTCCACAACAGAGTCAACACCTGGACAGACAGAAGCCTCCGTCTGTCCTGAAGAAAATTGAGGGTGAAACCCAGAATTACAGAAAAACGGAGACATCAAAGTGGCAGAGCTAGCCCTATTATTAAGAGCAAACTCAGCCAAAGGCAAAAAAGAGACCCAGTCATCCTGATCAGCAGACACAAAGCATCTTAGATAAGTCTCCAATGTCTGGTTTGTTCTCTCAGTTTGACCATTGGTCTGAGGATGAAATGCCGAGGAGAAAGACAATTGAACACCCAGTTTAGAACAAAAAGTCCTCCAAAATCTGGAAACAAACTGGACTCCTCTGTCAGACACAATGTTCTCAGGAATGCCGTGTAAACGAACCACGTGCTGAAGGAACAACGGCACCAATTCAGAGGAGGAAGGCAACTTAGGTAATGGCACAAGATGTATCATTTTGGAAAACCTATCACAAATTACCCAGATGGTGGTCATTCTCTGAGAAACAGGAAGGTCGGAAATGAAATCCATAGAGATATGGGTCCATGGTCTCTTGGGCACAGGCAATGGCATCAACAAACCACTAGAGCGAGAGCAAGGCTTGGAGCGAGAGCAAGTCCCGCAGGACTGCACAAATTCCGTGACATCACGAGACAAGGTAGGCCACCAAAAGGACCGACTAACCAAGTCTCTGGTACCAAAATTCCGGGATGCCCAGCCAATGCGGAACAATGAATCTCAGACATCACACTCTTTTTCCACTGGTCCGGGACAAACAATTTTCCAACAGGGCAGCACTCGGGCCTATCCTCCTGACACCCCTCCAGAGCAAGTCTCAAATTGGGTGAGATGGCGGAAAGAACTACACCCTCTTTCAAAATAACAGAAGGATCAGATAACTCAGGAGAGTCCGCAAGGAAACTCCTCGAGAGGGCATCCGCCTTAACATTCTTAGTGCCAGGAAGAAAGGAAACCACAAAATTAAAACGTGTGAAAAACAAGGCCCACCTGGCCTGTCTAGGATTGAGTCGCTTGGCAGATTCCAGATAGACCAGATTCTTATGGTCCGTAAGGACCACCACCTGATGTTTGGCTCCCTCCAGCCAATGTCTCCACTCTTCAAAAGCCCACTTCATGGCCAATAACTCCCGATTACCCACGTCATAATTACGTTCAGTAGGAGAAAATTTTCGAGAGAAAAAGGCACAAGGGTTACTTTTAGAGGTCTCTGGATCTTTTTGGAACAAAACGGCACCTGCCCCAATTTCAGAGGCATCAACCTCCACCTGAAATGGCAGAGAAACATCAGGCTGCCGTAGAACAGGAGCAGAAGTGAATCTCTGCTTAAGTTCCTGAAATGCAGAGACTGCCTCAGGAGGCCAATTCACCACATCAGAACCCTTTCTGGTCAAATCAGTTAATGGTTTAACAATAACCGAGAAATTACCAATAAATTTACGATAAAAATTGGCAAAACCCAAAAATCTCTGAAGAGCCTTTAATGAAGTAGGTTGGACCCAATCACAGATGGCCTGAACCTTGACCGGGTCCATTTCAATAACAGATGGGGACAAAATGAATCCCAGAAATGAGATCCTCTGTACGCCAAAAAGACACTTTGATCCCTTCACATACAGAGCATTCTCTCTCAAAATCTGGAATACAGTTCGAACATGTTTCACATGAGAGTCCCAGTCATTAGAAAAAATCAAGATATCATCCAAATAAACAATCAGAAATTTGTCCACAAAATCCCTGAAAATGTCATTCATGAAGGACTGGAAGACGGAAGGAGCATTAGTGAGCCCAAAGGGCATCACTAGGTACTCAAAATGCCCTTCAGGGGTATTGAATGCCGTCTTCCATTCATCCCGTGCTTAATGCGAATAAGGTTATACGCCCCCCTGAGGTCAAGCTTGGTAAACCAAGTAGCGTTTTTCACCCTGGAAAACAGGTCAGAAATCAAGGGTAACGGGTATTGATATTTCACAGTAATATTGTTCAAGAGACGATAATCAATACACGGCCTTAATGAACCATCTTTTTTGGCCACAAAGAAAAAACCGGCACCTAAGGGTGAAGAGGATGGTCTGATATGACCCTTCTCCAATGATTCCTTGATATAAGACCGCATAGCGTCATGTTCAGGTACAGACAAGTTAAAAAGGCGACCTTTAGGGAATTTACTACCCGGCACTAATTCAATAGCGCAGTCATAGCTCCTATGGGGAGGCAAGGATGCAGATTTACTTTCGCTAAACACATCAGAAAAATCAATCAAAAAGTCAGGAACATCCTGGGCCTGGGGGGAGGCAGAAAAAACAGGAGTGTTGGTATTAACACATTGGCAGCCCCAACTGGTTACAGACACAGATTTCCAATCCAAAACAGGATTATGAGACTGTAACCAAGGGAAACCCAGCACGATAATGTCATGCAGATTATACAGAACCAAAAATTTGCAGCACTCCTGGTGATCAGGTTCAACCCTCATTATCACCTGAGTAGAAAACTGGGGTTTATTCTCAGCCAAAGGGGTAGAATCGATCCCCAGTAGGGGAATAGACTTCTGTAGGGGTATCAAGGGAAACCCACAACGTTTAGCAAAATCATAATCCATCAGGTTAATAGCTGCTCCAGAATCAACGAAAGCCTGAGCAGAAAATGAGGACAGAGAGCATATCAGAGTGACAGTCAATAAAAACTTAGTCTGAACAGTACCCAAGACAACTGAGCGTGCAAAACGTCTTCCCCGCTTAGGGCAGACTGAAATAGCATGAGAGGCATCACCACAGTAGAAACATAACCCATTGCGCTTTCGAAACTCATGACGCTGTGCCCCAGACACCACTCTATCACACTGCATGGATTCAGAAGCTGGTTCACAAGGCAACACTATTCCACGCATACTTCTCAGCTCACGCAAACGTCTGTCAATTTGAATCGCTAATGACATAGAATCATTGAGACCAGAGGGGACAGGGAATCCCACCATAACATCCTTTACATTATCTGACAGACCCTTCCGGAAAAGGGCTGCCAAAGCGTCGTCATTCCATTTGGTCAGGACTGCCCACCTACGGAATCTCTGACAGTATAACTCAGCGTCATAAGGCCCCTGATTTAATGCCAACAAGGCTTTTTCAGCTTGATCAGTGACATTAGGCTCATTGTACAATAACCCCAAAGCCTGAAAAAATGCATCAACATCACTCAAAACAGGATCCCCAGGTGTCAGGGAAAAAGCCCAATCCTGAGGATCGCCGCGCAGGAGAGAGATGATAATTTGAACCTGCTGCGCTGCGTTCCCTGAGGACTTAGATTTTAAGGCAAAAAACAATTTACAATTATTTTTGAAATTCTGAAACTTAGCTCGATCCCCTAAAAACAAATCTGGCATGGGAATCCTAGGTTCCACAACAGGCAACCTAGCAAGATATGCAGCAATACTCTGAACCTCAGTGGCAAGCTGATCCACACGGCCAGACAACTGTACAAACTCCATTGAGAGAAAAGATCCTCCCCAGCACCCAGAGATACAGAGGGAAAAAAATGCAACAAACAGAAAAATATCTCTGACAACTCTGACAACCTTTTTTCTTTCACAATATTTTTTCCCTTCTGTGAGTACCATACAATTTTCAATTTTTTACAGGCCGGTGATACTGTTATGTTTCGGTAGCTGAGGAGTGCAGGTAAAAAAGGCAATACACCAGAGCAGTTGGAATCTATGAGATTGCAGTACCCTGACTAACCACCACAACTAGAGGCAGCCGTGGAGCGTTCCTATGTTGGTCCTAGATGCCTCGTCACAGCCTGAGAAACTAACTACACCTAAAGATAGAAATAGGAAAGCTATCTGCCCCGGAGCAGAACCCCAAAGATAATAGAAAGCCCCCAAACAACTAATGGCGGTTAGACAAGATGAAATACTGACACAGAAAGAAAATAGTATGAGCAAACGCTGGGGCCCAAACTAACTAAATAGAAAAGGATAGGAAGGGTACTTACTGCAATCCCAGAAAACCCTGAAAAGCACCAACTCTACTAATTTCAAAAACACCTGAGATCACACGACCTCTACCACCTAAATTAGTTCTCTGGTGTAACAAAATCAAAACAGCAGCCACTGAAAAAACTGGAAAAAGCAAAAGTACAAACATCAGTGGCTGAACCAAACTGAGAGGGCAAAAGCCCCCGGAGGGGACCAGAAGGCCCCCACAGAAGTGCAGGACAAAATGCAAAAATATAGCACAAAAACAAAAAGAAGAAAATGTCTTATCTGATAGCAGGAGATGCAGACACGACACAGCAGGCTACAAGGGAAACAGGAATGAAGGATTCAGACCAGAACAATTGATCACCGCAACCCTGATGGGAAGGTGACTCCCTTATATAAGACCAGTCAGTAACACCTGATTCCCAGTCCTCACAATCTTCACTGGACAGACCAGCACCGCTTGTAACCACCAGAGGAAGCCTCTGCTCAGAACTCATCTCAAACCCATTCACAACACAGGAGCTTTCCCTGCGGGGCTGTTTGCCAGAGTGGATCGGATCTCATCCCGAGTAATAGGATTAGAAAGGGATTTTTGTTGTTCTATTGTAAGTTTGGGTAGATTAAGGCTGGATAGGAAGGACTGGATTTCCACCCTTTTTTTTCCTTATCTGAGTAAGACTCATCTGGTTGTAAATTATATAGATTCGAGTAATATTTTAGGAATTCATGTGAGATTTGGTCAGTATCTGATGTTCTATTGCCTCTAGAGGTTTTCAGAGAGTGAATATAAGTCTTGGCTTGTCTTACTTTAATTAGGGACATCATAAGCCTGGAGGCCTTATCGCCGTGAACATACATACAATTTCTCCAACTGAGATATTGTTTTGAGGACTGCTTATTCAGCAGATCTTTTAATTGTAAGCGTTTGGCTGTCAGAGCTTCCAGACTTTGACGCAACAAAGTTCTTTTATGTTGTGTTTCTAAATTCACTATCTCTTTATAAAGGTCTCGTATTGTCTTTTTGCGCTGTTTGTTGAGGTGTGAAGCGATGGAAATCAATTCGCCCCTGATCACCGCTTTATGGGTCTCCCACAGTATCGGAAAGCTCACCTCCAAAGTGGTATTGTTCTTGAAAAAGTCTATTAAAGTATTACATATTCGTTGTTTATTAATGTCTGAAGTTAGGATTGAGTCGTTTAGTCTCCATGAGCGATATACTGAGTAAGGTTTTGAAGTTGAGAAGTGTATTGAACAGCATGTCCACGCTCAACTTTCCTCCCATCTCTCATCTAACTTTCTCCTTCACAACCTCCAATCTGGCTTCCGCCCCCACCACTCCACTGAAACTGCCTTGACCAAAATTACTAACGACTTACAGCCAAAGCTAACAGACAGTTCTCCATCCTCCTCCTCCTTGACCTGTCCTCTGCCTTTGACACAGTCGACCACTGCCTACTGCTACAGATTCTTTCTTCCCATGGCATCAAAGACCTTGCCCTGTCCTGGATCGCCACTTACCTTTCCGACTGCACATTCAGCGTCTCCCACTCCCACACTACCTCCTCATCCCGCCCTCTCTCTTTTGGAGTCCCTAAGGCTCTGTCCTGGGGCCCCTACTTTTTTCCATCTATACCCTTGGCCTAGGACAACTCATAAAGTCCCATGGCTTCCATTACCACCTGTATGCGGACGACACTCAGATCTACCTCTCTCGCCCAGATGTCACCTCTCTGCTGTCCAGAATCCTGGAGTGTCTATCAGCCAAATCCTCCTTTTTCACCTCTCGCTTCCTAAAACTCAATGTAGACAAAACTGAACTCATCATCTTTCCTCCACCCCACATATCTTCCCTACCCGATCTATCTATTATGGTAAATGGCATCACGATCTCTCCCGCACCTGAAATCCGCTGCCTCGGAGTAACTCTCGACTCTGTCCTGCCCTTCAAACCACACATCCAAACTCTTGCCACCTACTGTCGCCTCCAACTTAAAAACATTTCCAGAATCCGTCCCTTACTCAGCCCTCAATCTACTAAAACTCTTGTGCATGCCCTCATCATATCCCGCCTCGATTACTGCAACACCCTCCTCTGTGGCCTCCCCGTCAACTCTCTTGCACCACTCCAGTCTGTCCTCAACTCTGCTGCCCGACTAATCCACCTCTCCCCTCGCTACTCCCCTGCTTCTCCCCTCTGCAAATCCCTCCACTGGCTCCCAATTCCCCAACGAATCCAGTTCAAACTACTAACACTGGCCTACAAAGCCGTCCACAACCTGTCCCCTCCCTATATCTCTGAACTAATCTCCCAATATCTTCCTTCACGTAATCTTCGATCCTCCCAAGACCTCCTACTATCCTCCACACTTATTCGTTCCTCACACAACCACCTCCAAGATTTCTCCCGAATATCCCTCATCCTCTGGAATTCCACGCCTCAACATTTACGATTATCCACCACCCTTGGATCCTTCAGACGGAACCTGAAAACCCATCTCTTCAGGAAAGCCTACAGCCTGCAATAACCATTCCACCTCGCCGCCACCACCCAAGCTGCCGCCTCGCCGCCACCACCATCAGAGCTGCCGCACCCTGACCTTCTGTTTCTTCCCCATTATCCCTTAGAATGTAAGTCTGCAAGGACAGGGTCCTCTCCCCTCTGTACCAGTCTGTCATTGTAAATTTGTTTACTGTAAATGATATCTATAACTTTGTATGTAACCCCTTCTCATGTACAGCACCATGGAATTAATGGCGCTATATAAAATAATAATAATAATAATAACAGTACTGAGACTATTGAGTGGTCAGAGTGTATTGATAGGAGTATCTCTGCTTCAGAAAGATTTGGTATCAGAGACCTTGATAGAAAAATGTAATCAATTCTGTGGTAGGAATTGTGAGGGTGGGAAAAAAAGGTGTAGTCGAGATCATTAGGGTGTACATGCCGCCATCCATCAGCCAATGAAAGATTATGAAGAGATCTCTTTATCCTGATAATATTTTGATATGAAATCTGGCATTTCTTTGTGGATGAGTCCAATATGGGGTCCAGAGGTATATTGAGATCTCCTCCAATAATTGGGATACCCTCTAAGAAAGTACGAAACTGGTTTAATTTGGAGGTAATCCATTTAATTTGTTTCTTGTTAGGAGCATATAGGTTGCCGATAGTAACTAACGTTCCCGCTAGAAGACCTTTTATGAAAATATATCTTCCGTCAGTGTCAGCCAATAAGTCAGTTAGCAGAAATGGCGTATTTTTATCAAACGCGATTGACACTCCCCTAGAACCTCTCTGGGGAGATGTGGCATGATACCACTGGTTATAATGGGATTTATCAAAGGAGAGAAGTTTATTGATTTGGAAATGGGTTTCTTGTAAAAGAAGAATATTGAAGCTATCTTTTCTGAACCAATTCAATGTCTGTGCCCTTGGGATAGGTGAGTTTAAACCCCGCGTATTGAAGTTTGCTAGTTTAAAATTACCTTGAATAGTCTCCATAGAGAATGTGGTGTGTGTGCGGACCTTTAATTTGCAATGTTATCAAGCCGGACCAAGGAGGTAAGGGGAGGGATGGTGTCAAAGAACACTTGCAGAATTGGGATGTTAGAACTATCATAACATGGGTGGTACACCAGTCTCGAATATTAACGAAAACCATAATAATATAAACAATTAACAGCAATAAGGGGGGGAGTAAGTGCAATGGTGCCAGTATCACGGGTCCCATGGATAGGCAATCTGATCCTTTCCCAACAGGCCATGCCCGTCCACTCACCCAGGGATAGGGGAAAGACAAGATGGATCGGGCAAGCCCCCAGGGAGAGGGGGTAACAGTTTATAAGTGTAAGCTACACTCAACTCACGGTTAAAGTCATTGGTAACTGTCAAAGGCAAACAGCTGATGATGCAATTTTGCATTCCTTCCTGAAAAAAAACAACAACATTAAACACAGGTAAACAAAGCAGTTAGATATGACGGAGTCTAGGCAGTCCCGCCATTACTGATCAGCATGGCCTGGAAAGAAGAGAAAAAACAAAACTGTGGCCCGGACGTCTCCCGGCCCTAGTCCAGTGCATCATCCGGTCTCTTCATCTGGAAGTGCAGATTGAAGCTTTGCTGCTTTGCGTCGGTTTCGATTGGGTTTCTATTGGACCAAGTTCCAAGGCGCAGGTGGAGTCAGAGGTTGCAAGGAAGGTGATGAATGATACGTCTCCAGATCTGGGTATTTCTCCAGAGAGATATCCAGCTCTTTACATGCCTCCTGAATCTCTGCCGAGGTCCTGGCCTGGATACGTCTATCTTTGGAAGTTATTTGCGATGCCAAATGGGTATAACCAACGATATTGGCATTGGTTGCGATGCAAGGCTTCTGTAAAAGGTTTCAATATACGTCTCTTGTTTAGTGTCGATGCCGCTAGGTCTTGGATAATCAATATTGAAGAAGCTTCTAATAAAATATTTTCCGCTTCCCTTGATCGTCTTATAATTAAATCTTTAGTGCGATAGTCCAAAAAACGGCAGATGACGTCTTGTGGAGGGTCTCCTGGTTTAGGACGTGGTTTTAACGACCTGTGGGCTCTCACTAGCTCCAAGTGTGTAGGGTCATCTTGAGACAGTAGATTAGAAAATATTCCTCTCAGAGTAGCGGGCAATGCTTCAACCGCAACTGTTTCAGGGATGCCTTTTATCCGTAGGTTGTTTCTTCTTTCTCTATTCTCATGGTCCTCAAGAATAGAATACATTTGGTTAATATGATCTCCCTGACTATGTGAGCATGCTACAACTTCATTGGTTTGCTGAATTATGGTGGAATTAGAAGCTTCCAGTGAGTCCACCCTGTGGCCTATTTGTGAAATTTCTTGCTTGATGTCAGATAAATCTTTAACCACCGGTTCTAGAGATTTAGCTAGAATTCTTTTTATGAAGGATCTGGATACTGGTTGATCCCCTGCAATTCTGCTTTCTTCCATTTCACTTTCTATTTCAGAGTCAGAGTTACTAGGAGAATGTGAATCCATAAGCTCTGAGGGTTTGGACTTTGATGTAGCAGCTTTTGTTTGCTTTTGTAAAGAAACATTCATGCGTCAGGGAAACATTAGATCTAGGAAAAGCTCCTGAGGCGGATTTGCCAATCTTGACCATTGTAAAACGTATAAATTTAGCCTTGCCACGTAGTTATCTTGGCACCAGTCACATTCCCCCCTTGGATATATTCAGATCATAAAGAGTTACATTTTTGAGGAGTGGGTAATCAAATGAGTCCTTTTATTTTGAGATAATTTTTGGGTGCAATTCTTTAAAAGACCACCAGATGCCGCTGTTGTCTCAGCAATAAATCAGACTATAGGTAAAAATACCGTGAGTCTTTAATCCTATCTCTGTCAGTTATGGGGTCCAAACTTGCAGAGAAAAACGACCCAAATCAAGGAAAGCCGACGGTGGTCGCAAGGGGAGCACTGGGGCGAATCACCACGCTTCACAACAGCAGGTGTGTGTTTTGTACTGCACACCTGCGGCCCTTGGTCTAACAAATTGATTAACTTATCAAGGGAGATGGATATCATTCAGACTGTATTGCAAAGAACCTCTCCAGTCTCCACCATCTGTAAGTGCAGCAACCAGGATATATTGGCCGTTTTGCTGATGCCTGCACGCTTTCCTGGTCAGGGATGATTATCTAAGCTGCTTCTGGCTTCACACAAAGTATGTAAAAGTCTTATTTAGATGAATATATCAGCGCTTACATTGAGGCAAGGCTCAGTTCTGTTATATAAGAGCAAATATAGTTACTCACTCTCAAGAGGGGAGAGGGAGCGTTCTTCCTGGCTTTAGCTGTATGAAGGCAGCACGGCAGACATCTTGGGCAGCGAGGCTCCCAGCAATATAGTTATCTTCTATGGTAGAAAACTTCGGTTTGCTTGATCCCAGAAGTCTGCTTTTGGTCTCAAAATGCTCCTGGGACTAGTGGTAATAATCCCACAGTGGAACAGGATGAAGTGGAACCCCAAAGACCACTTTTATGTCGCTTTTGAGGGAAGTCTTGTGGGAGCTCCAGACTCCTGCTTCCTCATATTGCAAGAGTTCAGGCCACACCCCCAACAAATACTAGAATAACATTACAAAACTGCAAATTATTGGTTTCCATGAATTTTTCCACAGTGCAAGTGAAAAATTGTTATACATAAATAAAATCACACACAAAAATTATGAAAAACACATGCAATAGTGAAATGTTGAAATAAGAAAATTTAAATTATATATCGAAATAAAACCTTAAAATGTGTATAATAATGACATGATATAATTATATCATGTTATGAAGATGAATGTGAATTCTTCCAAGCAGAATACCTTTATAAAAAAAATTATGTTAAAAAATTCTTAAATTTTTATATATCATTTTGGTGTTTCAATCATTATTACAATTTCCCTTTTTTTTTATTCAAATCCTTATTTCAACATCTTACAACTAGTGAAAACACAATACAAGAATTTATAAATGAATATGAATGTCTCCCATAAAATGGAAAACATTCTTACAGGGCAATATAATCAAGGAACTTTTAATACACTAGAAAAAAAAAAAAACTTGCTGAAATACCTTACAAAATGAATATCAAATATATGTATTATTAAACCATACAAAGTTAACATCTCATTTACCATGCTGTTCCGCAAGCTTTATAAAAAGGATTGTTTCTACGCTGAGAGGAAAAAAAAACAAAAAACACTTTTTTGTCTCATATGAGATCATGGTGAATTAGTTACGGTATAAGGTATAACAAACTAGCCACCAGCTGCACATTTTCACAGGTAAAACACTAGCAATTATTTAATCCATACTCATAGAAAAAGATATATATTTTTTCTCTTTCATACATTTTTAACCCCTTCACCCCCAAGGGTGGTTTGCACGTTAATGACCGGGCCAATTTTTACAATTCTGACCACTGTCTCTTTATGAGGTTATAACTCTGGAACACTTCAACGGATCTGCGCGATTCTGAGACTGTTTTCTCGTGACATATTGTACTTCACGATATTGGTAAAATTTCTTCGATATAACTTGCGTTTATTTTTGAAAAAAATGCAAATATGGCGAAAATTTTGAAAATTTTGCAATTTTCAAACTTTGAATTTTTATTCCCTTAAAACAGAGAAATATGTCACACAAAATAGTTAAGAAATAACATTTCCCACATGTCTACTTTACATCAGCACAATTTTGGAATACAATTTTTTTTTTCTTAGGAAATTATAAGGGTTAAAAGTTGACCAACGATTTCTCATTTTTACAACAAAATTTACAAAGCCATTTTTTTTAGGGACCACCTCATATTTGAAGTCACTTTGAGGGGTCTATATAGCAGAAAATACCCAAAAGTGACACTATTCTAAAAACTGCACCCTCAAGGTACTCAAAAACACATTCAAGAAGTTTATTAACCCTTCAGGTGCTTCACAGGAGCTGAAGCAACGTGGAAGGAAAAAATGAATATTTAACTTTTTAGCCACAAAAATGATCTTTTACAAACTTTTTTTTTATTTTCACAAGGTAAAAGGAGAAAATGGGCAGATAAAGTTGTTGTGCAATTTCTACTGAGTACGCCAATACCCCATAAGTGGGGGAAAACCACTGTCTGTGCGCACAGCAGAGCTCATAAGGGAAGTAGCGCCGTTTGACTTTTTCAAACTAAAATTGGCTGGAGTTGAGATTGGACGCCATGTCGTGTTTGGAGAGCCACTGATGCGCCTAAACAGTGGAAACCCCCCACAAGTGACACCATTTTGGAAACTAGACCACCTAAGGAACTTATCTAGATCTGTTGTGAGCACTTTGAACCCTCAAGTGTTTCACAAAAGTTTATAAATGATTTTTTAGTCCCAAATTTTTGATTTTTCCTAAGGAAATTGGACCCCAAAAGTTGTTGGCCAATTTGTCCTGAGTACGCTGATACCAATATGTGGGGGGGGGAACTGTTTGGGCGCACGGCAGGGCTTGGAAAGGAAGTAGTAACGTTTTGGAATGCAGACGTTGATGGGGGTCATGTTCCGTTTGCAGTGCCCCAGATGAGCCTAAACAGTAGAAACCCCCCACAAGTGACCACATTTTGGAAACTAGACCCCCTAAGGAACTTATCTAGATCTTTGGTGAGCACTTTGAACCCCCAAGTGCTTCACACAAGTTTATAATGCCCGGGCATGAAAATAAAAAATCCTATTTTTAGTCACTAATTTTTTATTTTCCCAAGGGTAACAGGAGAAATTGGACCACAAAAGTTGTTGTCCAATTATTCCTGAGTACGCTGATACCCGATATGTGGGGGGGAACAACTGTTTGGGCGCACGGCAGAGCTCGGAATGGAAGGAGCACCATTTGACTTTTTCCAACCAAAATTGGCTGGAATTGAGATTGGACGCCATGTTGCATTTGGAGAGCCCCTGATGTGCCTAAACAGTGGAAACCCCCACAAGTGACCCCATTTGGGAAACTAGACCCCCTAAGGAACTTATCTAGATCTTTGGTCAGCAATTTGAACCCCCAAGTGCTTCACACAAGTTTATAACGTAGAGCCGTAAAATTAAAAAATCATATTTTTCCCACAAAAATGATCTTTTCACCCCAATTTTTATTTTCCCAAGGGTAACAAGACTCCAAAAGTTATTGTGCAATTTGTCCTGAGTACGCTGATACCCCATATGTGGGGGTAAACCACTGTTTGGGTGCATGGCAGAGTTTGGAAGGGAAGGAGTGCCGTTTGATTTTTTCAGTGGAAACCCCCACAAATGACACCATTTTGGAAACTAGACCCCTCAAGGAACTTATCTAGATGTGTGGTGAGCACTTTGAACCCCCAAGTGCTTCACAGAAGTTTATAACGTACAGCCGTAAAATAATTTTTTTTTTTTTTTTTTACAAAAATGATTTTTTTCGTCCCCAATATTTTATTTTCACAAGGGTAACAGGAGAAATTGGACCCCAAAAGTTGTTGTCCAATTTGTCCTGAGTACGCTGATACCCAATATGTGGGAGAAAACTACTGTATGGGTACACGTTGGGGCTCGGAAGGGAAGTAGTGACGTTTTGGATTGCAGACTTTGATGGAATGCTCTGGGGGCGTCATGTCGCATTTGGAGAGCCCCTGATGCACCTAAACAGTGAAAACCCCCACAAGTGACCCCATTTTGGAAAATAGACCCCATAAGGAACTTATCTAGATGTGTGGTGAGCGCTATGAAGCCCCAAGTGCTTCACAGAAGTTTATAACGTACAGTCGTAAAAACAAAAAAAATCATTTTTTTAAAAAATAATGATATTTTTGCCCCCAGTTTTTTATTTTCCCAAGGGTAACAGAAGAAATAGGACATATTGCACAATAACTCTTAGGGTCCAGAGTACGCTGATACCCCATGTGGGAGTAAACTACTGTTTGGGCGCATGGCAGAGGTCAGAAGGGAAGGAGCACCGTTTGACTTTTTCAACGCAGAATTGGCTGGAATTGAGATCAGACGTCATATCACATTTGGAGAGCCCCTGATGTTCCTAAACAGCGGAAACCCCCCAATTCTAACTCCAACCCTAACCCCAACACACCCTAACCCTAGTCCCAACCCTAACCACAAACCTAACCCTAACACACCCCTATCCCTAATCCCAACCATAACCCTAATACTAACTTTAGCGCCAACCCAACCCTAACTTTAGCCGCAACCCTAACCTTAACCATAACCCTAATGGGAAAATGGAAATAAATAAATTTTTTAATTTTATTATTTTTCCCTAACTAAGGGGGTGATAAAGGGGGGTTTGATTTACTATTTATAGCGGGTTTTTATGATTGGCAGCTGTCACGCTAAAAGACGCTTTTTATTGCAAAAAATAGTTTTTTGCATCGCCACATTTTGAGAGCTATAATTTTTGCATATTTTGGCCCACAGAGTCATGTGAGGTCTTATTTTTTGCGGTACGAGTTGACGTTTTTATTGGTACCATTTTTGAGCACGTGACATTTTTTGATCGCTTTTTATTTAGATTTTTGGGAGGTTAGAATGAACAAAAATCAGCAATTCATGAATTTCTTTTGGGGGAGGCGTTTATACCGTTCCGCGTGTGGTAAAATTGATAAAGCAGTTTTATTCTTCGGGTCATTACGATTACAGCGATACCTCATTTATATCATTTTTTTTATGTTTTGGCGCTTTTATGGAATAAAAACAATTTTATATAAAAAATAATTATTTTTGCATCGCTTTATTCTGCGAGCTATAACTTTTTTATTTTTTCGTTGATGATGCTGTATGATGACTCGTTTTTTGCGGGACAAGATGACGTTTTCAGCGGTACCATGTTTATTTATATCGGTCTTTTTGATCGCGTATTATTCCACTTTTTGTTCAGCGGTATGATGATAAAGCACTGATTTTTTGCTTTGTTTTTATTTTATTTTTTTTAAGGGGTTCACAAAAGGGGTTAACTAGTGGGACAGTTTTATAGGGGGGGTCGTTACGGACGCGGCGATACCAAATATGTTACTTTTATTGTTTTATTTTTTTTATTTACAGGAAGAAATGAATTTATTGGGGAATTTTTTTTTTTTTTTTTTTTTATTTTGGAATTTTTTTTTTACACGTTTATTTTTATTTTTTTTACTTTTTTACATTGTCCCAGGGTGGGACATCACTGTAAAATGTCAGATCGCTGGTCTCACAGTGTGCACAGCACTCTGTGAGACCAGCGATCTCACAGGCAGCGCTGCAGGCTTCTCAGTGCCTGCTCTCAGCAGGCACTGAGGAAGCCGCCTCCCTCCAGGACCCCGGCGCCATCTTGGATCCGGGTCCTGGGAGGGAGGAAGCCCTCAGAACAGCGCGATCACATCGCGCTGTTCTGAGGGTCTCAGGGGGGCGCGCTGGGAGCCCCCACCCTGCGCGATGCTCCCCTGTGCCCACAGTACACCGCGATCATGTTTGATCGTGGTGTGCAAGGGGTTAATGTGCCGGGAGCGGTCCGTGACCGCTCCTGGCACACAGTCCCGGGTGTCAGCTGTGATAATCAGCTGACACCCGGCGGCGATTAGCTGCGCTCCCCCGGGAGTGCAGCTAATCGCTATGACGTACTATCCCGTCCATGGTCAGATTGTCACGGGTTTTATGGACGGGATAGTACGTCAGATGTCAGAGAGGGGTTAATCAACTTTCGGAGAAGTTAGTGTTAAAAGGTGTTAAATTAGTTTAAGTGTTACATATGAATCTGATACACAATTACATCATAAATAATTAAATAGCATACCACTGTCTTAAACAATGTGCATCGTGTATTAATAAAACATTCACACAATATGTGCTACACAGAAATAAAATAAAAAGTGTATAATTATATGCAAAATTAGATCTATTATTCCCTACATAATCTATTAATCCTAATGTAACATAATATCCTTTCGCAAATTTATTCCCTTAGGTGTACGTGTGTCCAAGCGGAATATCCATCAAGCTTCTCTGTGCCGCAGTGTTTTCTCAAAATCCCCTCCTCTCCTCCTATTTTTGATTTTTTTCAATTATATAGAACTTAAGCGTGCTAGTGTTACCTTTATGAATTTTTACAAAGTGTTTTCCAGCTTGTGACATATGTGCAGATAGATAGTTTTTCTTAGGCCGGAGTCACACTACCGTATAATACGGACGAGTGCTAAGCGATAAAAACTTGCATAGCACTCGGAGCAACCTAAATCTATGGGGCAGCTCTCATCATCCGTCTTTTTTCTCCTCCATATTATACGTGCGAGAGAAATCGCAGCATACTGTGATTGTCCGCGTATCTCGGCCGAGTCTCGCCAATGCAAATCTATGGGTGCGAGAAGAAAAAAAACGGATTACACACGGACCATGCGTGTGACTTGCGATAAATACGCTGGCATTGGCCAGGTGACATGAAATTGCCTCAGCCATTATTCAGGAAGCTTTGGCATGCTAATTAGCCTGGGAAGTTCTAGAATAAGCCACTATCACGCCTCCACGGAGTACAGCAAGATGGAAAGGCAAATTAATGTAGAGCTTCTGATCATTCTGGTGCAGGAGAGGCCAGAAATTTGGGATGTACATGATGCACATTATGCCGACCGTGCTCTCAAGGAGACGTCATGGAAGCGGATCCATGGGCGTACCCACCGTGGGGCAGGGGGGGGCCGTTGCCCCCCCTAGGAGCAGGGGCGCGCCGTGCCAAGATGAGGCCATCGCATCAGCCGGCCCTTTAAAAGGTGCTTCTGGGCTGGCTGCGACTCACATACTAGACTGTATGGGCTCTTTCCAGCGGTGTGACATCGTTCCCGGGGGCGTGTTCTGCAAAGCCAGGAAGAGAAGCCGTGTGCTTGCTGCAGGAGGGAAATCTGAGGTCAGTCAGAGTCCTCAGTGACATAGGAGGATTTATTAATTAATGGGTTGATGTCTCCTTATCTACAATAATATATACCTAACAGGAGCCTGTACAGTCTATATCTACAGTAATATATACCTGACAGGAGCCTGTACAGTCTATATCTACAGTAATATATACCTGACAGGAGCCCGTACAGTCTATATCTACTGTAATATAATACCTGACAGGAGCCCGTACAGTCTATATCTTCAGTAATATACTGTATATCTGACATACAGAGGCTGGGCTGGGGCTGATGTATATACAGGTGCTGGTCTGGGGCACATTATTAAAAGAAGGAGACAATGATGGGGCATATTACTACAAGAAGGGGACAATGATGGGGCATATTTCAGGGTGGAATCTACTTGCATTCCATGCTTAAATCTATCTATCTATCTATCTATCTATCTATCTATCTATCTATCATAAAAAGAAGAAAATTAGAGCAGCACAAAGAAAGAGTCCTGGTGCAGAGCCCCCCAGGCAAATACCAAACATCAATTATAGAAATCCAGACAAATTGGAGGCAGCACACCGTTTGTAGTGAATAAAAAGCTGTTTAATAAGACCAAAAGGCGACGTTTTGGTCCAAACAACAGAACCTTTCTCAAGGCTTGAGAAAGGTTTGTGTTGTTTGGACCGAAATGTCGCCTTTTGACCTTATTAAATAGCTTTTTTTTTCACTACAAACTATGTGCTGCCTCCAATTTGTCTGGTTTTCTATCTATCTATCTATCTATCTATCTATCTATCTATCTATCTATCTATCTATCTATCTATCATTCATTTTTTTTTCCCAAAGATCAATCCAATTGCTGTGTTTAGAAAGGGCAGTGTGAATGGCTCAGTGTTCAGTGTGTGATAAACACGCATGAGCTTGAAGTCCCCCTGCTGAACAGAAGAGAAGACTGCAAAGGTAAGCCTAAAATCAATAAATTGTTTACATAATAGGATTGATCATGGTGGTATTTCTCCTTGTATGTGATATTATTGGTCTTGGTATAAGGAATTATGTTGTGTATGGCGTTCATTTTCGTTTTATTCACATTTTTTGTTCTTATATTTTACAACCTGAACGACCATGGCTTGCCCCCCCCTAGTTTTGATCCTGGGTACGCCCATGAGCGGATCTGCCGGCAAATGTTTCCTACCTATAAACAAAGTACACCTGAGGTGCAGCATGAAATGAGTAAGTACCACCTTAAATATAAAAAAAACTTGAATTATTTAAAATCAAGCAACAAATGACCCAAACACCATCATATGTGATGTTATGCTTGCTATCCTGGCTGTTTGCCCGTTTACACTTGTCAAGTAGCATGCCACATTAGGCTGTAACCTACATTTGTCTATACTTACACTGTCATCCTAATGTAAAACCTTTTTTGGGTTACTTTGCAGTGTCTGATGTCATGAGCAGGTGGCGGAGCTGCCGTGACCAGTTCCACAGAGAGCGTCAGAATCGTGCCAGGAGTGGGTCAAAGGGGCACAAAAAGAGAAAATATATCTACTATGATCGCTTAAATTTTCTCGCTCCATTGCTGGATCTTCGTCCGTAAGTCCATGATTCACCACACCACACATTTGCCACATGGCCTTACGGTATGAAATGATTTGTTGTCTTTTCTTTTTCTGAAAAGCAGAATTGAATCAAACATAACTGAGCGGGAGACTGCCTCTGACTAGGAGGTCCACGTCGACACAGTTGGTGAAGGGGAAGAAGAGACTGGACCACGCCCTTCTGTACGAAAGGAGCCAACTCAAGAAGAGGATGACCGTGGGCAGAGTAGCAGCCCAACACTCCCCATTGATACTTCACCACAGCCTGCAGTAGTCTCACGCCGTGGCCGCCGCAGGAGTGAGCTTGCCACCACTGGGACCAAATGCCAAGTGGATACTGGGGTATTGAACTACCTGTCCCGTACTGCCAATGAGGACCGGGAAGAGGCCTATGCATGGAGTCTGGCACGCTACTCCGCACAATCCCCCAAGAAGTGAGGCTGCGGGCCAGAGGTGCACTCCAAATAGTCATAGATGCATGCACCCCACCCAATAACCCCATTCCAAACTTGGCTTACCTTGAAAGATGGCAACTTTCACGGCAAAACCTTCTCTAAATAGCTGGACTACCAGAGGAGACCACAAGATGTGAGAGTGAACCCCTTCCCACACGGACTCCTTCACCACAAATACCTGAAGGCCCAATAAAACACCGGCCACAACATGGCCATTTTATGGCAACAGCTGCACCTCACCAGTATGGCCACTTGACCATACACAGTGTAGGATAGTGGCCACTACATGGGTATGGTCAACATGGACATTCTGAGAGGTATCCACAAATGGGTCCTGCCAATACACATGACTATTATGTTCATCAATACCCAAGTGCTCAGTACCAGCATGTTCCACACCCAGTCCCTTCCATGCTCCATCATGCAGCCTCAGCCACCACTCAGGCTCATGATCAATTAGCCACACAAAGTAGCCAAACTTTGGCTGCTGGTCCACCATCTCCACCTACTAACATAAATTTGTAAAAAATTTTTGTTTAGTTGTTCTTGGTTTTTAGGCTGCTATTTCATATATATTTTTTTATTTTCTTATTTTTTGTATTTTCCAAAAAACTTGTTTGAGGGCCGTTAATAGTGGTAATAAATGCCATATGATATGAATATGGTTAATTTTTCAAAATAACATTATGTAAGTAAACTGAGTCACTTCAATGTGGGTGTTTGTTTGTTTCCACTATATAGATGATGATTTATGTGAATTTTTGAAACACATTTTGAAAACACATCAAACTTCGAAAAACTTAGCATCATTTTATTTAACACACATAAAAAAAAATTATAACATAGACAATGCATTCTCTTGCCACGGAGTATATCCCTCCGGTGAAACAAAATAATTAGTAAAGACATCCCGCACTTTCAGTCCAGAGGGCGGACAATGTGGATGATTTCCATGTGTAGTAGTCAGGATATTACTTGCTTCAGCCACATCATCACAAGCATTTGCACTACAGTCGTGAATTCTTGTGAAGTTGTGAAGTACAACACATGCTTTGATAACCTGATTCACATTTTCTTCACTTAGTTGAATAGCAGACTGCAGAACACTCCATTTGGCACACAGAATGCCAATGGCACACTCCACCACGCGTCGTGCAGGGGATAGGCGGAAATTAAAGATTCAACGCCAGTGGTCCAGGGTTCTACGCATATAGGGTCTGATGAGGTTCCTGGTTAACTGAAAAGCCTTATCACCAATCATGGCGTAAGGCACCGGTTCCAGATTAGCCCCTGGAAGCTGACATGGGGGTGGGGCCGACCCATAATGGAAGAACTGAACACTCGGGAGTCTCCTGTTCTTCCGTAGGCCTCAATATCAACAATTTGAAACATGTATGCGCTGTCGACCAGGGCCAACAGGACTACCAAAAAATATTCTTTGTAATTATAATATTGGGAGCCAAAGTTGGGCGGATTACATTCACGGATGTTCTTCCCATCAAGGGCTCCAATATAGTTAGGAAACTGGTGTGTCTCCTCAAACCTATTGGCAATACGCAGCAAGTCTTGTTGTTGGGGCTCAGGCAGGGCCGGCTCCAGGTTTTTATGGCCCCCGGGCGAAAGAGTCTCAGTGGGCCCCTTTAACACAGACTACGATTCATGATGCACAGATACTGCAGAGAAATATAGGTACAGCACAATGCCAAACACTTCACTTCTTCCATTACATGAGTGATATCTATTGTAAATTGTACAATAGCTCAAAAACTGCCAAATCCTCACAGCGCACAGTACAGACTGGACAGTACAGTCCTCCATACAATATTATGGGCACCACATAGTCCTCCATACAGTATTATGGGCCAAATATAATGCTCCATAAAGAATATTGGACCCATATAAAGCTCCATACAAAATATGGAGCTCTCCTCTGCACTGTGCTGCATTCTGCGCTGTTACGGCTCAGGAAAGGGCGCTGTGCAAAAACTCCCTATCATCATCATCGACTCCCATCATCATCACCTCCCCATCATCATTGCCTCCCCATCATCATCACCTCCCTATCATCATTGCCTCCTCATCATCATTGCTTCCCCATCATCTTCGCCTCCCCATCATCATCGCCTCCCCATCATCATCATCATCGCCTCCCCATCATCATCGCCTCCCCATCATCATCACCTCCCCATCATCATCATCATTGCCTCCAGGCCCCGGCTCACCACCATCACTGCCTCCCCCCCACCACCATCACACATACAGCACCACACACAGACAGCACAGCAGCACACACACACACACATCTCACCTGTCCGGCGTCCGCGCTCTCTCTGCCACACAGCCGGCCGCCGAATGATGACGTCATTCAGCGGCGCTGCTGTGAGAGGAAACGCTGGAGCCCTGCAGGCACCCCTGGAGCCCGTAGCTGCGGCAGCAGAGGCACAGGGAGAGGTGAGTATTGCGCCGGCTGCTGCTGGGGCCCTGAGCAAGCGGGGGGGGCCAGTGGCGGTGCTGGCACCGCTCTCCTCCGCTGACAGGCGCCGGGGTGACCGACGGCGAGTGGGCCCCCCTGCCTGCTCAGGGCCCTGGCACTTGCCCGGGTATGCCGGGTGCTGACGCCGGCCCTGGGCTCAGGCATGACCGATTGATGCAGTCAGGATCAAATTTGTGAGCACGTAGACCGGACAATGCCTGAGATGGTGGATTTGCCAATTAAGAACTCCAGATGTAGTGCCGCATAGGACAGGCAAGTGCCTAGAAAGCTAGAGCAGGGAACATAGCAGAATTAGAACGAGCAGGTAATATAAAAGGCAAAATGATTAACGCTAAAAAAATAAAACATACAAAAAATAAAAAAAAGGAAGGGAAATGTATGTTTCGAAAATACCCACATCAAATACATACGCAACTTAGAGGTTTGGAACATACCTTAAAGTAAAAGGTACTCACAGGTCCTTCACACATCCGGCAGATACCGGATATGGCCCTTACTCCCAGGTCCTACACACTGACCGGTAAATATGACCGCATTCAGCCACACTATAAAAATACTCCCGAACACCTCATACTTGCCTAACGCCCCTGGAAGAATCCACTTGTGCGAAACGGCGCTGTCGGGCGGCCTGGGGAGAAGCATCTCTAACAATCAACACTTCCTGCTCCAGTCCCTCCATAGCGGTCCTTGGCTCTTTTTGTCAGCTACAGGTAATTTCCCATTTGTCCCTCCTTCTTTTCGGTTGGGCCAAACCCTGTATACATTTCTGCCGTGCTCGGGATCGCTTTGCAATAGAGGATTACATGTACACTGCATAATTGCATTCCATATTCGCAATCCTCAGTCCTCTACTTCCCTACATGTGGAATAGGCCTATTCTCTGTATTGCTTACAGCACAGTGTCTGGTCATTTAGCAATTTTGCAATGGCCGAGTTTCTTGACCTCTCTGTAGGATATTCCTTCTCAGTATTGTGGACTTTGGTTGTATTACTTTTCATTATTTTTCCTTGCCTGGAGGTTCTCTGATGCACGGATGCACTTTATTGAATATTAACTGTACATAATAATTTTGATGTTGATGTACTTCTTCCCCCTCATGTTGGAGACCATATTGCCCTGTCTTTTTAATATGATACTATTTTAATTGATTATCAATAAAAATTTGTTTTTTAAATCAACTCTTTACCTCACTTTTTTAATCTTCATGGTACCTGCCATGCTGATTTTTTTGTTTTGACATATTCATTGAAGTGACTTTTGCCTTTTTTGATTAAGGATTCTGGGTATACCTGAAAGTAAGTAGAAGCCACTCCTCTGCCGAAATAGACTTACGCATCACGGCGTCCTTGTACTGTAGGTGATCCCAAGGCACAGAGTCTCAAGAAGAAGATCAAATGTGGCCAGGCTCATCCGAGAAAATTGATAGAATTTGTCTGCATGGCTGCGTTGTGAAGCATACAGACGGTGAAAATGGCATTTAGTCAGCCGTCGCCTCAAAAGTGGTTGGACCCACATTCTTCTCCGCCTCCTCAGATCCACAATCACTGGGTAACGCTCCCCAAAATGCTTGGACAAAACCCAGTGTAAAAGCACCTGCTCAGTGGTGTTATAGGTTAGCCTGTACAAAAATCAGCTCAAGAAATACTCCAGCAAACACTGTCATGCAAAGCTATGAGGAGGGGACTTGTTATTGAGCCAATAAATAGGGTCCCACATTAATTTCTAACCTTTTGCAAGTGTGTGACAAAATCACGCCATACGGATTGCATACGGATGTCACACGGATCCTTATATGCGAGAAAATCGCATCCTCGCATTGAAAACGGATTACATACGGATACAGAGAACATTTGTGCGATTCTCGGCAGACAAAATTGGACCGATTTATTTATACGTTGTGTCAGACTCCGGCCTTAATGTCATTAAGATGTTTCGTGAACCTTACATATGCATGTCTCTTTGTACTCCCAATATATTTTAATTTGCACTGTGTGCATTTAGATTTACAGTTTACAAAAGAACCGGTTTTAAAATGTTCCTTTTTATCTGCATCTCCAAATGAATCACAATTTCTTGCATAAGGACATAATTTGCAATTTCTCCTACCGCACTTAAAAATCCTTTAACCCCTTAACGACCGCCGATACGCCTTTTAACGGCGGTCATTAAGGGTACTTAAACCACAGCGCCATAATTAACGGCGCTGTGGAAAAGTGAATGGCGCCCCCCAGAGGCGCATTTTCTGCAGGGTCTCGGCTACCGGGGGTAGCCGAGACCCCAGAGAACATGAATCGGGTCGGTTTTTACCGACCCGATGTTGCGATCGCCGTTATTAACCCTATAACGGCGATCGCAACAAAAAAAACAAAAAAAATCTGATGTGCCATTTAATTTCTCTGTCCTCTGATGTCATCGGACATCAGAGGACAGAGAAAAAGGGTCCCCGATCCCTCCATTGTGGCCCCCAATCTGCCCCTTGTGGCCCCCAGGCCCACCTGCCTCCTTCGGTGGGCGCCGCCATCTTGAATGGCGAGCGCATGCTCAGTGCGCCCACCGCGATCTGCCGGGGGGTGGGCAATTTTCTCTGGGGTCTCGCTGCCGAGGGTAGCCGAGACCCCAGAGAACATGATCTGGGTCGGTAGTTACCGACCCCGGTGTCGCGATCGCCGTTATACTGAGTATAACAGCGACCGCAAAAAAAAAAAAAAAAATGATTTCTCTCCCCTCTGATGTGATCGCACATCAGAGGGTAGAGAATTAGGGTCCCCAGGTCCCCTGATCCCCCCCTATACCTCCCGGTGTCCTCCGTCCTCTGGCAGGCCCAGGCTCCTGGGTCTTCTTCCTGTAAAAAAAAAAAATGGCGAGCGCATGCGCAGTGCGCCCGCCGAATCTGCCTCTCTCAAAAATTTGGGACTAAAAATCATTTTTGTGGAAAAAAAATTTTTTCACACCCAGGCATTATAAACTTTTGTGAAACATTGGGGGTTCAAAGTGCTCACCAAAGATCTAGATAAGTTCCATAGGGGGTCTAGTTTTCAAAATGGTGTTACTTGTGGGGGGTTTCCACTGTTTAGGCACATCTGGGGCTCTCCAAACATGGCATGGTGTCCAATCTCAATTCCAGCCAATTTTGGTTTGAAAAAGTCAAACGGCGCTGCTTCCCTTCCAAGCCCTGCCGTGCGCCCAAACAGTGGTCCCCCCATATATGGGGTATAAGCGTACTCAGGACAAATTGGACAACAACTTTTGTGGTCTAATTTCTCCTGTTACCCTTGGGAAAATAAAAAATTGGGGACTAAACGATCAGGTTTGTGGAAAAAAATATGATTTTTTTATTTTCACGCCCGGGCGTTATAAACTTCTGTGAAGCACTTGGGGTTCAAAGTGCTCACCACACATGTAGATAAGTTCCTTAGGGGGTCTAGTTTCCAAAATGGGGTCACTTGTGGGGGGTTTCCACTGTTTAGACACATCAGGGCCTCTACAAATGCGACATGGCATCCAGCCAATTCTGCGTTGAAAAAGTCAAACGGCGCTCCTTCCCTTGCGACCTCTGCAATGCGCCCAAAAAGTGGTTTACCCCCACATATAGGCTATCAGCATGCTCAGGACAGATTGCACAAAAACTTTTTTGGTCTTGTTACCCTTGAGAAAATAAAAATTGGGGTGAAAAAATCATTTTTGTGGAAAAAAAAATATTTTTTTTTTCACGGCTCTACGTTATAAACTTGTGTGAAGCACTTGGAGGTTCAAAGTGCTCACCACACATCTAGATAAGTTCCTTAAGGGGTCTTGTTTCCAAAATGGGGTCACTTGTGGGGTGTTTCCACTGTTTAGGCACATCAGGGGCTATCTAAACGCGACATGGCATCCAGCCAATTCTGCGTTGAAAAAGTCAAACGGCGCTCCTTCCCTTGCGACCTCTGCCGTGCGCCCAAAAAATGGTTTACCCCCACATATGGGGTATCGGCGTATTCAGGAGAAATTGCACAACAAATTTTGTGGTTCATTTTTTCTTTTAACACTTGTGAAAATAAAAAAAATTGGTTCCGAAGTAAAGCTTTTGCAAAAAAAGTTAAATGTCAATTTTTTCCTTCCACATTGCTTCAGCTCCTGTGAAGCACCTGAAGGGTTAATAAACTTCTTGAATGTGGTTTTGAGCACCTTGAGGGGTGCAGTTTTTAGAATGGTGTCACATTTGGGAATTTTCTATAATATAGACCCTCAAAGTGACTTCAAATGTGATGTGGTCCCTAAAAAAAAATGGTGTTGTAAAAATGAGAAATCGCTGGTCAAATTTTAACCCTTATAACTTCGTAACAAAAGAAAATTTTGTTCCCAAAATTGTGCTGATGTAAAGTAGACATGTGGGAAATGTTATTTATTAAGAAATTTGTGTGACATATCTCTCTGATTTAAGGGCATAAAAATTTTAAGTTTGAAAATTGCGAAATTTTCAAAATTTTCGCCATATTTCCATTTTTTTCATAAATAAAAGCAAGTCATATAAAAAATTTTTTACCACTAACGTGAAGTACAATATGTCATGAAAAAACAATCTCAGAATCAGCTGGATTCGTTAAAGCGTTCCAGAGTTATATCCTCATAAAGTGACAGTGGTCAGAATTGTAAAAATTGGCCCGGTCATTAAGCTGCAAAAGGCTCTGTCACTAAGGGGTTAAATGAAAGCCACTGTCCACACATGTTACTACTCTTAGATTTCAAAAGGCTTGGAGATAAAATGTCACCCAGTGACTTAGCCCTTGGTGCCACCAACCTACAGTTGTTACCGTATATACTCATGTATAAGCCGACCCGTGTATAAGCCGACCCCCCTAATTTTGCCACAAAAAACTGGGAAAACTTATTGACTCGCGTATAAGCCTAGGGTGAAAAATGATTATGCCCCATATGATGCTCCACAGATTATGCCCCATATGTTCCACAGTTTATGTCCCCATATGCTCCATATTATGCCCCCATATGTTCCACAGCTTATGCCCCATACGCTCCATATTATGCCCCCATATGCTCCATATTTTGCCCCATATGCTCCATATTATGCCCCATATTATGCCCCATATGTCCACAGCTTATGCCCCCATACGCTCCATATTATGCCCCATATGCTCCATATTTTGCCCCATATGCTCCATATTATGCCCCATATTATGCCCCCATATGTTCCATATTATGCCCCATATGCTCCATATTTTGCCCCATATGCTCCATATTATGCTCCATATTATGCCCCATATTATGCCCCCATATGTTCCAGATTATGCCCCATATGCTGCTGCAAAAAAAATAAAAATAATGACATACTCACCTCTCGTCGCTGGGGGCCAGGTGCCGGGGTCACCGCTCACTCAGAACCCCGGCACCTGTGATATTTACCTGCTGTCCTCTCTGCACCGCAGCGCTGCGTCGTCTTCCTGGTCCTCGGCAGTGAATGATCAGGCAGGGGGCGCGGCGCTCACTAATGACATCATCGCGCCCTCTGCTGATCATTCACCGCCAGAGGAGTCAGACGAGGACGCAACACAGCGGTGGAGAGAAGACAGGTAAATATCGCTGTACTCACCTCTCCGCCGCGCGTCCCTGCAGCTTCTCCCGGCGATCTCTGCAGCGCTTCCTTCCTACAGCGGTCACATGGCACCGCTCATTAAAGTCATGAATATGTGCATATTCATGACTTTAATGAGCGGTGCCATGTGACCGCTGCAGGAAGCAGCCGGAGATCGTGGGAGAAGCAGGGGGGCTGCAGAGACCGCGGCGGCGGAGAGGTGAGTATGATCCGACACCCCCGCTCCTCCTCCCCCGCCGACCCACGTATATGACCCGCGTATAAGCCGAGAGGGGGACTTTCAGCCCTAAAAAATGGGCTGAAAATCTCGGCTTATACATGGGTATAGACGGTATTTAACATACAATACAACTCTTTATCTTCTATTAGTATAGATAAATTATCAAAAAATAATTTCTTTATAGTATGAAACTGCCTGCTATAGCTCAAAACTAGTGATAGTTTTTTGTAAAGTTCGAGTTCGGGGCCGGATATGACGCGAACTTGCGTCCGAACCCTGAAATTAATAGATTATGTAGGGAATAATAGATCTAATTTTGCATATAATTATACACTTTTTATTTTATTTCTGTGTAGCACATATTGTGTGAATGTTTTATTAATACACGACGCACATTGTTTAAGACAATGGTATGTTATTTAATTATTTATGATGTAATTGTGTATCAGATTCATCTGTAAGGCCGGAGTCACACTTGCCATGTGAAAAATCGGTCTGATTCTCTCGGCCGAGAATTGCACCAATGTTCTCCGTATGGTGATCCGTATGTAATCCGTTTGCAATGCGATGATGCGATTTCCTCGCATCTAAGTATCCGTGTGACATCCGTATGGCATCAGTATGCCGTGATTTTATCGCAGACTTGAAAAATGGACATATAATGGATCCATGGCCTGAAAATTACCTGGAAAATGCTTGCGCATTTCTCGCAAATCACACTGATGGTCCGTGTGGTGTGCGATTTTTTTCTCGCACCCATAGACTTGCATTGGCGAGACTTGGCCGATATACGCGTACAATCGCAGCATGCTGCAATTTCACTCACATGTATAATACGGCCGAGACAAAAAAACGGTGATGGGAGCTGCCCCATTGATTAACAGCGGTCCGAGTGCTATGCGATGTTTAATCACATAGCACTCGTCCGTATTTTCCTCTAGTGTGACACCGGCCTAACACTTAATTCAACACCTTTTAACCCTAACTTCTCCAAAAGTTGATAGATAAATAGCACAGTTTTTGTATAGGATGAACACATACGGAATCACCGCGCGTTCAAAAGGGGGCAGCGCATTGGGCGGAGCCGGGTATCTGCTGCGTCCAAAGCGCTGCCATTTTGGAACGTGGAAACATACCCTTAGTGTTTTACCTGTGGAAATGTGCAGCTGGTGGCTAGTTTGTTATACCATATACCTTATAACTAATTCACCATGGTCTCATATAAGACAAAAAAGTGTTTTTTGTGTTGTTTTTTTTTTCCTCTGTGCGTAGAAACAATCCTCTTTATAAAGCCGCCGGAACAGCATGGTAAATGAGATGTTATAGTCTCTTGCAAGCCACGTCTGAAGTAAAGTATGCAATCATGAAGCTTTTTGAGAGCAATGTGGACAAATGTTCAGCTGAGTTTAAAGAGCAGTATTATATGTATGCCATATTACATTTGTGTAATTTAACATTGAAAAACATAGTGTCAACTTTGTATGGTTTAATAATACATATATTTGATATTCATTGCATAAGGTATTTCAGCAAGGTTTTTTTTTTTGCGGCTAGTGTATTAAAAGTTCCTTGATTATGTTGCCCTGTAAGAATGTTTTCCATTTTATGGGAGGCATTCATATTCATTTATAAATGCTTGTATTGTGTTTTCACTTGTAAGGTGTTAAAATAAGCATTTGAAGAAAAAAAGGGAAATTGTAATAATGATTGAAACACCAAAATTATATAAAAATTTAAATAATTTTTTAACACAATTTTTTTTTATAATGATATTCTGCTTGAAAGAATTCAGAACATGGTATAATTATATCATGTCATTATTATACACATTTTGGGGTTTTATTTTGATATATGATTTAAATTTTCTTATTTCACATTTCTCTATTGCATGTGTTTTTCATAATTTTGGTGTGTGATTTTATTTATATATAACAATTTTTTCACTTGCACTGTGGAAAAATTCATGGAAAGTATTTGTTACATCGCTTGCCATACGTAACACCTAGTTGTTAAGTGAATTAAGAACATCTGTATTATACTTTGGAAAAGAATATATAAATGACTGCATGTTATTTGACCACTAGTCATGAGTAAGACTGCTTAGTGCAGTCAAAATGCGTCAACTGGGTCATGTCGACCATGAAAATTTTCTTTTGTACGCGCTATATTTTCTTTTGAAGAATAAAAAGATAAAAAAAAGAAAAATCCAGTCCTGTTAAGCCAGACTCCAATTTTTTTCTATTGTCCTTGATGGGAGGCCAGGGTGAGGCCGGTGTCTGAGCCCCAGGTGGATGAGCATGGAGCAACTGGGTAAGCTGGAATCAAGTTTTTGTTATAGACATACAGAAACTGTGAGGTCACATATGTGTTTCACAATCCTGTAATGTGTAATAACCTCATTGCCTCTCATTCATAATGATACCTGTTCATAACAAGAATGTGACCTCCCTTGTCAGCAGGTTTAACAATTGTTTATGATTTTAAACCACTTCAGAGCATACATACTGACGTTGCATAACTTGAAAAAAAGACATGGGTCAATTAAGTTTAACCTTTCTCTATCTTTTGTTAGATAAATACCATTTGTTGTGACTGACAATCAAAAAGGTAACAATGTTTTGAACTTTTGACTTTCAGGCTCCATATCTCACCATCCACTACAGCTTTGAATGTGAGATGACCACCACTTTTTAGACAATCACCTTGGCTATCTCATACGTAAATTTAACTTGCACCTATTTTTAGCATGGTGAGTTATGCAGATTCTTGTCATGTCACTGCATTGTTACTGTATTGCTCCTGGGGGTGGAAAAATCTTTTCCTTCCTGTATATTACAAAATACAACCTGTTCTCACATTCCTTACTAGCTCAGTGTGTTATTCAGTTGATTCCCAAGCAAAAAGTCACTGGTTCAAATCAAGGAGCAGCCATGAAAAAGCTTTCCCAAGAAAAGAAAAACATCATCCAGCTCATCAATAGCGGTCTCTCGGCCAAGACAATTGATAAACTGCATCATGTGAGTGCCATGATAATTGGAAGAATACAAAATGAAGTCTGTCCATCCATTCAAAAGCAAAGAGGTGGACATCCAGGCAAAAAATCGGAGTCAACAAGTCTCCTCATCCAAAGATCTTTCAGTTTTGGCATGACAAATACGGCAGTGGAGGTGGCTTGTAAGCTTCATAATAGTGAGATCACAGACGTCTAGGCAGCACCGTGTGACACACGTTACATAAGTCTTGGATGGTGGCTGAAAAAAAGGTGAAGAAGTCTTGACTTAATATTGTCATAAGAAACATTGGCTCGAGTTTGCAAACGCGTCCGAAAATTGGACAGTAGGAAGTTTTGGAAACGGGTGATTTGGAGAGATGAGATGAAAGTCAATACACTAGGCTTTGATGGGTGCAAATGGGTCTGGGAGAAACAAAAAAACAAATCCTGAATTGCTGGCTTTTGTTCATTGTGCCTCACAAAAATTTAAATAGAAAGCGATCAAGAAATGTCCTGTGATCGAAAATGATGCCAATAAAAACGTCAACTTGTCCCGCAAAAAACAAGCCTTTATATGACTCGAAATATTAAAAAATCATAGCTATTAAAATATGGCGATAAAATAACTTGTTTTTGTAACAAAAGCCTCTTTTAGTGTGTGACAGCAGCCAAACATGAAAAAAAAAAGATAAATCTGGTATCGCTGTAATCGCACAGACCAGAAAAAATAAAATAGTCAAATCACTTATACCGCACGAGGTACAGCATAAAAAATAAGTGGAACCAATTCTTGACCTACTACTGATTTGTCATTCTATCTCCCAAAGATCACAGTAAGGCTCGGCTCACAGTTATCCTGCACTCTGCGCTGAGCGCTTACACCGGGGTTTCCGTGTAAATCTGTGATTGAGACGGAACCCATGGCGGAAGGTTGCCTTTAGTGAGGCAGATGAACGCTTTCTGGCCTATGATCTGGCATTGTCCATCTTTAGTCATGCATAAAAGCGTCGTCGGCCACAGTTTTGTGCACTTCTTAAAAGAAGGACACCGCTGAGCGGAACCTCTGGCGGGAGATTCCATAATAATGAGGCAGATGGAGGCACTGTGGACGCTGTCTGACCTGTGATCCGGCGGTATTTTAGGTTTGTATAAAAATGCCTTCAGCCACACTGTTTTGCATTTCTGAAAAAAAGGACACCGCACCGCTGAACAGAGGCCAGACGGAGTCCAAAGTAACTCTGCCGTCTCATTATAGTGCAAGGATCCCTCGGGGGTTTCATCTGAATCAAGTCACTTAGAGATTTAGATGGAAACCCTGTTGTAATTGCTCAGTATAGAGTGCAGAATAAATCTGATTCCAAACATTATGTAAAATGTTCCCAGTAAAAGCTTCAACTAAATCCACAAAAAAAGCAAGTCCCTGCTCAGGTCCGTCATCTGTTAAAGGGAACCTGTCAGCAGGATTGTGCACAGTAACCTAGACACAGTATCAGTTTTTCGCCATTATACTGATTAAAATTATACCTTGCTTGATGAAATCCATCTTGTGGTTGTTCTTTAATCTTCATTTTCAGTTTTTAGTTAATGATATGCCCATGGTGCGGGGTGAACCGGGAGTGGGGGCTCGTTTTGTGCAGGTTTCGGGCGGTGCCATCTTGGAGGAAGAATTATTTTTCTTCTCCAGTGAGATGGCACCACCAGCGCATTTGCAGTAGCAGCTATTGGATCACAGCTATATACACCGATAAATGCAGATATAGAAATATGCTAATTAGGCACTTCCAAATCAATAATAAATCCAAAAAAGCAAGGAAGCATAATATGCCATAAAAGGTTAATTTTTATTGTAAACAAAAAAATCAGCAAAAATGCATAAAGATTAAAAAGTAGGGACAATAATACAAATATAACCGCTAACAAATCAGGATATAATAAATACTAATAGTATATTGCACATATAGCTATGGAGATTAGATTATTAACTCTTTTTATAAAAAAGAGATATATAAATAAATATCTCTCAAAATAAGCAAGTGCTTAAAATGAATAATTAAACAAGTGTACCAGCAAGTGCTTTAAATGAAAAATTAAACAAATATACCAGCAAGTGCTTAAATGAATGTTTGAACAAATAAATAAGGTGCAGGTGTAAAAAGCATAAACGTAAGTATATAAGATAAATGAGATGAATAACAATTCTCCAAAGCAAATATAAAGTGCTAATGCATAATATAAGTATATACCTGAGAGCGGACACCACCCGACGTACGTTTCGCACTATAGCTTTTCCACAAAAATGATTTTTAGTCCCAAATTTTTGAGAGAGGCAGATTCGGCGGGCGCACTGCGCATGCGCTCGCCATTTTTTTTTTTTACAGGAAGAAGACCCAGGAGCCTGGGGCCTGCCGGAGGACGGAGGACACCGGGAGGTATAGGGGGGGATCAGTGGACCTGGGGACCCTAATTCTCTACCCTCTGATGTGCGATCACATCAGAGGGGAGAGAAATCATTTTTTTTTTTTGCGGTCGCTGTTATACTCAGTATAACGGCGATCGCGACACCGGGGTCGGTAACTACCGACCCAGATCATGTTCTCTGGGGTCTCGGCTACCCTCGGCAGCCGAGACCCCAGAGAAAATTGCCCACCCCCCGGCAGATCGCGGTGGGCGCACTGAGCATGCGCTCGCCATTCAAGATGGCGGCGCCCACCGAAGGAGGCAGGTGGGCCTGGGGGCCACAAGGGGCAGATTGGGGGCCACAATGGAGGGATCGGGGACCCTTTTTCTCTGTCCTCTGATGTCCGATGACATCAGAGGACAGAGAAATTAAATGGCACATCAGATTTTTTTTGTTGCGATCGCCGTTATAGGGTTAATAACGGCGATCGCAACATCGGGTCGGTAAAAACCGACCCGATTCATGTTCTCTGGGGTCTCGGCTTTAAATGAAAAATTAAACAAATATACCAGCAAGTGCTTAAATGAATGTTTGAACAAATAAATAAGGTGCAGGTGTAAAAAGCATAAACGTAAGTATATAAGATAAATGAGATGAATAACAATTCTCCAAAGCAAATATAAAGTGCTAATGCATAATATAAGTATATACCTGAGAGCGGACACCACCGACGTACGTTTCGCACTATAGCTTTAGCTATTATGCATTAGCACTTTATATTTGCTTTGGAGAATTGTTATTCATCTCATTTATCTTATATACTTACGTTTATGCTTTTTACACCTGCACCTTATTTATTTGTTCAAACATTCATTTAAGCACTTGCTGGTATATTTGTTTAATTTTTCATTTAAAGCACTTGCTGGTACACTTGTTTAATTATTCATTTTAAGCACTTGCTTATTTTGAGAGATATTTATTTATATATTCTTTTTTATAAAAGAGTTAATAATCTAATCTCCATAGCTATATGTGCAATATACTATTAGTATTTATTATATCCTGATTTGTTAGCGGTTATATTTGTATTATTGTCCCTACTTTTTAATCTTTATGCATTTTTGCTGATTTTTTTGTTTACAATAAAAATTAACCTTTTATGGCATATTATGCTTCCTTGCTTTTTTGGATTTATATACACCGATAGCTGCTACTGCGCAGGTGCAGCGGGCGCCATTTTCAAATTGATTTTTTTTCTAGCTGAATAACATCAAGAACATGTGTTATTGGGACATGAAACATGCGATTATGCTGCAGAGCAGGTTGCACGGCTGGCACCTGCCTGGAGAAGGTTTTTTTTTTTTTAAGTATGTACATATTCATTATGCAAACTAGCGAGCAGTTCAGTGAGGGATCAGTGACTTGTCAGCAGTTTGCATTATGAATACCTAATCAGAGTACCACATAAAGACCCTCCTCCAGGCCCACCCCACAGCACGGGCATATCATTACCTAAAAAGTGAAAATAAAAATTAAACAACCACAAGACAGATTTCATCAACCAAGGTATAATTTTAATAGGTATAATGGTGCCGACCTGACACTGTCTGTAGGTCACTGTGCACAATACTGCTGATAGGTTCACTTTAACGAAAATATAGGTGGCATACATGTTACTGGTAGCACAAAGGCTCTGGAAAAACGCTATGGCTTCTCGCCCCTGTTGAGACACAGCATTGTATCTTAATTAACCAGACATCTATTTTTAGCAAGCCAGGGAGAATAGACTGTTATTTATATGTTAGCTTTTGAATTTATGTGTTTCTTTCTGGTTGGTCAAGAAAACAAACTTTTGATTGTGCAAGCCTATATTAGTGACTGATAAGTTGTCAATTTATTGTGACATATTGTGCTTTTATCCTTGATGACTAGCGATGTTTGCTGATATGCTGATTATGCATTGTCCATGCCAGATAGTTTGTTGACTTTTTGGCCGGGATCACACATGCAACAAAAACGTCCGATCCTCGCATCTGAAATCCCAGCTCTGGCGCCGGCACTCGGGTATGGAGTGCACGGCTGCATGTATTTTTATGCAGCCACTCACTCCACTCCCGAGTGCCGGCGTCAGAGCTGGGATTTCACATGCGAGCATCGGACGTTTTCGTCACATATGTGATCCCGGCCTTAAAATAGAGGAGGAAAAACTATGCAAATAAATTTCCATTCATCGAAGGACACTTGTTAACCATAAAAAGAGTTCATATGCCTCTGTATAGAGAGACAAAGAGAGACAGAGATTCAGCCAATGAAAAACTTTATTGACAAAAAAAGCAACCCTGGTGAATTTCAGATAATCAAAATTCATCAGAGTTTCGACCTAACAATCGGCCTTTATCAAGAAATATCTGTATTAGAATACAAAGCAAAACAGAAAAATTACATGAATAATTCTATAATGATATCCAATATTATTGATATATACCATGATAGGAATACTGGTAAGTAAAAATAATGTGGAATAGTAATAATAAAAATAATGAAAAATAAGGGGGAATTTTTTTTTTTAAGAAGAAAGAAGGAGGGAAAAAATGAAAAAAAGGAATAAAAGGAAAAAAAAAGAAAAAAGGGCAAAAAATTAAGAAAATGGAAAAATGAAAAAAGAAGAAAAAGCAAAAAAAGGATGAGAAAACTGAAAAACTGAAAAGAATAAAAAAAGGAAGAAAAAGAGAGAAAAAAGGGTTAAAAAAGGGAAAAAAGAGTTAAAAAAGGAAAAAAGAAGGAAAACGAGAGGAATGAAAAGGAAAGGAGCGTAATCAGAAAAGATAAAAAAAAATAATTTTGAATCTGCTCACTACCTCCTGGAGCGCACAGATCCTGCTGTGCGGCAAGTTTTCAGAACTTAGAAAAAATAATAGGTCCAGCGCTGTTTACAGCGCTGGACTTATTTTTTTCTATAATCAGAAAAGAAGTATAAAAAGAGTGAAAAAATGCAGAAATGGAAAGAATAGTAATACAATGAAGATATGAAGATATTACCTGTGAGGAAAAGGGTCTCATAGATTGCAATACAGGAGCGCCAGTGTAAGGAATAAACTAGATACTAGCCAAAAGGAATGAAAAAATAAAATGAGTAACATGCAGTAGTATCACATGTGGATAGGGCCAAATGTGTGATAGAATGCCTACTTGTGAGGCATGTATATAAGAATCATTTACCTGGTAGGTTATGGCGTTACATGAGGTCCTCTTTTGATTAGGTGCTGCAGTGGTGTGTGGAGTATAAGGCATCATATATAGGATGCCGCAAGGTGATGGAAGAATCACTTCCTGTGTCAGCACAAATGAGTGCGGGTGCGCAGGTGCCATGCAAACAACATAGTTTCATTATTACAGGTCGGGAATGCCAATTGCGCATGCGTCGTCCAGGTCCGATGCTGGATGTACTGCGCAAGCATGAGCGCTAGAATGTGTAATGCTAGAATGGAGGAGATGAAAAAAGTCGCATTGAGCAGGTGTGAGCACTAGAAAGTAAAAGAAATGTATTACGCAGGCGCCGGCGCCCGAATGAAGATATGCTAGT
This sequence comes from Oophaga sylvatica, assembly GCA_033576555.1. Lineage (NCBI taxonomy): Eukaryota > Metazoa > Chordata > Amphibia > Anura > Dendrobatidae > Oophaga > Oophaga sylvatica. The sequence continues at coordinate 64,492,352 of JARQOD010000004.1, read as the reverse complement.
GGAGCACCGCCAGGGTAGTGGGGATACTCAGTACCAGGCTGCTTCTTATAGGGGCAGTGTCACGACAGCATTGACCCAGTCCGTGGCCCTGGGTGTCCAGTAAAAGGGGATAAGATGAAAAGGGTTAATAAAGAGTTTGCAATAAAGTGTTCGTGACGCCACCTGTGGTACTCGGCAATAAAGATGTTAACCGACGTCGCAGATTCAGTCCACTGGGGCAGTTGTTGATGCAGCAGAGTTGGTTCAGCACTCCACAGGCAGAGCTATGTCCCAGGGCAGTTAGGATATTAAAGATAATGTTGGAGGTGAATGTGGTGCAGGGCAGGTGACACAGGAAAGATTTAGAAGACACAGCAGAGTGCAGTTTCCTTTACCTTTTACTGAGCAATGCAGGTACAGTCCAGGGCTCAGATTACAGATGGTTCTGGAGTCGGTCAGCCTGAAAGCAATTTGGGAATCTAGTTAGTCACATGGGTTGTGAGGCCTCCTTTCTAACGCTATTCTCTGAGATGCTTGCTGCTGTAAACTCTATTCAAGTTCCTCTCTCTGTCTGCTAGTTAGGTAGAACTCCATTTGCATGTCAGGCAGCTGTAGCCTACTTCAAGGATCGCTCCTGTCTAGCGTCTCCGGCTCACACGTGCTGCTGTGTCCTCGAGTATCAGTTGGGAACAGAGGATCTGCGGTCTTCTGCCCTCCGGATTCTGCTGCTGGGGCTTTAGTACCCACACAGCCTCAGGCTCCTGGGCCTGGTCTCTGGCGCTAAAGTCTGGGGTGAGCTCAGCTACAGCCCCTAACCACAGGACCTCTCCACACATTCTCTCTCCACCGTGTTCAGGCTCTAACTAACTCCTAACTTCCTGCTTCTGACCAGAGTGCAGCTCCCCTCAAGTCGGGTTAGAGCTCCCCCTGTTGGCCTGGAGGAGGAACTGTGTTGTATGCTGAAACTACCTGCTAAGGGGATCCCTTCTTTGCTTCCAGGCATGACATCACTCCCCCCTGGAGGGAGGCAAGGATATTGTGGCAACCGAACTCCTGGGTTGCCACACTAGATTGTAGGTGGGGATGGAAGGAAAGTATGAGGGCTGTAATGGGGACAGGTGAGGCAGAAAGGAAAAAAGGGAGAAATGGCAGAATTAAATATCATAGCGGGGATAAGTCTATTACTGATTGCTAAATGAACCTTAAAAAAGAGAAAGAAGTGGGTAATTGATTTATGAACAGATAAATATTAAAAATTAAAGATTAAAAATGAGGGAAAACGGGAAGGTAAAAAAATAGAGAACATAGGAAATTATTCACAACTGATAAAAATAATAATGAAAATAAAAAATAATAAAATAGAAAAAAATGAAAAAATAGAAAAATGATACAAACTAAAAAATAAGAAAAAAATAAATGAAAAATAAAATATAATAAATGATGAATAATAAAAATTAAAATTAAGGATGTAAAAATGAAAAAAGGAAAACAATAAATCATAAAATAAGGGAAAAGAGAGGGAGGGAGGGGTTCACGCTATATACCTGTCATGGTGTATAGGGGAATCTAAGAAAAAAATGAAAAGAAGAAAATATTAGAAGTAGAACACAATTTTTTAGTTCTATGACATAAAACTTAATAAGGATCTTAATAGAGACATTCCTATGAAGTGATTTAAACATATAAAGGAGAATATAAAAGAATTACATGTACACCACCACATATGCATATACATATATATATATATATATATATATCCTCATATACGTACCCATAGCCTCTGAGTACGTCAAATAAATGATGGTAGGGCCAACGTCAATAGTGAATTTCATATTCTCTGTTCAAGCCTAAAGGTGATCATGTCTGGAGGACATGAATCCAGTATGACTCTTTCTTTAATTTTTTTAACCTGATCACCACCTCTTCTACTTGCTGGAAAATGGTCAATGATCTGATATTTAAGTTGAGCAACTGTGTAGCCAGCGGAAATAAAATGTGCCGGTATGGGTAAGAGTGTACGTTTGCATCTTATGGTGAATTTATGTTGTGAAATGCGGTCTCGGACATGCTGGGTGGTTTCTCCAACATATCCGAGACCACAGGGGCACAACAAAGGACGACTCACAGGAAAAAAAGCCCTTAATGGGGTACCATTTATCCGTTCTAGGGTGAGTAAAGGAGTCACCCTTGTTGATATATTGAACATTGGAGACATCCCAGGCAAGGGAAAGTCCCTCTGCGTGGAGTGGCTAGAGTACCTTGAATGTCCGCCTGCTTCTTGGAACCTTATGTTGGCATTGACTAGGTGATTCCTAATGTTATTAGGTCGTTTGTTACATATAAGAGGTTTATGTATAAATTCAGGTATATCAGGGTAAGATTCCTGAAGGAGAGACCAATGTTTAAGAACACAGCGATTGATAAGTTTACTGAAGGGATGATATGTGCTGACAAATGGTATCCTTGGTGGTTTCTCTGTGGGTATTGAGGTTGGGACATTTGAATTTTTGAGAATAGTGTCGGGGTAGCCGCGGGCTCTAAATGTGTTGTTCATTTCCTCATGTCTGTGGATTAGAGTAGAATCATTGGAAACAATACTTTCGACCCTATGATGCTGTGATTTGGGCAAGGCTGTTTTTACATGTTTCAGGTGGCAGCTCGAATAATGTAAGAGACTTTTTTTCTGTAGGTTTTACTAAAAAAAACAGAGAAAAAAGTATGTCAGCTTCATATGTTTTACAAACAAGTCTGTTTCTAGGTTTCTGGTGGGAGAAATAATGACTGTCGTGTCCAAAAAATTGATGGAGTGTTCATCATAATGAATAGAAAAGGATAAACCTAGCATACTTGAATTAAGATCATGAAAGAACACTAGGAGATCCTCTTTGCTACCAGTCAAAATGGAAAAAATGTCATCTATGTAGCGTTTCAAATGTGTGACATAGTTACGGAACAAGATGTGATTATACACAAAACGGTCCTCGAAATAGGATATGATTTTCATTATTTTTATTATTACTGTTCCACAATATTTTTACTTACCTGTATTCCTATTATAGTATATATCAATAATATCCCTTCTATTCATGCAATATGCGGCAATGAATATGCTAATCATTTTTTCTTTCTCTCTCCCCTAAGCCCTAACATATCATATATCTTTTGATCATTTTTATCATCGCATTAGCCCTAGATAGCTTCTCTCTTAACGGGCTATCCTCTATATCCTTAATGGTTATAAATATTACAGAAATTTGTATACTTTTTGCAATTGGATATCATTATATATAGAATTATTAATTTTAATTTTTCTGTTTTGCTTTATATTCTAATACAGATATTTCTTGATAAAGGCCAATTGTTAGGCCAAAACGTTGATGAATTTTTCATTATCTGAAATTCACCTGGGTCGCTTTTTTTGTCAATAATTTTTTTCACTGTATCTATCTTTCTGAGAGCCGAAGTTTCTAGTTCATTTTATGATACCGATTTACTTCTGAGCACCACTAATTACATGGTTGAGCAACCATTCTCTATTACAATATAGATTCAGCCAAGACATCCAGGCATCTAGAAAATCTCCACATCACAGAAGCCAATACATCATGGCTCCATCACCAGGGACACAAATTTGTCATTCTACAGGATGCCAGCTTATGAGACCACAGCACCGACTGGAAGGATACAGATCTGCTCCATTGACCATCGCGAATCCATGGATACGTTTGGAGAAAGCCAGGATTGGGACCCGCCGGTCGCCTAGCTCTATGGAGATGTTTGGAGAAGCCAGGTTGTGACCCTGCAGTCAACTGGCCTTGTTCCTTGAATTGACTGTCATCTTCCTAAGCTTGTCGTTACCTTCTCTGTGTGCGTGCCACAGGTGAGGTAAATGGTCCTGGAAGATGAAGCCAGATTGTGACCTTCCGGTCAACTGGCCTTGTACCTGAATGGACTGTCAGCTTCCTACACTTGTCGTTACCTTATCTCTTGACCCCATACTCTGAACCCCATTCAAGTCAATGGGGAACCAAACTTCAGTGCTGTAAAATACCTGTAAGGACTAGTGACTGCAAAAGGAAGATAAATGGGGGTAAGGGCAGAACAATTACCATGCAAACAAATGTGGATAGGGAAATTACTTAAAATAACAGAATAAAAGAAAAAAATTATAATCTTGAACCAGTGGGCGGAGGTCCAAGTAGAGGAAAAGGTTGATAAGGTGGAGATGAAAGCGGCGTAAGAGGATGAGGTAGCCAACACTGTTTTTGTGTTTTTTTATTGACTTTTTTGGGGATACTCTGAAAACAGTCAGTGTAATAAACTGATGACTGCTCTCTGTATACAGGCCGTGTAATACTCTAGTTGAAAACAATAAGGGGAGCATCAAATAGGAGATGAGGCAGAGCTGGTGGTGGTGTAGCTGCTGCAGGAAGAGACAGGACATGGTCGATCTGTGTCGGCTATGTGCACAACTGAAACACCTTCATTTGGTTCAAGCAGGAGACAGGACTTTCTGTGTAATTTTGTAGGCCTGAATACTGTTGGATGAATGGTAAGGCCAGAACAAGAAGAGGTGGTCTTAGATTGGATGGCTGAAACTTCCTTCGGTCCCTTTGCTTTGTCTTCCACTCGGTCCCCTGCTGAAAACGCAGATTTTGCGCTGGCAACCCATGGGCATCTGTCTTCCACCTCACTCCCTTGCAAATCAGGAAAGCAGTCTGAGCCTCAAGTCATGCAGCTGTAAGGAGGAAGACCGGGCTGCTGATACCTGCGTCGCACCGTGTCCGGAACTGTCGAGGCTGCATCCATTGTTGCCGGGGGGAAAAAATGTTGAACTGGATAGGTCACATGACCCGGGAAGAGGGGGCGTGGTTTAGCCGGGCAGTGAGCAGGAAACACGGGAGTTCAGTTTCAAGCTTGCAGTGAGAACAGAGGGAGGTGTGTAGCGCGCTCCGCAGCGACAGAGGCAGTGCGTAGACGTGCCCTGGCAAAAATAAGGTGAACACTCCAGTGAGCCAGTGAGTGTTCAGAGCGCCACATGCCCGGCTAAGATAGTGCAGTGCTCGCGCGGAGGTGCGGGTGCCAGTGGCAGGACCCTGAGATATGTTCCCCATTGCTGAGAAATGCACAGCAGCACACATGTGGGGCAGAGACTCTTGCAGCACTCCCAACTTCGGCTCCACAGATTTATGGACTAGGGGCTCAGCGGGCAAAACCGGTGACCACCCGTTGCCGCCAGAAGCTGGACTGTGATTTGTTGGAATTCATCTGAGGACACCACGCCGGCCATTGCCAGTACTCCAACTCCCATCAGACTGTATATGGATGAGGGACAGAGAAGACTACGATAAGTGCCGTTTCAATACCAGACTGTTGCGTTAACCCTTTACTTCCTTTTTTTATTGTTTATTAACTCCCTGCGAGGAGACCATTGCCATCTTTTTTGTTCAAAATTAAATAGCATTGTTATACAGCTTTGTTCTGCAATCCCTGCTTTACTGCATTCCCGCACCTGCTTACATTTGGCGTAGTGGCTGGATGCAGCCCACGAACGCAAAGGCAGCAGATCAAACTATCATGGATTCCCCAAAGTTCAGTTTGCCGCTGGGGGCCATGCTCAGAAATCTCCCTAAATTTATGGGGAGCAATATCATGCTGTGGGACTGGACTAAGCGGGTTAAAGGCATGATAAGGATGCATCCCGTGCCCCCTGCTAAGCAGGCAGAGATTGCCCTGATGGCCCTGGATGGTGAGGCTAGATGTTCTGTAATGTTACACCCCCCTCATGAATGGGAACCATGACCAAGGTGTTACAGATCTTGAAAGAGATGTATGGAGATCCCACTAATGTTGGAGAATTGCAGATGCGCTTGTTCAGCCGTGTCCAAGGGGAGTGGGAGTCCGTGACGCAATATATAATATATTAATGGGCTACAGGAGTTGCATGCGCATATCGCCTGACAGGATGATGTGGGGGTAATAGGAATGGGACTCCCTGACGTGATATTGAGGGACCAGTTCATGGTGGGTCTCACAGACACGCGGCTTAAGTAAGCTTTGCGGGAGCACCTGCGTGCTAGGCCGCATATGACCTTCTTAGAGGTTGGGGCAGAAGTGCGTGTAAGAGAGCAGGAGCAGGGGCCAGCAGCCTTGGCAGGGATAGTCCAGAGCAATGAAGTACCCTCCTTGCCCGCGGCAGAACCAGAGTGGGCCTGAGAGATCTGGAAGGAAATACGGGACATGCGAGAAGAGTGGTCCAGCCTCGGTAGAGCCCCCACTGCAGCTCCAAATGTGCCTATAGACAGGAGTGACCCCGAGCCCTGCTTGCTAGTTCAACATCACTAAGGAATGGGACAATTCCTAGCAGAGAGGAATCCGACTTGTTTCAAGTGTGGGGACACCGTACACTATGCCCAAGGGTGTGCGATGCGGGGACGGCCCCTTGCTCAGCAGCCGTTAAACTAGTGGGCTCCATGACTGGGGGACGCCGCCTGGAACCTGAGAAGCCAAGGAGGAGAGAAAGCAGTCCCGAAAGTTTAATTTCTATGAGTCCCCTTGTATGGGCTGAGATGAATGGCCAAGCTGTTCACTGTCTAGTCGATACTGGATCGCAGGTAACCACCATTGAGGAAACAAATTTTAGACGTTACTTTCCTGAGGTGACACGGCCATAATGGGGCTCAGTAATCAAGCTAACGGCAGCCAATCAGTTGCGGATCCCCGGTCACAGGGGTGGTCTGGATGCAGATTACGGTGTGTGGCAAAAATGTGGGCCGGAAAGGGGTGTTTGTCGCCGGAGACGCTGGCAACGATCCTGCAGTGACTCTGGGAATAAATGTGCTGAAGGAACGCAGAACCCTCTTGATCAGTGAGCCACAAGATGCTTTTCTGAACTGATGGAGTCCACAAACCCCCCCAGAGGAAGGTGTTTCAACAATTGATACGGGTTGCCCAGGCCCAGGAAACGTCAAGCAAAGGGAAGGTTCTAGGAAAGATGATAGTCACTGCAGCTACTAAACTCATTCTACTGCCTGGTCAGACTGTGCTCACATTGCCAGTATGATCTTGTACGCCTCTCGAAGGGGTGGAAGTGCAGATAGACCCAACCGTAATGGATAAGATACCCTCGGGGCTTCTTGTCGCTCGGACATTAGCCACAGTCCATGATGGTAACATGGTGGTGTGGTGTGTCAACCTGGGAAAAAAAACCCCATATTGAGTGAAACGCCCAGTTGGG
>JARQOD010000004.1:64451083-64485036 GCA_033576555.1 Oophaga sylvatica | reverse complement strand
ACTTAAATAAAGGCTGCTGTGGCCATACATATTCCAAAGAATTACTGTAATTCGTTATTGGGGTATGGATAACTGGGGTATATTGATAAGGGTAAAAGGGGGCTCATTTCTAGAGTCCTGGTTTCGTACGAGTAAACAACTCGACTATACCAACGTCAGGTCCGGGAGCTGCCCCGATCGAACCAACTGATTAAAGACTTCACAAAGATGTGTCCCCTATACTGCCTCCCAATATTTTGTAAAATTCATTACTATACCCATCAGGGCCAGGAGATTTAGAGAGCTTCAAGGAGCTGATAGTTTGGATGACTTCTGAAGGGATATAGGAGCATTAAGGATTTTCCCTGTGTTCCTCTGTTAGTAAAGGTGCCACCTCTGTTTGCATAAAGTTTAGAATATCGTCCCCCCTCTCTTCTCCGCTTTGTACAAGGAACCAAAAAATGATCTAAATTCCTCTACAATCTCCTCATTCTCTGTCAACACTCTGCCCTCTTTGGTCCGAATTTTGTGAATCCTTGGGGCCTTTCTGTAGGTCTAGTAAGAGATGCAAGAAATTAGCCAGGTCTGTTGCCCCATTTGAAAAATTTGTGCTTTTGAAGATTAATACTATAAGTGGCCCATTCATGAGCTAGTGCATCCGTCGATTCCTTTGCCTCGACATATTGTTTTTTCGTGAGGGGTGAATTATTAAGTTTAAGTTTTTATATGCCAAGGTTAAAGCCCTCTGCGCTGCCAGGGTCCGCTCCTGAACTGTTTTTTTTTATGACATATATACGCAATTATTTGCCCTCTCAACACTGCTTTAGAGGTATCCAGAAAGGAATTGGTGTTTCATAATGTATTTGGTTATCAGATTTGTACGTATCCCATGAGAATTGGGATGAATTTTTGAAATCATCTGAGTGATATAGGTATGACGGGAACCTCCATTTCCTATGAAAATAGATTGGGTTAGTTAGTTTTAGGCTGAAAGTTATCGGTGCATGATCTGAGATGTGCCGTCCAGAATTTTAGTATGTGTGATTCTTGGCATGAGTGAGGGACCCAACAACCAGTAGTCAATTCTAGCATGGAATTATGAAACATGTGAATAGTGAGAGTAATCTCTCTCAACAGGGTGTTGCACTCTCCAGACATCCAACAATCCCAATGATCTAAAAAAGATTGTATTAGTCTCCCCTGCGTAGGTATATGAGGAGATTGAGAATTAGATCTATCCATCTCGATGTCATGCACCCAGCGCGGACTGGATACCTTGGGCCCACCAGAGAAAAATTATTTTTGGGGGCCCACTTCATACTTCCCAACTTTTGAAGAAGGGAAAGAGGGACAAAGGCTGTGGCATGCTGTGCCTGCTGCAGCAAATTTTAGGCCATGCCACGTTGCACCACAGACTGTCCAGGAGTTGTTGAATGCTTAGTCCAGGTGTGGGGAGACCCCTCAGGAGACCATCCATCGCGCTCATCAGGAGCATGCCAGAAGTTGTAGGGAGGTCATACAGCATACCTCCCAACTATGGAAGATGGAAAGAGGGTTAAAGGTTGCGGCGCGCGTAGCCACGCCCCGACCACACCCATTTCACAACTAATCACACCCATATCCTCGCCCCAACCGTACCCATTTAGCACTGCTGATCACACTGACTGGTAATGAGGGCACCGTTGCTGGAATTATGGGCACAGTGGTTGGTACTGAGGAAAAGAAAGAAAGAGCAGCGAGAGAGAAAGAAAGGAGAGAGAGAGAAAGAAAGAACAGAGAGAAAAAAGAACAGAGAGCGAGAAAGAAAGAACAGAGAAAGAGAGAACAGAGAGAGAAGAAAGAACAGAGAGCGAAGAAAGAAAAAAAACAGAGAAAGAGAGAACAGAGAGAGAGAGAAAAAACAGAGAGCGAGAAAGACTAGAGAGAGAAAGAAAGACTAGAGAGAGAGCCCAAGGCGTAGCTAGGGTTTTGGTTTAGTGGGGGCGAAACTTCTGATGGGGCCCCTAACCAGAGAACCTCAGCAAATGACTGCGCTGTTGCCAAAAATAATCTATATATAAAAAGACCAATATTGATATCACCGCCATATGGTCTGTGGTAAATAATACCAGTCCTACAGAACATATAATAGATTACAGCACAGGTATAGATAATGACTTACCGCTGATGTTATTTCTAATGGAATTGTTCACTTTTCATGTCTTTTCCATCTGGCCCAGACCGACATGACGACTTCTCCAGCCAGAACTCGACTGCAGAGATTACAACAAAGACACATTTCACTTCTCATATTTTTAGCACTGTCACGGTCACCAATTGGACTATTCTCAACCTGCACCAAACTCTCATCCTGCTGATACCCAATACTGAGCCGCTGCTGCCATATGTGTCCCTATTTCTGCACCTGATACCCCAATACTGAGCCGCTGCTGCCGTATGTGTCCTATTACTGCACCTGAACACCAATACTGAGCTGCTGCTGCCATATGTGTCCCTATTACTGCACCTGCTGTGTGGTTCTGTGTGACCTCTAAATTCTAAAGCACCCCTCTAGAATATAGTAATGCCCGGGTGCAAGTGCCCTAGAAAACAGTGCCCACATTTGTCCCCTAGACTGTAATAATGCCCTGTGTGCCCCTTTGACAGTCACAGTAACCCGAGTTCCCCTATAACAATAAGTGTCCACTTTACATTTAATAATGTCCCAAGTCTCCTCCTGTACATCCCCCTATACACAGAATAATGCCCTCACTGGATATATACTGACCCCTTAATGTCCCCAAACTATTTAATGGGTCCAACACTGTATGATGGCCCCTAGATAGCATCCATACAGCATAATACCCAGATAGTCCTCAATATAGTATAATGCACCCCCATAGGCAGCCTCTATATTATAATAAACCCCCATAGGCAGAGTCTATAATATAATGCACCACCATAGGCAGCCGCTATATTATAATGCACCCCCATAGGCAGCCTCTGTAGTATAATGCATCCCCATAGGGAGTCTCTGTAGTATAATGCACTCCCCATATGGAGCCTCTGTAGTATAATGCAGCCCCATATACAGCCTCGTAGTATAATGCAGCCCCATATACAGCCTCTTTTAGTATAATGCAGCCCCATATACAGCCTCTGTAGTATAATGCAGCCCCATATAGACCCTTTTGTAGTATAATGCACCCCCATATTAAAAGCCTCTGTAGTATAATGCAGCCCCATATAGAGCCTCTGTAGAAATAATGCAACCCCATATACAGCCTCTGTAGTATAATGCACCCCATATATTGCCTCTGTAGTATAATGCAGCCCCATAAACAGCCTCTGTAGTATAATGAAAGCCCCATATACAGCCTCTGTAGTATAATTCAGTCCCATATACAGCCTCTGTAGTATAATGCAGCCCCATATAGAGCCTCTGTAGTATAATGCACCCCCCATATAGAGCCTCTGTAGCATAATGCAGCCCATATACAGCCTCTGTAGTATAATGCAGCCCCATAAAACAGCCTCTGTAGTATAATGCAGCCCCATTTTACAGCCTCTGTAGTATAATGCACCCCCCATATAGAGCCTCTGTAGTATAATGCACCCCCCTATAGAGCCTCTGTAGCATAATGCACCCCCATATACAGCCTCTGTAGTATAATGCAGCCCCATATACAGCCTCTGTAGTATAATGCAACCCCCATATACAGCCTCTGTAGTATAATGCAGCCCCATATAGAGCCTCTGTAGTATAATGCACCCCATTAAAAAAAAAAAAAAAAAACAATACTCACCTCCCGGCTCCTGTGCTGCTCACTGTTCTCCTCTCAGCGTCTGAGTGCCGGCGCGGGCAGGTGACGTCATCGCGCCCGCTGTCAGACGCTGAGAGGGGATTATGGGAGAGAAGGAGCGCTCGCTCCTTCTCTCTCTATGCAGTCAGCTGTATCGGCTGGATGCCGATACAGCTGCCCTCCGATGACGGGTGGGGGGCCCACTGCTGGCACCGGGCCCCCCAATCCGCCTGTTCAGGCCCCATAGCGGCCAGGCGGCAGAGCAGGGAGAGCGATTCTCCCTGCTCTGCCGCAGAATGTGTGTGGCCCAGCTTCGCAAGGCACACATGTCTCCTGGAAAATGCACAGGAAGGTAACTGTAAAGCTTGATATTCATTCACGCACACTTCTCAGCATTGCCACTAGAGGCATATCAGACTATTTAGTAGTGTTGACGTAGCAATAGTTGAGATTCATTCCAGTCAGACAGACGGAGGGAGAGGAGAGAAGTCTGAATCCTGACAGAGCTTGTGTGGCTCATCTGATAAGAAAGTGGAGGCTAGTACGGGTGAAGTGAATCTCCTAGCCTAGTCAGAGCTACCCCTTAACCTGTACTCAGAACAAGCTGCCTGTGTTCCTAAGAAAGTGGAAGGTGACTCTCAGAGCTACAGCATAAATACAGTCTGACGAAGCGTCCTGTGAGCTGCTCTGGACAGAGTTCTGTGAAGGAAAGAAGGAAAGGAAATACAGCAGTTATACCAACGAGTCAACTGAGAACAGGTCAGTGAGCACTGAAGGAAAGCTTGACCTTGGCACGATTGCTACACATGCTTATGTTAAGGGCGAGTAGCAGGGCGAAGGGCGAGTGGAGAAGTAAGAGTGACAAAGGGACAAATCACCCTCACTCAATTAAACCGGACACCGGGTCCGAAGCATTGCTAGTGCTTCACGCTTAGTAATAAGAAAACCGGAGGCTTTCTGGACTACAAGTCGCAGAAGGTAGCCCTAAGCGCTGATACGTAACCGGAGTCAGGGAGAACGGGGACTTTGAGTCAAGTGCACGACAAAAGTAAGGACTTAGTTCTCTCAACATCTGATAATCAGTAGACATAGAAGGCTCCATCACAATGTTGGCCGGCGCAGTTGCTTATTAAAAGAGTTGCACTTGACTTTATGCAAGTTGTACTCACACACATTAAAAGGATAAAAGGAGGCCTCTAACCTGCTCAACAGTTTTCCTGAATGTGCATTCTCCAACCTAACCAGCTTCCCGGGACATACCTGCAACATCTACAAGTAAAGGTATGGAAAGAGATTGCATTGTGTGTGACTGAATTCTTATCTGCACCCTGCATCACCACCATAGACTTTGAGGGACCAGTCCCACCTGTGGGGGACTTAACACCTAGCTGCCATAAACATCCCCTCAGAGATCTACCCTGCAGCGCTGGTCAATCAGATCAGAAACCACAGGTGGCGTCACGAACTATCTTTATATTCCCCTGTAAATATCCCCCATTGCATGACCGCCAGGGCCACGGACCGAGCTCTGCTGCCAGTGACAACTCCCATAGACTTCCATGGGCTCGGTTCCGAGTACCCCATAGCCCTGGTACCACCAATGTGGTGCGCGTCATCTTTCTGGCGTCACGAACAGGATACGAAGCTTGCAAATTGTGAGTCCTGTGTTGCCTATATTGACTGTTTTGTGCAGAAAAGACTGTTTGCTGTTTTTTTCATTTTTGGCGCCATTTACCGCCATTTTACCGCCATATTCGCGTCCTGAGGCGCTGGTGAAGAAGGTGGGCGTGCATTTGTGGGCGTACCTGAAAGAGCGCGCTGTTTTCCTGGACACGCCCCCAACGCTGGTCCTGTGAGAGCGGCAGTGAACGCTCTGACATCAGAGCGCCAGTGACTCAGGTCCCGTCTCCACCGCTGTGTCTGCGGAGCTGCAGCCTTTGGAAAAGGTAGGCTCCGATTAAAGAAGGGGCGCAAACATGTCACAGCAACGGCAGACAGCGCGGCTCCGTCCGGTGGCCCCAATGACTTACCGCTTGGCGTTGTAGCACAGGATGGAAATGTGGGCCCCTCACCTGATCCTGTGGTCCCGCTCATACCGCTAACGCTCCCATACATGCCTGGAGCAAAAGTGGCTCCCTCAGTACAGCGGCGAGCCAGACACCCTGTCAGGGTTACAAACGGAAAATATGCAGTGTACTGGACATGTACTCAATGACAGAGAAGCAAAGAGCTGCAGTGGTAATAGGGCAGTTAGCTGGTGCTGCTGAGAAGAGAAGTGGAGAGACTTGGACCACTGCAGACCAGGAGTCGGTGCCTGCGATTCTCTTAAAGCTACAGACTATCTTTGAGGACCGCACAGAAACAGATCTCCAGATGGCATTTTACCAATGCTCTCAGAGACCAGGTGACAGTATTAGGGACTACGCATGCCGACTACAGGGGGCCCTGCGAGCTCTCAAACAGGTTAACCCTATAAGTGCCAGTGATGAAAGCAAAATGTTGAAGGAACAATTTGTACGAGGACTGAGGTCCCAAGCGGAAGGCAGGACTGTAAACTGGTGGTCCTTGGATCATCCTGATGCTACCTTTGATGCCTAAAGGATATGGCTAAAAAAGGGACTGCGACCCCTGGAAAAGCCTGAGGTGGCAACTCAGTATCACCCGGGTGAAGCCACTCTAAAGCCGGCAGTATCCACCTTTCCTCGCTGGTGGCAGAAGCCAAAACGCAGGTGGCGCCCCTACTGAGTTGGACTGTCTGCGCTCGGAAGTGCGCCAGCTGACTAAAAACTGGCCACTGTAATGAGTGCCCTGCAACTGAGGAAAGAGGAAGGAGGAAAGATCCTGCTAGCCGACTGTCCAGAGGATGTCCCTTGGATGAATCGGAGAAAATGGAGGACGTCGCCTCACCGGAGGAGAACAACGCCACCCCCAGGAGCGACCCCTGATCAGCACCATCCTCGCCGAGAGATCATCTGCTATCGCTGCAACCGAAAAGGTCATCTGGCTCAGCAGTGTCCTTTAAACGAGCAGATCCTGGGTCCGAGGGCCAACACCCAGGAGTAGACTCATCAGGCCCCTTAGACTGGAACCGCAGGTTTGTGGGAGGAAGACCCTACCTGTCCATCATTCTGGATGGGATCGCAATCCCTGCACTGCTAGACACTGGATCTCAGGTGACCATCATACCTGATGTCCTTTATAATAAGTTTTGGTCCATGGACAGTCTCCAGCCCCGGAGCCCTGACTTTGCGGTGTACGCCTCTAATGGTCTCCCTGTTGAAATACTCGGAGCCAAAAACGTGGACGTGAAGGTGGGCAAAGTGGAGCTGGAGGATCAGGGACTCTTAGTAGTAAAGACTGTAAATGAGGAAAATGGCTTAAATGTGGTTTTAGGTACTAACATTATCAGTAACTGTCTGGGAGAAGTTGTGTTTTTGCTCCAACGCTCGCTGAAGTTGCCAAGCCAAAGCAAAAGGGAGTGATCCAGAGGGAGATCGGGCCCTGATGTGCCAGCAGCAAGCGAAGCTTACAGATGGTGAAATTGGTAATGTACGGGTAACGGACCCGAACCCCATTGTGATACCCCCAATGAGTGAAATGCTAATATGGTGTAGAGCAGCAATAGGTCCGAGAGGACAGAACTACCAAGCAGTAGTAGAGCCCCATCGTTCAGAGCACAGACCTACACTCTTGACTGCTAGAGGGTAGTGGAAGTAATAAATGGGGAGAGTACCAGTACGACTTCTCAAATGGGGAGAAGATGAAGTAAATTTACCACGTTATGCCACTGTTGCTAAATTACATACCGTTAGAGAACAATTCTATTCTCTCAACCGAGTCCTTAACCTCCCGCCAACCAGCGGAGGATAATGATCCGGCAACCCCGGTGGCGGATTGGTGTCAGCAGCTCCATGTCGGGACAGACACCACTTCCGCCCACAGAAACAGGGAGTACTACGGGTGGTACAGGAGTACGCACAGGTATTTAGCAAACACCCACTTGACTTTGGGACAATTAAGGGAGTACAGCATCATATCCCTACAGGCAGTCATCCTCCCATCAAAGAGCGGTACAGGCCTATACCTCCAGCCCACTATCAGAAAGCTAAGGAAATGTTGCGTGACATGAAGGAAGCCGGGGTTGATAAGGGATAGTTGTAGTCCTGGGCAGCACCTCTAGTCCTAGTTAAGAAAAAGGATGGAAGCATGAGAATGTGTGTAGATTACAGACAAGTAAATCGCATAACACATAAAGATGCATACCCATTACCACGCATGAGGAATCCTTAGCTGCTTTGAAAACGGCTAACTACTTTTCCCCCCTCGACCTCACTAGTGGGTACTGGCAAGTAGCTGTGGCTGAGGAGGATCGGGGGAAGACGGCTTTCACCACCCCAATGGGACTCTGTGAGTTTGACAGAATGCCGTTTGGACTCAGCAGTGCCCCGGGAACATTCCAGAGAGTGATGGAGAGCTGCCTGGGACACCTCAACTTTGAACCGTGTTGCTGTACCTGGACGACGTAATTGTGTACTCCAAGACGTATGAGGATCATCTGAAGCACCTGGCAGAGGTATTCGAGTCACTGTCCAAGTATGGGATGAAACTGAAGCCCTCAAAGTGCCATCTGCTCAAACGAAAGGTACAGTACTTGGGACATATTGTCAGTTCCGAAGGAGTAGCGCCGGACCCCGAGAAGGTCACGGCCATCCAGAAATGGCCAGAGCCGAAGAATCTCAAGGAGGTGCGCCAGTTCCTGGGACTAACAGGTTACTACAGGAGGTTTGTAAAAGATTACACCAAGAAAGCAGCGCCTCTGCAGGACCTCCTGGTGGGACAACCCCTCAAGAGCAGAAACCCTCCATTCCACTGGGTAAAGAACAAGCTGAGGCATTCAAAGAGATGAAAGAGATCCTGACAGGCGATGAAATCTTAGCCTACCCTGATTACAGCCAACCGTTCCTGCTGTATACCGATGCCAGTAACGAAGGATTGGGAGCGGTCCTCAGTCAGAACAGAATGGCCAAGAAAAAGTCATCGCATATGCAAGCAGGAAGCTCCGGCCAACTGAGAGAACCCCGAAAACTATAGCAGCTTCAAGTTGGAGTTCCTGGCGTGGTCTGGGCCATTACAGAAAGATTCAAGCATTACCTTGCCTCCAACAAGTTCACTGCGTATACAGACAATAACCCCTTGACGCATCTTGAAACAGCCAAGCTGGGAGCCATGGAGCAACGTTGGATGGCTCGGCTGTCAAACTATCAATTTACCATCAAGTACAGGGCGGGCCGTAAAAATGCCGACGCTGACGCCTTGTCCAGAATGCCGCATGAATCCGACACGGAGAAAGAATCGGACGACCTGGAAGAGATTGAGCTACCTGCGTTCCACCGAAATGGGATGATCCATGAGCAACGAGCCTACAGAAAGCGGTGTGGTAAGACGTTAAACCCTTTACCTCATCACAGCTGGAAGGAGACTCAGGACAGCGATCCAGTGGTCAGCCGTATCAAGGAGCTGATAAGACAGGAAGGTTCCTCCTTGGAGAAGGATGCACCTTACCAGCAAAGCTCCTGTGGAACGAGAGAAGCCGGTTGTTCATCTACCGTGAGAAGTTGTGCAGGAGATACGTCGACCCAAGGACCCATGAGATGGTTTGGCAGATAGTGGTCCCCAGAGCAGACATCCAAATGGTGTTAGAAGCCTACCACGATCAAGCGGGACACTTTGGCTGGAAAAAGCTGGAGACCCTGTTGAGGTGTCGGTTCTACTGGGTAGGGATGCGCAGCTCCATCGAGAAGTGGTGCCGGAACTGTGGACCCTGTGGCCTCAGACGAAAAGACTACTGTAGTCAGAAGGCACCCCTGCAGCCTATCCAGACGACTCGTCCCTTGGAGATCGTGGCTTTGGACCATGTCAAGTTGTCACCAAGCAGGTCGGGATACTCATATGCCCTGACCATGGTGGATCACTATTCCAAATTTCTGGTGGTCGCCCCTGTCAAAGATCTGACAGCAGAGACAGCAGCAAAGACCTTCCAAGCAAGTTTCTGCAGACCACACGGATATCCGGAGCAGGTGCTGACTGATCAAGGTCCTGCCTTTGAAGCTGAACTGTTTAAGGAATTCTGTCACTTGTATGGGTGTAAGAAGATCAGAACAACACCGTACCACCCTCAAACCAATGGCCTTTGTGAAAAGATGAATCACATTGTCATTGATTTACTGAAATCTGTACCACTGGAAGAAAGAAACCGTGGCCAGACTTGTTACCTGACCTGGTCGACTTGTACAACCACATACCAGTAAGTTCCACCAACTGCACTCCAGCCTACCTTATGAGAGCAAGACCAGGGAAGCTGCCCATGGATTTAGAACTTGGCGTGGTGGAACCAGAGGCTGATGACACTGCTGAAGATTGGGACACGAATCGACAGGAACAGTACAGGAGAGTACAAGCCTGCGTGGAAGATAGTCTCAATAAAGTAAGGGAAAAGCAAGAGAAGAACTACAACAAAAATGCTCCCGCTAAGCCTTTTATGCCTGGAGAAATTGTGCTAAAAAGAAAAAGAAGAATGCACAAATTGGATGATCAGTGGGAACAAGAGCCATATGTCGTGCAAAATTCCAAATTTGATAACAGAAAAACCTGTACCATCAGCAAGGATGGAGGAAAAACGACTGCAACTGTGTCTAGAGATCATCTAAAGTTGTGTCCGGGCCCATTAAAGCTTCGTGAGGAAGAACCTGTTGTCAATCAGGAAGAGAGTGATGAAGCGGTCATACATACGGATTTGGGAGATTTACCTGCAGATTGGCCCAGAGTGGGAGAAGCTGTAATCATTCCTGTGCTGCAGTTTTATCAACCGCAAGAAGAATCTCTACATCCAGTCATACAATTGTGCCAGTAGAGTTAGTTCCAGAAGGACCTGTTCCGGCAGAACCTCAACCAGTGGGATCCCAAGAAGCGGAACCGCAAGAGGTAGCACCACAAGAAGTGGAATTCCCTGGCGGAGCAGTACCGCATCGCCCAGTCGCTAGCATGCTTGCCAGATCCCTAGAGAGGTGGAGTCGTATTTACAGTTTGCCGGCACGCAGAACAGATAGGCTAGAGACTACTATACCTGACACCACTCCACGTAGGTCAGTACGTACAACGAAAGGAAGGTTACCTATTCGTTATCAAGAGTAGTCCTAGTAAACTAGTTTAGTATGACCCAGACAGGGGTTTACTGCAACTGAACATGTACAAAGTTTGAAGAAGTTTTATAAAAATTTGCACTTTACTATTGATAAATGTTGAATAATGTTTATTACTATGCTTATTTAAAGTAGAATACCTGGCTGGGTAAAGAAGAGTTAAAGTATTAATGTGATTTTACTTGAAATGTGTTTTCTCATGCAAAGGACTGCGTGGCTGTGGACTTTGCCAGCCCAAAAACTTATATTGTAAATAGTTCGCACTTCGGTGCCCCATTTTGGTTTTACATAAAGCCTTACTACCTCTGAAGAAAAACCCGTATGGTGTGGCCTAGAGTGAGGTCTGCAGCAATGAAGTCCTGCAGCCCACCCAGGACCCACGTGGGAGGTTTTTGGTGCGGGTCCTCCACAAGAATCTTGTCTTATACTGTGTATATTTATTGAAAAGTATCTTGATAATTTTCAACTGATCTATGTACAAATTGTAACGTTCAAGAGTCTTTACCTCCCGCAAGGGATGAGTTATTATGTTTATGTTATATGCAAAACAAAAATGTTTTTCTTTTCTATTTCAGCCCGGGAGTGCTGAGTTTAACTAGGGGGGGATGTGTGGCCCAGCTTCGCAAGGCACACATGTCTCCTGGAAAATGCACAGGAAGGTAACTGTAAAGCTTGATATTCATTCACGCACACTTCTCAGCATTGCCACTAGAGGCATATCAGACTATATAGTAGTGTGACGTAGCAATAGTTGAGATTCATTCCAGTCAGACAGACGGAGGGAGAGGAGAGAAGTCTGAATCCTGACAGAGCTTGTGTGGCTCATCTGATAAGAAAGTGGAGGCTAGTACGGGTGAAGTGAATCATCCTAGCCTAGTCAGAGCTACCCTTAACCTGCTACTCAGAACAAGCTGCCTGTGTTCCTAAGAAAGTGGAAGGTGACTCTCAGAGCTACAGCATAAATACAGTCTGACGAAGCGTCCTGTGAGCTGCTCTGGACAGAGTTCTGTGAAGGAAAGAAGGAAAGGAATTACAGCAGTTATACCAACGAGTCAACTGAGAACAGGTCAGTGAGCACTGAAGGAAAGCTGACCTTGGCACGATTGCTACACATGCTTATGTTAAGGGCGAGAGCAGGGCGAAGGGCGAGTGGAGAAGTAAGAGTGACAAAGGGACAAATCACCCTCACTCAATTAAACCGGACATCGGGGTCCGAAGCATTGCTAGTGCTTCACGCCTAGTAATAAGAAAACCGGAGGCTTTCTGGACTACAAGTCGCAGAAGGTAGCCCTAAGCGCTGATACGTAACCGGAGTCAGGGAGAACGGGGACTTTGAGTCAAGTGCACGACAAAAGTAAGGACTTAGTTCTCTCAACATCTGATAATCAGAGACATAGAAGGCTCCACCACAATGTTGGCCGGGCGCAGTTGCTATTAAAAGAGTTGCACTTGACTTTATGCAAGTTGTACTCACACACATTAAAAGGATAAAGGAGGCCTCTAACCTGCTCAACAGTTTTCCTGAATGTGCATTCTCCAACCTAACCAGCTTCCCGGGACATACCTGCAACATCTACAAGTAAAGGTATGGAAAGAGATTGCATTGTGTGTGACTGAATTCTTATCTGCACCCTGCATCACCACCATAGACTTTGAGGGACCAGTCCCACCTGTGGGGGACTTAACACCTAGCTGCCATAACATCCCCTCAGAGATCTACCCTGCAGCGCTGGTCAATCAGATCAGAAACCACAGGTGGCGTCACGAACTATCTTTATATTCCCCTGTAAATATCCCCATTGCATGACCGCCAGGGCCACGGACCGAGCTCTGCTGCCAGTGACAACTCCCATAGACTTCCATGGGCTCGGTTCTGAGTACCCTATAGCCCTGGTACCACCAATGTGGTGCGCGTCAAATGTAACTGTATCGGCGTGCTGTGCACGCCGATACAGTTACTGTAGCGTAGCTCCGGGTGGGCCCCGTCAGAGCGCGGGGCCCAGGGCCACCACCCCCTCTGCCCCGCGACCTATCCTTTCAAATCAGGGCCTACCACGCAGGAGCTGGGGGCGGGGCCCACCGGAGGTTTCTCGGTGTCCCGGTGGCTCAGTCCGACCCTGCATGCACCTCATTAAAATCGCCACCCACAATCATATGGGAGGTGTCCCATCCTGCGATTTGTTTTAGCACATTAGCCCGAAAGAGCGGATCCGACGAATTTGGCGCATAAATATTAATTACACTGTAGGTTGTCCCCTCTATAACCAGCTTAACGCAGACAAACCTCCCTGAAGAATCTTCTAACACATCCACTATCTCATGGTCAATATTCCTGTTTATCATAATAGCGACACCCCTCTGTTTTTTAATAAAAGAAGCTTCTGCACGTAACATAAATTTTTTGCTAGAAAACCTCGGATGGTTGCCCTTCACCCAGTGTGTCTCCTGCAAACGTACAATATGAAAATTTTCTCGATGCAGATAATTTAAAATTTTTAGGCCATTGACATTCCAGGAACACCAAAGGAGAGATGTCACAGCGGACATTTTTTTGCCTGTTGATATCTACCATTAACCCTCTCCAGTGCGGGAAATATGATAAGATATAACCGTTACATAATAATAGGATCCCTGCCCATCCCAGCGAGTAGGCATTAGAATCCCTGGATTATTGATTACCTGAAGTCGAATGCAGAGACCCTCTCCCAAAAAACCTCCCCCTCCCACAAAATTTGTAACCGTGTGCCATATTCAACATTTCCCTTAAACCTGCATCCCAACATTAGACGCAGAGGTAAAAATACAGCAAGAAAACAACAACATAACAAACAGATGTCAGTTGACATCACCTTATGTGATTCATGGTATTGTCACTGAGTAAGCCACTCTGGATCTTGCTTATGGTGGCTGGGAAGTATCCCGGACAACCTCCAGAGCCTTCACCGGGTCGTCGAAAGCCCAGTTTTTCCCAGATAGATTGAAGCGCAGTATCGCTGGATATTGTAGGCCGAACCTAATGTTTTTGTCAGCCAGCAACTTACACACCGGGTTGAAGGTCTTGCGTCTGGTCGTCACCATGGCCGAATAGTCCTGAAACATCAGAACTTTGTGCCCTTCGTAGGATAGGTGCGCTTTCTTCCTGTAAGCAGTGAGTAGACGAATTTTGTCTTGAAAGTCAAGGACCTTGAATATCACCGGTCTGGGTCTGTCATTGTCTTTTCCCCTCTGCGGGCCTATTCTGTGTGCTCTCTCAACCACCATTGAACCGGATGTTAGTTGAATGTCCAAGGCTCCCGGCAGCCACTCAGATGTTAATTTTAGCAATTCAGAGGGATGTATGGACTCAGGTAGTCCTATCAGTTTCAAGTTATTACGTCTAGATCGGTTTTCTAAGTCGTCCACTTTGGATTGAAGCTCTGTGACGACTTTCTCTTTTCCCTCTAGACGTTCTGCCATTTCCCTGGTAACCTCCTCCAGATCAGAGATACGTTGTTCAGCCTCATCCAGGCGAGTGCCCTGACTATTAACTTGTGATATTATAGAGTCTATTGAGGTTTGAAGAGTGGCGAATCTAGAGTCTATTTCGGGCATAAGGCGTTCCATGATGGCATCCGCTATTGAATGAGAAGTCTCGCTACTGGTATCAGAGGTAGATTTAGGCGAGGATGAGCCTTGTTGGCTTCGAGAAGAGGCATGGCCTCCTTTAGTTTGTTTGCCCACAAATTTATCCATACTCAGCGACATTGGTGAGAAGATAGAAGGCGGTGATGTCTCAGTTAAGAAACGTTACATTAGAATCTGCTATGTAGCATGTAACTCCTATATGGAGCGTATAGCACAGTTGGCCTGCGGCCTGTACCACGCTGCACGGCGTCTCCTGCGCCTGAAGCCTCCCGAGGAGCCTGGAGAGGCAGACCCGACAGACGAGCCCCCTGTCCAGGTATTCCCCCCGCTGATTAAAGCTGTTTCTCCTCTCACAAACTGAGGGATGGCCACAGATGAGAGTAGGCCAGCGGGGAGCTCTGCTAAAAAGCTGCCATTCCTTGGCTCCGTCTCCCGGAAGTCTCTACTTAGTACTTTTGAGAAGGCGTGGGGGTAGGCCGTCCAGTCTAACAGACCAGTCCCATCATTTGCAAGCCCCTACCAGTCTGGGCGTCTATGAAGTAATACAGCTTGGGGGGGACGTCCACCCAGTCCAGAGAATCACTTTTGTAAATTATCACAATCAAAAACAGCACTCCTGAAGTGGTATAAGCGATATGCAGAAGCTAGCTACCAGGTGTCAGTGTGCCCCTGGAACTGCGTTAGCCAGTGACCCTATGTCTGTCAGTCTGCAGATCCCTCCAGAGATATAACTGAGGTGGTAATAAAGATTATAGCTGCATAAAAAGATAAAAGTCACTGGAACTTCGTGGTAGAATTGTGAGAGCTGAGACTACCAGAGTGTCTTGTGTGGTCACAGGGCTAGCACTCCTCTCTGGGCGTTATGGACAAAGATGGCGGGGGGTCCTAATGGCGGTAAAAAGTCTCCAGCGTGTGATAATGATGGCCCCGTTACCGCAAGTCCCGTTTCCCTCCTCCACTCCCCAGGGATGCCTCTCGGCACGTGCCTGCCTGTGCCGAACCTCCGAGGCACACTGCAGTCGGCTCCCAATGTACCTGCTTGGCGTGTCACAGACGGAGCCGGGTGACTGGCGAGGCCTCTTCTCTCCTCTTCTCAGCGGCGATGTCTCGGGCTTGGAGCTCCGGTGCCCAGATCTCCCGGCGGCGTCCCGCGTCCACCCGGGAATTTCCTGGTCCTCGGACCCGCTGGTAGTCTCTGCGCCAGTCCCCTGGTTCTTACAGCACGCTCCTGCACTTCTCCAGCAGCACCTCTGAGGGACCGCGTGTGCTCCTGTGGCTGACAAAGGAGCTGAACTTCTCAACACTCCGGGGCCTCTCTTTAGGCGCCCTCACAGTAAGTTTGTGGCCCCATTTGTGTCTCGGGTCCCCTGCGGGAGTCTTTAGAAGGGCTCAGTGTGGAGGAGCTCACCACCATGCGACCGTCTCTCTCAGTGGTAGGACACGCCCCCTTCCACATAAACCCTTTTGATCTAGTGGCGGTGGATGAAAAGACATGGAGGAAGGCCTGATTAAAAAATAGGCCCAATTTCTAGGAGCATGTCTCCTAGACTTGGAATGCCTATACACTTAGGGTATGGGCTGGCAAACATTTTCCTCTGTGGGGTACATCGCAACCATTTTCAGAACAAGCATTTTACCCACAGCATAACCACCCACCCTTGTTAGGAATTCGACACTGGCTGTAGCAGCACGGAACACGTTAACCCTGGTGATCTAGTGGCGGTGGATGATGAGCCATGCAGGAAGGCCTGATTAAAAGCTTTGCTCAATTTAAAGGAGCAGGTCTCCAAGACTTGGAATGGCCATACACTGGCTGGCAAACATTTGCCCCTGGGGGTAGATATCAACATAGTGTGTAAATTTTTTTTTTAGGGGCATCATAAACATCTTGTAAAACTGTAATGTGGTTTCCTACACTGTTGCTGCTGGGAAGGTGCAGGTTTTTAGTAAAAATATGTCTGACGAATCATTGGATGAAGTGATCAGGAAAAGGGGCATGGTGATGCCAGGAATGGGAAAGTACCATATATACTCATGTATAAGCCGACCCGTGTATAAGCCGACCCCCCTAATTTTGCCACAAAAAACTTGGAAAACTTATTGACTCGCGTATAAGCCGGGTGTATAAGTTGCCATCCTGCTCTGTGCGCCCCCATTCTCCTCTGTGCTCCCCTCCTCCTGCTCCATTATCCTGTCCTGCTCCGTGCTTTCCATCCTCCCCCGTCCTGCTCCGTACTAACCCATCCAGCTCTGTACTCCCCCATTCTCCTCTGTGCCCACCCCCGTCCTGCTCCGTGCTCTCCGTCCTCCCCTCGTTCTGCTCCGTGCTCTCCATCCTCCCCCCGTTCTGCTCCGTGCTCTCCGTCCTCCCCCCGTCCTGCTCCGTGCTCTCCGTCCTCCCCCGTTCTGCTCCGTGCTCTTCGTCCTCCCCCCGTTCTGCTCCGTGCTCTCCGTGCTCCCCCCCGTCCTGCTCTGTGCTCCTTGTCCTCCTCCATGCTCCCCCCATCCTCCTCCATCATACTCACCCTCCCCGTGCCATCGCTGAACGTCCCGGCCGGCAACTCTGCGTTCTCCCCGGCTTCCTGCAGCTCTCCAGCACTGAGCGGTGACGTAATACCGCTCATTAAGGCCATGAATATGGAGGCCACGCCCATGGGAGTGGCGTCGCGTCCATATTACATGACCTTAATGAGCGGTATTACGTCACCGCTCAGCGCTGGAAAGCTGCAGGAAGCCGGGGAGAACGCAGGATTGCAGGGACGTTCAGCGATGGCATGGGGAGGGTGAGTATGATGTCCCAGCCACCGGCTCCTGCCGCCGCATCCCCTCCCCCGCTGGTTTCTGCCCTATGACTCGTGTATAAGCCGAGGGGGCATTTTCAGCACAAAAAAAGGTGCTGAAAATCTCGGCTTATACACGAGTATATACGGTACATAATTAATAACAGCAGTGGCTATGGGAGGTATGAGAGTCAGGATACAGCCTACAATGATTCGTCGTTTAGCCCCCCATCAATTACCAGAGTCGGTTTCATGCCCGTCAGAAGATCGGTGTAACAGATGCGCGTATGAGACTCGGCCTAAGAAATGCCCGTCCAAAATATGTTGCCAAACACGCACGAGTCTGTATAAAGGGCAAAGTGCAACATGTTCGTGAGATGCTGAATTACAGAAAGCAGATCAGTGTTGGAGGAAAAGCAAACAACTGATGGATGCTCGTGAAAAAACTAATTTTACAGAGGAGTGCACCATCCGTAACTATAAACACATCCGTGGCACAAGCTTCTTCATCTTCACCCATACATATTACCAATAAGATCCAAATGTCCCAGTTGGAAACTATTTGTCATAGTGTAACGAGAACTGTTAAAGGAATGCCACTAAACGTACATTACTACGACCCTTGGAAACACCAGATTTCCTCTTTACAAGATATGGACGATGATGGTATTGATGATGACTTTGAAATTTACCACATCCACACCAAGAAGATGAAGATCACAGCTGCAAAAAACGTGCAAAAAAGGCCGTGATTGTCTGGAAAATCATTTTCTCTAGTGCTAAGTTACACTCTTACTAAAGTGGTACCGAATGATGCATACACAGCTCTCATATCTATTCAGCATGAGATGCTTGAAAGATGATGTATTCTGATTTGTCCATGTCCACTTTTTGAAAGCGAGCATAAAAGAAGGATGATATAGTGGGAAGACGTGGGTTTTGGATCAGTGAGGAGGTGATGTCAGGTACAGATAGGTAGATCTGCATGTCATCTGCGTAGTGATGATATTGCAAACCTTGCCATAACATCAGCTGTCCCAGGCTGAAGGTTTAGATGGAGAAGAGTAGGGGTCCTAAAACAGAGCCTTGGGGAACACCGAAAGACAGGTGTCGAGGTGAGGAGGTGGTGTGGGAGAGGAAGAGAATGAATGTCCCTAATCTTGTTTTTTTTTAAAGACTCTGCCGATAACCCCAAAAAGTCCATTTGCACCACCGGCCATGCCGCATCAGCAGGGGTAGCAAAACTACCAGCCTTACCACCACCAGCATGATCAGGCACATGGCAGCAATGCACCAGACTTTGTTGGTTGAACACCATGCTCCATGTACAGTGTCTGCGGGTGATACTGAGTCGCACATGGTACCAGGGTTATGGGATACTCGGCACCGAGCCCATGGAAGTCTATGGGGGATGTCACTGGCAGCAGAGCTCGGTCCGTGGCCCTGGGCGCTCATACAATGGGGGGAATATTTACAGGGGATTGTAGTAATAGTTTGTGACGCCACCTGTGGTTTCTGATCAGGTAGACCAGCGCTGCAGGGTTAATCTTCTGAGGGGATGTTATGGGGCAGCAAGATGTTAAGTCCCCCACAGGTGGGACTGTTCCCTCAAAGTCAATGGTGTTGCAGGGTGCAGATAATAAGTCAGTCACACACAAGTTGTTCTCTTTCCATACCTTTACTGATGGTATCTGCAGGTATGTCCCGGGAAGCTGGTCAGGGTGGAGAATGCACATTCAGGTAATCACTGAGTGAGTTTAAGGCCTCCTTTCCCTTTTCAATGTATTGAGTCCTAACTTGCGTGAAGTCAAGTTTAACTCTTGATGCAACAGCTACGCCCGGTCGACATTGTGGTAGAGCCTTTTGGTTATTCTGGTGACCAGATATTGGAAAGAACTAAGCCCTTGTGGCTGATCAGGCCGGACTCCTGTTCTCCCTGACTCCTGTTACGTATCAACACTTTAGGGCTACCCTCTGCGACTTGAAGTCCAGCAAGGATTCCGGTGTTTCTCTCACTAGCCGTAAAGGTTCTAGCAATACTTCGGACCCCGGTGTCCGGTTAGTCGAGTGAAGGTGATCTGTCACCGAAGTCACTCCTTTCTTTGGACACCACTCGCCCGTCGCCTCACTCTTACCCTTAACATAAGCACGGGTAGCAGTAGGTGTAGTTGTCAGCTTTCTTTCTCTCCAGCTCACTGACTGTTCTCAGTTGACTCGATGTTCTGCCAACTGTAGTCCCCTTCCTTCTTTCCTTCAAAGACTCTGTCCAGAGGAGCTCTCAGGACGTTCCGTCAGACTGAATACACGCTTGCTCCGAGAGTCACTTTCCACAAACATAGGGTACTAGTAATCTGTCTGTTCTGAGATATCAGCTCAATCTCTCGCCTTCTGTCTCTGACAGGAATCGCTTCAGCTCTAACTGAGCTCTGACAGGAACTAAACCAGACTGAACTGGTCTGCACTGGTCAGAATGCCCCCTGCTACATGTCTCACTGACCTTAAATAGTCTAAGATTCCCTCTAGTGGTAATGTTGGGAAATGTGAGCGTGAATGAATATCAGGTTTTGCAATTACCTTTCTGTGCACTCTCCAGGGAACATGTGTACCAAGCGCAGCTGGGCCACACATCCCCCCCTAGTTATCATCAGCACTCCCGGGCTGAAACAGAAAAGAAAAACATTTTTATATATTACATCAACAATTTAACTCATCCCTTGCGGGAGGTAAGGACTCTTTAACGTTACATTGTATACAAAGAGCAATAGAAAATTACCAAAACTTTTCTCAATAAATACAATATACTTGTGGAGGACCCGCACCAAAAACCTCCCACGTGGGTCCTGGGTGGGCTGCAGGACTTCTGAGCTGCAGACCTCACTCTAGGCCACACCATACAGGTTTTTCTTCAGAGGTAGTAATGTGTGGCCCAGCTGCGCGTGGCACACATGTCTCCTGGAAAATGCACAGGAAAGGTAATTGTAAAGCCTGATATTCATTCACATCTCACACATTTCTCAATACTGCCACTAGAGGCATTTCAGACTTTAAGTTAGTGTGACGTAGCAGTAGCCAGAGTAGTTTCCTGTCTCAGGACAGAGCAGTCGAGTCTTGGAGGGAGAGGAGATAAGACTGGGATCTGAAGGAGCTCCCGTAGCTCACCTCATACAGAAGTGGAGGCTAGTACGAGTGGACAAGTGAGGCACTCTAGCCTAGTCAGAGCTGCAACTGAAGCAAATGAAGCAGTTACCTCAGAACAAGCTCCTGTGTTCCCTATGAACGTGGAAAGTAACTCTCAGAGCGTGCATGAGATCAGTCGACAGAAGCTCCTGATAGCCA
The DNA here is from genome assembly GCA_033576555.1 of Oophaga sylvatica. Lineage (NCBI taxonomy): Eukaryota > Metazoa > Chordata > Amphibia > Anura > Dendrobatidae > Oophaga > Oophaga sylvatica. Next base: position 64,464,336 of record JARQOD010000004.1, on the reverse strand, counting down.
CTCTGGACAGAGTCTTAGGAAGGAAAGAAGGAAAGGAACCACTGCAGTTATAACAACGAGGCAACTGAGAACAGGTCAGTGAGCTCTAGAAGGAAAGCTTACGACTACAACCACTGCTACCTGTGCTTATGTTAAGAGCAAGAGAAGGGCGACAGGCGAGTGGTAAAAGAAGGACAAGTGACTTAGGTGACAGATCACCTTCACTTAGTAAACCGGACACCGGGTCCGAAGCATTGCTAGTACTTCACGGCTAGTGATAGAAAACCGGAGGCCTTGCTGGACTTCAAGTCGCAGAAGGTAGCCCTAAGCGCTGATATGTAACCGGAGTCAGGGAGAACAAGGACTTTGAGCAGGACCCTGCAAAAGTAAGGACTTAGTTCTTTCATCATCTGATAATCAGAGACATAGAAGGCTCCACCACAATGTTGGCCGGGCGTAGTTGCTATTGGAAGAGTTGCACTTGACTTTATGCAAGTTAGGACTCACATACATTTCAAGGAGAAAGGAGGCCTTAAACCTGCTCAGCAATTCCCTGAATGTGCATTCTCCAACCTGACCAGCTTCCCGGGACATACCTGCAACATCTACAAGTAAAGGTATGGAAAGAGACTGCATTGTGTGTGACTGACTTCTTATCTGCACCCTGCACCACCATAGACTTTGAGGGACCAGTCCCACCTGTGGGGGACTTAACATCTAGCTGCCATAACATCCCCTCAGAGATTTACCCTGCAGCGCTGGTCAATCAGATCAGAAACCACAGGTGGCGTCACGAACTATCTTTATAATCCCCTGTAAATATTCCCCCCATTGTATGAGCGCCCAGGTCCACGGACCGAGCTCTGCTGCCAGTGACATCCCCCATAGACTTCCATGGGCTCGGTGCCGAGTACCCCATAACCCTGGTACCCACACCACTTGGTGTGTGCGACTCAGTAAGGCTTTATGTAAAACCAAGATGGGGCACCGAAGTGCGAACTATTTACATTTAAAGTTCTGTGCTGCAAGAGTCCTCAGCACGCAGTCCTTGCATAAGAACACTTCAAGAAAATCACATATCATACAATTACTTCACTTTACCCAACTGGGGTATTCTACTTTAAATTATGCAAACATCCTATGCAAACATCATTACATATGATCAATAAAGTGCAATTCTTCGTAAAACTTTTCTTCAACTTTATACAGATGCAGTAAACCCTGTCTGGGTCCTACTGTTCTTGCCTGCAGATTGCAATGACTGATTCCATACCTGGGGCTGGAAGTATGTGGTGTGATCTGGAACGCATCACTAACATGTCATGTCCCGCGATCTGTGTTTGAGTAGCCACAGTCCTTACTTCGCTTCTGTGATTGACTTGAGGCCTAACGGGTGCCTCTTCAGAGTATAGATTTGGCTCACTTTGGAACGCACTTTCCTGCTGCGTTGTTGAGTAAGGCGCAGATGCATCCGGTGGCTCAATTGAAGTCGCACAATGCTGGTGTGATGCAGGGGAGGACTCAGTACACGATGCAGGTGCGCGGCCTGGCGCTGATGGGGCTGAGGCCCGGGACACTGTGGCATGATGTACTTTACCGGCGTCAGGGACGGGGTCGCTAACACGGAGGACGTTCAGAGCATACCACCCTTTAAGACCCCAGTGCCGCGTATAGCTGACTATATCCCCATTCATGAGATCCCTTCCCGGGTGTCCCACAGGCAGATGAGACTCCACATCTCTGCGGCTGACGAATACCCCTTGGTACAGGCCTGGCTCATGGATGAAACCCCAGTCTTTGCGGAGTTTGAAGTCGCTAACGCACCCCTGGCGCCGCGGTTCCCGGAGCGTACCTTTATCTCTCCTGACGTTTTCTTTATCAGCAAGAAACTCCTCCTGGTACCTCTGACGGAACTGCTGCACCTCTCTCTCCTCCTGCTGCCGTCGCTGCTCCTGCTCACGGCGTCGCCATTCATTCTCTATCTGGGCGGCGTATTCCACGTCGTCCAGGTACTCCATCTCCTCCCAGTCGATCTCCATCACGGACGGCTGGGTCCCCTCCAGTGTCCCTACCGGGGAACTGCATTCCGCTGCGGCCTCCTGGCCTGGCTGGCACTCCGGTCCGTGCAGGGCCTCCTCAGCCTCCGTCCCTCCTGCCGCATCATCGGTGGAGTCGGGATCAGCTCTTTCAGGGCCGGCCTCCGGTGATTCTTCAGCCGCTGGCAGTGGTGGCACACGTAACGGTTGCGTTCCTGGAGGGGAGAGTGTTGCGTCCCACAGCAGCCGCTGTTTCCGGGCACGCCAGCTTTGCTCGATCTCCTCCATCTCTTCATGGTGTCGGGCCATGTCCCTTAACACCGCATCCACCTCCTCCAGTTCCTTCATGGTTTGGTCAGTCTCCCGACCTCGGGACGGCTCCGGCACAGGCAGTAGCTCTTCAGGGGAACGGGGTCTGCGCACCGCCGTTCCTCCACACAGCGTCTCCTGTCCTTCCGCCATCTCTCTCCAGGCCAGACTGTGTTTTCCATCTGGAACAATCTGGTCTCTTCCGTGGAGGCGGGACTTGCGCTTCCTCTTCTTGGCATAGAGGATGAAGAGGAGGCGGATCTCCCTTGCAGTGGGGCAGGCACGGACATTATAGTAGCATTTTGACAGGGCGCCCATCACTTTCGCGCCACAGGGGGGGTACGCCCACGAAGGCACGCCCACCTTCTTCACCAGCGCCTCAGGGCGCGAATATGGCGGCAAAATGGCGGAAGATGGCGCCAAAAATTACAAAAACTGCACACAGTCTTTTCTGCACAAAACAGTCCACAAAGGCACACAGGACTCACATCCAGTAAGCTTCGGATCCTGTTCGTGACGCCAAAGAATGAGTCGCACATGGTACCAGGGTTATGGGATACTCGGCACCGAGCCCATGGAAGTCTATGGGGGATGTCACTGGTAGCAGAGCTCGGTCCGTGGCCCTGGGCGCTCATACAATGGGGGGAATATTTACAGGGGATTGTAGTAATAGTTTGTGACGCCACCTGTGGTTTCTGATCAGGTAGACCAGCGCTGCAGGGTTAATCTTCTGAGGGGATGTTATGGGGCAGCAAGATGTTAAGTCCCCCACAGGTGGGACTGTTCCCTCAAAGTCAATGGTGTTGCAGGGTGCAGATATTAAGTCAGTCACACACAAGTTGTTCTCTTTCCATACCTTTACTGATGGTATCTGCAGGTATGTCCCGGGAAGCTGGTCAGGGTGGAGAATGCACATTCAGGTAATCACTGAGTGAGTTTAAGGCCTCCTTTCCCTTTTCAATGTATTGAGTCCTAACTTGCGTGAAGTCAAGTTTAACTCTTGATGCAACAGCTACGCCCGGTCGACATTGTGGTAGAGCCTTTTGGTTATTCTGGTGACCAGATATTGGAAAGAACTAAGCCCTTGTGGCTGATCAGGCCGGACTCCTGTTCTCCCTGACTCCTGTTACGTATCAACACTTTAGGGCTACCCTCTGCGACTTGAAGTCCAGCAAGAATTCCGGTGTTTCTCTCACTAGCCGTAAAGGTTCTAGCAATACTTCGGACCCTGGTGTCCGGTTAGTCGAGTGAAGGTGATCTGTCACCGAAGTCACTCCTTTCTTGGGACACCACTCGCCCGTCGCCTCACTCTTACCCTTAACATAAGCACGGGTAGCAGTAGGTGTAGTTGTCAGCTTTCTTTCTCTCCAGCTCACTGACTGTTCTCAGTTGACTCGATGTTCTGCCAACTGTAGTCCCCTTCCTTCTTTCCTTCAAAGACTCTGTCCAGAGGAGCTCTCAGGACGTTCCGTCAGACTGAATACACGCTTGCTCCGAGAGTCACTTTCCACAAACATAGGGTACTAGTAATCTGTCTGTTCTGAGATATCAGCTCAATCTCTCTCCTTCTGTCTCTGACAGGAATCGCTTCAGCTCTAACTGAGCTCTGACAGGAACTAAACCAGACTGAACTGGTCTGCACTGGCCAGAATGCCCCCTGCTACATGTCTCACTGACCTTAAATAGTCTAAGATTCCCTCTAGTGGTAATGTTGGGAAATGTGAGCGTGAATGAATATCAGGTTTTGCAATTACCTTTCTGTGCACTCTCCAGGGAACATGTGTACCAAGCGCAGCTGGGCCACACAATACCACTGAGTCTTCCGCTGTTGTGCGTGCAAGCCAAATACCCTGTCCATGATGCATGCAAAGATGCCTCCTGCTCTGCATCTGTAGTTGCACACCAACTCAACTTGCACCATTAACAATCACGTCCACGTCCTTGCCCCAACGCAGTGTTCAGTTGTCCATACCCTAGTCGTTGGAATGCAAGAGGAAATACGCATCCAAACCACAGTACTAAATTCACACATTTCTCGTCTGTTTGAGATGTAAATGTTGCATTTTAGGCTCGTGGAAGACAGAAACTTTCTGCAACCTGATGGCGGTGACCGTAACAAGGTACTCGGTCCCAACCCACCACCATTTCTCCAGGTCTGCCGTAACGACATTACACAAGCAAGCACATGTCTCACAACATTACCCAGGCCTTCAACAATGCTGTTACAGGGAAAGTGCACCTAACCACGGACACGTGGACAAGTGCTTGTGGGCAGGGACGGAACATTTCGCTGACGGCACACTGGGTTAGCGTTGAATAAATCATGAGCCAGTCGGACATTGGGAGACGATGTCATAGATGTATGGAGGAGACAGTTTCTGGAAGGCTTTGTATGTTATAGTTAGGCTTTTGAACTGTAGCCTATGGGCAATAGGAAGGCAGTGAAGGGCCTGGCAGAGAGGAGAAGCTGGGGAATAACAGAGGGACAGTTGGAATACTCTGGCAGCACAAATATTTTTGAAGTTTGGATGTTGGAATGTACGGATCCAGGAAATGTTTTAGAGTTGTAGTGGGCAGGAGGAGGCAAGGGTTTGGATATGTAACTTGAAAGAGAGGGCAGAGTCGAGGATCACCCCAAGGCCACGAACAAGGGGGACTATTTTTCACGGTGTGCCGTCCCGGCATTACACTACACAGGCACGTGTCCCACAACATTACCCGTGCTGTTATGTTACGGTAGCTGAGGAGTGCAGGTAAAAAAGGAAATACACCAGAGCAGTTGGAATCTATGAGATTGCAGTACCCTGACTAACCACCACAACTAGAGGCAGCCGTGGAGCGTTCCTACGTTGGTCCTAGACGCCTCGTCACAGCCAGAGAAACTAACTACACCTAAAGATAGAAATAGGAAAGCTATCTGCCCCGTAGCAGAACCCCAAAGATAATAGAAAGCCCCCAAACATGTAATGGCGGTTAGACAAGAAGAAATACTGACACAGAAAGAAAATAGTATGAGCAAACGCTGGGGCCCAAACTATCTAAATAGAAAAGGAAAGGAAGGGTACTTACTGCAATCCCAGAAAACCCTGAAAAAACACCAACTCTACTAATTTCAAAATCACCTGAGATCACACGACCTCTACCACCTAAATTAGTTCTCTGGTGTAACAGAAACAGCAGCCACTGAAAAAACTGGAAAAAGCAAAAGTACAAAACACAGTGGCTGAACTGAACTGAGAGGGCAAAAGCCCCCGGAGGGGACCCTGAAGGCCCCCACAGAAGTGCAGGACCAAATGCAAAAATATAGCAAAAACACAAAATAAGAAATTGTCTTATCTGATAGCAGGAGATGCAGACACGACACAGCAGGCTACAAGGGAAACTGGAAAGAAGGATTCAGACCAGAACAATTGATCACCGGCAACCCTGATGGGAAAATGATTCCCTTAAATAAGACCAATCAGTAACACCTGATTCCCAGTCTTCACAATCCTCACTAGTACCGCTTGTAACCACCAGAGGGAGGCTCTGCTCAGAACTCATCTCAAACCCATTCACAACAGTACCCCCCCCTTGAGGAGGGGTCACCGAACCCTCATTTGAGCAACCAGGTCGGTCAGGATGAGTTCTATGATACGCACGGATAAGTCTCCTAGCATGGATGTCCGAAGCAAACACCCAAGAATTATCTTCCTGACCATAACCTCTCCATTTAACCAAATACTGGAGTCTTCGTCTAGAAAACGAGAATCCAATATTTTCTCAACCACATACTCCAGATTGCCCTCAACCAAAACAGGGTCAGGAGGCACAGCAGCAGGAACCACTGGCTCAACAAACCTCTTCAACAAGGACTTGTGGAACACGTTATGGATCTTAAATGTCCCTGGAAGAAGCAAACGAAAAGAAACAGGATTAATAATCTCCATGATCTTATAAGGTCCAATGAACCTAGGCTTAAATTTAGGAGATGCTACTCTCATAGGAATATTCTTTGAGGACAACCAGACCAAGTCCCCCACTTTAAACCGAGGACCATCAGTCCTATGCCGGTTAGCAAACCGCTGGGCCTTCTCCTGAGAGAAGGACAACCTCTCCACTACCTGGTCCCAAATCTGCTGCATACGCTCAACAACAGAGTCAACACCTGGACAGACAGAAGCCTCCGTCTGTCCTGAGAAAATCGAGGGTGAAACCCAGAATTACAGAAAAACGGAGACATCAAAGTGGCAGAGCTAGCCCTATTATTAAGAGCAAACTCAGCCAAAGGCAAAAAAGAGACCCAGTCATCCTGATCAGCAGACACAAAGCATCTTAGATAAGTCTCCAATGTCTGGTTTGTTCTCTCAGTTTGACCATTGGTCTGAGGATGAAATGCCGAGGAGAAAGACAATTGAACACCCAGTTTAGAACAAAAAGTCCTCCAAAATCTGGAAACAAACTGGACTCCTCTATCAGACACAATGTTCTCAGGAATGCCGTGTAAACGAACCACGTGCTGAAGGAACAACGGCACCAATTCAGAGGAGGAAGGCAACTTAGGTAATGGCACAAGATGTATCATTTTGGAAAACCTATCACAAATTACCCAGATGGTGGTCATTCTCTGAGAAACAGGAAGATCAGAAATGAAATCCATAGAGATATGGGTCCATGGTCTCTTGGGCACAGGCAATGGCATCAACAAACCACTAGAGCGAGAGCAAGGCTTGGAGCGAGAGCAAGTCCCGCAGGACTGCACAAATTCCCTGACATCGCGAGACAAGGTAGGCCACCAAAAGGACCGACTAACCAAGTCTCTGGTACCAAAAATTCCGGGATGCCCAGCCAATGCGGAACAATGAATCTCAGACATCACACTCTTTTTCCATTGGCCCGGGACAAACAATTTTCCAACAGGGCAGCGCTCGGGCCTATCCTCCTGACACCCCTCCAGAGCAAGTCTCAATTGGGCGAGATGGCGGAAAGAACTACACCCTCCTTCAAAATAACAGAGGGATCAGATAGCTCAGGAGAGTCCGCAAGGAAACTCCTCGAGAGGGCATCCGCCTTAACATTCTTAGTGCCAGGAAGAAAGGAAACCACAAAATTAAAATGTGTGAAAAACAAGGCCACCTGGCCTGTCTAGGATTGAGTCGCTTGGCAGATTCCAGATAGACCAGATTCTTATGGTCCGTAAGGACCACCACCTGATGTTTGGCTCCCTCCAGCCATGTCTCCACTCTTCAAAAGCCCACTTCATGGCCAATAACTCCCGATTACCCACGTCATAATTACGTTCAGTAGGAGAAAATTTTCGAGAGAAAAAGGCACAAGGGTTACTTTTAGAGGTCTCTGGATCTTTTTGGGACAAAACGGCACCTGCCCCAATTTCAGAGGCATCAACCTCCACCTGAAATGGCAGAGAAACATCAGGCTGCCGTAGAACAGGAGCAGAAGTGAATCTCTGCTTAAGTTCCTGAAACGCAGAGACTGCCTCAGGAGGCCAATTCACCACATCAGAACCCTTTCTGGTCAAATCAGTTAATGGTTTAACAATAACAGAGAAATTACCAATAAATTTACGATAGAAATTGGCAAAACCCAAAAATCTCTGAAGAGCCTTTAATGAAGTAGGTTGGACCCAATCACAGATGGCCTGAACCTTGACCGGGTCCATTTCAATAACAGATGGGGACAAAATGAATCCCAGAAATGAGATCTTCTGTACGCCAAAAAGACACTTTGATCCCTTCACATACAGAGCATTCTCTCTCAAAATCTGGAATACAGTTCGAACATGTTTCACATGAGAGTCCCAGTCATTAGAAAAAATCAAGATATCATCCAAATAAACAATCAGAAACTTGTCCACAAAATCCCTGAAAATGTCATTCATGAAGGACTGGAAGACGGAAGGAGCATTAGTGAGCCCAAAGGGCATCACTAGGTACTCAAAATGCCCTTCAGGGGTGTTAAATGCCGTCTTCCATTCATCCCCGTGCTTAATGCGAATAAGGTTATACGCCCCCCTGAGGTCAAGCTTAGTAAACCAAGTAGCGTTTTTCACCCTGGAAAACAGGTCAGAAATCAAGGGTAACGGGTATTGATATTTCACAGTAATATTGTTCAAGAGACGATAATCAATACACGGCCTTAATGAACCATCTTTTTTGGCCACAAAGAAAAACCGGCACCTAAGGGTGAAGAGGATGGTCTGATATGACCCTTCTCCAATGATTCCTTGATATAAGACCGCATAGCGTCATGTTCAGGTACAGACAAGTTAAAAAGGCGACCCTTAGGGAATTTACTACCCGGCACTAATTCAATAGCGCAGTCATAGCTCCTATGGGGAGGTAAGGATGCAGATTTACTTTCGCTAAACACATCAGAAAAATCAAACAAAAAGTCAGGAACATCCTCAGCCTGGGGGGAGGCAGAAAAAACAGGAGTGTTGGCACTAACACATTGGCAGCCCCAACTGGTTACAGACACAGATTTCCAATCCAAAACAGGATTATGAGACTGTAACCAAGGGAAACCCAGCACTATAATGTCATGCAGATTATATAGAACCAAAAATTTGCAGCACTCCTGGTGATCAGGTTCAACCCTCATTATCACCTGAGTAGAGAACTGGGGTTTATTCTCAGCCAAAGGGGTAGAATCGATCCCAGTAAAGGAATAGACTTCTGTAGGGGTATCAAGGAAAACCCCAACGCTTAGCAAAATCATAATCCATCAGGTTAATAGCTGCTCCAGAATCAACGAAAGCCTGAGCAGAAAATGAGGACAGAGAGCATATCAGAGTGACAGTTAATAAAAACTTAGTCTGAACACTACCCAAGACAACTGAGCATGCAAATGTCTTCCCCGCTTAGGGGAGACTGAAATAGCATGAGAGGCATCACCACAGTAGAACATAACCCATTGCGCTTTCGAAACTCATGACGCTGTGCCCCAGACACCACTCCATCACACTGCATGGCTCAGCAGCTGGCTCACAAGGCAACACCACTCCACGCATACTTCTCGCTCACGCAAACGTCTGTCAATTTGAATCGCCAATGACATAGAATCATTGAGACCAGAGGGGACAGGGAATCCCACCATAACATCCTTTACATTATCCGACAGACCCTTCCGGAAAAGGGCCGCCAAAGCGTCGTCATTCCATTTGGTCAGGACTGCCCACCTACGGATCTCTGACAGTATAACTCAGCGTCATCAAGCCCCTGATTTAATGCCAACAAGGCTTTTTCAGCTTGATCAGTGACATTAGGCTCATCGTACAATAACCCCAAAGCCTGAAAAAATGCATCAACATCACTCAAAACAGGATCCCCAGTATCAGGGAAAAAGCCCAATCCTGAGGATCGCCGCGCAGGAGAGAGATGATAATTTGAACCTGCTGCGCTGCGTTTCCTGAGGACTTAGATTTTAAGGCAAAAAACAATTTACAATTATTTTTGAAATTCTGAAACTTAGCTCGATCCCTAAAAACAAATCTGGCATGGGGATCCTAGGTTCCACAACAGGCAAACCTAGCAAGATATGCAGCAATACTCTGAACCTCAGTGGCAAGCTGATCCACACGGCCAGACAACTGTGCAAACTCCATTGGGAGAAAGATCCTCCCCAGCACCCAGAGATACAGAGGGAAAAAAAAAAAAAAAAATGCAACAAACAGAAAAATATCTCTGACAACTTTTCTTCCTTCAAAATATTTTTTCCCTTCTGTGAGTACCATACAATTTTTATGGCCGGTGATACTGTTATGTTACGGTAGCTGAGGAGTGCAGGTAAAAAAGGAAATACACCAGAGCAGTTGGAATCTATGAGATTGCAGTACCCTGACTAACCACCACAACTAGAGGCAGCCGTGGAGCGTTCTACGTTGGTCCTAGACGCCTCGTCACAGCCAGAGAAACTAACTACACCTAAAGATAGAAATAGGAAAGCTATCTGCCCGTAGCAGAACCCCAAAGATAATAGAAAGCCCCCAAACATGTAATGGCGGTTAGACAAGAAGAAATACTGACACAGAAAGAAAATAGTATGAGCAAACGCTGGGGCCCAAACTATCTAAATAGAAAAGGAAAGGAAGGGTACTTACTGCAATCCCAGAAAACCCTGAAAAAACACCAACTCTACTAATTTCAAAATCACCTGAGATCACACGACCTCTACCACCTAAATTAGTTCTCTGGTGTAACAGAAACAGCAGCCACTGAAAAAACTGGAAAAAGCAAAAGTACAAAACACAGTGGCTGAACTGAACTGAGAGGGCAAAAGCCCCCGGAGGGGACCCTGAAGGCCCCCACAGAAGTGCAGGACCAAATGCAAAAATATAGCAAAAACACAAATAAGAAATTGTCTTATCTGATAGCAGGAGATGCAGACACGACACAGCAGGCTACAAGGGAAACTGGAAAGAAGGATTCAGACCAGAACAATTGATCACCGGCAACCCTGATGGGAAAATGATTCCCTTAAATAAGACCAATCAGTAACACCTGATTCCCAGTCTTCACAATCCTCACTAGTACCGCTTGTAACCACCAGAGGGAGGCTCTGCTCAGAACTCATCTCAAAACCCATTCACAACACCGTGCCCTCCATAATGCTGTTGCTTGGAAACTCAATCTAACCACAAACACGTGGACAAGTGCTTTGTGGTCAGGAATGGTACATGTCACTGAGGGCACACTGGGTTAACATAGTGGAAGCCGGGACCCACTATGACCTTGGTATGGTGCACGTCCTCCCAAACCATAGTATTGCGGGCCCTACATAAATCTGGGTTGCCCCCATAGTCTACAGCTCCTGCACCTCCTCCTCCTCCTCAGCCTTCATCTCCAAAAGTAGCACATCAGTCAAACGCTGGAAGCACTGCAGCACTGCCTCATCAAAGCGGCAAAAGGCTGTGCTGAAGCTAATATGCTTAGGTGACAAAATGCACAATAATGAAGAATTGTGGACAGCTCTGAAAGAGCAGGCAGATCTGTGGCTGACACTGCTGACCCCACAGCCAGGCATGGTTATGTGTGACAATGCCTGGAACCTGGTGACTGCTCTGTGGTGAGGCAAGCTCAGACACGTGCCATGCCTGGCAAATGTGCTTACCCTCATTGGTCAATGTTTTCGAAAAGCGACACGGAGCTGCCAGATCTGCTAGGAAAAAGTTCAATGCTCTGCGTACCCATTTTAGAAAGTCAACCGCAGCTTCATCTGCCCTTGCTGTGCTTCAGCAGCGCTTGCAGCTTCTGGTTCACAGACGGTGTATGATGTCCCCAGGAATTGGAACTCACACTGCAGATGTTGGAAAGGATTTGTGAGCAGAAGAGGCATTTGGTGACTAGTCTACCAGCATCAACAAGGTTGTTGGTATTCAGTTTTGACTTCTCACATAAGATCTTAGGAGTGGACATGGATGTCAGACATATGTACCATCCTCCAAAAGTTTGAGGAATCCAACAAGAGGGTGAGCGTAAATGACGCCATCATTAACGTCTCCATCCTGCTTCTCTGTGTTCTAATCTGAATATTTATAGTTATTTATATAGCGCAAACATATTTACAGTTAACCTTTTGAAAAACAACAGTTCTAAGTAACAACAATAACAATAATGCAAAATTAAACCACAATAAAACGACCCTGTTCGTCACAGCTTACAATCTACACTAAGTAACAACAATAACAATACAATAATTATACAGAAATAAAATGACCCTGCTCGTGACAGCTTACAATCTACACTAAGTAACAACGATAACAATAATTAAACCCCCAAAAAAATATCCTGTTCGTGACAACTTAAAATCTACGATGAGGTGGTGGAGATAAAAACTACAGGGGTGTATTAACAATTATATTACAGAGGTTAGTCAAAAGTCGAGGAGGCCTGAGGACAAGTAGAGAGGAGAAGAGCATGGTCAGTCGTCCTCTTGCTAATGACATGGAAGAATTGACTGTTAGCAGTCTTGCACCCATGGCTGAGTTTAGGTTCCGCTGACTTTCCCAGTCACCCTCACGTTCTCAAAATTTTGGGTGATGGGCAATACTGATTGGTGACACTTCTAGACCCACACTACCAGGAGAACTTTCTATCTCTTATTCCAGAGGCAGACAGGTGTACTAAAATGTTGGAGGACCATAGGGCCGTTCTTGCAGAATTATTAAAAAAATTCCTATATAAAAATGCTGGCAGCAGAGGTCACAGTTTGTTGGCCAAGCAAGGTGAGAGAGACACAACTCCAATCCAGCAGAGGCAGTAGAACACTGGCAAAGTTCGGGGAGAGTTTTCTCAGACCCTCCCATCGCCCTGGCCCTGAGGCACGGTGGACTCTCACAAGGAGTGAAAAGTTTGTGAAATGCTGAGGGAGTAACTTGCTGACTGTACCAACGTCCTCTCTCATTCCTTATAATTATTGGCTATCCACGCTGAACATGTGACATGACCTGGTTCTCTGTACTGTGCACGTGCGCTCTCTGGCGGTTCACTAGTCACACGGTGCCATGCTAAATGGCAGGACCACTTTTAGTGGCGGGAGCCAACGGGAACAGTCCTTTGCAGCGCCACTGCTCTAAGGATAGAGCACGCTGCTCATCCTCCTATGCTCTGCTTGTCCACGCCATAAATTTTTGATGTCTTGCCCCGCTTTCTATTAAGCTGACCCCATGCCTCTAGGTCCCGGGTCTGTCTGCTGCATTTCGCCGCTCTGGGTGCATAGTGCACAGCCCCCTTGCTGCTCACACGGTCACAGCTGGGGACTCACTGCTGCTTTGCTTTTTTTTCCCCTCAGCTTCCTGCCAGGTTTCCTGTCTAAACACGACCCCTCTTTCGGTGTAATGGGGCCTGTCCGTTACCCTATTCCTTCCACAGGGAAACAGGGGACGCAGCCTTGACAGTTCCGGACACGGCGCAGCACAGGTACCCGCAGCCC
>JARQOD010000004.1:64330762-64450983 GCA_033576555.1 Oophaga sylvatica | reverse complement strand
AATTCCACGTTACATATGTTGGAGCGGTTGTGTGAGCAGCAGCCAGCAGTAATGGAGTATCAGCTGCAACAGGCGCAATCAACTCGCAATTTGCGCCGTTCACACTTCACCACTACTGAGTGGGCCCCTATGAAGGACATCTGCGACGTTTTGTGTGCGTTTGATGTCTCAACGCGGATGGCGAGTGCAGATGATGCACTAGTCAGCATGACTGTCCCCCTTATCTGCCTGCTTCAGAAATCACTGAAAGCACTAAAGGAAGAGGTTTTGGAAGAGGTGGAGGATGAGGAGTCACAAATTCAATTACCTTCAGGACAGTCAACGCAACATGGTTCCTCACAAAGGGCTGGGCAGGGCTCACTTTGTGAGGAGGATGAGGAGGAGGAGGAGTCAATGGAGGAGGAAGAAATCCCTACAGAGGGAGGTACACAACGCTCTAGTCAGTATGTAGAGCGAGGGTGGGGTGATGCAGAGGAGGCCTAGATGATGCCTCTTCTAGAGGACAGCCTTTGTTGGCCAGTTGGAAGTCTGCAGCACATGGTTGATTTCATGCTTCAGTGCCTGAGAAACGACCGCCGCATCGCCCACATTCTCAGCACGTCAGATTATTGGGTGTACACCCTCCTAGACCCTCGCTACCGGGACAACTTACAAACCCTCATCACACCGGTGAACCGGGACCGTAAAATGCAGGAGTACCAAGACACACTGGTGCAATCCATACTGTTGTACATTCCAGCCGAGAGAGCTGCTGCTGCTGCTGCTACTGCTTTACAAAGCAGCTCTGTGCGTCGAGGCAGTGTAGACACTTCTACAACAAGAGGGAGCAGAAGCAGCGCCTCTGCACAGGGCAAGAACTGTATGTTACAAATGTGGCAAAGTTTTGTGACAGCGCCAGCAAGGTCTACACCATCCGAGACGGCTCCAGTCACCAGGAAGAAACGTTTCCGTAAGATGGTGACAGACTACTTGGCTTTCCCTCTAAGTGTACTCCCAGATGCCTCTTCCCCTTTCAAATTTTGGGTCTCTAAGTTGGATACATGGCCAGAGCTTAGCCAGTATGCATTGGAGGTGCTGGCTTGCCCTGCTGCCAGTGTATTATCTGAGCGTGTCTTTAGTGCTGCAGGTGGTGTAGTAACAGACCGTCGCATGCGACTATCCTCAGAGAATGTAGACCGGCTTACTTTTCTGAAAATGAACAAGACATGGATCTCACCTGAATTTGCCTGTCCGTTTTCAGATTAAATAACTGTTTGGCAACGTTTTCCATGTCTCCTGTTATGTTCATCTTTCTACCACCTGAACTCTACTCCCTGGGCTACAACACCGCCATTTGTTGCTCGTAAGTAATTGGCAGGGGTACTGACTCCTGGCCAGCCTGGTTACAGCACGACAGCAGTTTCCTGGCAGTGTGAACGTCAATTATCCTCCAATAAGTTGTGCTGTCGTGTTGCATTCGGGTTAGCCGACTCTATGGTGCCTGCAGTTTAGGTGATTCCTATGTGTGCTGTGGGATATGTAAATAAAGGCGGTTTCCATTGTGACAATAGGACAAGCACCCACTGTAGGACTGTGTGATTCAGTAACTGCGGACGGCTTGCGTCCTGTCAACTTACATTTTCATGGGTGCGTTCTTCTACCCGTCCGGGGTCCAGTACCGTCAAGTGGTTCTCCCCAGTGCCTTTGGCCTAGGTGCCTCCATCTCCGTATCCGAGTTCCACCAACGTCTGCTGGTCCTTGGTAGTGCTTTGGAGCACAGGTACCTCCTGCTTAGTAACCGTGTCACAGTAACGTCAGCTGGTACTCGGTTGTGACATTGCCTCTTTTCCTTCTGCTACCCGTCCGGGGTCCAGTACCGTCAAGTGGTTCTCCCCAGTGCCTTTGGCCTAGGTGCCTCCATCTCCGTATCCGAGTTCCAGCAACGTCTGCTGGTCCTTGGTAGTGCTTTGGAGCACAGGTACCTCCTGCTTAGTAACCGTGTCACAGTAACGTCAGCTGGTACTCGGTTGTGACATTGCCTCTTTTCCTTCTGCTACCCGTCCGGGGTCCAGTACCGTCAAGTGGTTCTCCCCAGTGCCTTTGGCCTAGGTGCCTCCATCTCCGTATCCGAGTTCCACCAACGTCTGCTGGTCCTTGGTAGTGCTTTGGAGCACAGGTACCTCCTGCTTAGTAACCGTGTCACAGTAACGTCAGCTGGTACTCGGTTGTGACATTGCCTCTTTTCCTTCTGCTACCCGTCCGGGTTCCAGCACAGTCAGCTGGTCCTCGTTACTTCCATTGTCTCTTGCTCCATCTGATACCCGTCAGGGTTCCAGTAACGTCAGCTGTTTCTCGGAAATTAGACGACTTTAAAGACCACCCAGAAGAAGATGACGACAACAAGGACGACGAGCATGAAGCCAACCAGCCTGAACACCATCACAAAGAAAAAATAAAAGATTACCCAGAAGAAGATCACCAACAGGACAAAGAAGGTTAAGACAAACTACAAGATACAGAACAAGAGACAGAAGAACAATAAGCAGAAGATCAAAAAGCAGAAGAACATGAAGTATAAGACCAAAATGAAGAGCAAAATATATGCTCTAAATTCTAAGCAGAAGAAGACTAAGCAGTGTATGGGGGTGAGTCCGTTCCTCCTCGTGGTGCCCCTGGAAAATGCCTGCTGCTGCAGGCTAAACTGAACACGGACAAATACTGTTGTAATTTAAATCTTTTGTGACAGCAAGAACGGAAGGATGAACAATTCATACTTTTACAGATTACAAGTACAGGAATCTCTGTCACAAATAAGAATATGATGAAGAAGATGAAGAGGAAGAAGATGAAGAATTTGAATATGAAGAAGATTAATTAGTTTAATAATAACAATATGAGTAATGTAAACAAAAACATGAATAGCAAGAAGTTTAAGAAGAAGATTAAGAAGGTGAAGATGAAGAATAATTTGATGAGAAAGATGATGCTGCTGCTGAAGATTATGAAGGAGAAAGTGTGGCACTGGCAAAAGTTAAAAAGGTGAAGAGCATGGAAGTTGTGAAACATACATATTTGCCAAAATAGAAAAAAGGTTAACAACATTGTCAATTTGTTAGTCAATCCAAACGTATTTCCAAAAAAAATATATTAATGCTATTCCAATGCATTGGGTTAAACATGTATGCCTTTATTGTCTCCTCAACCTCCCCCAATACATTCTACATTAGTCTTTGTTGTTTTCCTTCATGTACAATTAACCAACAAGGCAAGAATGGTTTTTTTTAATGTCGATATTTGGTTCCCATAGACTTACATTGGACTTCCGGTATCGGAATCGGATATCGACGATATTTAGTGATATCGGCGATACCATTCCGATCCGATATTTTTAGATATCGAGCAGTATCGCTCAACACTACTCACAACTAATTGAAGAAGAACTCAAGTTAGCTGTTTCATCCTCGTTGAGACATCCCCTCCTTCTCATCAGCACTTACTGAATAGAATAGCTGACATTCGTAGAATGGAGTATATGATGGCTTCGTTGGGAGTGAGGGTGGATAGATTTGACACTGTTTGGGCCCCTGGGATTATTATTGGGCTCAGAGAAAGAGTTAGGCTTTTCCTATCTCCTCCTGCCTACTTTTAAACCTGTATTTTCCTCTCCCCAACCCTTTATGTGTAAGTCTTGTCTATTTGTCTTTATATGTGAGATATATTTATATTAAATCAAATATAATTTTCTTCTGTTAACCCCTTAACCCCCAAGGGTGGTTTGCACGTTAATGACCGGGCCAATTTTTACAATTCTGACCACTATCTCTTTATGAGGTTATAACTTTGGAACGATTCAACGGATCTTAGCGATTCTGAGAATGTTTTCTCGTGACATATTGTACTTCATGATAATGGTGACATTTTTTCGATATAACTTGCGTTTATTTATGAAAAAAATGGAAATATGGTGAAAATTTTGCAATTTTCAAATTTTGAATTTTTATTCCCTTAAAACAGAGAAATATGTCACACAAAATAGTTGCTTAATAACATTTCCCACATGTCTACTTTACATCAGCACAATTTTGAAATCAAATTTTTTTTTGTTACGAAGTTATAAGGGTTAAAAGTTGACCAGCGATTTCTCATTTTTACAACAAATTGTACGAAACCATATTTTTTAGGGACCACCTCACTTTGAAGTTGTGAAGGACTAAATTAAGAAAGATCAAAACTGAATGCTCCATTTTGTGCTTGTAACTCCATCTTGTGGTTTATGAGATAAATTCTGTTACTTAACAAGGCTATAGTTCCTGGCCGTTATAAAGAAGTAGAGTAAAGGTTATGGGCTGTAATAAAACCAGACCGCTCCAGTTTGGACAAGATATAAGATACTAATGTTCCCTTCTATGGTCACGTGGATATGACCATATATGTAGTTTCCAGTCTTCCTGTATTTTCATTGGTTACATGTTGTAGGTGTGGTTTTATACTATTGGTTGAAGTAAAAACTCACTAAATACTATAAAAGATGATGATGTAATACATGGGGTGGAATCTTGCTCGATTCTCCCAGACAGAAACACATCTTCGTCTGGTTATTTATGTTGCTAGCAACGTTCTGTGAATTAATTTGGAAATCACTAGGTCAACCGTGAAGGGTCACTTAGATCCAACTCAACAAAGTCACTTTGAGGGGTCTATATGGCAGAAAATACCCAAAAGTGACACCATTCTAAAAACTGCACCCCTCAAGATACTCAAAACTACATTCAAGAAGTTTATTACCCTTCAGGTGCTTCACAGGAGCTGAAGCAACTTGGAAGGAAAAAATGAATATTTAACTTTTTAGTCACAAAAATGATCTTTTACAAACAATTTTTTTATTTTAACAAGGGTAAAAGGAAAAAAATGGACAAAAAAAGTTGTTGTGCAATTTATCCTGAGTACGTCGATACCCCATATGTGGAGGAAAACCAATGTCTGGGCGCACGGCAGGGCTTGGAAGAGAATGAGCACCGTTTGACTTTTTCAAACCAAAGTTGGCTGGAATTGAGATTGGACGCCATGTCGCGTTTGGAGAGCCCCTGATGTGACTAAACAGTGGAAACCCCCCACAAGTGACACCATTTTGGAAACTAGACCCCCTAAGGAACTTATCTAGATCTGTTGTGAGCACTTTGAACCCCCCAAGTGTTTCACTAAAGTTTATAATGCCTGGGTGTGAAAAAAAAAAAATCCACAAAAATGATTTTTTAGCCCCAATTTTTGATTTTTCCCAAGGAAATTGGACCCTAAAAGTTGTTGTCCAATTTGTCCTGAGTACGCTGATACCCCATATGTCGGGGAGAAATACTGTTTGGGTGCACTTCAGGGCTTGGAAAGGAAGTAATAACTTTTGGAATGCAGACTTTGATGGGTGTCATGTTCAGTTTGCAGAGTCCCTGATGTGCCTAAACAGTGGAAACCCCCACAAGTGACCCCATTGTGGAAACTAGACCCCCTAAGGAACTTATCTAGATCTGTGGTGAGCACTTTGAAACCCCGAAGTGCTTCACACAGGTTTATAATGCCCGGCATGAAAATAAAAAATTCTATTTTTTTCCCACAAAAATTATAATTAAGTCACCAATTTTTTATTTTCCCAAGGGTAACATGAGAAATTCAACCATAAAAGTTGTTGTCCAATTTGTCCTGAGTACGCTGATACCCCATATGTGGGGGGAACCACTGTTTGGGCGCACGGCAGAGCTCGAAAGGGAAGGAGCGCCATTTGACTTTTTCAAACCAAAATTGCCTGGAATCGAGATTGGACGCCATGTCGCATTTGGATAGCCCCTGATGTGCCTAAACAGTGGGAATCCCCCACAAGTGACCCCATTTTAGAAACTAAACCCCCTAAGGAACTTATCTAGATCTGTGGTGAGCACTTTGAACCCCCAAGTGCTTCACACAAGTTTATAACATAGAGCCGTAAAATTAAAAAATCATATTTTTTCCACAAAAATGATCTTTTCCCAAGGGTAACAAGCCCTCAAAAGTTATTGTGCAATTTGTCCTGAGTACGCTGATACCCAATATGTGGGGGTAAACCACTGTGTGGGTGCATGGCAGAGCTTGGAAGGGAAGGAGTGCAGTTTGACTTTTTCAACGCAGAATTGGCTGTATGCCATGTTGCGTTTGGAGAGCCCCTGATGTGCCTAAACAGTGGAAACCCCCCACAAGTGACCCCATTTTGGAAACTAGACCCCTAAGGAACTTATCTAGATCTGTGGTGAGCACTTTGAACCCCAAGTGCTTCACACAAGTTTATAGTGCCCCGGGCATGAAAATAAAAAATCCTATTTTTTTCCCACAAAAATGATCTTTTAGTCATCAATTTTTTATTTTTCCAAGGGTAAGGGGAGAATTTGGACCCCAAAAGTTGTTGTCCAATTTGTCCTGAGTGGCTGATACCCTATATGTGGGAAAAACTACTGTGTGGGCACACGTCGGGGCTCGGAATAGAAATAGTGACGTTTAGTAATGCAGACTTTGATGGAATGGTCTGCGGGTGTCATGTTGCGTTTGGAGAGCCCCTGATGTGCCTAAACAGTGGAAACCCTCCACAAGTTACCCATTTTGCAAACTAGACCCCCAAAGGAACTTATCTAGATGTGTGGTGAGCACTTTGAACCCCCAAGTGCTTCACAGAAGTTTATAACGCCGGGCGTGAAAATAAAAAAAATCATATTTTTTCCACAAACATGATCTTTTAGTCCCAGTTTTTTATGTTCCCAAGGGTAACAGGAGAAATTGGACTCAAAATGTTGTCCAATTTGTCCTGAGTATGCTGATACCCTATATGTGGGAGAAAACTACTGTATGGGCACACGTCAGGGCTCGGAAGTGAAGTAGTGAGGTTTTGCATTGCAGACTTTGATGGAATGGTCTACAGGTGTCATTTCGCGTTTGGAGAGCCCCTGATGTGCCTAAACAGTGGAAACCCCCACAAGTGACCCCATTTTGGAAACTAGACCCCAAAGGAACTTATCTAGATATGTGGTGAGAACTTTGAACCTCCAAGTGCTTAACAGAAGTTTATAACGTAGAGCCATAAAAATAAAAAATAATTTTTTTCCACAAAAATGATATTTTCGCCACCAATTTTTTATGTTCCCAAGGGTAACAGAAGAAATTGGAACCTAAGAGTTATTGTGCAATTTGTCCTGAGTATGCATATGGGGATATGTGGGGGTAAACTACTGTTTGGGCCCATGGCAGAGCTCAGAAGGGACGGAGCACCGTTTGACTTTTTCAACTTCGAATTGGCTGGAATTGAGATCAGACGCCATGTCACCTTTGGAGAGCCCCTGATGTGCCTAAACAGTGGAAACCCTCAATTCTAACTCCAACCCTAACCCCAACACACCCCTAACCCTAATCCCAACCCTAATCATAACCTTAACCACAAACCTAACCCTAACATACCCGTAACCCTAGTCCCAACCCTAACCCTAACATTAGCTCCAACCCTAACCCTAACCCTATTGGGAAAATGGAAATAAATACATTTTTTAAATTCTATTATTTTTCCCTAACTAAGGGGGTGATAAAGGCGGGGTTTGATTTATTATTTATATCGGGTTTTTATGATTGGCAGCTGTCACACGCTAAAAGACGCTTTTTATTGCAAAAAATAGTTTTTGCATCATCACATTTTGAGAGCTATAATTTTTTCTTATTTTGGCCCACTGAGTCATGTGAGGTCTTATTTTTTGCGGGACGAGTTGACTATTTTTGGGCACATGACATTTTTTGATCGCTTTTTTATTACGATTTTTGGGAGGCAGAATTAACAAAAAACAGTAATTCATGAATTTCTTTTGGGGGGGGGGCGTTTATACCGTTCCGCGTGTGGAAAAATTAATAAAACAGTTTTATTCTTCGGGTCAGTACGATTACAGCGATACCTCATTTATATTTTTTTTATGTTTTGACGCTTTTATACAATAAAAACGATTATATATAAAAAATGATTAGTTTTGCGTCGCATTATTCTGCGAGCTATAACTTTTTTATTGTTTTGCTGATGATGCTGTATAGTGGCTCTTTTTTTGCAGGACAAGATGATGTTTTCAGCGGTACCATGTTTGTTTATATCCGTCTTTTTGATCGCGTCTTATTCCACTTTTTGTTCAGCGGTATGATGATAAATTATTGTTTTTTAGCCTTGTGTTTTTTTTTTAAGGCTTTCACTAAAGGGGTTAACTAGTGAGAAAGTTTTATAGGGCGTGTCGTACTAAATATGTGGACTTTTATTGTTTTTGTTTTTTTTATTTACATGAAGAAAGGAATTTATTGGGGAATATTTTTTTTTCTTTATGAATTTTTTTTACACATGTGTCACGTTACTGGCGATACTGGACTGGAGGCCAGTGGCCAGAGCAGCGATGCACAGGTGACCGGACCGTGGAAAGACTTCTGGAGGTGCAGTATATGGCGGTGGAAGTTCACTGTGTCAGCAGATGCGGGGACTGCCCGAGCACGGGCCGGCCAAGATCACACTCAAGCACCAAGTCCGTTTAAATGATAGAAGGTTGAGGTAGGAACAGCAGGGTTTCCACAAGAGACAGGAAGATGCCAGCAAAACACCTTCCAGATCAGGAGCTCAGATAATGCTTCACTCAGTTAGACTGAGCACCACAATATACTCAGCAACAGGAAGCTGCACTGGCCAGGTATATATAGCAGGTCCAATCAGACTTAATCAGGGCGAGAACAATCAGCAGGGCAGGTGATGATCTCTATCCAATCAGTTTCAATCAAGGCGAAGACAATCAGCAAAGCAGGTGATGATCTCTATCCCAGACGAAGTTCATATGGTTTTCAGGCTGAAGTTATACAAGTTCCAAATAGCTCCACAGCAAAGGAACAGACCAGCAAGCCATGGCTCACAGGTTCAAATCCTGACAACATGTGATTTTTATTTTTTTAACTTTTTTTTACTTTGTCCCAGGGTGGGACATCACTGTATTAGGTCAGATCGCTGATCTGCCACTGTGCACAGCACTCTTGTCAGATCGGCGATGTGACAGGCAGTGCAGGAGGCTTTCTCAGCGCCTGCTCTCAGCAGGCACTGAGGAAGCCGCCTCCCTGCAGGACCCGGAAGGACCCCTCGGCCATCTTGGATCCGGGGTCCTGCAGGGAGGAGGGTCCCTCGGAACAGCGCGACACATCGCGCTGTTCTGAGGGTCTCACGGAAGCACGCAGGGAGCCCCCTCCCTGCGTGATGCTTCCCTGTACCACTGGAACACTGCGATCATCTTTGAGGGCACATAATTTTTGAGGGCACGTGCCTAGGGCAGGACTCTGCGGGGGGCGGCACCTGAGCAAGAAATTGTTATTTTTTTTGGTCCGTGGTCGGCCCTCCCCTTGCTTCCCTCCCCCCATCATCATACTCACCTCCTCCTGCTGCAGCTCCAATGGTCCAGCACCGATATCTTCTTCCTGTACTGAGCGAGCGGTCACTCGTGGTACCGCTCATTAAGCTCATGAATATGGATGCCACTCCACTCATAGGCGTGGCATCCATATTCATGAGCTTAATGAGAGGTACCACGTGACGTGTGACCGCGCGCTCATACAGGAAGAAGATGTCGTCGCTGGACCATCGGAGCTGCAGCAGGAGGAGGTGAGTATGATGATGGGGGAATGAGCGCTGGGGGCCGGGGGAGGAATGAGCGCTGGGGGAAATTTGCATAGGGGGAGAATGAGCGCTGGGGGGGAATGAGCGCAGGGGGAATGAGCGCTGGGGGAGAATGAGAGCTGGGGAAGGAATGAGCACTGGGGGGAATGAGCGCCGGGGGAGAATGAGCACTGGGGGGAATGAGCACAGGGGGGAGAATGAGCGCTGGGGAAATGAGCACAGGGGGAGAATGAGCGCTGGGGGGAATGAGCGCAGGGGGGGAAATGAGCGCTGGGAGAGGAATGAGCACTGGGGGAATGAGCTCTGGGGGTAATGAGCACTGGGGGGAATGAGCACAGGGGGGAGAATGAGTGCAGGGAGGAGAATGAGCGCTGGGGAGAATGAGCGCTGGGGGAGAATGAGCGCTGGGGAGGAATGAGCGCAGAGGGGAGAATGAGTGCTGTGGGAGGAATGAGCACTGGGGGGAATGAGCGCAGGGGGGAGAATGAGCGCAGGGGGAGAATGAGCACTGGGAGAGGATGAGCGCTGGTGGGAGGATGAGCGCAGGGGGAATGAGCGCAGGGAGGAGAATGAGCGCTGATGGAGGAATGAGCACTGAGGAAGGAATGAGCGCTGGGGGGAGTGAGCGCTGGGAGAGGAATGAGCGCTGGGGGAAAGCGAGGGGGGAGAGTGAGCGCAGGGGGGAGAATGAGCGCTGGGGGAATGAGTGCAGGGGAGAATGAGCGCTAGGGGAGGAATGAGCACTGGGTGGGGAATGAGCGCTGGGGGAATGAGTGCTGGGGAGGAATGAGCCCTGGGGGGAATGAGCGCTGGGGACGAATGAGCACTTGGGGGGACGAATGAGCACTGGGGGGACGAATGAGCACTGGGGGGAATGAGCGCTGAGGTGGGGAATGAGCACTGGGGAGAATGAGCGCTGGACTAATGTAAAAGAGGAGGTTGGACAGAAATGACATCACAAATCTTTTTTTTTTTTGTTAAATAGCATCTTTATTTAGCTTACAAAAAGGCACACAAATCCACATGTAAAAACGCATCAAATACGCACCTGCATTTTCTGCCAAGAGATGCGGATTATGTACGGAAACTTCTGCAGACAAATCTGCAACGTGTGCACATACCCTAAGGCTATGTTTCCACGTTCAGGAAACACTGCAGAGAAGACACAGCTCCGTCCAAAGCTTTGCCGGCTTTTGTACGCGCGGTGATTCCGCATGTGTCATTGAACAGTGTGGAATCACCGCATCCTATACATAGGACGGTGTTATTTATCTTGCGTAGATTGAGCGTCTCCGCAAGATAAATAGACATGCTGCGGTCTAGAAAGACACGCCTCATGTGCATATACGCAGGTCTGCCACCTGCATCTTTGTACGCATAGTGGACAGGGCCGGCGTCAGCACCCGGCACACCCGGGCAAGTGCCGGGGCCCTGAGCAGGCGGGGGGGCCCACTCGCCGTCTGGCACCCCGGCGCCCGTTAGCGGTGTCAGCGCCGCCACTGGGCCCCCCCGCTTGCTCAGGGCCCCGGCTGCGGCCGGCTCAATACTCAATACTCTCCCCGTGCCTCCGCTGCCGCAGCTCCGCCTCCGGGCTCCAGGGGGCGCCTGCAGGACGCCGGCGCTTCCTCTCACAGCAGCGCCGCTGAATGACGTCATCATTCAGTGGCCGGCTGTGGCAGTGAGTGCGCGGACGCCGGACAGGTGAGATGTTTGTGTGTGTGTCTGTGTATGTGTCTCTGTGTGTATGTAGTGCGATGCTTTGTGTGTGTGTGTGTGTGTCTGCTGTATGTGTGATGGTGGTGGGGGGAGGGCAGTGATGATGATGATGGGGAGGCAATGATGATTGATGATGATGGGCAGGCAATGATATTGCTGTGGAGACAATGATGATTATGGGCAGGCATTGATGATGATGGGGAGGAAATGATGATTATGGGCAGGCATTTATGATGATGGGCAGGCAGTGATGATGATGGGCAGGCTGTGATGATGATGGGCAGGCAGTGATGATGATGGGCAGGCAATGATATTAATGGGGAGGCAATGATGATTATGGGCAGGCATTGATGATGATGGGCAGGCAGTGATGATGATGGGCAGGCAGTGATGATGGGGAGGCAATGATGATTATGGGCAGGCATTGATGATGATGGGCAGGCAGTGATGATGATGGGCAGGCAATGATATTGATGGGGAGGAAATGATGATTATGGGCAGGCATTGATGATGATGGCAGGCAGTGATGATGATGGGGAGGCAATGATGATGATGGGGAGGCGATGATGATAATGGGCAGGCAATGATGATGATAGGCAGGCAATGATGATGATAATGGGCAGGCAATGATGATGATGGGAATCTTTCCACGGCACCCTTTCCTGAGCCGTAACAGTGCAGAACTCAGCACAGTGCAGAGGAGAGCTCCATATTTTGTATGGAGCTTTATATGGGAACCAGTATCCTGTATGGAGCATTATGTGGGGGATGGAGGGGTGACATCCTGCATGGGGTATTATATGGGTGATGAGGGGGAGACTGTGGTGCCCATAATATTGTATGGAGGACTGTACTGTCCAGTCTGTACTGTGCGCTGTGAGGATTTGGCGGTTTTTGAGCTATTGTACAATTTACAATAGCTATCAGTCGTAATGGAAGAAGAGAAGTGTTTGGCGTTGTGCTATACCCATATTTCTCTGAAGTATCTGTGCATCATGAATCATGGTCTGTGTTAAAGGGGCCCACTGAGACTCTTTCGCCCGGGGCCCATGAAAACCTGGAGCCGGCCCTGATAGTGGATATGGGATTTCATAAAATCCCCTCCACTCTGCTGTAACATTTGGACTCTGCGGATTGGACTCTGCGGCTGTTCTCAGCGTCCAACCCGCAGCATTTCCTGAACGTGGAAACGTACCCTAAATATATCTCTGCCTCTGGACATTATATAGTATAGATTTGCCTGGACTGTACATTATTATAAATCTACTACCTGAGCATTGAATATTAAAGATCACCCTGGACATTATATATAATAAATTGTACATCATACATTACAGATAATTCTGGACATTTTATACTATAGGTCTCCTTGTACATTATATATTATAGATCTATAATAAATAATATACCGGGAGATCTATAAGATAAATTGTCCAGATTTATATGTAAGTATCTGTTTAAACCCAGACATATGAATAAGGCCTTAGTCAGAGACTGGGCAGTAATAGAATAATAAAATCCATCTAGTAATCCTCCAATGTCTGCTGGACATGGTGTGGGGAGAGTTTCTAGTTCAGTTAGTACACAAACACCAGACTTCTTGCTGTTAACCAGTTAATGTTTTCTTCTCCACCACACTGCAGTGTCAAAAGAGGAAGACAGCGAGACAGGCAGCAACATCGCATCAGAGAGCTCTTGACCTCGAAACAGAAAATCCTCAGATCCTGGTATTGTAACATAATATTAAGAATAATATTTATTCATTGATATTGCGCTATTAACTCCACAGCACTTTACATACATCATCAACACTGTACCCATTGGGGCTCACAATCTAAACATCCTATTTGTATGTCTTTTGAATGTGATAGGAAACCACTGTCTTTGAAAGAGCTACATGGGCATACACATAGATTCGGCCTCATTCATTCCCTATGGGACTTGCAAACATGTGCGGTACTTGCAGTGAGACAAAAAAACACTGCTAGTAGCGTTTTTTTTTTTCGTTGCTGCAAGTATTGGATTTGTGGGATCGTGTCAAAACCGCAAGTGTCGCACATGTCTGCAAGTCGCATAGGGAATGATTGAGGCCGAATGCAGTGCTGCCATAAGTGATCCGTTACGTGGCAGATGCGGAAAAACTGCCGGATCTGCCGCGAATGGCAAAAATCGCTGACGTGCAAGTAGCCTAAGTCACTGACAACAGTGTCTGCATTATTCGTACTCACCAATGGGGGAGGCAGAACGAAAAGTGCCTAGGGCAGCATAAACTCTAAATACGGCCCTGCCAGGGGCCGAATACTTTCGCAAGGCACTGTACATTACTATCATGATCCTAGATCAACTATGATCTGGTTTTAACATGTGCTTGCTTCACTTTCCATCAGCTAGCTCAATCCTAATTAACGGTGGATTTACACATAATTGCTTATATGGTTCTATATATGGGGGTGTTGGTTATTGTCATGCTCTATTGGCATTTTAAATGTTTTTAATGTTTGTCTTGTTTGAGGTGTAATAAAGGTTTTTCTACTTTTTAATATCATGTGGATGTGCATACCACCATTAGTCTAGTCTTTTTTGTATTCAGTATTCTACAGACTAGGTATTGCACCCCCATTCAGACTTTGTCATGAATTATTGATAGTAGTGTGCACTCTACTTTATTTACAGGACGAGTCTCTCGCATGAACACCCGGCACTGCCACTGACACTCGGACCGGAGCGTGCGGCTGCATAGAAATACATGCAGCTGCACGCTCCGATCCGAGTGTTGGCAGCAGTGCCGGGTGTTCATGCGAGAGACTCGCATGAGAATCATGCGAGTTTCTCGCATGTGTGACCCTGGCCTTATAATCACTCTGCCAATGGGGTAGTCCTTGGCATCTCCGTGAAAACAACGAACGACCACTGTTTTTACGGGGACCAGCTAGTGAGAGAGTGTTGACCTTATCACCAAACTCCCGAGTCCAACAGTCCCGATACCAGTACCCCATTTATTGTTATGGGACAAGCCTGCGGCGCTTCACTTGAATGATAGTCCACACTGCAGGCAGGATAGGCATAGTACGAACAGCGCATCCCTAGGCTGCTGTCCTTCTGTTCGGCGAAATAACGGGTGACTATGTGGCATCTCCATCATAGCAAGTCTTTACCAGCAACCTTTATCAACCCCTCCCTCCAATGGTGGCTCTACTGCCCCTCTTTTGGGCTCCTTCTAGCTGCCCCAGTATGCGGATGCAGCGCCACCCGGCTTCCTTAGGGACCTCTCAACCACCTGGTACCTCTCTACTAGGCCAACCAGGTCATCCGCATTTCGGGGATCCCCCTGGGCGACCCAGGTCTGCACCGGATTTGGAAGGGAGCAGAAAAATCTGTCCATTACCACCTGTTCCATCATCTGGGCTGGTGTGGAGGACTCCAGCTGCAAACATTTCAACACCAGATGCAGCAAATCAAACATTTGGGAGTGAGGAGGTTTATCACCGTAATACGCCCAGTGATGAACCCTTTGTGCTCGAACAGACATAGTCAACTCTAAGCATGCCAGTATCTCAGTTTTATTGTTTTGGCACTTTCCTGGGAATTTTGTAAGTCCAGATCATAATAAGCCTTCTGGGGCTCACGAGTCAAATAGGGGGACTACACCTTCGCACACTTGTGGCAGCTTCTCCCACTCTGCAACTCAAACACAGTCAAAAACACCTCTACATCATCACCTGCTGTCATTTTCTGCATCGCTCATCTTACTGCCTTCTGGACAGATGTGTTTTCACCTGGACATGCGGAATGGGCTTCTGGTCTCCCACAAACTGCCTCAGCAAGCAACTAAATCTGCTGCTGCTGTTGTCTGAACTGGTCTTGTTGGTATTGCTGCTGTTGATGAAGTTGCTGCTGATGCTGTTGCTGCTGTTATTGCATCTGCTGGATAAGCAACTTACTCATCTCCTGATGTGCCAGCTGTGGCTCCTGCTACATGCTCACCAGATGCTTGAGCAAGTCCTCCATTTTGCCTGACGTCGTCCGCTGGCTTGTGGCCTCCTTTACCCAGGACATGCGGTTTGACCACAGCTGCTACTGGTGTCCCTGGAACGTTCTCCGAAACACCACTTGTAGTAGTTTAACTCATATGGCGATACACGGAAGTAGAAAAACAGGAACACTGTCTCTTTAAATCCTTGGTTGGT
Source organism: Oophaga sylvatica (assembly GCA_033576555.1). Classification (NCBI taxonomy): domain Eukaryota; kingdom Metazoa; phylum Chordata; class Amphibia; order Anura; family Dendrobatidae; genus Oophaga; species Oophaga sylvatica. The sequence goes on along the minus strand of JARQOD010000004.1, from coordinate 64,435,416 downwards.
TTATTATATGGTGACATAAACCAGCAAGAAAGGGAAAGTAAACACAGTCAAAAACAGGCAAAGAAAGGAAAACAACAAAGAAGACAAAAAGCTGTAAAACGTATGCTCTGGAGCAACACAGGATAAGTCTTTCCTCCACAAGACTCAAAACCACTGGAGAACCTCTCTCCAGCCTTGTTCAACAAAGACTGTTTCTAGAACCCAGCTACCTGAGCTCCAGACCATGTGACTCCTTCCCCCCATGTGACTCAACACATGACTTTGACATCACACAGGTCCTGACATTTCTGCAGGTGGAGATAGGGTGGACATCCTCTCACCCACTCTATGGATGTCCACATAAAAGCCAGCCCATTTATTCAACTTAGCTTAATCCTCACAACACTTAGTGTGCTGGAGGAAAATACTCTGGGTTACACATCACTGATGCCATTAGGCGTAGTGACACATATCTCCCCTCCAGTACTTTACTCATGACTTTGTCACAGCACCTGAAGCTTATTAGTATTACCCAAAAACTTCAAATGCAGATTACCCCCTTTCCGACCCTGGACGTACTTAGTACGTCCAGGCGATTTTGCACGCACAGAGGCTGTGCGTGCACAATCGCCGCCAGGTATCAGCTGATTCAGACAATTGACACCTGGCTCTCAGTGGCAGGACAGAACAGAGTCCACACTGCTTCCGCCACTTTAGCCCCCTAAATGCTGTGATTGCAGCATTTAGAGAGCAGGCAGAGGGAATAAAGCCCCTCTGCCCTAGGATTGGAGCACCAGTGATGTCATTGTTGCCATGGTGACCTAATGTCGTCATGATGACATCCGGGTCACCAGGCTATCCACAGACAACGGTCTCAGGGCCTTGTGTCAGTGCATTGCAATGGATTATAACTGCAATCAGGCTGCTGGATGTGAAAGTCCCATAGTAGGACAAAGTAAAAAAAGTATTTTTTTTTTAAATCAGAAAATTATATATACTGTATATACAGTATATATTGTACTGATAAATTTCCTGGGTGGCTGAGAAATTGACCTTCCAGCAGATCAATCATTTTTGCTCATTGTGTGTGACACCAAGTCGCATTTCAGCATATAACTCTTTTGTGCTGCTAATATTGTGCTGGAGCCAGGAGTCCACATGTGAAAATGTTAATTGTTTGTTCTAATGGTGTTTATTCCTTTTGGCAGAACAGGGGTTAATCGGAAAACCCTCAGCTCTCAGCTGAGCTCAGTTAGCCACTCCCATTCCCTTTAAAATCTGGCTCCCAATTCAAATCCATGTCAGAGCTAGCATTTGCTGCATGGCTTAGGAGGAGAGGAGTTCATATGAGAAGGAGTTCTGTAGGAGTTATCTGTGACTGTTGAGTGGCTTGTAAGTGTGGTAATTTCCTTCCCTCCTCTACTTTGGTTTATTCCCCTTCCTCCACTCCCCTGTGCATTCCTCTGTTATACAGGTGCTTCTCACAAAATTAGGATATCATCAAAAAGTTAATTTATTTCAGTTCTTCAATGCAAAAATTGAAACTCATATTATATAGTCATTACAGGGTTATCTATTATCAAGTGTTTATTTCTGTTAATGTTGATGATTATGGCTTACACCCAATGAAAACCCAAAAGTCATTATCTCAGTAAATTAGAATAATTTATAACACCACCTTGAAAATCTAAGTTACTTACCGTTAACGGGATTTTACAGAGCCCATGACAGCACCACCTGAGAGAGGGTCTCCGCCCACCAGGACAGGAAACCTACTGAATAAAAGGGCGGTACCTCAACTTCGCATCAGTTCGGTTCCAGAGCACGAGAGGACCTCCAGACAAATTAGTTAGCATAACTTCCACCAAATACATTTTACTTAACACCCCTAATTAGTGCACACCATAAGTGACAGAAGCGAGGGAGGGAATTCATGGGTGCTGTCATGGGCTCTGTAAAATCCCGTTAACGGTAAGTAACTTAGATTTTTCCCCTCTCCCATGACAGCACCACCTGAGAGATTTATATAGACTGAAGCACCCTAGGGAGGGATAGCCGCTTCCAGCACCTTCCTACCGAAAGACAGGCTAGCAGAGGAGGACAGATCAAGTCGGTAATGTTTATAAAAAGTAGTAGGGGTAGACCATGTGGCCGCCTTACATATTTCCTTGATGGAAACTTCCGCACTCTCGGCCCAGGAGGTCGCCACGGCCCTGATGGAATGGGCTCTCAGATCCTGTGGTATCGGTGTCTTACTAGATGTGTAGGCTAAGCTAATGGCATCCCTAATCCATCTAGCTAAAGATCCCTTTGTGATAATACACCCTTTCCTTCCACCTTGAAAAGACACAAATAAGGACTTGCTCTTCCTATCTTGACTGGTCCTATCTAGTGTCACGGTGTGTCGCCACGAAGATCGTCACGATTACACAGCCTGACTTCTCGCAGCTGAGTTTTTGGTGCTTTGTATTTTTCGGCAGTGAGGGAGTTAATTCTCTCTCTCTGTGCTAGATGAGGCCCAGCCTCTCCCAGCTGCAGTCAATGCTGCAGAAGTGGGACTCCTTCAAATACCTGCCAGTCTGTTAGGGAAGTTGTCGGTGAAAGCATTCCTTGCAGACAAACAGAGCGGCTTGTGGTATTTTGGAGTTTGGAGTGAAGTGTACTTTGTGTGGTTTTTTCCCTTCCTCACATTATTATTTTTATCCTTACCCGTTGGTGTTCCCTCTGTTGTTGTGGTGCGAGTTTTTGTATGCAAGGTGGTTCTTTGGTTTTCCCCTTGTACTGTCTCGTTCGTCTAGTACTGTGTGTTGGCTTATATTATCCAGTCCCCTGTTGTTGTGATCAGGGTCCTTCTCAGGACTAGATTACTGAGGTTCAGGGATCCTCAGGAGATAGGGGTTACGCTGGCGGCCTGGACCTCTGTACCTTTAACAGTACCTCCAGGTAGAGGGATTAGTTAGGGCCCCAGCTTAGGGTCAGCTTAGGCCCCTGACCTCCTGTACGCAGAGACTGCGTGACATTTTCACCGACCGACAAAAGATTCTCTCCAGCTACCATGGATCCAGTAGCCAGTCTTGCTCGGCAGTTGCAGAGTTTGTCCATGGAGCTGGCGGACGTTAAGTCCAAGGTTTTGTATCCCCCGGAGCAAGCCGGACCTGAACCTAAAGTAGCTCTCCCTGACAGGTTCACTGGGGGGCGGGACAAGTTTTTTGTTTTCCGGGAGGCATGTAAATTGTACTTTCGGCTGCGGCCTCGGTCATCGGGGAGTGAAGAACAAAGGGTGGGAATTATCATCTCGCTCCTACAAGGGGACCCACAATCATGGGCGTTCTCTCTTCCCCGGGCTCCCCGGCTCTCCAGTCAGTGGATAGGTTTTTTGTTGCTCTGGGTCTCGTATATGATGACCCGGATCGGATCTCCCTTGCTGAATCTAAGTTACGTAGGATCCAGCAGGGAGATCGTCCGGCGGAGGAATTCTGTTCGGAGTTCCGTAGGTGGGCCACGGACACCCAGTGGAATGACCCGGCTCTTAGGAGCCAGTTTTGTCAAGGTTTATCTGACAAATTAAAGGATGTGTTGGCACAGTATGACCCTCCCGCGTCACTGGAAGCCGCTATGGCCCTTGCTATTCGCATTGACAGACGGCTTCGGGAGAGGTGCGGGGTAACTCCGCCCCCTGTGATGACTCCACCTTCTTCAAGGGTCCCTTATATGGAGGTTCCCCTGGTCAGTCCAGAGGAGCCTATGCAATTAGGAGGGACATCATTTCGGGGGAGGGGTTCCAGCGGTGCGCCACAAGACAGGAAGGTGTTTCTTCTGCGGGAGAAAGGGACATTTTATTGGGGGTGTCCATCCCGTCCTTTGCAGAATAAAGGGTCGTCAGAAAACTATTGATCCCAGGTTGTGTGGTGGACGGCAATCTGGGAGTAGGTATTTCGTCCCTAGGTTCGTCTCAGTTTCTCGTACCGGCGGAGGTGGTGGTGGGTACGAGAACTGAGAGGATATCTGTTCTTCTGGATAGCAAGGCCGGGGCTAATCTGGTGGACGCTCGGTTTGCCCGGGTTCAAGGTATGCGATTGAGTGTGTTGGCTAAACCCATCCCCATATTCTCAATCGACGCCAGGCCTCTCGGTCAGGGAAGTTTTTTGCAAGCTGTGCATAACGTAAAACTTCAAGTGGGAGCGATACATAAAGAACTGTTGTCTTGTTACGTGTTGGAGGGTCTTCCCACTCCTATAGTGTTGGGCCTTCCTTGGTTAACTAAGCATAACCCTGTTATTAATTGGCAATCCAGAGAGATAAGCCAGTGGAGTGAATTCTGTAATAAAAACTGCATGAACACGGTCATCGGTGCGGTCACTCCTAGGGTCTTACCTCCATTTCTGGCGGACTTTGAGGATGTATTCTCGGAGAAAGGGTGTCAGGAACTACCTCCTCATCGCGTGTATGACTGTTCTGTAATACTGCTCCCTGAGGCCAAGTTATCTAAATCTAGGTTGTATAACCTATCTGGTCCAGAGAGGCAGGCCATGAAGGATTATATTTCTGAAAGTCTGGTTAAGGGGCATATTAGACCTTCATCTTCCCCGGTGGCCGCGGGGTTCTTCTTTGTGAAGAAGAAAGATGGAGGCCTACGCCCTTGCCTGGATTTCCGTGAACTTAATCGGATTACGGTCCGAGATCCGTATCCGCTCCCACTTATTCCCGATCTCTTCAATCAGATTGTGGGCGCCAAATGGTTCTCTAAGTTGGATCTCAGGGGGGCGTACAATCTGATTAGGATGAAGGAGGGGGATGAGTGGAAGACGGCGTTTAACACTCCGGAGGGGCATTATGAGAACCTTGTCATGCCATTCGGTCTGACTAATGCCCCGGCGGTGTTCCAACACTTTGTAAATGACATTTTTCGCCGCCTGGTGGGACAGTTTGTTGTAATATATCTGGATGATATCTTAATTTACTCGCCGGATCTTGTGTCTCATCAGGAGCATGTTAGGCAGGTGTTACAGATCTTGCGGGATAATAAACTGTACGCCAAATGGGAAAAGTGTGTGTTCGCCGTACAGGAACTCCAATTTTTAGGCTTCCTGTTGTCAGCATCCGGTTTTCGTATGGACCCTGGGAAAGTGCGGGCAGTTCTTGAGTGGGATCTGCCAGAGAATCTTAAGGCACTACAACGTTTCCTGGGGTTTGCTAATTATTACCGGAAATTTATTCGTAATTTCTCGTCCATGGTTAAACCTCTCACAGACATGACAAAAAAAGGGACGGATTTTTCTAGGTGGTCTGACAAGGCTTGTCAAGCATTCTCCTCCTTGAAAAAATGTTTTGCCTCGGCACCCATACTCATTCAACCTGATGCGTCACAGCCGTTCATTGTAGAGGTAGACGCTTCCGAGGTAGGGGTGGGAGCAGTATTGTCACAAGGTTCGTCCCCTGGTAAGTGGCATCCGTGCGCCTTTTTCTCTAAAAAATTGTTGTCCGCTGAGAGGAATTACGATGTCGGCAATAGGGAACTCTTGGCCATTAACCCCTTCATGACCCAGCCTATTTTGACCTAAATGACCTTGCCTGTTATGTTTCGGTAGTTGAGGAGTGCAGGCAAAAAAGGCAATACACCAGAGCAGTTGGAATCTATGAGATTGCAGTACCCTGACTAACCACAACAACTAGAGGCAGCCGTGGAGCGTTCCTACGTTGGTCCTAGACGCCTCGTCACAGCCTGAGAAACTAACTACACCTAAAGATAGATATAGGAAAGCTATCTGCCCCGGAGCAGAACCCCAAAGATAATAGAAAGCCCCCAAACATGTAATGGCGGTTAGACAAGAAGAAATACTGACACAGACAGAAAATAGTATGAGCAAACGTTGGGGCCCAAACTAACTAAATAGAAAAGGATAGGAAGGGTACTTACTGCAATCCCAGAAAACCCTGAAAAGCACCAACTCTACTAATTTCAAAAAAAAAAGAGATCACACGACCTCTACCACCTAAATTAGTTCTCTGGTGTAACAAAATCAAAACAGCAGCCACTGAAAAAACTGGAAAAAGCAAAAGTACAAACATCAGTGGCTGAACTAAACTGAGAGGGCAAAAGCCCCCGGAGAGGACCCTGAAGGCCCCACAGAAGTGCAGGACAAAATGCAAAAATCAAGCACAAAAACAAAAAGAAGAAAATGTCTTATCTGTTAGCAGGAGATGCAGACACGACACAGCAGGCTACAAGGGAAACAGGAATCAAGGATAGAGACCAGAACAATTGATCACCGGCAACCCTGATGGGAAGGTGACTCCCTTATATAAGACCAGTCAGTAACACCTGATTCCCAATCCTCACAATCTTCACAATCTTCACTGGGCAGACCAGCACCACTTGTAACCACCAGAGGGAGCCTCTGCTCAAAACTCATCCCAAGCCCACTCACAACACTGGCCATTTTTTGCAATTCTGACCAGTGTCCCTTTATGAGGTAATAACTCAGGAACGCTTCAACGGATCATAGTGATTCTGAGATTGTTTTTTCGTGACATATTGGGCTTCATGTTAGTGGTAAATTTAGGTCGATAATTTTTGCGTTTATTTGTGAAAAAAATGGAACTTTGGCCAAAATTTTGAAAATTTCGCAATTTTCAAATTTTGAATTTTTATTCTGTTAAACCAGAGAGTTATGTGACACAAAATAGTTAATAAATAAAATTTCCCTCATGTCTACTTTACATCAGCACAATTTTGGGAACAACATTTTTTTTTGTTAGGAAGTTATAAGGGTTAAAAGTTGACCAGCGATTTCTCATTTTTACAGCAAAATTTACAAAACCATTTTTTTTAGGGACCACCTCACATTTGAAGTCACTTTGAGGGGTCTATATGGCAGAAAATACCCAAAAGTGACACCATTATAAAAACTGCACCCCTCAAGATACTCAAAACTACATTCAAGAAGATTATTAACCCTTCAGGTGCTTCACAGGAACTAAAGCAACGTGGAAGGAAAAAATGGACATTTTAATTTTTCCAACAAAATTTTTCTTTTAGCATCAATTTTTTCATTTTTGCATGGGCAACAGGATAAAATGGACCCTAAAATTTGTTGGGCAATTTCTCCTGAGTACACAGATACCTCATATGTGGTCATAAACCACTGTTTGGGCGCACAGCAGGGCTCAGAAGGGAAGGAGCGCCATTTGACTTTTTGAATGGAAAATATGCTGGAATATTTAGCGGTTGCCATGTCGCATTTGGAGAGTTCCTGTGTGCCTAAACATTGGAGCTCCCCCACAAGTGACCCCATTTTGGAAACTAGACCCCCCAAGGAACTTATCTAGATGCAGAGTGAGCACTTTGAACCCCCAGTGCTTCACAAATTGATCCGTAAAAAAAAGAAAGTACTTTTTTTTTCACAAAAATATTCTTTTAACCTCAGTTTTTTCATTTTCACATGGGCAACAGGATAAAATGGATCCTAAAATTTGTTGGGCAATTTCTCCTGAGTACACCGATACCTCAAATGTGGTCATAAACCACTGTTTGGGCGCACGGCAGGGCTCAGAAGGGAAGGAGCGCCATTTGACTTTTTGAATGGAAAATATGCTGGAATATTTAGCGGTTGCCATGTCGCATTTGGAGAGTCCCTGTGTGCCTAAACATTGGAGCTCCCCCACAAGTGACCCCATTTTGGAAACTAGACCCCCCAAAGAACTTATCTAGATGCAGAGTGAGCACTTTGAACCCCCAGGTGCTTCACAAATTGATCTGTAAAAAAGAAAGTACTTTTTTTTCACAAAAATTTTCTTTTAGCCTCAGTTTTTTTCATTTTCACATGGGCAACAGGATAAAATGGATCCTAAAATTTGTTGGGCAATTTCTCCTGAGTACATCGATACCTCATATGTGGTCATAAACCACTGTTTGGGCGCACGGCAGGGCTCAGAAGGGAAGGAGCGCCATTTGACTTTTTGAATGGAAAATATGCTGGAATATTTAGCGGTTGCCATGTCGCATTTGGAGAGTCACTGTGTGCCTAAACATTGGAGCTCCCCCACAAGTGACCCCATTTTGGAAACTAGACTCCCCAAGGAACTTATCTAGATGCAGAGTGAGCACTTTGAACCCCAGGTGCTTCACAAATTGATCCGTAAAAAAAGAAAGTACTTTTTTTTTCACAAAAATTTTCTTTTAGCCTCAGTTTTTTCATTTTCACATGGGCAACAGGATAAAATGGATCCTAAAATTTGTTGGGCAATTTCTCCTGAGTACACCGATACCTCATATGTGGTCATAAACCACTGTTTGGGCGCACCGCAGGGCTCAGAAGGGAAGGAGCGCCATTTGACTTTTTGAATAGAAAATTAGCTCCAGTCGTTAGCGGACACCATGTCATGTTTGGAGAGCCCCTGTATGCCTAAACTTTGGAGCTCCCCCACAAATGACCCCATTTTGGAAACTAGACCCCCTAAGGAACTTATGCAGATGCACAGTGAGCACTTTGAACCCCCAGGTGCTTCACAAAAGTTTATAACGCAGAGCCGTGAAAATAAAAAATTATTTTTTTTTCTCAAAAAATGATTATTTAGCCCCCTATTTTTTATTTTCACAATGGTTACAGGAGAAATTGGACCCCAAAGTTGTTGTCTAATTTGTCCTAAGTACGCTAGTACCTCACATGTGGGGGAGAACCACTGTTTGGGCACACGTCAGGGCTTGGAAGGGATGTAGTGACGCTTTGAAATGCCGACTTGATGGAATGGTCTGCGGGCGGGCAGAGCCCCTGATGTGCCTAAACAGTAGAAACCCCCCACAAGTGACCACATTTTGTAAACTAGACCCCTCAAGGAACTTAACTAGATGTGTGGTGAGCACCTTAAACCCCCACGTGCTTCACAGAAGTTTGTAATGCAGAGCCGTGAAAATAAAAAATCATTTTTTTCCTCAAAAACTGATTTTTTTAACCCGCAATTTTTTATTTTCACAAGGGTAACAGGAGAAATTGGACCACAAAAGTTGTTGTACAGTTTGTCCTGAGTACACTGGTACCCCATATGTGGGGGGGAACCACTGTTTTGGCGCATGGGAGAGCACAGAAGGGAAGGAGCGCCATTTTGGAATGCAGACTTGATGGAATGTTCTGTGGGCGTCATGTTGCGTTTGCAGAGCCCCTGATGTGCCTAAACAGAAACCCCCCACAAGTGACCCCATTTTGGAAACTAGACCCTCCAAGGAGCTTATCTAGATGTGTAGTGAGCACTTTGAACCCCAAGGGCTACACAGAAGTTTATAACGCCGGGCCATGAAAATAAAAAAATCATATTTTTTCCACAAACATGATCTTTTAGTCCCCATTTTTTTTATTTTCCCAAGGGTAACAGGAGAAATTAGACCTCAAAAGTTGTTGTCCAATTTGTCCTGAGTACGCTGATATCCCATATTTGGGAGAAAACTACTGTATGGGCACACTTCGGGGTCGGAAGGGAAGTAGTGACGTTTTGAAATGCCGACTTGATGGAATGGTCTGCGGGCGTCATGTTACGTTTGCAGAGTCCCTGATGTGCCTAAACAGTAGAAACTCCCCACAAGTGACCCCATTTTGGAAACTAGACCCCGCAAGGAACTTATGTAGATGTGTGGTGAGCACTTTGAACCCCAAGTTCTTCACAGAAGTTTATAACGCAGAGCCGTGAAAATAAAAAATCATTTTTTTTCCACAAAAATAACTTTTTTAGTCCCCAATTTTTTTTCCCAACAGTAACAGGAGAAATTAGACCCCCAAAGTTGTTGTGCAATTTTTCCCGAGTACGCTGATACCCCATATGTGGGGGTAAACCACTGTTTGGGTACACGTCAGGGCTTGGAATAAAGGGAGCACTGTTTGACTTTTTGAACGCAAAATTTGCAGGAATCAATGGTGGCGCCATGTCGCGTATGGAGACCCCCTGATGTGCGTAAATAGTGGAAACCCCTCAATTCTAACTCCAACCCTAACCCCAACACACCCCTAACCCCAACCCTAACCCCTACACACCCCTAACCCTAATCCAAACCCTAACCATAACCCTAACCCCAACACACCCCTAACCCTAATCCCAACTCTAACCATAAACCTAACCACAAGACTAACCCTAATCCCAACCCTAACCCCAAAACACCCCTAACGCTTATCCTAACTCTAACCCTAACCACAAACCTAACCCTAATTCCAACCTTAACCCTAATTCCAACCCTAACCCTAATTCCAACCCTTACCCTAGTTCTAACCCTAACCCAAATTCTAACCCTAAGGCTGGGTTCATATTGCGTTTTACCAGCCCGTTCAACACGTAGCGTTGATGGGCTGGTAACGGTATAGCATAACGCGATCGCGTTATGCTATACCCGCTAGTGCAGAGGAATCAGCGATGATTCATCTGTGCTAGCGGTGATGGAGCCCAGACGCTGCAGCCTGCGTCCAAGGCTCCGTCACTGAATGACGACACGTCGCGAACGCATGCCGCTTCATGGCATGCGTTGCGATGCGCACACAAATGGGGTGAATGGCAGCGTTAACGGACTGCGTTACACCGCGTTATACCGCGGTGAAACGCAGTCCATCTAACGGACTGCCATAATGCAATATGAACCCAGCCTGACCCTAAGGCCCCGTGCACACGTTGCGTATTCACTTGCGGATTTTTCTAAAATCCGCAGGTAAAATGAGCTGCCTTTTACCTGCGTATTTAGCGCGGATTTGCTGCGGTTTTTCTCTGCGGTTTTACGCCTATAATGGAATAGGTGTAAAATCGCTGCGGAATCCGCACAAAGAATTGACATGCTGCGGATTTAAAACCGCAGCAAATCTGCGCTGAAAAATCTGCAGCATGTGCACAGCGGTTTTTTTTTACCATTTATTTGCATTGTACTGTACATGGTTTCTGGATCTGCTGTGGATCCGCAGCGCGAAATCCGCTGCGGATCCGCAGCAAAATCCGCTGCTCATCTGCAGCAAAATCCGCTGCGGATCTGCAGCAAATTCCGCTGCTGATCCGCAGCAAAATCCGCTGCTGATCTGCAGCAAAATCCGCTGCGGATTCGCAGCAAAATCCGCAACGTGTGCACAGGGCCTAATAGGAAAAAAAAAAAATTCTTTATTATTTGTCCCTACCTATGACAGGGGGGGTTCACTTACTTTTTTTTATTTTGATCACTGTGACAGTTTATCACAGTGATCAAAATCATTTTTTTGACCTGCAGGGCGCAATCCCGGGCAGTCGCCGGGAAGGATCCAGGGACATCGGTGGACCGGGAGAGGTGAGTATGGGGGTCGGAAGTGAGGGGGGGGGATCGGAAGGTGGGGGGCAGCGGAGGCCAGGACGAGGGGAGCTTTTAGTGATGGCGGTGACCGACCGCTGCCATCTTTCGGTGGCGGCGGCCGGTCGCCGCCGTGAATCCGTGTAGGGGGGTCAGGGCTCGGTGTCCAGCCATGGCAGATGCTATTGCAGCATCGGCCATGGCTGGATTGTAATATTTCACCAATTATATTGGTGAAATATTACAGATTGCTCTGATTGGCTGTTTCACTTTTAACAGCCAATCAGAGCGATCGTGGCCACGGGAGGGTTAACTTACCCCCCCTGTGGTGAAGCACAAAGGGTCCTGTCCCTGCGGGTCGGGTGACCTTTCAGTGACCCCGGTCTCCCGACCCGCAGGGACGCGATCCTTTCATGACGCCACATAGGCGTCATGGGTCGGATTGGCACTGACTTTCATGACGCCTACGTGGCGTCACAGGTCGGGAAGGGGTTAAGTTAGCTTTTGAGGAGTGGCGCCATTTTTTGGAGGGGGCAGTCCATCCGGTCACTGTCATCACCGATCACAAGAATCTGCTATATCTGGAGTCCGCAAAACGTCTGAATCCCAGACAAGCTAGGTGGTCGTTGTTTTTTACCAGGTTTAATTTTGTCGTCACATATCGTCCTGGGTCAAAAAATGTAAAGGCGGATGCCTTATCTCATAGTTTCCCTGGGGCCAGGAATACGGATGACCCGGTTCCTATCCTTCAGGAGGGGGTGGTGGTGTCGGCAGTATGCTCTGAGCTTGAGGAGGAGGTATTGGAGGCTCAGGGGGACGCCCCTGTTGGACCTCCAGGGAGACTGTTTGTTCCAGATCAGTTGCGACAAAAGGTGATCGAGGCACACCATAACTCAGCTTTGGCAGGACACCCAGGGAGTAAAGCAACTGTGGATCTCCTCTCGCGTCGGTTTTGGTGGCCTAACTTACATAGGGAGGTGGTAACTTTTGTCGCGTCCTGTGGGGTTTGTGCGCGCTCTAAGACCCCACATACCCGAAGATCCCGGAGCGTCCTTGGACTCACCTGTCCATGGACTTTATTACGGACCTCCCGCCGTCTTCAGGTAAAACGGTCATACTCGTTGTAGTGGACAGGTTCAGCAAGATGGCACATTTCATCGCTCTTCCTGCTCTTCTTAATGCTAAAACTCTTGCGCAGGTGTTCATTGGGGAGATTGTGAGGCTTCACGGGGTACCCTCCGATGTGGTGTCTGATCGGGGGTCTCAGTTTGTGTCCAAATTCTGGAAGGCATTTTGTACACGGCGGGGGATGCATTTGTCGTTTTCATCGGCTTTTCATCCTCAGACTAATGGTCAGACGGAACGTCTGAACCAGAGCTTGGAGACATATCTCCGGTGTTTTGTGTCAGAGAACCAGGAGGACTGGGCTTCTTTCTTGCCTCTGGCAGAGTTTGCTCTTAATAATAGGCGGAGCGAGTCCACTGGTAAGTCCCCGTTTTTTGGGACATATGGTTTTCACCCCCAGTTTTGTACTTTCAGTAGGGGGGGCTCTTCGGGGGTTCCTGAGGAAGAACGATTTTCGTCATCACTCGCTTCAGTGTGGAGAGGGGTGCTGAATAATCTGAATACTATGGGGAACCGATACAAACGTATGGCTGATAGGAGGAGAGTGTCTGGTCCGGACCTAAGTGTGAACGATCGGGTATGGTTGTCTACCAGGAATATAAAACTTAAGGTTCCCTCCTGGAAACTGGGTCCCAGGTTCATTGGGCCGTACAGGATCAGTTCTATAATTAATCCGGTGGTATTTCGTCTTGACCTCCCCCCTACGTTTAAAATTCACAACGTGTTCCACAGATCGTTGCTTAAGAGGTATGTGGCGCCGGTGATACCGTCACCTTTACCTCCTCCTCCAGTGGTGGTCAATGGTAACTTGGAGTTTCAGGTATCAAAAGTCATCGATTCACGCTTTAATCGCCGGTTCCTTCAGTACCTGGTTCATTGGAAGGGATATGGTCCTGAGGAGAGGATGTGGGTTCCTGCGTCAGATATTAGCGCAGACCGATTAATTGGGGCCTTCCACACGACTCACCCGGATAAACCTGGCCCTGAGGGTCCGGAGGTCCCTCGTAGAAGGGGGGGTACTGTCACGGGTGTGTCGCCACGAAGATCGTCACGATTACACAGCCTGACTTCTCGCAGCTGAGTTTTTGGTGCTTTGTATTTTTCGGCAGTGAGGGAGTTAATTCTCTCTCTCTCTGTGCTAGATGAGGCCCAGCCTCGCCCAGCTGCAGTCAATGCTGCAGAAGTGGGACTCCTTCAAATACCTGCCAGTCTGTTAGGGAAGTTGTCGGTGAAAGCATTCCTTGCAGACAAACAGAGCGGCTTGTGGTATTTTGGAGTTTGGAGTGAAGTGTACTTTGTGTGTTTTTTTCCCTTCCTCGCATTATTATTTATCTCCTTACCCGTTGGTGTTCCCTCTGTTGTTGTGGTGCGAGTTTTTGTATGCAAGGTGGTTCTTTGGTTTTCCCCTTGTACTGTCTCGTTCGTCTAGTACTGTGTGTTGGCTTATATTATCCAGTCCCCTGTTGTTGTGATCGGGGTCCTTCTCAGGACTAGATTACTGAGGTTCAGGGATCCTCAGGAGATAGGGGTTACGCTGGCGGCCTGGACCTCTGTACCTTTAACAGTACCTCCAGGTAGAGGGATTAGTTAGGGCCCCAGCTTAGGGTCAGCTTAGGCCCTGACCTCCTGTACGCAGAGACTGCGTGACATCTAGATAGTGTAGAAGGGTTCTCCTTACATCTAATGTGTGGAGTTTACATTCTTCCTCTGATGTTGGCTCACTGAATAAGGAGGGCAGTATAACCTCTTGACTCCTGTGAAATCTAGAGGCCACCTTTGGGAGAAAGGCCGGATCAGGTCTCAATACGACCTTATCCTCTAATATCTGCATCAACGGCGGATCTATGGACAGAGCCTGTAGATCACTAACCCTACGTGCTGACGTCAAAGCTATCAGGATCACCGTTTTGAGAGTCAGGTTTTTGTTAGAAATTTCCTGTAGGAGTTCAAAGGGAGATTTTGTCAGCGCTTCCAACACTAAATTTAGATCCCAAGGGGGATATCTTGGGCCTGGCGCTGGTCTAGATCTCTGACAGGCTTTAATGAACCTGACTACCCATCTGTTTGATGCTAGATTGTGGTTAAACAGGGCCCCTAATGCTGATACCTGCACCTTAAGGGTGCTAATGGCTAGCCCCATTTCCATTCCTTTCTGGAGGGATTCCAAGATTAGCTTAATCGGGATTGGACCTCCCAATCGGTGTCCTGAAAAGCTTAGAAACTTTGCCCATATTCTGCCATAAATTCTCGTGGTTATGGGTTTTCTGCTCTGCATTAACGTACTGATCAGTCCCGGTGAAAACCCCTTCTGTATCAATAATGACCTCTCAAATTCCAGGTCGTCAAGTGAAGGCCTGGTCTCTGAGGGTGAACTACTGGGCCCTGCTTGAGGAGACCTGGGATATCCGGGAGAACCCAGGGGTCTGTCAGGGACATCTTCCTCAGCCATGAGAACTAAGGCCTTTTTGGCCAGAAGGGAGCTATGAGTATGATAATCGCCTTCTCCTCCCGAATCTTCCTGAGTACTGTCAGGATCAGCATCATTGGGGGGAAAGCGTAAGCTAGGTAAAAGTCCCAAGGGATCTGCAGCGCATCTACAGCATAAGGTCTTTCCTTCGGGTCTAGGGAACAGAATCTGCTGGTTTTCTTGTTTTCCCTGTTCGCAAAAAAGTCTATCTCTGGCTGCCTCCAGAGACTCACAATCTGCTGGAACACTGATTGATTTAGTTCCCATTCTCCTTGTTTCAGAGTCGTTCTGCTGAGGAAATCTGCCTCCTCGTTGTCCTTCCCCCTTATGTGTAAGGCTGAAATCTGGAACTGGCGTCTCTCCATCACTTGTAGAATCTGCCGGGTTAATGTCATCAAGGGTCTGGATCTTGTGCCTCCCTGATGATTTATGTAGGCTACTGAGGTTCTGTTGTCCGACAGGATACAGACGTGATTGCCTCTTAGTCTGGGAAGGAATTCCAATTCTGCTTCCTTGATGGCAAGTAACTCCTGTAATTTGAGGAGTTTGCTGCTTGCGCTTCGGTCCAGATTCCCTGTATCACATTGTCTCTTAGATGTGCTCCCCACCCTTCCGCACTCGCATCCGTTATTATGACATCCGATACCGGAAGGGACCATGGGACACCACGTGACAGATTTCCCGGATCCAGCCACCATGCTATGGTGCTTAAGGTTTCTTGGGATAGCGTCATCTTCCCTTCCAGATGTCCTGATAGTCTTATCTCCCCTTCTAGGACATCTTGCTGTAGAGACCTGGAATGGTACTGGCCCATTGCACCGCCAGAATGCATGAAGTCATGGAGCCTAAGAGGGACTTGGCCTGTCTGAGGGACATAGTTGGTCTGGATAATGCTGCTGATATTAATGTCATCAGCTTCCTCTTCTTTTCCTCTGGAAGGAGGCAAAGTTGTTTCTACGAGTCTAGGTTGGAGTTTTGATTTTTCTATATTTATTGTCCAGCCTAGATCGGACATGGTGTCTTGACTGAATCTTAGATTGGTTCTGCACTCCTGCTCCGATCTGCCGATTATTAAGAAATCATCCAAGTAAGGTATAATTAGAATGTCCTTTTCCCGCAGACATGCTGTTACTTCGAGAATTATTTTGGTAAATATTCTCGGGGCCATGGATAGGCCGAAGGGCAGTACCCTGTATTGATAATGCCTTAGCCGACCTTTTAGACGTACTGCCACTCTTAAGTATTGCTGGTGTTCCTGATGGATAGGAACATGATAATAGGCATCTTTGAGGTCTAAGACGCTCATAAAACAACCTGGAAACAACACCTTGATTGCCGTCTTTACGGATTCTATCTTGAATGGCCTGTAGGCCAAGAATTTGTTGAGGCCTCTCAGGTTGACTATTGTCCTGTAAGATTGGTCTGGATTTATGATCAGAAACAGGGGAGAGTAAAATCCCCTCCCCTCCTGCTGAACCGGCACCTCTATCAGTACCTTCTTTTGAATTAATGAAAATACTTCGGCCTACAGAGCTTGTTGTTCTTTCTCGGATCTGGGGACGAGATCTTGAACCTGTGCGTGGGTACTGAAGCAAACTCCAATCTGATTCCTGATTTTATAATGCTGAGGATCCAGCTGTTGACCGACATCTTCTCCCAGGTGGTTAGGAAGTAGGACAGCCTTCCTCCCACCTGGGGCAGCCCATCACTTTGCGCTTTTTCTGCTCTTTGAAGATGACTCTCCGAACATGAAGCCTCTATTAAAGGACCTTCTCGCTCTCCAGCTTCGTGTATCCTTGGATGGCTTGCTCCTGCTATAACGCCTTCTCCGAAAGGAGCTTTTGAACTGCGGTCTCGACACTGTCGGAAATCCCTTCTTCTTGTCCGCTGCTTTCTCCAAAATGTCATCCAAGGTCTTCCCAAAGAGAAATTTTCCGTCACAAGGAATAGAGCACAGCTTGGTCTTAGACTGAGCGTCTCCTGGCCAGCTCTTAAGCCATAGGGCTCTACGCGCTGCATTAGCCAGATTCGCTGACCTAGCCCCTAGCCTTACTGAGTCCGCTGAGGCGTCCGATAAGTAAGAAGCTGCGCCCTGTAATAACGGTAGAGCTGCTAAAATCTCTTTCCTGGGGGTGTTATATCTAAGATGATCACCGAGCTGTTCCAACCATACCATCAATGACCTTGTGGTGCATGTGGCTGCAATGGCTGGTTTTAATGATCCCGCTGAGGACTCCCATGCCTGCTTGAGGAATGTCTCGGCCTTCCTGTCTAGCGGATCTTTGAGGGTACCTAAATCCTCAAATGGCAGTGTAGAATTTTTAACCGCTTTGGCTACTGCCACATCAATTTTCGGGGCCTTGTCCCATATTAAGGTGTTCTCTTCCTCAAAAGGGGTATCTTCTCTATGAAGAAGATGGTAGTGGCCCCTTTCTCTCCGGCTTCTTCCATTCTCTATCAATGAGCAATAGAATATTTTCATTGACCGGAAAACAACGCCTCTTCTCCTGACTCAGGCATCCGAACATAATATCCTGGAGGGATCTAGCCTGCTTGGGGTCTGATATGCCCATGACAGTTTTAATGGATTTAACTAGTTTGTCAGTTTCTTCCGTAGAAAAACAGGGCTTTCTTCCCATCTCATTATCAGAGGAGGAAGAAGATAGTGATCCTGAATTTGAACTATCTTCCTGCTGAACCGATTCTTCCGGTTCCGAGTCTACAGACTCCGGTCTGACCGGTGGTTTGTCGGTCATCAGACCTTTTAATGCAGTGGTTCTCAACCTTTCCAATGCCGTGACCCCGCAATACAGTTCCTCATGTTGCGGTGACCCCCAAACCAAAAAATAATTACAGTCCTCCATACAATATTATGGGCACCACATAGTCCTCCATACAGTATTATGGGCCAAATATAATGCTCCATAAAGAATACTGGTCCCCATATAATGCTCCATACAAAATATGGAGCTCTCCTCTGCACTGTGCTGCGTTCTGCACTGTTACGGCTCAGGAAAGGGCACTGTGGAAAGACTCCCCATTATCATCATCATTGCCTCCCCATTATCATCATCATCGCCTCCCCATCATCATCATTGCCTCCCCATCATCATTATCATTGGCTCCCCATCATCATCATCATTGTCTTCCCATCATCATTGGCTCCCCATCATCATCATTGCCTGCCCATCATCATTTGCTCCCCATCATCATCGCCTCCCCATTATCATCATTGCCTGCCATCATCATTGGCTCCCCATCATCATCATTGCCTTCCCATCATCATTGGCTCCCAATCATCATCGCCTCCCCATCATCATCATCATCATTGCCTGCCCATCATCATTGGCTCCCCATCATCATGATCATTGCCTGCTCATCATCATTGGCTCCCCATCATCATCGCCTCCCCATCATCATCATCATCATCATCATCGCCTGCCCATCATCATCGCCTCCCCATCATCATCTTTGCCTGCCCATCATCATTGGCTCCCCATCATCATCGTTGCCTCCTCACCACCATCACTGCCTCCCCCATCACCATCACACATACTGTAATGTATGGTGTACAGTTCATATAGCGTCTTGTGCTTGGGTGCGAGGAAAACACATGAGACACAGGTTTGATATAGAAGGACTTGTATTACTTCATACAAGTGGCAAAAGGGTCACACAGTTTGCAGGTACAGAAGCAGGAGACACAGCAGGCCAGAGTAACTTAAGCTCAGCAATAACTCTCCACAACAGGTTCAGGATCTCTTCTCTGTTACCGTAATTCCATGCAAATGTGGATTTATCAAATAGCAGGTTTCCAGAGTCCACAAGTGTTCCAAAGTTCCTCAGTAGGAAATAGCTGGAGTACAAAGTTCAAGGTTTCCAGGAGTCAGGTCACAGGCTCACTGCAGGCTTGATTCTGAAGCACTGATTGCTCAGCTGAGGCTGCTTAAGAAGCAGGAGGGAGAGAATCAGGGCGGGAACATGAAAGCTGGAAACTCCATATTGACTGAGGGCAAGATAGCTGCAGCAAGACAGAAAGCAAAATGGCCGACGGAAAAACTGAGTTTCAAGAAACATGTACAAAGAACCTTACATTACTCCCCCCTTAGGGACAACCTCCGGATGACCTCAGACCAGGCTTGTCTGGGTACCTCTGATGAAACTGGCGGAGCAAGCGAGGAGCATTAACGTTATTGACTGGTTCCCATGAGTTGTCCTCCACTGGGTAGCCCTGCCATTTAATCAAATATTGTAACTGATTTCTGTACAACCTGGAATCTAGAATCCTTTCCACCACAAATTCTTCCTGACCATCGACTAGCACTGGGTCAGGGCAAGGAGAAGAACGTCCAGGAAACATATTGGGTGTTGCAGCCTTTAGTAGGGATACATGAAAGACAGGGTGGATTCTCATAGTTCTGGGCAGTTGAAGACGACAAGCAACGGCACTTATAATTTTACTGATTTTATAGGGTCCAATGTACTTATGTCCCAACTTAGACGATGGAATCCTTAACTTAAGATTTCTGGTTGACAGCCAGACCAAGTCTCCTACCTTGAAAGCTGGTGCAGGTTTACGAAATTTATCTGCTGCTTTCTTGTACCTTTCCTGAGCCAATTCCAGATTTTCCTTTAGAAGATCCATATTCTTTTGTAAAGACGTGATTCTTTCAGCCACTGCTGGCAAGGGCGTTTCTATGGGAAATCGAGGAAGAATGTTAGGATGATAACCTAAATTGGAGTAAAAAGGAGACTGCTTAGTGGAGGCGCTCTGAGAGTTGTTATAAGAGAACTCAGCCAGTGGAAGTAGATCCACCCAATCATCCTGTAGGTGGCAGATAAAGCAGCGGAGATACTGCTCCAGGGTCTGATTGGTTCGTTCTGTCTGTCCATTAGTCTGGGGATGAAAAGCAGAAGAAAGGTTTACTTTAATGTCCAATGCGGCACAGAAATTTTGCCAAAACCTTGAAGTGAATTGCACCCCTCGATCCGAAATGACCTCATCCGGTACTCCATGTAAGCAAAACACATTCTTAATCATCAAATCTGATGTCTGTTTTGCAGTGGGTAAGTTGACACAAGGGATAAAATGAGCTGCCTTTGTTAAACGATCAACCACCACTAGAATGGTGTTCTTCCCTTGAGAGGTTGGTAACTCCACAATGAAGTCCATAGAAATGGATCCCCACGGGCGGGACGGGGTGGGAATGGGTTGCAACAGACCAGTTGGTGAGGAGCGAGGTGTTTTGCATCTTGCACAGACTTCACATGAAGTGACATAGTTTAAAACATCTTTCCTGTAAGTGGGCCACCAAAAGAAACGAGAAAGAAATTCCTGTGTCTTTAGAATTCCTCTATGCCCAGCTATCTTGGAATCGTGGATGAGTTGCAATACTCTCAATCTGACTGTTTCAGGTATATACAGACGTTGTCCCTGAATCCACACACCATTCTTAAAGACAAGACTTACGTCCCTTGGGGGTTGTGCCAACAAGGAATCCGCATGGTATGCTTCCTTGATGTCCTTAAGTAGGTCTTGATTATGAATCACTCCCAGGAATCTAGAGTCAGGAAGAATAGTCTTAGGAGGAGTAAGTGGACGGGTCTCTGCTGAATGAATCCTAGAGAGTGCATCAGCCTTTCCATTGCGCGATCCTGGCCTATAAGAAATTACAAAATTAAATTGGTTTAGGAAAAGATTCCAGCGAGTCTGGCGAGGAGTCAGGCACTTAGCCGACCTGATAAATTCAAGGTTACGATGGTCTGTCAGGACGACTATTTGCTGTGCAGCTCCCTGAAGAAGGTGTCTCCATTCTTTGAAGGCGGCAATAATGGCCAACAACTCTCTATTGCCCACATCGTAGTTCCTCTCAGCCGAAGACAACTGCTGGGAAAAGAAGGCACAGGGATGCAAGACATTCTTCTCACCTGTTCTCTGAGAGAGTATAGCTCCAACGGCACAGTCTGAAGCATCCACCTCTATTATGAAGGCAAGTTCGGGGTTGGGATGTACTAAGATAGGCGCGGTGGTAAATTTATCCTTTAGACGGGAAAATGCTTCCTGGGCTTGGGGGGTCCAGGAGAACCGAGACTCTTTCCGGGTAAGTTGGGTGATAGGTGACACTACCTCAGAGAAATTCCTAATAAAACGTCTATAGAAGTTGGCAAACCCGATGAAGCGCTGCACCTCCTTCACATTTCTAGGAATTGGCCAATCCTTGATGGCTTGGGTCTTGCTTCCATCCATACTAATCCCTTGTGTAGACAGTACATACCCCAGAAATTGAATTTCGGTCCTATGGAATTCACACTTTTCAAGTTTGATGTAAAGATGGTTTTGTCTTAGACGTTCTAAGACCATTCTCACATGTCCATGATGTTCCTCTGTGGAGTTAGAAAAAATTAGAATATCATCCAGATAAATCACCACGAATGTATCTAGGAGATCCCTGAAGATGTCATTCACCAAGTGTTGGAAAGTGGCTGGGGCGGTACTCAGACCAAAAGGCATAACTAGATATTCAAAGTGTCCATAGCGTGACCTGAATGCAGTCTTCCATTCATCCCCAGGTCTAATACGGACCAAGTTATAGGCCCCACGGAGATCCAGTTTAGAGAAAATTTTGGCATGCCGCACTCTCTCCAATAACTCAGGGATTAAAGGCAATGGATAACGGTTTCTAATAGTAACCTTATTGAGTTCCCTATAGTCTACGCATGGTCTCAGAGATCCATCTTTCTTCTTCACAAAGAAGATGGGTACACCTGCAGGAGATGAAGAGGGGCGTATGAAGCCCTTGGCTAGATTTTCGTCTATGTAATCCTTTAAAGCCTTTAGCTCGGGCCCCGCCAGGGGTAGATCTTACCAAAAGGTATCTCTGCTCCAGGCAATAATTCACTTGGACAATCATATGGACGGTGAGGGGGAAGCTGGTCAGCGTTCTTCTTGTCACATAAATCCACATAGTCCTGGTATACAGCTGGTAGTTCAGGGACTGACATGGTTCCTTTAGGAACAGAGCAAGCTGAAACTCCTTGACTCATCTGTTTCTCTGGAAAGTGTAATTCCTTGGTCTCCCAGTTAATGGTAGGGTTCTGAGCCTGCAGCCATGGTAGCCCTAGAATAATGGGAAAGTGGGGAGAAGAGATAAGCATAAAGGACAGTTTCTCTTGATGATCTTTACCCATAAGGACCCTCAAATGCTCCGTTTCCTGATCCACTGGTCCAGAGGTCAGCAGGGAGCCATCCACAGTCTCCATCTGTACTGGAGCAGCCTTCCTCACTGAACGTATCCCCCGTTTCAGAGCAAAGGAGATATCCATAAAATTTCCACTTGCCCCTGAGTCGATCATAGCAGAGCTAGACACCCAGACTGAGTCAACCCAGAGTTTGATGGAAAGGAAGCAATGAGAATTGTTTTTCTTACAACTCAGCTGGGACACCGCTGAGGAAACTTGAAAAATTGCAGCGTTTACACAGTCATCGTCCTCAGAAGTGACGGAGTTTAAGTCCGAGAAATCAATATCTGTTGCTGCAGATCTCTCTGGAGCCTGAGGCTCGGACCTGACAGATCTCCTCTTGCAACACTCACAGTGAATGACTGCTGCAGTAGTCTTACGAGAACGGCTGGGGCAGTTTATAATAAAGTGCCCTGACTTACCACAGTAGAAACATAGATTTTCCTTTAAACGATGTTCTTTGCGTGCATCACTAACCTGTCTTTGTAAAGGGTCCACCTGCATGGGTTCAGGTTCAGGTTCCCGTGTGATCCTACTCAAAGGTTCCTTAGCTGGGGAGGAAGGTAGGAAAAGGTTAGTGCGATTACTTTCAAACCATCTCTCTTGCCTGCGTTCAGTCAGACGAGCATCAATACGGATGCAGTAGTTAATAAAGTCACCTAACGCAGAGGGAGGGTCGGCACGAGCAAGTTCATCCTTAATCAGTGAAGACAACCCTTTTCGAAAAATATATTTTTTGGCGGAACTGTCCCAAGTGGTATTGAGGGCCCATCTCCTGAAATCCAAGGCATATTCGGCTACTGAGCGCTTACCTTGGCGCAAAGTTAACATGGCTGCTTCAGCTGTTGCACCTCGATTGGGGTCATCAAACACCTGCCCCATGGCTGAAATGAAAGCATCAAGATGATCCAAACATTCATCCTCAGTCTCAATCAGAGGGTTTGCCCACATCAAAGCCTTGTTGGTAAGCAACATGATTATAGTAAGCACTTTAGATCGTTCAGTGGGAAATTGTGAAGCATGTGCAGGAAAAAAAAAAGATTGCATTGGTTAATAAATCCCCTGAATTTCTCACGTTCACCGCCAAAATGAAAAGGGGGTAACTTGGGAATCCCAGAACTCGGGGTTATGGCAGGAGCCTGGACTCGTTCCTCTAGAACCTCAATCCTGGCTCGTAAATCCTGGGTAGTTTGTCCAAACACTTGCAAATTGTGATTAGTGAGGTCCTGTAGGTTTGCAAAACGGGTCTTTATAGTCTGTATATCTGCAAGGATTGTATCAGTCACTCCGCAAAGCTCCTTTATGCGAGCCTCCATCTTCCAGATCTTTTAAGACAGGAGTACTGGAAGAAAAAAAAACAAAAAAAACAAAAGTGTTTACCTGTGGTAACACTGCAGAGTAAAATTAAGGGAATGTGCTCACCTGGAATGGTTGTGAGAAGTCACAACCACTGTCATCACAGAAAGTATAACCGGACATCTGATATCCACAGTCACAGCAGACACAGCCTTCCCAGACCCAGCAGACACTAACGTTTGGCTTCAGAATCTTGTAATGTATGGTGTACAGTTCATATAGCGTCTTGTGCTTGGGTGCGAGGAAAACACATGAGACACAGGTTTGATATAGAAGGACTTGTATTACTTCATACAAGTGGCAAAAGGGTCACACAGTTTGCAGGTACAGAAGCAGGAGACACAGCAGGCCAGAGTAACTTAAGCTCAGCAATAACTCTCCACAACAGGTTCAGGATCTCTTCTCTGTTACCGTAATTCCATGCAAACGTGGATTTATCAAATAGCAGGTTTCCAGAGTCCACAAGTGTTCCAAAGTTCCTCAGTAGGAAATAGCTGGAGTACAAAGTTCAAGGTTTCCAGGAGTCAGGTCACAGGCTCACTGCAGGCTTGATTCTGAAGCACTGATTGCTCAGCTGAGGCTGCTTAAGAAGCAAGAGGGAGAGAATCAGGGCGGGAACATGAAAGCTGGAAACTCCATATTGACTGAGGGCAAGATAGCTGCAGCAAGACAGAAAGCAAAATGGCCGACGGAAAAACTGAGTTTCAACAAGCATGTACAAAGAACCTTACACATACAGCACCACACACAGACAGCACCGCAGCACTCTCTCACATACACACACGCAGGCAGACACACACACACACTGATACACACAGACACATACACCTCACATCTCACCTGTCCGGCGCCCGCGCTCTCTGCCACAGCCGGCCGCTGAATGATGACGTCATCCAGCGGCACTGCTGTGACAGTAAGCGCGGGCGCCCTGCAGGCGCCCCCTGGAGCCCGGAGCTACGGAGGCACGGGGAGAGGTAAGTATTGCGCTGCCTGCTCAGGCCGGGTCCCCCTCTCCCCGCACAGTGGACTCACCGACCCGCCGCTCAGCTCCGGAGGGTCCCGGGCCGCTGCACTGTGACTCCGTGGTAGGAGGAATTGCTGCTGCTGCCACGCCGCCCCACACACGTGCTGCCTGGGGCGGACCGCCCCACACACGTGCTGCCTGGAGCGGACCGCCCCCCACCCGCCCACGCTACGCTCGCGCCCTACGCCTGCCCACGCTACGCCACTGGGCTAAAGCCATCGGAAATATGTATTTTCCGATGGCTTTAAGCCAGTGGTCCCCAACCTTTTTTGCACCAAAGAAAGACCATTCTTCCAGGGCCGGGCAGGGCGGGAATGGAGGTGTGGCAGGGGTGGGGCTTTGGTCATAATGGGGTGGGGCTACGGACAGGGTTGTAGTTTAGTAGTAGTGCATACTCATCATTTAATTATAACATTTATAATGTGAATGTGACTCCCTTGTATACAAGGCTCCGCTCCCACCCTTGTATGCATGGCTCCGCTCCCACCTTTGTTTATATGGCTCCGCTCCCACCCTCCCATCCTGTATACATGGCTCCGCTCCCATCCTCCCATCCTGTATATATGGTTCCGCTCCCCCTCCCATCCTGTATACATGGCTCCGCTCCCCCTCCCATCCTGTATACATGGCTCCGCTCCCATCCTCCCATCCTGTATATATGGCTCCGCTCCCCCTCCCATCCTATATACATGGCTCCGCTCCCCCTCCCATCCTGTATACATGGCTCCGCTCCCATCCTCCCATCCTGTATATATGGCTCCGCTCCCCTCCCATCCTGTATACATGGCTTCGCTCCCCCTCCCATCCTGTATATATGGCTCCGCTCCCATCCTGTATACATGGCTCCGCTCCCATCCTCCCATCCTGTATATATGGCTCCGCTCCCCCTCCCATCCTGTATACATGGCTCCGCTCCCATCCTCCCATCCTGTATACATGGCTCCGCTCCCATCATGTATATATGGCTCCGCTCCCATCCTCCATCCTGTATACATGGCTCCGCTCCCATCCTCCCATCCTGTATATATGGCTCCGCTCCCATCCTCCCATCCTGTATACATGGCTCCGCTCCCATTCTCCCATCCTGTATATATGGCTCCGCTCACCCTCCCATCCTGTATATATGGCTCCGCTCCCCCTCCCATCCTGTATACATGGCTCCGCTCCCATCCTCCCATCCTGTATATATGGCTCCGCTCCCCTCCCATCCTGTATACATGGCTCCGCTCCCCCTCCCATCCTGTATATATGGCTCCGCTCCCCCTCCCATCCTGTATACATGGCTCCGCTCCCATCCTCCCATCCTGTATACATGGCTCCGCTCCCATCCTCCCATCCTGTATATATGGCTCCGCTCCCCCTCCCATCCTGTATAAATGGCTCCGCTCCCCCTCCCATCCTGTATATATGGCTCCGCTCCCATCCTGTATACATGGCTCCGCTCCCATCCTCCCATCCTGAATACATGGCTCCGCTCCCCCTCCCATCCTGTATACATGGCTCCGCTCCCATCCTCCCATCCTGTATACATGGCTCCGCTCCCATCCTCCCATCCTGTATATATGGCTCCGCTCCCATCCTCCATCCTGTATACATGGCTCCGCTCCCATCCTTCCATCCTGTATATATGACTCCGCTCCCATTCTCCCATCCTGTATACATGGCTCCGCTCCCATCCTCCCATCCTGTATATATGGCTCCGCTCCCCCTCCCATCCTGTATATATGGCTCCGCTCCCATCCTCCCATCCTGTATATATGGCTCCGCTCCCATCCTGTATACATGGCTCCGCTCCCATCCTCCCATTCTGTATATATGGCTCCGCTCCCATCCTGTATACATGGCTCCGCTCCCATCCTCCCATTCTGTATATATGGCTCCGCTCCCAACCTCCCATCCTGTATATATGGCTCCGCTCCCCCTCCCATCCTGTATATATGGCTCCGCTCCTTCTCCCATCCTGTATACATGGCTCCGCTCCCATCCTCCCATCCTGTATATATGGTTCCGCTCCCCTCCCATCCTGTATACATGGCTCCGCTCCCCCTCCCATCCTGTATATATGGCTCCGCTCCCCCTCCCATCCTGTATACATGGCTCCGCTCCCATCCTCCATCCTGTATATATGGCTCCGCTCCCCTCCCATCCTGTATACATGGCTCCGCTCCCCCTCCCATCCTGTATATATGGCTCCGCTCCCCCCTCCCATCCTGTATACATGGCTCCGCTCCCCCTCCCATCCTGTATACATGGCTCCGCTCCCATCCTCCCATCCTGTATACATGGCTCCGCTCCCATCCTCCCATCCTGTATATATGGCTCCGCTCCATCCTCCCATCCTGTATACATGGCTCCGCTCCCATCCTTCCATCCTGTATATATGACACCGCTCCCATTCTCCCATCCTGTATACATGGCTCCGCTCCCATCCTCCCATCCTGTATATATGGCTCCGCTCCCACCCTCCCATCCTGTATATATGGCTCCGCTCCCCCTCCCATCCTGTATATATGGCTCCACTCCCATCCTCCCATCCTGTATACATGGCTCCGCTCCCATCCTCCCATCCTGTATATATTGCTCCGCTCCCAACCTCCCATCCTGTATATATGGCCCGCTCCCATCCTGTATATATGGCTCCGCTCCCCCTCCCATCCTGTATATATGGCTCCGCTCCCCTCCCTTCCTGTATACATGGCTCCGCTCCCATCGTCCCATCCTGTATATATGGCTCCGCTCCCATCCTCCCATCCTGTATATATGACTCCGCTCCCCCTCCCATCCTGTATACATGGCTCCGATCCCATCCTCCATCCTGTATACATGGCTCCGCTCCCATCCTCCCATCCTGTATATATGGCTCCGCTCCCCCTCCCATCCTGTATACATGGCTCCGCTCCCATCCTCCATCCTGTATATATGGCTCCGCTCCCCCTCCCATCCTGTATACATGGCTCCGCTCCCATTCTCCCATCCTGTATATATGGCTCCGCTCACCCTCCCATCCTGTATACATGGCTCTGCTCCCCCGTCCCCTCCCCCCCATCATACTTACCCTCCTCGCTCCGTCGCTGCAGGTCCCTGCATCCCTGTCGGCCGCGTCAGCTTCCTCCTGTGCGCAGCGGTGACGTAATACCGCTCATTAAGGGCATGAATATGGACGCCACGCCTATGGGAGTGGCGTTACGTCCATATTCATTACCTTAATGAGCGGTACTACGTCACCGCACTGCCAGGAGGAAGCTGCCGCGGCCGACAGGGACGCAGCGACGGAAGGTAAGTATGGATGTCTTCTTGAAGCCGGCGGCTGCAGCTGTCACTACAGTGCTGCAGCCGCCGGCTCCTTTAAGCGACCCCTGTGTTTTGGTCGTTCGACCCCCGCCGGGGTCGCGACCCACAGGTTGAGAACCGCTGTTTTAAGGACTCCTGAACTTCAGACCTAATAATGGTCCTCAGGTCCATAGCAAACCCGGTGTTTCCTCTGCTACGGTCTGTTGAATACACTGACTGCAG
The DNA here is from genome assembly GCA_033576555.1 of Oophaga sylvatica. Taxonomy (NCBI): domain Eukaryota; kingdom Metazoa; phylum Chordata; class Amphibia; order Anura; family Dendrobatidae; genus Oophaga; species Oophaga sylvatica. The sequence continues at coordinate 64,407,429 of JARQOD010000004.1, read as the reverse complement.
AGTGGCTTGCTACTGGCTTCTGGTAAAGCCTGCTTACATATGGCACACTCCCTATTCTTTTGTTTGGAGGTGTGCTATCGGGGCCTTTCCTATGAAGGTAATAGAAAGAAAGAAGGTGTCCTTTAATACTAGTCACATTCATGTAGATCACTCACCACCGTGGATCAATCTACGGTACCGGAGACGCAGGCTGAGAAGGTTCTGAAGAACGCTTGTCCCTGGTGGAGGATTTCTGACTTGACATAGACTTCTGACTCGCTCCATCAGTTGAATGGTCAGACTTGTGCTTATGGCCTTGCAATGTCGCCTGCTGCTGCTGCGACGACTGGCGCTGCTGCTGTGGAGGCTGCTGCTGTTGTCACTCCATGCCTGAAGTACCTACAGCGATTGCCACCATTATTGTGGAGCCACCCCTTTAAATCCTGGGTGGCTCCTTCTCCGTCAAAGTTGTGACTTCCTTCTCTTTTTTTTTTTTTACGACGCATACAGGGATCCCAAGCCCTGCACACGCCCTCCTCTTGCGTCACCGGCTAGCCCATGCCACAGGACCGCCCCTCCTGTTCGGCGTCCTGCGCGTGCGCCGGAAATGATGCACCTGGCGCGCAACGTCGGGACTCGCCGGAAGTTCGGCAGCCTGCACATGCGCCGACCCCATGCCCCGCTTACCAGCGAGCTCAGGTCACCGCGCGGCAGACCCGGTGAGTTCGTCCTTCCCACTCACCGGCGCACTCCGGTGCCTGTGCGCAGTCCCGGCGCGTGACCCGGCGCACACCACTGGGGGGGCCCATCTCCCGGTCCTATGTAGTCTTCTGGGAGGTGGTCCAGCAAAAAACCTCTGGGCTCTTCTCCCCCCCTGTGCAGCCCGTGATTCCTGCTTGCAGGAACATTTTTCAAAGAAGTCCCCTGCCGCAGCTGCATCGGCCCGATGGCCGCCTCACACGCCCGGACGGCATCCCGATCCTCCTGGACACCATCCTGGTTAAGTGTACCGCACCTGCTGTAGGCTTCCATGAGGACAGGAAACTTAACTGATGCGAAGGAGAGGTACCACCCTTTTATTCAGTAGGTTTCCTGTCCTGTTGGGCGGAGACCCTCTCTCAGGTGGTGCTGTCATGGGAGAGGGGAAAAAATTATTTTAAAATCTGAACTGTTGGTCTACTGAAATGTATGTATATTAAATGCACTCAATACTTGGTAGGGGCTCCTTTTGCATCAATTATTGCATCAATGCAGTGTGGCATAGGGGTGATTAGCCTGTGGCATTACTGAGGTGTTATGGAAACTCAGGTTGCATTGATGGCAGCCTTCAGCTCATCTGCATTGTTGGGTCTGGTGTCTCTCAACTTCCTCTTGACAATACCCCATAGATTCTCTATGGGGTTAAGGTCAGGCGAGTTTGCTGGCCAATAAAGCACAGTGATACTGTTGTTTTTAACCCAGGTATTGGTACTTTTGACAGTGTGCACATGTGTCAAGTCCTGCTGGAGAATGAAATTTCCATCTCCAAAAAGCTGAGGGAAGCATGAAGTGCTCTAAAATTTCCTGGTAGACGGCTGTGCTGACTTTGGTCTTACAGTAGTTCACCCAGTAACAGAAGTTGTCAGAATGCACAATTATTCACTGTAGAAAACAAACCTACTTCTCATCTCTCATATCATCCCTGTCTCACAACCATAAACAGCTATTCAGTACTTTTTCTCCTCCGTCCCCCAGCTCTCCCACCCTCTCCACTCATCTCAGCTGAAGACTTTTCCTAATTCTTCAAGCAGAATATTGACAAAATAAAGCAAATATTTTTGCAAAAGTCCCTAATTCTCCTCCTTCAAAAACAACTTCTCCACCATCACGGAAGTTCAACTTTCATCTTTAAGGTAAGTTCACACCAGGCGTTTTTGCTGCTTTTTTTATGCTAATTTTCAGCTGCTTTTTACAGTACCAGCAAAGCCTATGAAATTTCAGAAATGTCATGCACACAAATTGTTTTTTTTTGTCATCAGGATTTTGTGCTTTGCAGCATTTTTTTTTTACATAGAGCATGTCACTTCTTTCAGCGTTTTTTCAGCGTTCTTCACCCATTGACTTGAATGAATGGTTAAAAAAATGCTGCAAATACGCAAGTTGACTTTTTTTGCAGCATATTTGCTGCAGAAAACTCAAGGACAGCAGGATGTGACCTAACAGTCAGCTCCGCTACATCTAGATGTCAGGCTGCCTGATGCGTCCATACAGCCTGTCATCCAGCAGAGTGGATCCAAACCCCATTCACTTGAATGGGGGGCCCAACAATACAGTGTTTGACACGCTATCATATACATGACAATGTGGCAAACACTGCTTCTGATCGTCGGTGAAGCCATCCCCACCAGTCAGAGAGTCGTGGTTCCCACGCTGTCAAAAGACAGCGTGAGCGCTCAACTGTAATTGGAGGTATAAAGATTACCTCTGGTCACTGGTGTCAGCTGATGTGACTACAGCTCCCATCATCCAACACCTACTGCTGCTAATAACAGTGAGAGCAGGAGCGGATGGATGATGGCAGTATTCATCAGCCACACCTTGTGCTGTAAATAAATAATTAAAAAAAAAACCTATTTTTGATAATGTTGGCTCCTGTAGTGATTTTACAGTACACGGCAGATGAGTTGCCAGCTTTTCTTTTATCTATCTATGTAATATAAATACAGTACATATACCATACCTCCCAACCGTCCCGGATTGAGCGGGACAGTCCCGATTCTGACCCTCCCATCCCGCTGTCCCTCTGAGGACACTATGTGTCCCGCAGTGAGATGAGCCGCCACGCCTCCATGCACCTTTTCCTGCCCTCCCTGTCTCTACAGCTCAGCGGCTCACGGCTAGCAATGACGCTGCTATGCTGTTCTCTTCTGTGCCCACAGGACCTGTGATGAGGTCACAGGAGGGGAGGAGTCAGGGGTCACATGATCAGTGTCCTCTTGTGTGCAGGACTCTGCGCTGTGATGGTTGTCATGGTGCTGGATGAGGGTAAGTTTGTGTGTGTATGGGGTCGGGACTCAGTTTACAGTGTGGATGTAGCAGTGCTGTAGTGTGTACAAGTTGGATGTAGCAGAGTCGTGTGTGTACGAGGTGTACGGAGCGGAGCCGTGTGTGTACGAGGTGTACAGAGCGGAGCCGTGTGTGTTCAAGGTGTACGGAGCGGAGCTGTGTGTGTACGAGGTGTACGGAGCGGAGCCGTGTGTGTACGAGGTGCACGGAGCGGAGCCATGTGTTTACGAGGTGTACGGAGCAGAGCCGTGTGTGTACGAAGTGGATGTAGCAGTGCTGTAGTGTGTACAAGTTGGATGTAGCAGAGTCGTGTGTGTACGAGGTGTACGGAGCGGAGCCGTGTGTGTACGAGGTGTACAGAGCGGAGCCGTGTGTGTTCAAGGTGTACGGAGCGGAGCTGTGTGTGTACGAGGTGTACGGAGCGGAGCCGTGTGTGTACGAGGTGCACGGAGCGGAGCCATGTGTTTACGAGGTGTACGGAGCAGAGCCGTGTGTGTACGAAGTGGATGTAGCAGTGATGTAGTGTGTACGGAGCAGAGCCATGTGTGTAAAAGGTGGATGTAGCAGAGCCGTGTGTGTACGAGTTGGATGGAGCGGAGCCGCGCGTGTACGAGGTGCACGGAGCTAAGCCGCACATGTATGAGGTGCACAAAGCGGAGCCGCGTGCGTACGAGGTGCAAGGAGCGGAGCTGCATGTGTACGAGGTGGATGTGGTAGGGCTGTAGTGTGTACGAGGTGTGAGGAGCCTTGTGTGAACGAGTTGGATGTAGCAGGGCCGTGTCTGTACGAGTTGGATGGAGCGGAGCCGTGTGTCTGTACGAGGTGCACGGAGACGAGGTGCACAGTGCGGAGCCGCTCGTGTACGAGGTGCACGGTGCGGAGCCGCTCGTGTACGAAGTGCACGGAGCGTAGCCGCTCGTGTACGAGGTGTACGGAGCAGAGCCGCCCGTGTACGAGGTGGATGTAGCAGTGCTGTAGTGTGTAAGAGATGTACGGAGCGAGGCCTTGTGTGTACAAGTTGGATGTAGCAGAACCGTGTCTGTACGAGGTGCACGGAGCCAAGCCATGCGTGTACGAGGTTTACGGAGCCGCGCGTGTATGAGGTTTACGGAGTGGAGCTGTGTGTACGAGGTGGATGTAGCATTGCTGTGTGTGTACGAATCGGAGCCTGTGTATGTGAAGTGTACGGAGCTCAGCTCCGTACATACAGGGCTCCGTGCTTGAGTGTGTGTACAGAGCGGAGCAGAGCCGTGTGTGTATGGAGTGGAGCCTTGTGTGTATGTAGCGGAGCCGCATGTGTACGAGGTGTATGGAGCAGAACCGCATGTGTACGAGGTGTATGCTGCAAAGCCGCATGTGTACAAGGTTTACGGAGTGGAGTCGTGTGTGTACAAGGTGTACAAAGCGTGGCTGCGTGTGTACAAGGTGTACGGAGTGGAGCCTTGTGTATACTGAGTGGAGCCTTGTGTGTGCGAGGTGGACGGAGCGGAGCCGTGTGTGTACGAGGCATACAAAGTGGAACCGTGTATATGAGGTGTGCAGAGCTGTGCGTGTACAAGGCGTATGGTGGGGAGCATTCATACCTCCCAACCGTCCTGAATTCAGTGGGACACTCCCGATTTTGAGAGTCTGCCCCGCTGTCCCGGCCGGGAGCTTTTCCCGTGGACACAGGAGTACATGCCGGAGCACTTTAAAACTCGCACGTGATGTTCCACCAGAAGTGACGTGCTGGAAGATAACTGGAAATGAGGTAATTTCGGGAGGAGATTGTGACGGAACCATGGAGGCACTTCAGGGAATGCTTCAGATCCATCACCGTGTCCTCGCCTTGGAATCGGGGATGTCGGCCATGTGAGTGGATCATGATATGTCCTGCACCAGGAGGCTCAGGTGGGCACTACAATGGGAGCCGGGCTGCTATAGTATCTTTATAGAATCTTTATTTCTTTCTCTCTCTGTTCTTTCTTTCTTTCTTTCTCTCTGTTCTTTCTTTCCCATCTTTCTTTCTTTCTCTCTGTTCTTTTTCTTTCTTTCTCCCTGTTCTTTCTTTCCCCTCTTTCTTTCTATCTCTCTGTTCTTTCTTTTTCTTTCTCTCTATGTTCTTTCTCTCTGTTCTTTCTCTCTCTGTTCTTTCTGTTCTTTCTTTCTCTTTCTTTCCCCTCTTTCTTTCTTTCTTTCTGTTCTTTCTCTCTCTGTTCTTTCTTTCCCATCTTTCTTTCTCTCTATCTCTCTGTTCTTTCTTTCTCTCTTTGTTCTTTCTTTTCCTTCTTTCTCTCTCTCCCTCTGTTGTTTCTTTCTTTACCCTCTTTCTTTTTTTCTCTCTGTTCTTTTTTTCTGTCCCCTTTCTTTCTCTCTCTGTTTCTTTCTTTTTCTCTATCTCTCTGTTCTTTCATTCCCCTCTTTCTTTCTTTATCTCTGTTCTTTTTTCTTTGTCTCTCTCTGTTCTTTCTTTCCCTCTTTCTTTCTTTCTTTCTCTCTGTTCTTTCTTTCTCTCTCTCTGTTCTTTCTTCCCCTCTTTCTTTCTCTCTCTCTGTTCTTTCTTTCACCTTTCTTTCTTTCTCTCTCTGTTCTTTCTGTCCCCTCTTTCTATCTCTCTCTATTCTTTCTTTCATTCTTTTTCTATCTGTTCTTTCTTCCCCCTCTTCTTTCTTTCTTTCTTTCTCTGTTCTTTCTTTCCCCTCTTTCTCTCTCCCTCTCTGTTCTTTCTTTCTCTCTCTGTTCTTTCTTTCCTCTCTTTCTTTCTTTCTTGCTTTCTTTCTCTGCTCTTTCTTTCCCCTCTGTCTTTCTTTCTCTCTCTGTTCTTTCTTTCCCCTCTTTCTTTCTCTCTCCCTCTATTCTTTCTTTCCCCTCTTTCTTTCTCTCTCCCTCTCTGTTCTTTTTTTCCCCTCTTTCTTTTTTCTCTATGTTCTTTTTTCTGTCCCCTCTTTCTTTCTCTGTTCTTTCTTTCTCTCTGTTCTTTCTTTCCCGTCTTTCTTTCTTTCTCTCTTCTTTCTTTCCCGTCTTTCTTTCTCTCTCTGTTCTTTCTTTCCCATCTTTCTTTCTCCCTCCCTCTCTGTTCTTTCTTTCCCCTCTTTCTTTCTCCGTCTCTGTTCTTTCTTTCCTCTCTTTTTTTTTTCTCTCTGTTCTTTCTCTTACCTTTCTTTGTTTATTTCTTTCTCTCTCTACTTTCTCTCTGTTCTTTGTTTCTTTCCCCTTTCTTTCTCTATCTCCTTTCTCTCTGTTTTTTTTCTCTCTCTGTTCTTTCTTTTACTCAGTACCAGTGTGCCCTCAGTACTAGTCAGTGTGATCACCAGTGCTAAATGGGTGTGGTCAGGGTGTGGACATGGGTGTGACTAGTTGTGAAATGGGTGTGGTCGGTGTGATTTTACTGTACGCGGCACATGAATTGCCAGCTTTTCAAAGGATCTAGAGGTATGGTTCTACAGGAAGTAGCTTTTTTTTTCTCTGGGGGTACTCAACTTTATCAGCATGCACAAAGAGACTCAAGATAGCCCCAAAACGCATTAAAAAATGCACCAAAACCACAACAAAAACGCAAACAAAAACGCACCAAAACATGCGTTTTTGCTGCAGCTTCTTTTCTGATAAGAAATCAGGTTTTGCTGCAGAAAAAAACGCCCAGTCTGATCTTACCCTTACTCTCCAAATCACGTCACACCACCTGTGAACTTGACCCAATTCCGTCCCACCTCATTCCAAACCTTACCATAGTCTTCATCCCAACCTTAACCCACCATACTTCACCCTCAAACTTCAAACACATCTCAATCACACCCATCCTCAAAAAGCCCTTTCTTGTCCCATCATTTATGTTTAGCTATCGCCCCATATCACTTCTCTCCTATTCCTCAAAACTCCTGGAACAACACGTCCATTTTGAACTGTCCTCCCACTGCTCCTCCTGATCCCTCTTTGACTGCTTACAATCTGGCTATTGACAGCACTATTCCACTGAAACTGTCCGGAATAAAGTCACCAATGACATACTAACCGCCACGTCCAAGCGACACTACTTTGTCCTCCTCCTGGAGGACCTGTCATCTGCCTTCAATATAGTGGACCATTCCCTCTTACTACAGACTCTCTCATCTCTTGGCATCACAGACTTGGCCCTATCTTGGATATTTTCATACCTAATAGGCAGGACATTCAGTGTCTTCCACTCACACACCACCTCCTCATCTCGCCCCTTATCTGTCGGTGTCCCTTAAGGTTCAGTTCTAGAACCCTTGCTCTTCTCCATCTACACCTTTGGCCTGGGACAGCTCATGGAATCTCACGGCTTTCAGTATCACATCTATGCTGATGACACACAGACCTGCCTCTCTGGACCTGATATTACCTCATTACTAACCAGAATCCCACAATGTCTGTTCAATGTTTCATCTTACTTCTCTGCTAGATTTCTAAAACGTCACATGGATAAAATCTAATTCATCATCTTTCCACATCTGATTTAACCACCCCAACTGACCTATCGATAAAATGGCTGCCCACTTTCCCCAGGTGTGCAAGCTTGACTCTGATCTCTCCTTCAAATCTGAGATCCAAATCCTTTCCACTTCCTGCCGACTCCAACTTAAACATAACTTACGAATCCACACATTCCTCAACCATGAATCTGCAAAAACACTAGTGCATTCCCTCATCATCTCCCGCCTCACATACTGCAACCTCCTGCTCTGTGGCCTCCCTTCTAACACTCTTGCACCCATCCAATCTATCCTAAACTCTGCTGCCCGACTAATACACCTGTTACCCCGCTATTCCCCAGATTCTCCCCTCTGGCACTCTCTGAACTGGCTCCCTATTGCCCAGAGACTCCTGTTCAAAACTCTAACTTTGGCATACAAAGCCATCCACAACCTGTCTCCTCCATACATCTGTGACTTACTCTACCGGTACTTACCTGCATGCAACCTCCAATCCTCTCAAGATCTCCCTCTCTACTCCCCGTTTATCTCCACTTTCCACAGTCGCATACTAGATTTCTCCCATACTTACCCTCTACTCTGGAACTGTGTACCACAACATATCATACTCTTGCCTACCATGAGAACCTTCAGAAGGAACCTGAAAAAGCACCTCTTACAACAAGCATACAACTTACACTAACCATCGCTCCACCATGCCGCTGCACAAGCAGCTCTACTCTCACCTATTGTATCCTCACCTATCCTTTGTAGACTGTGAGTCCTCATGGGCAGGGTTCTCTATCCTCCTGTACCAATCAGGGTGAATAAACCATCCACAACTTCATGACACAAGGTCTTCTGTCATTGGCGGTCAAAGTCACATGTCCCTGTCAATGTAAAAAGCGGACATCTTGTCTTGCTGATGCCATTTTCTCATTTTCTCAGAGAGGCCACTTTTGCTACTACTGCTGAAAGTGAACTTGTCAGTTAGCTAGAAAGGATCATTCCAGCATCTAACTAGATTGTGCTGAAACTGCGTTGCAGTCAGGAGGCCCCATTTGCTAATCAAAATTATTTGGGCAGAAGCTGTGTTGCAGTGAAGAATCAGGAGGCCCCATTTGCTCATCAAAATCGTTTGGCCTAATATAGTGCTTCAGCCAGGAGGTCTTATTTCCTAATCCAAATCGTTTGTGATAAAACTGTGTTGGGGTGAGGAATCATGAGGTCCCATTTCCTCTTAAAAATCGTTAGTCCTAATATTGGGGTTCAGCCAATTCAACCTCTCCCTTAATGAGTCACGCGTTCCAACAGTGCAGAGAGAATCCCCCCACCTCCATAATGCGCAGCCAGGGTTCACTGCAATCAGGCAGTTTTAAAATTAATATTCCAAGGAGATTGAAGTCACACAGCTCAAGAGTTGTGGACAGCTATCCAGGCTGAGTTAGAGCAATGGCTGTCTCCATTCAACCTGGAGCCAGCGAAGTCCGTGTGTGATAACGGTGCAACCTCGTGGCGGCCCTATGCTATGGCAACCTCACACACATGCCTTGCATGGCTCTCATCCTCAACCTGATGGAAAAGTAATTTCTCCGCCACTATCCTCTTCTTGGATGCCATCCTGCAGAAAGCATGGTTGGATTGTGCTAAATTCTGATCATCGCACCCCACACGTCATCGACACAGTTGAATTCCATTCTGCACATGTTGCAGCGACTGTGACAGCAGTAACGAGCCCTGGTGAATTATGCATTTTTGCATAGCCTGGGCCAATGCAGTACGGACGTGGTACAAATCACGCTTCCATAGTGGGCACAGATGAGGACCTCTGCACCCTTCTACACAGTTTCGAAATGGCTACTAAGTTGGTTAGCACTGACATTTCCAGCATTAGCATCACTATTCCGGTCATTTACATGATGAAGCACACTTTGGTTCATCTGCGTGAGGGGTTGGTGGTCCCACAGAAAGAAGTGGAAGTAGAGGAGGATGTGGAAGGGATAACAATATCTGTAAGTTCTGGACGGTCGTCGCACAGGTGGGTGAATGGGAGGGTGCAATACAGCGATCGAGGAGGGCTCATGATACCAGACAAACATTTTCACACCAGTCCATGCACCAGCAGAATAGAGTATTCACACGTTGTGAACAAATGGAGAGGATGCTGCAGGAGTATCTCAAGCTCAATATCAATGCCATCAGAGGGAATTTGGACCCTTTTGCATTTTGATGTTCAAAAATGGAAGAGTGACCTGAGCTCGTGAGTCGCACGTAGCAGGGCTTTGGGGTACTCGGCACCGAGCCCGTTCACTTTACTGGGGGATGTCACGGGTAGCGCAGCTCGGTCCGTTGCCCTGGGCGCTCACTAAAGGGGGATATTTACAGGGGATTGTAGAAATGTAGAAATGTTCGTGACGCCACCTGTGGTTTCTGATCAGGGTGACCAGCGCTGCAGGGTGAATCCTCTGAGGGGTTGTTACTGGGCAGCAAGGTGTTAAGTCTTCCACAGGTAAGACTGATCCCTCGAGGTATATGGCGGTGTAGAGGTGAAGGAGCAATAATGCAGACACACACAAGACAGTCTCTTTCTGTACCTTTACTGGTGATGAAGTTGCAGGCACGTCCCGGGAGGCCGTCAGGGTGGAGGATGCACGTCCAATAATCCACTGAGTAGGTGTAAGGCCTCCTTACGTCTATTTGTGTGTGAGTTTCTAACTTGCATAAAACAGAGTTTAACTCCTTCTCTTTGCTACGCCCGGCTGATCTTGTGGTGGAGCCTTCTTTTGGACAGAACTAAGTCTCTATCTGCAGCGTCCTGCTAGACTCCTGTTCTTCCTGACCCCGGTTACGTATGAGCACTGTTGGGCCCCTCTGTGACCTGAAGTCCAGCAGGGTCTCCGGTTTTTCCCACTAGTCATGAAGAAGCTAGTAAGCTCGGACCCGGTGTCCGGTAGTGCAGAGTGGAGGTAAGCTATCGTTGCTATTTCTCCTCAGTCACTCTCTCTCCCCTTTTTCCACTTGCCTGTCGTCCTACTCACACCTTTAACATAAGCACAGGCAGCAGTAGATGTCAGCTTTCTTCTCTTCACCGCTCTCCAAGCGTCGGCACGCTCGCTCTCTAACAGTACCTCAGTTGACTCGGTGTTACAAATACTGCAGTTCCCTTTCCTTCACTTCTTTCTTAGGCTTGATATGGAAATTTAATTAGGATAAAAATATCCTTCTGTGTTTGCTGCTTGCCATGTCCAAATCTCTATATAATGTCTTTTTGAGCGCTCAGAACGAAATGAGGACTGTCCACACGAAAGTGTCAGTATAACAGTTCGTCAAAGACATCCATTTATTATTCATTCAAGGTTTTATACGTTTACAAAAAGGGGCTGGTTAGTCAGTTAACATACAATTAAAAGCTGCTAGATTATTGGCTGTTCTAGTGTAAATATGATAATTATGATAATCATGATTAAAAGAGCTGAAGTTGCAGAATTATTGTTTATATTCTTGTGACCTAGTTGTCTTGCATAACTATAATGTAAACAACAGATATCTAATAGGACTTTTTGTACTTCATGTATTTGTTCCTTTACGAAGGCCTTTATGAAGGCCAGATTTCTTTAAAACGACTGATTATAACTGGCCTAGAAATATGTGAGCACAGGGTTTTTTAGCAAGTGAGATCTATCTAACTGTGAACTGTGAATACATATATGTGAATATACTTTGAATATATGGAATACATATATATTTCCATGACAGTCCCCCTTAGATACCACTTGCCCTAAAAAAACCTGCTCCTGGCCCAAGCGCTGCAACTCTTTTGTTCTGCCTGCGAGTTGAGACACCCCTAGCGCATGTCTCCCCCACCGAATATAGACTTTTCGCAAATGGGCGGTCAGGAGGACTGTCCCTGTCGGGGGTTTTATGTGTTTGCAATCATAGTCTCCTTATTTGATAGGATGATTCATCAAGGATGTGTATTCTCAGTCTGGAGGTAGTTCGGAGATCTGGTCAAGCCAGGCAGTTCTATCCGGACTGGTGCGAGGTCCAAGATGGTGAGTGGCATCAAATTGGTTGTCTCCTGAACAGTTTTTTCCATTTTCCTGCGGATACAAGGAATTACACAGCAACCAGTAATTAATGCAAAAATGAGAACCCCCATAATGGCTGTCCCAACCTGTGCCAACATTTTCTGCCACCCACTCATCCACCCAAAGTATCGATCCCATGGGTCAGTGACACCTGAGTTCTGTTTCAGTTCCTCTGATAACTCATTAAGTTTCTGTATTGCCATTGTGACTTTACCATTTGGGCCAGTGTTGTCTGGGATGTAGGTGCAACAGGTGTCTTTGATCATTTTTGTAAACACCTCCTTTCTCAGCTAGAATCATATCCAAAGCCATTCTATTCTGGAATGCCATAATGGAAGTGGGGCCTAACTGTGCTGCCAAACCTTTTACAGCATCTATGGTGAAGTTAACAAATCTCTGCTGGTTATAATAGATGTAATTTATCCAATCAACATTTTTGTTTATAGTGACTCAAATCCTGCTTTAACTTGGTCTCTGGCCTTGAACTCATCAGGTAGGTCATCTGGTCATCTGTCTGGTCAGTCAGAGCATCCACGACATCCTTCATGGCTTAGGTGTCTCTCCTGGTACGGGAGCTTCCTTGCAATGCGATACGTGGATTCAAACAGGCTTTCCCTTTAGTTACACAGAGGTTGATGTCATCTGGGGCTCTTGGACAGGATCATCAAATCTGGCAGTGAGGAGAAAAACTCGAGAATGGACATTAGTTTTTGACCAATTCAATTACATAAGTGTTATGATTTGGTAGCTGAGGAGAGCAGGCAAAAAAAAGCAATACACCAGAGAGGTTGGAATCTATGGGATTGCAGTACCCTGACTAACCACCACAACTAAAGGCAGCCGTGGAGCGTTCCTACGTTGGTCCTAGACGCCTCGTCACAGCCTGAGAAGCTAACTACACCTAAAGATTAGTGTTGAGCGATATTGCTCGATATCTAAAAATATCGTATCGAAATTGTATCGCCGATAGCACTAAATATCGTCGATATCCGATTTCGATACCGGAAGTCCCATGTAAGTCTATGGGAACAAAATATCGCAACAAAAAAAACCCTTTCTTTCGTTGTAAACACAAAATATACACACATAGAATACATATATATATATATACATGTCATTGTGACATATATATATACATATATTTATAGTTTATACACTTCTACATAGTAAAATCGACTCTAATTCAATTGCCGGGTAAAGACGTGACATACCCCATAGAAGTCGACGGGCTCGGTGCCGAGTACCCCGAAAACCTCTGGCTCTGTGTGACTCAACTTGGGCGTCACGAACAGGATTCTGTAGCTCGCTATAAGCGAGTCCTGTGTGCCTGAATTGCACTGGTTTTGTGCTTGAGAATTGCTAAAATCATCAGAGAATGTATTTGCCATTTTTCCGCCATATCTGCGTCACGACGAGGCACTGGTGAAGAAGAAGGGCGTGCTCTTCGTGGGTGTCACTCACTCAGTGGCGTGAAAACGATGGCCGCCCACTGTAAATGGTACTGCAATGTAACATCGTGCCCCACAGCTCTGGAGTTCCGCCTCCTCATCCTCCTCAGTGTGAGGAGGTCCCGCCTCCCTACAAAAGAGGGGCCCTCTCCAGATATGACACATGTGACTTGGCAGAGATGGCTAATGGACACGACGAGCAGAAGTGGGAAGGGATGGAGCAGTCAGAGCTCCCCCCACGGAAGCGACCCGATCGCCACGGAATCACCGTTGGGCACCCGGCCTGTAAACCCTCCTACGCTGGAAGAAGCGGAGGATACCCTGAGAGGCCTGGCCCGGCACCGGGAGGAGGTCGCCAGGATGGAAGCCAGCTGGCGTGCCCTAAAAATAAACTTGGAGCGGCGCCAATCCCTCTTACCTGAAGTGTCTGTACCGGAAGGTGAGGCACCCGTTCTAGTAGAGGAGCCCTTGCAATGTGATCCGGTTGACGTTGTCGCAGTGGAGGCACCCGTTCCTGCAAAAACCGCAGCACCGTCAGCAGCACCCCAGATCCCGCTGTCTGCCCCGGTCGCTGAGACAGAAGAAGCGACACCCGTCCTCATGGAGGAGGCCGCGCAGGCACCAGAGCACTACCTGCCTGTACCGGAGCCCCGACTGTCATCTGATTTAGAGCCGTCTGCTTCCTCCGCAGGGGAGCGCCGCCAGGACTGGGGGGCGACAGGAGAGCTGCCGCAAACCGGACACTGTAAGCTGCAGTGGAGTGGTGGAGACATGGAGCAACTGGTGGAGGAGAATTACAATCGGCGTCAGGAGGAAGAGTGGAGACGTTGGGAGCGGGAAGCAGAGCGACAAAGGGAGCAGCGAGAAACCCTAAAACTTCGCCAACGTTACCTGGAGAAGGACCGGGCAGATAAGGACCGGATGAGAAAGGATAAAGGAACCCTGAGTGAGCCGCGGCGTAAGGGTGCAGTACGGAGCTTTAAATTGAAAGGTGGGTGGGGCTTCATCAAGGAGCCTGGACTTTATTTAGAAGTCTTTGTGACCCGGCGGGACGTGGAGGCTCACCTCCCAGAAGGACACCCGTGGAGGGACCTGTTGCCAGGAGACTTGGTGACTTACACCCGACACTGGGGTTACAATGGGTGGTACGCCCTAAATGTTACCAGGTGCGACCCCTACTCCCCAGTGTGTCAGGAACCTGTGAGACCCTCGAAGCCTTCAGCCTCCCACATCCAGGCCTCTGCAAAAGTGCCCACCCCACGCCGTAAATCTCCCCAGCCTCCCTCAGTGGTCTCCTCAGCAGCCCCAGCTATGGACATGATAAGTATAGCTGGCCCGTACCCGGCGCCTGTTAGGCCCCCTGGGGTTCGTACAGTCCGTGACATAGGGCTCCAGACCCGGAGAGAGATGAAAGAGGTGGCCACACAGACCCAGATAGCGGGTCACGACTTGACTGTACAGGCCACACGACGTCATCAGGTCCTGGTGGTCCTTGGTGCCTCGGATGTTTGGCAAGCACCAGAAGAGTACCAGGTGGTACCTGTAACACCCCTGCCAAAGAAGTCTAAATAACCCGGACAGGGTCCCTGTATGTAAATAAATAGTTAAATTGTTTATGTACCCGGACGGGTGAATGTTCCAAAAAAATTTTTTTAATTTAATAAAAAATAAAAAAACACAGTTTTCATTTCTTTTATTACTGTCTCATCCTGCTGCGATGCCATCGATCTCCTGTAAAAAAATTAAAAAAAAAAGTATACCACCTGACCGACGCAGTCCATAGTAACGAGTGTCCCACGACGATCCAGCTCTGCTACATCAGAATGACAGGCAGAGCCTGTCATCCCGGCGCAGCACAGCTGATTACCTGCTTCCCCGGCGGTGACGTCATCGGACTGACTGCTTTACGGCCGGGATTACCCTGCAGTCACTGCAGTTATCGCGAAAAACTGCATGTGACCGCCAGGGAGAAGATAATGGCGGCCATCAAGAAGTCCAGGACGTGACCGCCGGAGATCTTCTGCCAGGTAAGTGCCGCTGACTCCTGACAGACCCGACCGACGGACACTCACAGTGACAGTGACAAATCCGATTCCGGTATTCGATAAGACGAAAATATCGAAACGAATTATCGAAAGGCCGATAGAGCTAATATCGGCCGATAGCCGATATTTGCATTATCGTATCGCTCAACACTACTAAAGATAGAAAAAGGAAAGCTATCTGCCCCGGAGCAGATCCCCAAAGAACATAGGAAGCCCCCAAACATGTAATGGCGGTTAGACAAGAGGAAATACAGACACAGACAGAAAATAGAATGAGCAAACGCTGGGGCCCAATCTGTCTAGATAGAAGAGGATAGGAAAGGCACTTACTGCAACCCCAAAAAACCCTGAAAAGTACCAACTCTACTAATTACAAAAACACCTGAGATCACACGACCTCTACCACCTAAATTAGTTCTCTGGTGTAACAAAAACTAAACAGCAACCACTGAAAAAACTGGAAAAGGCAAATGAACAAACAGTGGCTGAACTAAACTGAGAGGAGCATAAGCCCCCGAAGGGGACCCGGCAGACCCCCACAGAAGTGCAGGACAAAATGCAGACACCAAAAAACTAAAAGAAGAAAATGTCTTATCTGTTAGCAGAAGATGCAGGCACGAAACAGCTTTTCTGGGTCTCTGGGAGTGTGCCTTACGCTAAACAGTGCAATTAGGATTGTGTCATGCCATGGTTTGCGTGTCTCTTGGGCAATTTTTCAGCATTCTATTCTTAAGTGTTTCATTCAGTTTTTTCTACCTTCCTGCTGCTCTGGGGGTGGTAAGGAGTGTGTAGGCCTAAATCTGACCCTACTGCTAATCGGGTCTTGTGTGTCAGATTTGCTGTGAATGCGGGTCCTGATCACTTTCTATCATTTCTGGAACCCCGTATCTGCACACTATTTTCCGAAAGTAGCTTCGTTGCAGTAGTCTTTGCTGACTTGGAAGGCTTCTGTTCATCTTGAAAATACTTCTTTTGACCACAATGGCGTATTTGAATCCTTCACTTGGCGATATCTGGATGTGGTCTATCTGGATCCTTTGAAGCTGGTAGAGTGGTCTTTCAAGATGAGGTGAGGGGGTCTTTCTTCCATACGTCCAGGCTTGAATTTGCCGCAGGTCAGACAGCTGCTGGTGAGTTTGGCTGTTAGGGTGGAGATCCCTGAAGCGAAACAGTAAGCACCAATCAGATCATTCATCTGTGTCTTTGATATGTGGATGTGGGTCCATGTACCCATTGGACCACCATAGGGTGCATACTTTGTGGTAGGCAGAGTTTGAAGTCTATTATTGATAGCCTTCCTTCTTCACGTGTTGCTTTTTTCCCATTCAGCTCTTCTTCTCCTTTTGGAGCTTGGTCTTGTAACTTCTTGAGCAGATTCCATGACGTCTCTTTGTCAGGTTTCTTGTCTTCAGTCGTCATGTAGTAGCCGTCCGGCTCTACGACCTCTCCCACTTCTCCATGTTGTCTTCCTTTGGCTGCTTCTTTGGCTGCCATGTCCGCCATGTTATTGCCTCACGCCTCTTCTGTTCTCAGTTTTCCATGCACTTTGATTTTTCAAATTGCCACCATTTTGGAAGTTGGAGTATACCCAGTAGGTCCCTGAAGGCTCCATGATGCTTCACGGTTGTCCCGTTTGCTGTGATGAAGTCCCTTGTAGCCCAGATGGGTCCAAAGTCATGTGCTATGCCATGCGAGTACCTGTAGTCCATGTAGATGTTTGCAGTCTTGCCTTCTGCCATCTGGCAGGCCTTCGTCAGCGCTATCAATTCTGCTTCCTGGGCTGACAGGCTAGGTGACAGACTTCTGGACCACAGGATTTCTTGATTGCTGGTCACTGCACTTTCTGTGTTGAAACTTCTTCTGGAGCCATCCAAGTATCCCCCCTTGGGAGTGGGAGTAGAGTGGCCGGGCTGAGGACTGTAGGTCTGGAGACGGTGACATTATGAGACAAAGGCAATAGAGGCGCCACAAAGATGCCTGGCGGTGGGGAGATTACTGTTGGTTGAGCTTGATTGAAGATTGCCAAGATGTCATGCGGAGTGAGAGTTTCCAGTGGCTGTCCAAGAGTGATGTCAGCAACCTTGTCCAGGAGGGTGTGTGCTGCAGATACTGCCATCAGGCAGGAGGGTGCTCTTCTTGCAACTGGATCCAAGCGGGCTGAGAGGCAGCCTAAAAGTCTCTGTTTTCCCCCGTGAATCCGTGCCAGGACTCCAGTAGCATGACCTTCTTTCTTCCATCAGGTAGACGGAAAGACTTTTCATAGTCAGGTAGGCCTGGTATTGGTGCTGAGACTGTGGAGTTCTTCCAATCTCCTGAATGGGTTGAAGGCTGCGTCTGATAGAAGGAGCGGGGTTGCGTTGATGCAAGCGCACAGAGGCTGCATTAGGACTGAGGCATCAGGGATCCAGGTTCTGCAATATGACACTAGACCAGGGAAGGCCTGCAGCATTCTTGGAGTTGTTGGGGGAGCCATCTTCTCCACAGTGGTCTTCCAGTCTTTTGACATGTGTTTCGTCTGGTGGGCAATACAGTGTCCCAGGGATGTAACTTGCTTCTGGCATCACTGGACTTTGTTCTTCCAGACCTTGCGTTGCTGTTCTTCCAGGTAGAGTAGGAGAGACAAGGAATAGACTGTGCAGGTGTTGATGTCAACCACACAAAATAGAAGGTCATCCACGTGTTGTAGAAGAGTGACTCTTGCATATTCTGCAATCCAGTTGACGAGGATGGAGGACATTGTCTTGGTGAAACTTAAAGGGCTTGTTTTGAGCACCTTGAGGCAACATTGTCCATATGCACTGCACTGGTGCGTGAAAGCAGGCCTCCAGGTGGAGGGGAAACACTGAAGAAGGTACTGGCCAGGTTGATCACCGTGAATACCGTTGCGGTGACTGGGACTCTTGAGAGCAGAGTGTGATGGTTCAGCACTGTTGGGGTTTCAAATACCGTAGCCTCTTTCGCGGCCTCCAGGCCTTGCACCATTCTGAACTCAGTGGGGTTTACAGTCTTTTTCTTCACTGTGGAAAGCTGGGATTGATTCCGATGGGCGAGGCAGCCCAGTTTGGCCTTGTCCTTCAGTATGCGGCAGGGGACTCCCATCTGCTGGTGCAGAGCTGGCGGGAAAACAAGCCATCTACTAGGATCCACATCATGAGAGATGACGACCAGCTGGCTTTCTTGTTCTCCACCAAGACAGTCACTGTGTTAGCACCTGCTCTGGTCACAGGGGGTCTTCTTGTTGGGACGTCTCCTTGAACGGCTGCTTTTTTCTCAGCACGGGCCATCAGTAGTTTCTTTTTCTCCAGCTCGGTCTCAGGTCAATATTTGTGCACAAGTTTGAAGAGCTGAGTGGCCTTTTTCCGGTCTAGGGCCTGGGTGAACTGGTTGATTGCAGGGGCACCTCCTGGTGCTTGCAAAAGATGAACCTCTGGCGTTAGAGCTGGATGAGGTGTTGCCATTCTATGAAGCAAGTAGAGTCCTTCTTGAGTTGAATATCCTGGCCAATGTCAAAGTTCTCAGGCCGTCTTCTTTGGCGAGTTCACTTAGACCTTCAGTTGGTCAGAGACATCTTGACTCTGGGTGATGGAGTGGCTTTTCTGGTACTATGTCCAGCACCTCCTGTGATAGGTCTGCAGTGTGGTTGTTTGAGGTTCCTGTTTCTTCTTGGGTCAGTGGTGAAGAAAGTGTCATGGTCCCATCTTCCTGGAACACTCTGGTCGCTTTCAGCTTCTGCAGTAGGTCCACTCCCAATAGGTTGAGGGTGCAGGTTTTTTACACAACAAACTGGGACATGATGGAGTGTTCTGGCTGAGTCCACACGCTCAGGGGCTTCATAATCTGGAAATATCTGACTTGACCATCAATTCCCATGCAGGAAGCAGAAGATTCTGATAGGTAGGTGAGGTTGCGGAGTTCCACAAGAAAAGATCTGACTACGCCATCCACTCTCAGGATATTGGTCACACTGGTGGGGTTCCCTGTGGACTTGGTGTGCTCTTGTCCTATGCACGGGGTTCTTCACTGCTTTCTTTGTTTTCTTCTTTTTCTGGGTGAAGTCAGTGTTCTGCACTTGTTCCGGAAATGACCAAACTCGCCACAGTTGTAACACTTGACATTCCTTCTGTCCCGGCGGGACTCAATCCTTTTTGCTACTGTGAGCAGGGTATCCATTGCTATTGACGTGTACTCAGGCCTGGCTGCTACCAGTGGTTTCCTGATTGGTTCTCTCAGTCCATGCACAAAAGCCTGTGCCAACATCCGTCTGTGTGTCTGATCATGGGTAATAAGGCCCAAATCTTGAAACACTTGCATTACTCTGTCATGGAACTTCTCCACAGACTCTGTCTTGTCTTGACTCGTGACATGTAGGCTGAGAGTTTGTCCTGTCAGTCTGCTTTTGGCCCATTCTCTGAGTTGCTCAATTAGCTTTGGTCCTGTCTCCCAGGCATACGCATCTAACTCTGTTGGAAGCTTGAAGTGTTCTCTCATAATTGGCCAGAATGCATCACCTGCTTTTATTTCCATTTCGGTCCAGAGATCAGTCCAGGCTGCTGCATACGTTCGCTGGATCTGCTGCATTTTTTGGCAAAATGGCATGGGGTGTATCCCTGGGTCTGGCAGCATACTGATCACCTGGCTTGGGATGAAGGGCTCATAGGATGGTGTCTCTATCTGTCCCTGCTCTATTGGTGCTTGTGTGTTTTCTTCCCTAGTATTGGGCAGCATGTGTGACGTTGCATCTTCATCTTCATCAGATAAGAAGTAACATGGTGTACTTGGTGCATACACTGGGTGAGATTTGGGCTTTAAAGTTGTCTTGCTGCATGGGGATTTCCCACTTCCTTGCTGAGGCTGCGGTCGATCAGTGTCATGGTTCCATGCTAGCAGCCCTGTAGCTATACCACCCCCCTGTGAAGCCCTAGCTGTGGACTGTTGTGTCTGGGGGCTACATGTAGAGTTTTGTGTAGGGAGATCTGCACTTTCTTCTCCTGATATAATGACTGGCAATGTTTGTACTGTGCTTGGGATAGACAAGGTGCCCTGTGCTGGAAACACTGAATACAGGGACACCACATTGCTTGGATTGGGCGTTGACCCAGTTGATGACGAAGTAGAAAAAAGAGGAAGAGAAGGGAGGTGTGAGGGAGGAGCGAGAGAAAGAGGAGGGGAGGGAGAGAAGAGTGAAAGGGGGAAAAGAGAGAAAGATGGAGGAGAGAGAGAGAAGAAAGATGGAGGGGGAGAAGTAGAAGAAGATGAAGAACAAGATTTGAGAGTTGGAGAGGAAGAGATAGAAGAAGAGGAAGATGAAGAAAATGGATGTGTCAGAGATGTGATGGAGGGAAAAGAAGGAATGAGAGGGATGGCAGCGAGGAAAGAGGAGAAAAGTCTGAAGAAGAAAGAGAAAGGGACTGAGAGAAGAAAAAGGAGAGGGTGTCCCCCCTGTGACTCTTGAGAGGGGATGGTTGAAACAAAAATGCCTTCTCCCTGTGGAGAGAGGCGGGGAGCGTTTTTCCCTGTACAAGGCTCCTTACTCAATGAGAGCAGCCTACACCTGTCCCGTGTCTCCACATGATGGACATGTGATGTGTGTGACTCTGAATTCTGCTCTTGTGACATGTCAGTGATCTTTTTCTCACAGATGATTTAACACCTTTTCAAACTTATTCACATAAAAAAAATCACTTCCTGGTCCGTTCAAATTAACTTGCTGTATCTTTTACACGATGCACCGCTGCTATTTTATAGCAGATGGTAATCTATTAATAAACTTTCCCGTTACCTTTCAAATAACAAAAAACAAGAAAAAACATTTCATTATGCAGCGTAAAGGCTGCTGTCTATTTGCTTCTCACGTACTCTGACATTCTATTCACATGCCTAGCCCTTCGATTCTTACGTACTGTGTCTATTCCAAAAACCTATTCAACAAAGGTGATTTAAAAATCTGAAAACTTCTGCACTCTGGTTCTGTTTGTTCTCGCCGAATGCCCGACGGGAGGGGCTACTCAGACCACTGCGTAGTTTGTGTCTGCTCTCTCCCTCAGCCTGTAATTCTCCTTATCTATGTGACCTTGTTCTAAAGCAAGCTTGTAGAAAAAAAAATGGCTGGAGAAATAAAGCTCTAAAATAAATTGCTTAGAGAAAAAATCTCTCCAAAATCATTTAAAAATGTACTTAAAAGAAAAATTTTAAAAACAAAAGTTAGATTTAGTAAAAAAAAAAAAAAAAAAAAAACCTCTAGAAAAAGGAAACAAAAAATAAATTCACCAAAAAGGGGAGAAAAGAGAAAAAACCGTATTAATCATAAAACTCTGAAAAACAACCCTTGTTACTAAAACAGCTAATTAAAAATCTCTGGAATGTCAGCTGGCTGCTTCCCCCTCCCTTCCTTATATCTCTGCTTGCTGTCTCTATAGGCACTGAAATCACGTATCAAAAAAAAAAAAAATTATTATTCCTCAGAATAGCAAAAAATGAATATAGTTCAGTCTGAATGCCTGATAATTCTCACGTTAAAACCTGTAGCCAAAAAACTAGCTTAAAAAAATAAAAATCAAAGCCAAGAAACAGAATGCCTGATAACGTGATTAGCAGAGGAGGGGGGTCAAAGGGGTTTTCTCGCTGCTGCAGCCAGCACACTGCTCTGAATGAGATACTGACAGAGCGCACGGAGATGTGATTTAAAGCGACAGTACCTGATACAGACAATGAGACAGACACCGGGAGAATACGAATCCCTCTTTTGATGATCTGTGACACATACAAGCTGCTCTGGTAACTGATAACTCACCAATTGCACTGAGCGCGGTGAGGCTCAAGGTTCTATCGCTCTGTACCGTACGCCCTGGCCGGTGCGCCGGTCACAGTAATCTGCAATAGCCTTCATCAAAATTCTCACTATCCACGTCTGAATTGACTGGGATGGCCTCCCGGTGCGTGGACGATTATTGTGAGAACTTATCCAAACAAAGCTTCTGCCCTTCACGTCTGATTTGACTGGGATGGCCTCCCGGTGCGTGAAAGTTTACTGCAGAAACTTAACCGAACAAAGCCCTCGCTTCCACAACTGGATTTTTTGGGATAACTTCCCTCCAATGTGTGAAGACTATCTGCGTGGACTTATCCAAAACAAAGCTCCCGCCCTCCACGTCTGATTTGACTGGGATGGCCTCCCGGTGCGTGAAAGTTTACTGCGGGAACTTATGCAGCAATTGTCTTTTGCTATACAGCCCCCAGAGATCAGCAAGCAAAAACACAGTCACCGTTCCAACTTTCTCCCGGTTCACATAAAACATGAAACATACAGCACAGCAGCAAACAACTCGGCTTATATCCCAGGGCTTTTGGATAAGGGTATGGACTTTTTACACAACCTGGGAATGCGGTGATGACCACGTCCGACCGGCTGGAAGTGTAGGCTAGGACTAGGCACAGGGAACATTCAGGTAAGATGACAAAGTTTTCTTACCTTACTGATGGAGCTGCAGTCTCCGTCCCGTGTGCCAAGGCCAGGGCCAACACCCCCGTCTCTCCGGTCGGCCGGGTCCTCGTGCGTTTCGTCCAATGCCCCGCGTGCAGGCGCCAACTGATATGGAAATTTAATTAGGATAAAAATATCCTTCTGTGTTTGCTGCTTGCCATGTTCAAATCTCTATATAATGTCTTTTTGAGCGCTCAGAACGAAATGAGGACTGTCCACACGAAAGTGTCAGTATAACAGTTCGTCAAAGACATCCATTTATTATTCATTCAAGGTTTTATACGTTTACAAAAAGGGGCTGGTTAGTCAATTAACATACAATTAAAAGCTGCTAGATTATTGGCTGTTCTAGTGTAAATATGATAATTATGATAATCATGATTAAAAGAGCTGAAGTTGCAGAATTATTGTTTATATTCTTGTGACCTAGTTGTCTTGCATAACTATAATGTAAACAACAGATATCTAATAGGACTTTTTGTACTTCATGTATTTGTTCCTTTACGAAGGCCTTTATGAAGGCCAGATTTCTTTAAAACGACTGATTATAACTGGCCTAGAAATATGTGAGCACAGGGTTTTTTAGCAAGTGAGATCTATCTAACTGTGAACTGTGAATACATATATGTGAATATACTTTGAATATATGGAATACATATATATTTCCATGACAGGCTCTGTCCGAAGTAGCTATCAGGACATTCCGTCAGACTGATCTGTGCACACTCCGAGAGTCACTTTCCACTTTCCTAGGGAACTATCAGTCAGCACGATCTGAGGTAACTTTCCTCTCAGCTCTTCAACACGCTCTGACACAGACTAGTGTAATCTGAGCTCTGACAGGAATCCTCTCACTCCGGTGTTCTGAGGAGATCTGATCTGTCTGAGGTACAACCAACAACTAGCTAACGTTCAGCTAGACTGTCTCTCTGGAATGTCTACTGCTAGAATGTCTACTGCTCTATCTCTCCACACCCTTATATACCTGTGTATTCTAAAGGGCTCCCTCTGGTGGCACCAGGAAAATGTGAAGTGTGAATGAATATCGGGTGATTGTGAATTACCTTTTTGTGCATCCTCCTGGGTAACATGTGGCACCAAGCGCAGCTGGGCTACACACTCGCCTGTCACACTTTGGAGATTTTGTCATGCCCGGCAGCCAGCATTCTCTCTGACAATATCACGATATTAAGCAACCCAACTGGGGGTCAGTCAGCATGCGGCACAACACAATCACAATTGGATGGAAAAGGGGGGAGGAAGGCCCTATCAATAGGGAAATGAAGGAATTGTCACCTCCTGCTCAATGAACCTGAGCCTGTCCCTGCACTCTTCTGATGCCATAAGTGGGTCCTTCCCTCCACCGCCATCAGGAACCTCATCCCTCGTCACCTCACTGCCCTGGCTAGTGCACTGGCTGGCAAGGAGAGCTAGCCTCAGCACTGCAAATAATATTACACAGGGGATAGTGACAAACAGGAAAGGGATGAGGAAAAAACACCACGCTTAGCTTCAAGACGCCGCTGCCAAGCTCCACACCACAGATGACACTGAAGCCAGACTCCAAACTCCACTCAGCGTAGGATATGACACCAGGACCTCAAACTGCTGATACATGCTGGCATCAGAGAGCTCCACATACATCGGCTTGTCTCCAGAGAAACTATCACCAACAGTCAGCTGATGCATCAGGTGACCTTTTAAAGGATTTGTGGAGTGGTCACCACATCAGCTGACCCAGCAGCACTTCATTTACACCAAATTGCCAGTGGGGGGAAAAACTGACATTAACCCCGATGGTCCTGAAAGGAAAAAAACTACTTTTAATTCACAGTTGAATCAGAGCTGCCACAAATCCAAAAATGGATTGTGACAGTACCCCCCTTTCATTGAGGGCCCTCTGGACCCTAAACACCAGACCTAACCGGAAACGACATACGGTGAGGATGCCTCGATCCACTAGAGTTCACCTCCGCAGTCACCAAATCCTCAGGTTTACGGCAAATGCAGTCCGATGGAAATGACAATAACAGCTCTGGAGGTGCCACAAATCTCCAGAGCACCGACCTGTGGAATGTGTTGTGTATGTGCATTACTAGGGGTAACTCCAGCTGGGAAGTCCCCTGGCTGAGAATGGCCAACACCCAATACGCCCCAATCAACCTAGAACTCCAGGTCCCAGTAGCATACTTCCACCTTATGTTTTTGGTGGACACCCACACGTAATCATTCACACAGGTCCGGATCTGAACGTTTATTTCCACGCATGCATTTGCCACAAGATGGTGAACTCTTTGAGGAACCGACAACAGAGGCATCCCCCTGTGTCACCAAACTCATACCCCCACTACCCATAGAGGGAACCACCACCCTCCCCTGACCACTCCTCCTAAAAGGACTCCAAGACTCAGGGTTTATTGGTGGTGAGGGTTGAGTCTTGCTCCTACCCCCTGGCAGCACCTCCGCTGCCCCCACCGGAGAAGAAGGGGTAGGTTGAAAAAGGATGGCAGAGATCGTAGCTCCTGGGCAGCAGTCCTTACATGACTAGTCCCAGCTGACTACTTCCCTGGACCACCAATCTATGACCGGGTTGTGTTTCTTCAACCAAGGGAGGCCTAATACAATGGGAGTTGGCATACCCTCCAAGACGTAGCACGACCTGGACTCTTCATGACGAGTCCCTATACGCAGGTTTATATTATCTGCGACTTGGGTTACCCTGCCTTGGCTGAGTGGGACGGAGTCAATTGCCTCAATGCTTAGGGGTCTCGCCAGCATCCTACCTCTCAGACCATGGATCTGGACAAAGGGAGAATCCACCAATTTGACTCCAGCTCCAAAATCCACAAGCACCGGTATCGTCTCAGTTACCCTGCCAACCACCACTTCAGCAGGGATGGTGCACTGAGACGAAAAGATGGAGGAAATATACACATCCTGGTCGCCTCCCTCCACACGACCAGGGGGACGCGGCTTTTGAGATGGTGTATGTATTTTGATGCGAGTTGGGCAGACATTGATGAAATGACCAGTCTGCCCACAGTAGAAACATGCTCCCATACCACGGCGAACCGCAAGCAACCCTGTTTGTGATGAAACTCCTCCCACCTGCATAGGTTTGTCCATCTGCACTGATGTGTCCTCCTCCCTAGAAAGGACAACAGGGGGCAGATTTGGTGTATGTCTCTCCCTGAGGCGTCTATCCACCCGGATAGCAAGGGCCGTGGCAGCTTCCAACGACCCGGGAGTAGTGTACTGCACCAGAGTATCTTGTAACCTAGGTGACAGACTCTGACAAAAATGGCTCCTAAGGGCAGGGTCATTCCACTGCGTTTCAGTGGCCCACCTCCTAAACTCTGAGCATTACTCCTCAGCCAGCCGGCCCCCCTGCTTGATTTTAAGGAGTTTTTGAAAAATAAAAAGATAAGGAAAATCCAGTCCTGTTGAGCTGGACTTCAATTTTTTCTATTAGCACTGCAGCTACACCAGATTGCCAGCGGGGGCAAAAACTGTCATTATCCCCGATGGTCCTGAAAGGATAAAAGCTACTTTTAAAACAGAGTGGTATCAGAGCTGCCACAAATCCAAAAATGGATCGTGACAGAATGTATCTTCATGGTGGTGTCGTGACGGATAATGCATCCGGCTGTCCCCTGAAAATGAAAAATGCCTAACTTTCATCAAAATTAACAAGTTATGGATCTCTAATGACTTTTGCACCGCAGTCACAGACTGGGCAGACTAGGCGATGGTGTCGTTTTTAGTGTCATTCATTGATCTCATGTTATTGCAGTCTGTGACACCTTTGTCGTGGCTTCTCTGCCTGCTGTTGCTATTGCTGTTGATGTTACAAACATGTTTTTTAAATGTGGGTTTTTACTCTGTGGAAATTGATGCCACTTTAGTGGTGTGTGACAATAATTTTTTGAAATATAGAGACTCCAAGTTGGGTCTGCATCTTGTGGGTTACCTGTAGTTGAAGGTGTGTCAAAGGCACTACTATACTGTTTCTACTCTTTGGAAATTGATGACACTTTAGTGGTGTGTGACAATAATTTTTGAAATGTAGAGAATCCAAGTTGGGCCTCCTTCATGTGTGTTGCCTATAGCAGTAGTGTTCCCAGACAGGTAGACCTGCACTTATTTTCACTCAACTACCTGTCTTACTGTCCTTACATTTTCTACCAATAGTATTTTATGAAACTGATATTTGTGCCATCTTAGTGTGGCTGGGAAAAAAGTGTTGCATGAGGTTTCAGGTTCCCAGTAAAGAAGAAAGAAGGCTTACACTGCTTCCTTAACCACCAGGTCTTAATTGAAACTTCAATTCAAAGCTGTAAATGCTGGCCCAGACCCTGATACATCATGCATGGCTCATGGATGACAACAGTACATCTGTGCCATTATAAAATATTCTACTGTGGGTAGATTGATCAGTCAACTATCTATGCTAGTTTCCTTACTTTTTTCTACCAATAGTACTCTGTGAAACTGATGTTTGTACCATTTGAGTGTGTCTGGAAAAAAAAAGAATTTGAGCTGTCGCATGAGGTAGCAGGGCTCCAGGCAAAAAAAATCTTATACCACTCCCTTACCCACCAGGTCTTAAAGGGAATCTGTCACCCCATTTTTCGATTATAAGATGCGGCCACCGCCATCAGGGGCTTTTCTACAGCATTCTGTAATGCTGTAGATAAGCCCCCGATGTCACCTGAAAGATGAGAAAAACGAGTTATATTATACTCACCCAGGGGCGGTCCGCCGTCCATTCCGGTCCGATGGGCGTCGCAGTCCGGTCCGGCGCCTCCCATCTTCTAGCGAAGCCCTCCTCTTCTTAGCTTCCCGTCGCAGCTCCGGCGCAGGCGCACTGCTGTGCCCTGGTACTGCAGTGCGCAGGCGCCGGGAAAGGTCAGAGAGGTCCGGCGCCTGCGCACTGCAGTACTCTGCCCTGCCCTCACCAGGACAGAGCAGTGCGCCAGAGCCGGAACCGCGACAGGAAGCTAAGAAGAGGACGGCTTCGCTAGAAGATGGGAGGCGCCAGACTGGACGGCGGACCGCCCCTGGGTGAGTATAATATAACTCGTTTTTCTTATCTTTCAGCTAACATCTACAGAATGCTGTAGATAAGCCCCTGATGGCGGTGGCTTCAGCTGATGGTCGAAAAATGGGGTGACAGATTCCCTTTAATTGAAACGTCAATTTAAAACTCTAAATGCTGGCCCAGATCCTGATCTCGCATGCATGGCTCATGGCTGACTTCTGCTGTGCCATTAGCAAATTTCTATTGTGGGTCAATTGGTGTCACTTTTTATGGTGCCTGAACCTAATTTTAGCTGTTTGGGAAGCTTTTTGTCACCCCTTAAGGTGTTGTGCATACGTTTGATTTGGCCACCCATTGAATTTAATGGGATTTGGGTACGTTCGTTGAACTGTTCGGCTAACATGTTCGGCAAACTTTAGGACGTTTGGAAAACCGAAACGAACCTTGGAAGATTCGCCCATCTCTAATTGTAATCAATATTCATACTGCTGTTACCAGCACTTAGGGAGGTATTGTGCTGAAGGGATAGTATAGGACAGGATAGAGTGAATTGCATGTGCTTTATGCTGCAGCCTGCAACTGATACCAAAACCCCTTCTCAAAGGTAATAATATTCTTTTTGCTCGTCATCCTGCAAATTGTTCTGAGCAGGTAAATATTATACACCATTTTTACTGCAGCAGTTGGGCATCAAAAACATAGAGACTGACATGACTGGATCTCAACAGCATTGTTATATTGATACTGCAGTCCATCTGAGGTGTGCAAATTTGCCTGGCATTGTGATATTGCATTTTTTTGAGTTGTGAAATTTCATATGGCTTTTATCGTGCTAAAGTTGGGTCTCAAAACCCTCCCCCAAAAAAAATTGTTTGTTAAAAAATTTCCATTGCTATATTGATACTGCAGTCTCATATGTCCATCTGAAGTGGGCACATTTTGCTAGGATTGCAAAACTGCAATTTTTTTGAGCAGTGACATTTTATATTGCATTTATCGTGTTACAGTTGAGCCTCTTCATAATACATTGTGGTGGCACTATTATTATGTGGCTGGAAAGAGGAAGGCTATATTTCTATGCAGAGGGGACACAATTACTTTGCAGTCCTCCATGTAAAACGTTTCCTTATTTAATTTTGTAAAAATGTTGCAGCAAGAGAATGACAGGACACTTTATGGGGCAACGGCCATTTCGCCCTGTCTGCAGTCCAACAGGTCCTGTGCTTTTTTCTCTTTCTGGACATTTAATTAAAAGTTTTTTACAGTGTGCACCCGAACTCCTTTTGTCGACTGGTGTCTTTATGCAGGCTGATGAGGTAATTGCAGTGACAGAAAATATGGGATTTGGTGCCGGTATTTTCTTATGTTTTGTGGTAAATTCTTTGTGGAACCACAGAGAGGACACTGTTATTATATAAAGACACTGAGCAGCAATAGTTGGTAGGCTCTAAAACATGAGAGATTAGAACCTGCAAACAACAGCTGGTGTTTAAGCTGTATAATGTTAGGCAGAATGGGCCCAAAAAAAAAGATTTAACTGACTGAAAATGACATGGCTCCGTTCCTACCTGATCTAAACCTTATTGAAAACTTGCGGACCCGTCTAAATTAGAAGATTTGTGATGAAGGAAAACAGCACACCTCTCTAAATAGTGTCTGGGAAATTGCCAAAAAGTTGTCAGTCAACAGTGTTTTGACTTTTATTGAAAGGGTAGCCCCCCAAAAGTATTCATAAAGGGACCATACCAAATACCGTATTTTATTTTATAAGACGACCCCCCAACTTTTCCAGTTAAAATATAAAATCTTCTTAAAAGTGGGTGGTTTTCATATACGCCAGGTGTCATCTTATAGGGTGGGTGCGGACCAATGTGCATATGGTGGGGGGGAGTGGTCCTGATGACGAAGGGAAGGGGCGTCTCACAGGGAAGATGTTGGAGTATCCCCCTATTACCTCATTGTGTCAGCGGTGCTCTCTGTGGGTCTCTGTGCTGGGGGCGGCGGCTTCTCTTTCAGCAGTGTGGGGGCTCTGTGCTGGGGGGAGGCGGCGGCTCTTTGTGCAGAGTCGAGGCTCTGCCGGCATTTCCTCAAAGCCCGGAGGCCCCGTCAGCTCCATTGCTGCGATGCGGTGGCCTCTGGGAAAATGGCCGCTGGGGCGGCGCATGCTCAGTTTCAGATCTCGTCTCCCGAGATCATGGGACGAGATCTGAATCTGAGCATGCAGCGGCCATTTTCTCGGAGTCCAAGGCATCGCAGCAATGGAGCTGCTGGGCCTCGAGGAAATGCCAGCAGAGCCCGACTCTGCACAAAGAGCCACCGCCGCCCTCCATCACAGAGCCCCCACGCTGCTGAAAGAGGAGCCCCCACCGCCGCTGCCCCCCAGCACATAGACCCGCAGAGAGCACCGCTGCCACAATGAGGTAATAGGGGGATACTCCAACACCTTCCCTGTGAGACGCCCCCTCCCCTTGTCATCGGGACCACTCCCACCACCATATGATGATTGGTCCGTACCCGCCCTATAAGACGACAACCGGCGTATAAGACAACCCCTGATTTTTAAGAAGATTTTCAGGGGTTAAAAAGTCGTCTTATACGCCGGAAAATACGGTAATTCAAATAATCACAGTAAATACTTTATTTAGTAACAGATAACATAAAAACAACTAACAGACAAGAACATATAAACCCCTTCGCCCCAATGCCTGTTTTCACCTTCCTGACCAGACCAATTTTTACAACTCTGACCACTGTCACTTTATGAGGTCATTACTCTGGAACACTTCAATGCATCCCACTGATTCTGAGATTGTTTTCTCGCGACATATTGTACTTCATGATAGTGGTAAAATTTATTTGACATAACTTGCCTTTATTTGTGAAAAAAAAAGAAATTTTCAAAATTTTAATTTTTATGCCCTTAAATTAGAGTGTCATATCGCACAAAATAGTTAATAAATAGCATTACCCACATGTCTAATTTACATCAGCACAATTTTTGAAGCATAATTCTTTTTTGTTAGGAAGTTATAAGGGTTAAAAGTTGACCAGCGATTTCTCATGTATTCTGTTATTTCTAAACACTGTTTTTCGGTGATTACTTTGTATCTCCGTTCATACTGCACCCACACACACAAATGATACACCATTTTAAAGGTAAATTTGCCCCCTTCAGCAAGAAAGTAGCAAACAAACCACACTTCCACGATTAGATCACAAAATATAGTTTAAACATTTTCATAAACCTGCAGTAAGGAAAAATGACCTGCAGGTGGCACCAGAAAGCTACCACAAAGCTGCTTACAGACATCACAAACAAATGCAAACAATTGCCTTGGGTGCTTTCCAGCTTGCCGAACTGGTTGCCCAGCCTATTTTAGCCAAATTGGAGGATTGCACACTTCACTGCAGGTGAGGCACATATGCAAACACATTTGTAAACATGCACTGCCTATTGAATGACATACTTGCTCTGTTCATACTCCACCCACACAAACAAATGATACACCATTTGAAAGCTCAAATTACCTGCAGGTGGCAGCACACTACCCCAAAGCACACTACCACAAAGTTGCTTACAGACATCACAGACAAATTCAAACATTTGCCTTGGGGTCTTTCCAGCTTGCCAAAGTTCTTGCCCAGCCTATTTCAGGCACATTGGAGGATTGCACACTTCACTGCAGGTGAGTCACATATGCAAACACATTTGTATACATGCACTGCTTTTTCGCTGATTACTTCGCCCCACGCACACACAAATGATACACCATTTGAAAGGTAAACTTGCTCCCTTCAGCAAGAAAAGAGCCAAACAAACCACACATTCACGATTTTATCACTAAATACAGTTTAAACATTTATTTTCTTAAACCTACAGAAAGACACAATGACCAGCAGGTGGCACCTCAACCGGAAGACATTTTTTGGCCTCTACTTATCAAACCAATTTATTGTATTACCAAGCTACATATATAATTACCTGTCTGTGTTCATCATCTCATGAAATACATTTACATTTGACCAGTATGCTTTTTCTGAAATTGCCTGCGCCCCCGACGGCCAATGTACGAAAATTTTGCATGGACCAAGCTAGTTTTTACTAAATTTGCAAAACCATTTTTTTTAGGGACCACCTCACATTTGACTTTGAGGGGCCTATATGACAGAAAATACCTTAAAGTGACACCATTCTATAAACTGCTCCCCTCAAGGTTCTCAAAACCACATTCATGAAGTTTAACCCTTCAGTTGCTTCACAGGAATTTTTGGAATGCGGAAGGAAATTTTTGGAATGTGGAAGGAAAAAAAATAAACATTTACTTTTCTTTCACAAAAATTTTTCCTGTAGACCTGTTTTTTTTTTACTTTCGCAAGGGTAACAAGAGAAAATGGACCTTACAATATGTTGGGCAATTTCTCCTGAGCATGCCGATACTGCATATGTGGCGTAAATCTACTGTTTGGGCACACGGCAGTGCTCGGAAGGAAAGGAGCGTCATTTAACATTTTGAGTGTAAAATTTGCTGTCATAATTAGCAGATGCCATGTCATGTTTGGAGAGCCCCTGATGTGCCTAAACAGTGGAAACCCCCAACAGGTGACACCATTTTGGAAACTAGACCCCGTTGGGAACTTATCTAGATGTGTATTGAACACCTTGAACCTCCAGGTACTTCACAGAAGTTTATAATGTTAAGCAGTGAAAATTAAAAAAAACAAAAAACCAACAACACATTTTTCCCAGAAAAATCATTATTAACTCCAAATTTTGTATTTTCACAAGGGTAACAGGAAAAAATTGACCCCAAAATTTGTTGTGCAATTTCTCCTGAGCTCACCGATAGCCCATATGTTGTCGAAAACTACTTTTGAAGCACAGTGCAAATCTCAGAAGGGAAGAAATGCCATATTACAGTGCAGATTTTGCAGCACTTGTTTGAGGGTGCCATGTTACATTGGCAGAGCCCCTGAGGTGCCTACACAGCAGAACCTCCCCATAATTGACCCCATTTTACAAATGAAACTTCTGAATGAATTCATCTGGGGGTCCAGTGATTATATTGACACCATAGGTGTGTCACAGACTTTTATACCATTGAGCAGATTTTCCTAGAATAGTTCATGCAGAGCGCCTAAGTGCTAGAAGAGCAGAATCTCCCTTAAGTGACCCCATTTTGGAAATTGTAAACCTTTGAGAATTTATCTACAAATGTAGTGACGATTTTGACTCCATGGGTGTTTTCCAGAAGCAAGCAGCAGTGGATGTTGCTTAGTGAAAATTGCAAACTCTGGTTGTAGTGACCAGTACACTTGAAAACATAATCTCAGACCAAAAGCTCAAATATGCATGGCAGAAATGTAGTCCAATAAGGAACTACAGAAAGGGCAATTGCCCTATGGCACTCCACTGCAAACTCAAACACAAAAAATTGGAGAAAAACGCCATGTACCAATATATAAATATTTATTAATACCAATAGTCATATATCTCAATAATCATTAGTAAATACATACATAGATGCATAGCTCAATGAGTGGTTTGAAATGGCATGCGTGATGTTACTAGATGTAATTATGCCTGTGGTACATAAGACAGCAGGGTAAGGTGGGCACATGAGTCATAAATATATAATCAGATACTCAATAGCGTAATGTGCCCCACTAGATAATATATATTGATGCGCAGCAAAGAATGTTCCCAAAGGAAAACACGTATTAAAGTAATTTGCAAGTGCACGCAGAGAAGGGGTCCGGATTCCCAAACTCATAACAAAACAATGCTGCTGCCTAATTCAATGATGGAACTCACCCATGCTGGCACTGAGACCCAGGAACGCGCCCCGACGCGCGTTTCGCACTGGCTTCTTCGGGGCAGCAGCATTGTTTTGTTATGAGTTTGGGAATCCGGACCCCTTCTCTGCGTGCACTTGCAAATTACTTTAATACGTGTTTTCCTTTGGGAACATTCTTTGCTGCTCATCAATATATATTATCTAGTGGGGCACATTACGCTATTGAGTATCTGATTATATATTTATGACTCATGTGCCCACCTTACCCTGCTGTCCTATGTACCACAGGCATAATTACATCTAGTAACATCACGCATGCCATTTCAAACCACTCATTGAGCTATGCATCTATGTATGTATTTACTAATGATTATTGAGATATATGACTATTGGTATTAATAAATATTTATATATTGGTACATGGCGTTTTCTCCAATTTTTTGTGTTTATGACCAGTACACTTGTAGTGACCAGTATGTTATGCCCAGCTCATGCTTCTGGAGACATGCACTCGTAAGTTAGGTAGGCTCTCATCCTTACAGAAATGCCAAACATGTGGGCGCTAAATGTGGTTTAGGCACACTGGGGCTCAGAAGAGAGGGGGGCATTTGGATTTGGTAGCAGAGAATTTGATGAATTTCTTTTGGGGGGGCAAGGAGCCATTTCTCTTTTCCAGAGCCTTTGTGCTACTAGTAACATGGAAGCCCCTATATTTCCGTTAACAGATGACGGACCTGAGTGAGGGCTTGTTTTTTTTGTAGATTGAGTTGAAGCTTTTATTGGGAACATTTTACATAACATTTATGATCACATTTATCCAGCACTCTACGCTGATCACTTACTTCGGGGTTTCCATCTAAATCTTCGAGTGACGTGACAGATAAAACCACCAATGGATCCATTCGCTATAATGAGGCAGTAGATTTACTCTGGACTCCATCTGACCTCTGTTCAGTGGTGTCCCTCTTTTTAGAAGTGCACAAAACTGTGGCTGACTGCACTTTTATGCAATCCTAAAAAGACAGACACCACCGGCTCACAGGTCCTATGGTGTCCACAATGCCTCCATCTGCCTCATTATAGGGACTCTTCGCCAGTGGTTCCGTCTGAATCACGTATTCAAAGATTTACACGGAAACCCCGATGTAAGCGCTCAGTGTAGAGTGCAGGATAAATGAGCGCCGAGCCTTACTGCAATCTTTGGGATCCAGAATGTAAAAATCAACAGCATGTGAAGAATTGGTTTTATTAATTTTTTTTGCCGTTCTTCGTGTGGTATAAGTGATTAAGCGACTTTATTCTTCAGGTCGGTGCGATTACAGCGAAATCAGATTTATGCCGGGTTTTTATGTTTGGCAGCTGTCAAACACTAAAAGACGATTTTTATTGCAAAACATAGTTTTTGCATCACCATATTTTTAGAGCTATAATTTTTCCATATTTTGGCTAACAGAGTCATGTTATGGCCAAAACAAGACAGAGAGTGAACGGCGGCAGGATAACTCAGCCAACAATCCAATCGCTTGTCTATGGGGATTCTGATAGCTGACCCTTGGTAGTCAAACAGCTGTGGGTATATGGTGCTCAGCGTCCAGAAATGACACAATGATCATATAAGCAAAAAAGAAATGATGCGACACTCACCCATGTGCTGCGAACTTCTTTATTCTATCTCCATTAAAGGAAAAATCGTGGGGTACAGGCACGGAGAGGAGGTGTGCAGGGAAGAAGGACGACGGCTTTTTCACGTGTTCAACGCTTCCACGAGTCCAGGTTTTTCCTTTAATGGAGATTGAATAAAGAAGTTCACAGCACATGGGTGAGTGCCGCATCATTTCTTTTTTGCTTATAAAGTCATGTTATGGCTTGTTTGTTTTGCAGGACGAGCTGACGTTTTTATTGGTACCATTTTCGGTCACACAACTTTTTTGATCGCTTTCTATTCCGATTTTTGAGAGGAAGAATGAACAAAAATGAACAGAATAAACAAAAACCAGCAATTCAGAAATCGCTTTTTGTTTTTTTATACTGTTCCGTATAAAATGTGTAGTAAACTTGGTAAGGCATCTTTATTATTTGGGTCAGTACGATTACAACGATACCCAATTTATGTAGTCTTTTTATGTTTTGGCATTTTAACACAATAAAAACTTTTTAGAAAGACGTGCGGTGTTGAGCTCTCCCTGGCATCTCAACTAATATCTGGTTCCTAACTTGAAAACGGCAGTTTTGAGCCTCGGTACAGCTGGGGGAGGCACCCTAGAGCTGGGAGGACAGATTTGAGCCTTGCTTGCCCCGGGGCTTGGAGTTTGGGAGAATGGCCCACGTGTGTGCCTGAGGCAGTGGCGTGCTGGATGCCCTTGGGGCTGGCGGGAATCTGAATTAAACGACCAGTGACTCACCTATCAGTTATTTCCCGTGTGAGTTGAAAATGGTGAGAGGGCTGAAGGGAATGCTTGTAAGCTGGGTGCTGGAGAGTGGGCTCTCTGGAGCCATGTGGTCACTAGTGGTGAGCGTGGAGCTGGAGTGCGGCGGCCATTTTGGGGATCTCCCAGATGTGTGGTGGAGACATCGTGACCGGAGGTGAGGCACTGGGGCGCAGGCACAGGATCCGGAATCAGCTGAGGAAGATAGTTGGCTGTCTGACTTGGCTGCGGCAGAGGTACGGGGGGGCTTACAGGAAGAGAGGGGTGAAGAGATATGACTCTTCAATTTCTCCATTAAATGTCACCTGCTTAACCCAGCAGGAAGTACGGCGGCATCTAAAAATCACTAAAATTGACAAATCCCCGGGCCCGGATGGAATACACCCCCGAGTACTGCAGGAATAGATAGACCATTATTTTTAATC
The DNA here is from genome assembly GCA_033576555.1 of Oophaga sylvatica. NCBI lineage: Eukaryota > Metazoa > Chordata > Amphibia > Anura > Dendrobatidae > Oophaga > Oophaga sylvatica. Next base: position 64,371,245 of record JARQOD010000004.1, on the reverse strand, counting down.
TTTAAAGATTCCATAATAACGGGGTCTGTACCACAGGACTGGCGTATAGCAAATGTGGTGCCATATTCAAAAAGGGGACAAAAACTGAACCTGGAAATTATAGGCCAGTGAGCTTAACATCTACTGTGGGTAAAATCCTGGAGGGTTTTTTAAGGGATACTATATTGGAGTATCTGAGGCAGAATAACCTCATGACCCAATATCAACATGGGTTTACGAGGGACCATTCTTGTCAGACTAATCTGATAAGCTTTTATGAAGGCTTAAGTTCCGGACTGGACCAAGGGAACGCAGTGGACGTGGTGTTCATGGACTTCTCAAAAGCTTTTGATATGGTGCCACACAAAAGGTTGATACATAAAATGAGAACAATTGGGATAGGGGAAAATATGTGTACGTGGGTTAAGAACTGGCTCATGGATAGGAAACAAAGGGTGGTTATTAATGGAGCACACTCGGACTGATCACGGTTAGCAGTGGGGTACCACAGGGGTCAGTATTGGGGCCGCTTCTCTTTAACATATTTATTAATGACCTTGTAGGGGGCATACAGAGTAGTATTTCAATATTTGCAGATGACACTAAACTCTGCAGGGTAATCAATACAGAGGAGGACAATTTTATATTATAGGAGGATTTATGTAAACTAGAAGCTTGGGCTGATAAATGGCAAATGAGCTTTAATGGGGATAAATGTAAGGTCATGCACTTGGGCAGAAGAAATAAGATGTATAATTATGTGCTATATTTAAAACACTGGGCAAAACTGTCACTGAAAAAGATCTGGGTGCATGGGTAGATGACAAACTCACATTTAGTGGCCAGTGTCAGGCAGCTGCTGCAAAGGCAAATAAAATAATGGGATGCATTAAAAGAGGCATAGATGCTCATGAGGAGAACATAATTTTACCACTATACAAGTCACTAGTGCGACCACACTTAGAACACTGTGTACAGTTCTGGTCTCCGATGTATAAGAAAGACATAGCTGAACTGGAGCGGGTGCAGAGAAGAGCGACCAAGGTTATTAGAGAACTGGGGGATCTGCAATACCAAGACAGGTTATTACACTTGGGGTTATTTAGTTTGGAAAAACGAAGGCTTAGGGGTGATCTTATTACAATGTATAAATATATGAGGGGACAGTACAAAGACCTTTCTAATGATCTTTTTACTCTTAGACCTGTGAAGAGAACAAGGGGGCATCCTCTACGTCTGGAGGAAAGAAGGTTTAGTCATAATCACAGACGCAGATTCTTTACTGTAAGAGCAGTGAGACTATGGAACTCTCTGCCGTATAATGTTGTAATGAGTGATTCACTACTAAAATTTAAGAAGGGACTGGATGCCTTTCTTGAAAAGTATAATATTACAGGCTATATTCACTAGGTTCCTAGATACTGCGTTGATCCAGGGAGCTAGTCTGATTGCCGTATGTGGAGTCGGGAAGGAATTTTTTTCCCCAATGTGAAGCTTACTCTTTGCCACTTGGGTTTTTTTTTTGCCTTCCTCTGGATCAACATGTTAGGGCAGGTTAGGACAGGATATGGGTTGAACTAGATGGACTTAAAGTCTTCCTTCAACCTTAATAACTATGTTACTATGACCCCTCCACCCACCCGCATTGCTTGGATTTATTTCCTGACGCAGACAAGGGAACCTGGCCAGTCTGGTAAACGCCTCTACACTTGTAAATTGCAGTGCGCTGTTGCCACCTATTGTTCTTTTTGAGAACTGAGCCTGCTACACATATTCCACAGGAAAACTGAGTAGGGGTGCAAGCTGCGTCTGGACAGGCAGAAGATCCGGGTAATCTATTGCAGCAGTCGTCCCTCCTGCTACTGATGTGAACTTTCTATCTGTTATTTCCGGAGGTCAACGCAGCGCAGTGATTATTGCTTTTTTATCACGGCGTCTGCCTACACGTGCTTGGATAAATAACAGATAAAGCCTCCTTCCATCGGAGCTCGCCTTCCGTATCGCGGTTGACCCCGGCCCGACCTGGGATGTATTTGTGCCTGCATGCTGATTGGCCCTAATCTATTGTTCATATTTACTAAACAACTTGCATCTAATCCTACCTGGCTTTCTCTGATATCTAAACCTATTATATTAGACTATTTAAGCTGCTTCAGCTAAATCTCGGCTGCAGTATCCCCCTCTTTTTTACAGTGGGTTTGGAAAGTATTCAGACCCCTTTAAATTTTTCACTCTTTGTTTCATTGCAGCCATTTGGTAAATGCAAAAAAGTTCATTTTTTTTTTCATTAATGTACACACTGCTCCCCATATTTACTGAAAAAACCCCAGAAATGTAGACATTTTTGCAAATTTATTATAAAGGGAAAACTGAAATATCACATGGTCATAAGTATTCAGAGTCAGACCCTTTGCTCAGTATTGAGTAGAAGCACACTTTTGAGCTAGTACAGCCATGAGTCTTCTTGGGAATTTTACAAATCAAGTTTTTCACACCTTGATTTGTTGATTCTCTGCCATTTTTTCTTGCAGATCCTCTCCAGTTCCATCAGGTTGGATGGCGAACGTTGGTGAACAGCCATTTTCATGTCTCTCCAGAGATGCTCAATTGGGTTTAGGTCAGGGTTCTGGCTGTGTCAGTCAAGAGTGGTCACAGAGTTGTTCTGAAGCCACTCATTTGTTATTTTAGCTGTGTGATTGGGGTCATTTTCTTGTTGGAAGGTGAACCTTCGGCCGAGTCTGAGGTCCAGAGCACTCTGGAAGAGGTTTTCATACAGGATATCTCTGTACTTGACTGCATTCATGTTTCCTTCAATTGCAACCAGTCATCCTGTCCCGGCAGCTGAAAAACACCCCCATAGCATGATGCTGCCACCACCATGTTTCAGTGTTGGGATTGTATTGGGCAGGTGACGAGCAGTGCCTGGTTTTCTCCACACATACAGTTTAGAATTGTCACCAAAAAGTGCTATCTTCGTCTCATCAGACCAGAGAATCTTATTTCTCATAGTCTGAGAGTCCTTCATGTGTTTTTTAGCAAACTCTTTGTGGGCTTTCATGTGTCTGGCACTGAGGAGAGGCTTCCGTCGGGCCACTCTGCCATAAAGTAACAACTGGAGGAGGGCTGCATGATAGTTGACTTTGTGGAACTTTCTCCCTTCTCCAAACTGCATCTGTGGAGCTCAGCCACAGTGATCTTGAGGTTCTTCTTTACCTCTCTCACCAAGGCTCTTCTCCCACGATTGCTCAGCCAGGTCTAGGAAGACTTCTGGTGGTCCCAAACTTCTTCCATTTAAGGATTATGGAGGCCACTGTGCTCTTAGGAACCTTGAGTACTGCAGAAATTCTTTTGTAACCTTGGCCAGATCTGTGCCTTGCCACAATTCTGTCTCTGAGCTCCTTGGCCAGTTCCTTTGACCTCATGATTCTTAATTGTTCTGACATGCACTGTAAGCTGTGAGGTCTTATATAGACAGGTGTGTGCCTTTACAAATCAAGTCCTTTTCTTTCTAAACATCTTTTTATTGTTTTTTTTAATACAAACAAAACAGTGGTATTACCAGGTGTATACATTAAGACAATAAAACATTACCGCAGGCTCCTTCAATGGATCATAACATAACACATGGTAGGTATTATCAAAGTAGAAAGCACAATCTTTCATGCTGTATCATTATGTCCTCGTTTCCCTACCCCTTTATTACGAAGGATTCTAACTCGGTGCGTATCCACCTAGAAATATCATATTAAAACTTGAATACAGGTAGATAGAGAAAAGTGAGGAGAAAAACAGAGGAAGAGGGGGAAGTCAAGGGAAATTACCAATCCAGAGTGAATAGTGGTATCAGCGGTTAATGTCCTACGTCTTCATGAGACCCATTTTTAGAATTGTAATGTAAAGTAATACCTTGTTGAGTTATGAAGTGAAGACCAGATCATCACTCAGTCAATGTGTGAGACTGTTTATTCACTACCTTTAAGTACTCATCAGATTCTCTATATAATATCCATGGCTCCAGGTCACCCCAAACCTGTCTCGTGAGAAGTTTGTGTAAGCTTCAATTTCCTCTATATAATAAATCTGATCGACCTTTTGGAGCCAATCTAGGACACTCAAACAGCTCTGAGAGCGACATTTTGTAGGGATAATTAGTTTGGCCGCTGCTAATAAAAATAGAAATAGTGATTTCTACTTGATCTGTGAAATGTCGCTAGACCAGTTTAGAAAAATGAGGCTGTGCTGTGGTGGTTTCGAAAGCCCTCACAATTTGGTTAGAATTTTCAGAACATCATTCCAAAACGGTTTTATTCTATTACATGACCACCAAATGTGCAGGAACGTCCCCTTATCGCTAGTGTATCTCCAACAGGTCGGGGGTATACCGGGACATCATGTATGTGTTACCACTGGGGTGGTGTAACATCTTGTAATGACCTTATATGAGTTTTCTTGAACTCTTACACAACTAGACGATCCAAACGAGTTTTTATATATGCACTCAACCTCCCAGTCCTGCAGTTTAATACCTAGCTCTTTCTCCAGTGCTGATATATAGGCACGTTTAATAGGTACTGAGTCTGTCAAAAGAGCCTGGTATAATTTTTCTAATACTCCCTTGGGCGTTTTATGTTGTGGTAATAATGATTGGAAAGTCATCAATTCTCTAAATGGGATACCAGCTTGTAGATATGCTCCTATAGCTCTTTTTAGCCTATTGTAGTGGAGGAAATTAATGTGTTGTTTTGGGAATTTATTTTGTAATCCTTGTAATGGGAGCAGTGTACCCTCTGTGAGTATATTGGCTATGCTGTCCTTAATCGAGTGTAAAGAGTCGGTGGACTTAATTTTAGTTTGATCTAAGTATAGCCCTGGTAGATCCATCACTCTGGTTAGAGGCGACGGAAGTGGCATTAAGAAGACTGAACACCGAGCCCAAGTGTGCACAATGTTCCTAGACATAGCATTAGATATTTCCAATTTTTGGATAAATTCTTTTGGCGCATGGAGTATGGTAGCAATCGGGACAGGCAATCAGTCATCTGCTATCTCCGTCCATAACTTATGTTTATGACTTCTCGCCCAATCGACTATCAGAGACAGTGTCGCTGCTGTGTGATATTTCTGTGGGTCAGGAGCGCTCATGCCCTCTTTTGTTCTAGGGAGTGAAAGTAATTTATAGTTAAGCCTAGATCTTGAGCCTCTCCATATATACTTTCCAAAAATAGAACGCACTCTCTGGAAAAATGTGGTAGGTACTTTGATAGGGAGCATTCTTGATAAGTAGCTGAATTTGGGTAGTATAAAGCTTTTTAGTAGATTTTTACATCCCATCCAGGAAACAAAAGGTGCCTGCCACGACTTAATCAGTTCCAATGTAGTGTTGATTAGAGGGACATAGGTAAGTGCGAATAATAAATGCCAATGTGGACTTAATTTAATTCCAGGTATTTAATGAAGCTTGAGCTCCACTTAATTGGAAATTTTGATTTAATGTCTTAAGGGTCGTGTTCTGGACATTCATACTCATAGCCTCCGATTTGTCGAGATTTATTTTGAAATTTGACATGCGCCCAGATTTTTCAAACAATTCCAATACAGCAGGGATTTCTCTGCTAGGATTGGTCAGTAGTAATAGTATGTCATCTGCAAAAGCTGCTATAATGTGGGATGTTCCAGCTAATTGAACTCCTATGTCTGGGTGTTGTCTAAGGCTTTGAATCAGAGTTTCAATAGTTAATATAAACAGGGTCGCCATTCTTAATTTCAAAGGAAGTGGACAGGTCTCCATTTATCCTTATCTTTGCAAATGGGTGTGTATGCATTTGAAATATTGCCTTGATTAACACTGAAGGAAAACCAAGTCTGCCAAGGGCCTCTTGTGTTATGATTCGGTAGCTGAGGAGTGCAGGCAAAAAGGCAATACACCAGAGCAGTTGGAATCTATGAGATTGCAGTACCCTGACTAACCACCACAACTAGAGGCAGCCGTGGAGCGTTCCTACGTTGGTCCTAGACGCCTCGTCACAGCCTGAGAAACTAACTACACCTAAAGATAGAAATAGGAAAGCTATCTGCCCCGGAGCAGAACCCCAAAGATAATAGCAAGCCCCCAAACATGTAATGGAGGTTAGACAAGACGAAATACTGACACAGACAGAAAATAGTATGAGCAAACGTTGGGGCCCAAACTAACTAAATAGAAAAGGATAGGAAGGGTACTTACTGCAATCCCAAAAAAACCCCTGAAAGCACCAACTCTACTAATTTCAAAAACACCTGAGATCACACGACCTCTACCACCTAAATTACTTCTCTGGTGTAACAAAATCAAAACAGCAGCCACTGAAAAAACTGGAAAAAGCAAAAGTACAAACATCAGTGGCTGAACTAAACTGAGAGGGCAAAAGCCCCCTGAGGGGACCCAGAAGGCTCCCACAGAAGTGCAGGACAAAATGCAAAAATTAAGCACAGAAACAAAAAGAAGAAAATGTCTTATCTATTAGCAGGAGATGCAGACACGACACAGCAGGCTACAAGGGAAACAGGAATCAAGGATTGAGACCCGAACAATTGATCACCGGCAACCCTGATGGGAAGGTGACTCCCTTATATAAGACCAGTCAGTAACACCTGATTCCCAGTCCTCACAATCTTCACTGAACAGACCAGTACCGCTTGTAACCACCAGAGGGAGCCTCTGCTCAGAAACTCATCTCAAGCCCATTCACAACAGTACCCCCCCCTTAGGAGGGGTCACCGAACCCTCATTTGAGCAACCAGGTCGGTCAGGATGAGTTCTATGATACGCACGGATGAGTCTCCTAGCATGGATGTCCGAAGCAAACACCCAAGAATTGTCTTCCTGACCATAACCTCTCCACTTAACCAAATACTGGAGTTTCCGTCTAGAAAAACGAGAATCTAATATTTTCTCAACCACATACTCCAGATTGCCCTCAACCAAAACAGGGTCAGGAGGCACAGCAGCAGGAACCACTGGCTCAACAAACCTCTTCAACAAGGACTTGTGGAACACGTTATGGATCTTAAATGTCCCTGGAAGAAGCAAACGAAAAGAAACAGGATTAAGAATCTCCATGATCTTATAAGGTCCAATGAACCTAGGCTTAAATTTAGGAGATGCTACTCTCATAGGAATATTTTTTGAGGACAACCAGACCAAGTCCCCTACTTTAAACCGAGGACCATCAGTCCTATGCCGGTTAGCAAACCGCTGGGCCCTCTCCTGAGAGAGGGACAACCTCTCCACTACCTGGTCTCAAATCTGTTGCATACGCTCCACAACAGAGTCAACACCTGGACAGACAGAAGCCTCCGTCTGTCCTGAAGAAAATCGAGGGTGAAACCCAGAATTACAGAAAAATGGAGACATCAAAGTGGCAGAGCTAGCCCTATTATTAAGAGCAAACTCAGCCAAAGGCAAAAAAGAGACCCAGTCATCCTGATCAGCAGACACAAAGCATCTTAGATAAGTCTCCAATGTCTGGTTTGTTCTCTCAGTTTGACCATTGGTCTGAGGATTAAATGCCCAGGAGAAAGACAATTGAACACCCAGTTTAGAACAAAAAGTCCTCCAAAATCTGGAAACAAACTGGACTCCTCTGTCAGACACAATGTTCTCAGGAATGCCGTGTAAACGAACCACGTGCTGAAGGAACAACGGCACCAATTCAGAGGAGGAAGGCAACTTAGGCAATGGCACAAGATGTATCATCTTGGAAAACCTATCACAAATCACCCAGATGGCGGTCATTCTCTGAGAAACAGGAAGGTCGGAAATGAAATCCATAGAGATATGGGTCCATGGTCTCTTGGGCACAGGCAATGGCATCAACAAACCACTAGAGCGAGAGCAAGGCTTGGAGCGAGAGCAAGTCCCGCAGGACTGCACAAATTCCCTGACATCACGAGACAAGGCAGGCCACCAAAAGGACCGACTAACCAAGTCTCTGGTACCAAAAATTCCGGGATGCCCAGCCAACGCGGAACAATGAATCTCAGACATCACACTCTTTTTCCACTGGTCCGGGACAAACAATTTTCCAACAGGGCAGCGCTCGGGCCTATCCTCCTGACACCCCTCCAGAGCAAGTCTCAAATTGGGTGAGATGGCGGAAAGAACTACACCCTCTTTCAAAATAACAGAAGGATCAGATACCTCAGGAGAGTCCGCAAGGAAACTCCTCGAGAGGGCATCCGCCTTAACATTCTTAGTGCCAGGAAGAAAGGAAACCACAAAATTAAAACGTGTGAAAAACAAGGCCCACCTGGCCTGTCTAGGATTGAGTCGCTTGGCAGATTCCAGATAAACCAGATTCTTATGGTCCGTAAGGACCACCACCCGATGTTTGGCTCCCTCCAGCCAATGTCTCCACTCTTCAAAAGCCCACTTCATGGCCAATAACTCCCGATTACCCACGTCATAATTACGTTCAGTAGGAGAAAATTTTCGAGAGAAAAAGGCACAAGGGTTACTTTTAGAGGTCTCTGGATCTTTTTGGGACAAAACGGCACCTGCCCCAATTTCAGAGGCATCAACCTCCACCTGAAATGGCAGAGAAACATCAAGGCTGCCGTAGAACAGGAGCAGAAGTGAATCTCTGCTTAAGTTCCTGAAATGCAGAGACTGCCTCAGGAGGCCAATTCACCACATCAGAACCCTTTTTGGTCAAATCAGTTAATGGTTTAACAATAACCGAGAAATTACCAATAAATTTACGATAAAAATTGGCAAAACCCAAAAATCTTTGAAGAGCCTTTAATGAAGTAGGTTGGACCCAATCACAGATGGCCTGAACCTTGACCGGGTCCATTTCAATAATAGATGGGGACAAAATGAATCCCAGAAATGAGATCCTCTGTACGCCAAAAAGACACTTTGATCCCTTCACAAACAGAGCATTCTCTCTCAAAATCTGGAATACAGTTCGAACATGTTTCACATGAGAGTCCCAGTCATTAGAAAAAATCAAGATATCATCCAAATAAACAATCAGAAATTTATCCACAAAATCCCTGAAAATGTCATTCATGAAGGACTGGAAGACAGAAGGAGCATTAGTGAGCCCAAAGGGCATCATAAGGTACTCAAAATGCCCCTCCGGGGTATTGAATGCCGTCTTCCATTCATCCCCGTGCTTAATGCGAATAAGGTTATATGCCCCCTGAGGTCAAGCTTGGTAAACCAAGTAGCGTTTTTCACCCTGGAAAACAGGTCAGAAATCAAGAATAACGGGTATTGATATTTCACAGTAATATTGTTCAAAAGACGATAATCAATACACGGCCTTAATGAACCATCCTTTTTGGCCACAAAGAAAAAACCGGCACCTAAGGGTGAAGAGGATGGTCTGATATGACCCTTCTCCAATGACTCCTTGATATAAGACCGCATAGCGTCATGTTCAGGTACAGACAAGTTAAAAAGGCGACCTTTAGGGAATTTACTACCAGGCACTAATTCAATAGCGCAGTCATAGCTCCTATGGGGAGGCAAGGATGCAGATTTACTTTCGCTAAACACATCAGAAAAATCAATCAAAAAGTCAGGAACATCCTGAGCCTGGGGGGAGGCAGAAAAAACAGGAGTGTTGATATTAACACATTGGCAGCCCCAACTGGTTACAGACACAGATTTCCAATCCAAAACAGGATTATGAGACTGTAACCAAGGGAAACCCAGTACGATAATATCATGCAGATTATACAGAACCAAAAATTTGCAGCACTCTTGATGATCAGGTTCAACCCTCATTATCACCTGAGTAGAGAACTGAGGTTTATTCTCAGCCAAAGTAGAATCAATCCTCAGAAGGGGAATAGACTTCTGTAGGGGTATCAAGGGAAACCCACAACGTTTAGCAAAATCATAATCCATCAGGTTAATAGCTGCTCCAGAATCAACGAAAGCCTGAGCAGAAAATGAGGACAGAGAGCATATCAGAGTGACAGTTAGTAAAAACTTAGTCTGAACACTACCCAAGACAACTGAGCGTGCAAAACGTCTTCCCCGCTTAGGGCAGACTGAAATAGCATGAGAGGCATCACCACAGTAGAAACATAACCCATTGCGCTTTCGAACCTCATGACGCTGTGCCCCAGACACCACTCTATCACACTGCATGGATTCAGAAGCAGGTTCACAAGGCAACACTATTCCACGCATACTTCTCCGCTCACGCAAACGTCTGTCAATTTGAATCGCTAATGACATAGAATCATTGAGACCAGAGGGGACAGGGAATCCCACCATAACATCCTTTACATTATCTGACAGCCCCTTCGAAAAAGGGCCGCCAAAGCGTCGTCATTCCACTTGGTCAGGACTGCCCACCTACGGAATCTCTGACAGTATAACTCAGCGTCATCAAGCCCCTGATTTAATGCCAACAAGGCTTTTTCAGCTTGATCAGTGACATTAGGCTCATCGTACAATAACCCCAAAGCCTGAAAAAATGCATCAACATCACTCAAAACAGGATCCCCAGGTGTCAGGGAAAAAGCCCAATCCTGAGGATTGCCGCGCAGGAGAGAGATGACAATTTGAACCTGCTGCGCTGCGTTTCTTGAGGACTTAGATTTTAAGGCAAAAAACAATTTACAATTATTTTTGAAATTCTGAAACTTAGCTCGATCCCCTAAAAACAAATCTGGCATGGGAATCCTAGGTTCCACAACAGGCAACCTAGCAAGATATGCAGCAATACTCCGAACCTCAGTGGCAAGCTGATCCACACGGCCAGACAACTGTGCAAACTCCATTGAGAGAAAAAATCCTCCCCAGCACCCAGAGATACAGAGGGAAAAAAAAAAATGCAACAAACAGAAAAATATCTCTGACAACTCTGACAACCGTTTTTTCTTTCACAATATTTTTCCCTTCTGTGAGTACCATACAATTTTAAATTTAGGCCGGTGATACTGTTATGATTCGGTAGCTGAGGAGTGCAGGCAAAAAGGCAATACACCAGAGCAGTTGGAATCTATGAGATTGCAGTACCCTGACTAACCACCACAACTAGAGGCAGCCGTGGAGCGTTCCTACGTTGGTCCTAGACGCCTCGTCACAGCCTGAGAAACTAACTACACCTAAAGATAGAAATAGGAAAGCTATCTGCCCCGGAGCAGAACCCCAAAGATAATAGCAAGCCCCCAAACATGTAATGGCGGTTAGACAAGACGAAATACTGACACAGACAGAAAATAGTATGAGCAAACGTTGGGGCCCAAACTAACTAAATAGAAAAGGATAGGAAGGGTACTTACTGCAATCCCAAAAAAAACCCTGAAAGCACCAACTCTACTAATTTCAAAAACACCTGAGATCACACGACCTCTACCACCTAAATTAGTTCTCTGGTGTAACAAAATCAAAACAGCAGCCACTGAAAAAACTGGAAAAAGCAAAAGTAAAAACATCAGTGGCTGAACTAAACTGAGAGGGCAAAAGCCCCCTGAGGGGACCCAGAAGGCCCCCACAGAAGTGCAGGACAAAATGCAAAAATTAAGCACAGAAACAAAAAGAAGAAAATGTCTTATCTGTTAGCAGGAGATGCAGACACGACACAGCAGGCTACAAGGGAAACAGGAATCAAGGATTGAGACCCGAACAATTGATCACCGGCAACCCTGATGGGAAGGTGACTCCCTTATATAAGACCAGTCAGTAACACCTGATTCCCAGTCCTCACAATCTTCACTGAACAGACCAGTACCGCTTGTAACCACCAGAGGGAGCCTCTGCTCAGAACTCATCTCAAGCCCATTCACAACACTCTTGCATAAAAGTCCAGTCCACCCTATCGAACGCCTTTTCCACATCCGTTCCCATCAGTACTAAAGGTCTGTGATGGATTTTTGAATGTTGCATCAGGTATAGAACTCTCAGAGAATTATCCCTACCTTCCCTGCCTTCGACAAACCCCACCTGTTCTGGTGAGATTAATGTGTCTAATACCAGACACTTCACTGCATAACTTCAGGAGATATGGGTTCAAAGTCTCCTGGAAGGTCTTATAATAGGAGGCAGGTAGTCCATCCGGGCCTGGGCTTTTACCCGCTGGGCAGTTCGACAGGGCAGACTGGAGTTCCGCATTGTGAAAGGGCCTATTAACTCTAGCTGTTGCTCTTCTGAAGGGTTTGGTAAGTTGATGATATTTAAAAATTCTTTTATGTTAGCCTTTCTTATTTCTAACTGTTCTTCACTCTCACAAGGATGCAGATTGTATAAGGAGGAGTAATATCTTTAAAAGCTGTAGCAATACCATCTGGGTCTCTAATTTTATTTCCGTTGGGCTTTTTGAGTGTATAGATTAGTGATTTCGCCTTTCTCTTTTTAATCAAAGAGACCATTAATTTTGACACTTTATCTGAATCCTCATTCATCATATCCCTTAGGTCTTGTCTCTTCTGTGACAAAAGAGCAAAGGTGTCTAGTCAAAGTGTTTGTGTTCTCTTTCAAGGATCTGGATCTCTCTAAAAAGAGAGTCCAAATTTGTTTGTCCTGTCTTGTTTTTGTGAGAGGCGATAGAGATCCACTCCCCTCTTACTACGCTTTATGGGCTTCCAAAACTGTAGGGAACTGTATATTATCTTGTGTATTGAGTTCAAAGTATTCTTTTATCGTTCTCTGTATCCTCTCCTTAGAAGACTGTTCGGACTAAAGGATCTCGTTAAGTCTACATGTGCTATTTTTTGGCCTATGACCCAACACTATTTTGTTTGTTAAACAACACCAAGTATGACATAAACACATGGTATATAATGATATACACAATTCACACCACCCATGTGTTTATAAGGATTAATAACGCCTATCATCAACTACCACATAGAATCAAATAAAGAAACGATGATCATAATGCCAATTGTTCAATTATCAATATCAAATTTTATTATGAAAAAATCTTTATAAAAAAATCCATAACACCAATACTGGGGAAAAGGGGGTAGACAAACACACTCACTCAGTGCATGGTCACACACAAAACTACGCACCCATCCAGTCAAGGAAACCATGTATTTACTTTACTTAAATACTACCTGCAATATGTAAGTAGTGTATAAATAATATAAGATCTAAGAGCAGACAATTAAATCATTATAAATTACACAGCCTCAAATAACTTACAAAAAAGAGGGATATTGCCCAAAATTTCTATTGGTACTTATTAGAACGACATATGCATGAAAATAGGCGTCACCCAACTACCAACTTCCCACATTCCACATAATGTCCACTATAATAGGGAACAGTGCCCAATACAATATATTTATCAGTGGGGGTCAGCAGTAAGAGGCGTTACCGTTGCCCAGAGCTGGCGCGTCCACCCCGACGCACGTTTCGGACCTTCCTTTCTCAAGGGGCCTGCTCATACTGGTATATCTTCAAAAATGTTCAAAACCATATTAATGCAAGTATGTGGGAACCCTCACCATGGAAGTGACTCCCAAAATGCATATAAATAGGGGTGTGTAAAATACAACCACCTAAAAAGAGTGGTGTGTTTGGATACCTTGTATCCATTTTTTAGGTGGTTCATACTGGTATATATTGATCTTTTACACCTTCCGAAGACGGCGTGGTAAACCACGCTACCAGAATTAACGGTCCCAGACCGGAAGTGATGCGCTCTGTTGCCAAGTCAACCACCACACCGGCCAGAATAACCAAAAATTAGTCCACGTTCCAACATCCATACGACATTCTTTCTCAGTATGTCTAACTTACCTGTTGACATTAGGGAGTTAATAATTGAGCTACTGAGCTTTACGCTTACTCATAATTTCTTTGTCTTTAAGGGGTCTTTCTTCCTGCAGCTCCAGGGAGCAACTATGGGGGCGTCCTTTTCCCCTGCTATGCTAACCTGTTACTGGGGCAGTGGGAGAGAGACCTCTCCCTGCTAGATCGGTTGTCGCCAATGTGCCGTGTCCTGTCTTGAACACGGTACATCAATGATATTTTGCTGTTCTGGCATGGGTCTAGGGACTGCCTTCAGGCCTTTATGTCATCTCTGAATAGTAACGATAAAAACATTTATATTACCTGTAAATGTGATTCAGAGACCGTTGAATTCTTGGATGTGGTACTGAAAAAGGATCATAAGGGTGAAGTACAGACGGACATCTTCCGTAAGCCAAAGTCTACCAATATGTTGTTGCATGCTACCTCCTCCCATCCGGGTCACATGATCCAATCTGTCCCCACTGGACAGTTTCTGCGATTGCGCAGATTATGTTCAACTGACGAGGATTTTTTTAGACAAGCGGAGGAGAGAGGTTGTTAGAACGTGGTTTCAGTAACCGCATGATTAAGAAGGCATTTAACAGGGCAAAATATTCGCCAAGGAATACACTTCTTTATGGGACAAGACCAAATAAGGATTGTGGAATTGTGAGGTTTGTCACAAATTTTCATTCAGTTTCCCTATATGAGAAAGATTCTTGATAAATCATGGCATATACTCAAGGCGTACCTGGTGGTCTCTAAGTTCCTTCCTGAGAGGGCCGCCATTGCAGCCAGGAGGTCGAGAAATTTACTGGACCTATTAATCTGAAGTCATTACACTGGGGAGCCAGGTACTACTTTTCTCGACCAAGTGGCGGTGCGTTATGGGTGCTTCTCGTGTGGCCGCTGTGTTGATTGTCCTAACATCGACCGCACTGATACCCTTGTAAATCAAGATAGTTCTTGTGAATACAAAATTAAGAAACAAATTACATGTACTAGCAAGAATGTTATACTATGCTGTCTGCCCGTGTAATATGATATATGTGGGCATGACTACTAGCCAGCTGAAAATACGTGTCAGAGAGCATACTTGATATCGATGCAGCAGCAGCCATCGAGGATGTGTCAATATTGAAAACTATCCCCAGCCACCTTAAGAGATATCATGGCTGTGACGGCTGCCTTCTCAGAGTTAGGGGCATTGATATGCTAGATGTGGGCATCCGTGTTGGTGGGGTCTTTAGGAGGTTGGCCCAACTTGATTCCAGGTGGATATGGACACTTGGTACGGTCCATCCATCTGGACTCAATGAGAACATCAGTTATGCCCCATTCTTGTAGTCACTGTTCTGTATTATAGATGATACCTTACGGTGCGTGTGTTCTCACTTTTAATTATTGATTTTATTTTACTTTTTAGTGATTTTGTGTATACTGTATCTCTGCATGGTGATGGATGTTGGAATGTGGACTAATTTTTCGTTATTCTGGCCGGCGTCATAGTTGACTTGGCAATAGAGAGCGTCACTTCCGGGCTGGGACCGCTACTTCCGGTAGCGAGGTTTGCCGCGCCGTCTCCATGAGGTATAAAAGATCAATATATACCAGTATGAGCAGGCCCTTGAGAAAGGAAGGTCCGAAACACGCATCGGGGTGGACGTCCCAACTCCGGGCAACGGTAACACCTCTTACTGCTGACACCTACCGGTAAATATCATATTGTGTTGGGCACTGTTCCTTATTATAGTGGACATTATGTGGAATGTGGGAAGTTAGTAGTTAGGTGACGCCTATTTTCATGCATATGCCGTTCTTATAAGTACCAATAGCAATTTTGGGCAATATCCCTCTGTTTTGTAAGTTATTTGAGGCTGTGTATGTAATTTTTAATGATTTAATTGTCTGTTGTTAGATCTTATGTTATTTATACACTAATTACATATTGCAGGCAGTGTTTAAGTAAAGTAAATACATGGTTTCCTTGCCTGGATGGGTGCGTCATTTTGTGTGTGACCATGCGCTGAGTGAGTGTGTTTGTCTACCCCATTTTCCCCAGTATTGGTGTCATGAATTTTTTTATAAAGATTTTTTCATAATCAAATTTGATATTGATAATAGAACAATTGGCCTTATGATCATCGTTTCTTTATTTGATACTATTTTGTTTGTTAGTATTGAGTGATCAGAATGGACACTCTGAATTATTTGCGCATCTTTTAAGTTTGGGATAATCTGGAATGGTAAGAAAAGATAGTCTATTCGACGATACGACAACTGCGTTTGTGAAAAGTGGGTGAAATCTTTTGAGAAGGGGTATAGAAATCTCAATGTTTCTATTAGCTGGTTTAAATGTAAAGTTGCGGAGATGCGCTTAAGTGCATTTTTGGTTACACTTGATTTCCATGTGGGAGAGTCCACTATTGGTTCAAGAGGCGTATTTAAGTCCCCCCCCCAGAATCAGAGTGCCCTCTATAAAGTGATTAGCCTCCCTCATTGTCCTGGAGAACCAGATATCTTGTTTAGTATTAGGGGCATATATGTTACCTATTGTTACCAATTTATGGGCAATTCTCCCTATAATAAAAACATATATCTGCCTTCGTTGTCTTTAAGCACTTTCAGGCATTGAAAAGGTGTGTGTTTGGAAATCGCAACTCCTCTCGATTTCCTGGAAGATGAGTATGAATGATACCAGGTGTTGTAAAAATAATGTTTTCTAGATTTGGGGCTTTCTCTTGTATGAAATGATTCTCTTGCAGCAACACAATATCTATCCCCAATTTCTTAATATGTGCCAGTACCTGGGACCTTTTGATCGGTGCATTCAGTCCTCTCACATTGTACGATGCTACAGTCGTTTCTTTTGTCTGGCTATCCATGATGATTCTTTGTGATACCAGGTCTCGTGTCATGATTAGCCATACCATCATAGCATGGGTGTAGGGAAGAGAGAGGGGGATGAAAGAGATATAAGAATGGGAAGAAATGACTTAAACAGAATAACACAAGAACGGGCTTGATGCTCTAACTCTAATGTTTTAACCATTCGTCCAATTAAATTATACCCAACTAGGGAAGACTGACTAAGTCAAGTAACAGTAATGCATATTAAACCACTTATGAGCAGTGTTATGAGGTTTAACCATTATCCATTATAATATTCTCTAGTACATGAAAGGAGACATGGAGGAGAGAGGAGAAAAAAAACACCATGGTCCTGTTCTCAGTCCTCCATTATTCTTCCAGAGATCTCTTTTCTTATGGTCTTCAAACTCCTGCTTGTCTTTTCCTGATTCTTTGTTTTTTAGGATTACCCGTTTCCTCCATCTCTCCTGTACTGGTAGATCGAGAGATTGGAGGTTCGTGTGTAGTGATCTCAGATCCGGAATCAGGTCAAGCTGAATCTCAAGTTCTTTGTATATCTTAACTATATCTGGTGTCGTTCTGACTGTGAATCTCCTGCCCTCTGCTGTAATAAGTAGTCCAAATGGGAAGAGCCATCGGAAAAGGAAATGTCGCTTTTTGAGTATATCTGTGAAGGGTTTTAGTATGCGTTGTTTGGATAAAGTTGATGGGGCAAGGTCTTGGTAAATGTAAACTGTGGAATCTCTGTATTGTAAAGTTTCCATTGTTCTTGCCGTCTTGAAAATCTTCTTCATACAAAAATCGAGAATCCTGCAGATTATGTCCCTAGGATGCTCCATTGGCTTGGGTTTAGGTTTCAATACCTGGTGGGCTCTTTCCAGGATCAGCACATTACCTTCACTTGGGTCTAACATAGATAAAAAGAGTTCCATCAGGACAGCTGTTAAATCTTGTTGCCCAGCTACTTCTGGAACCCCCCAGACTCTGAGATTGTTCCTTCTATTTCTATATCTTCCAATGCTGTGTACAGAGTGTTAATGTGGTCTTCATGAAGTTGTAGATGTTATTTCTCCGGTGCAGGCAGTTAGTTTAGCTTGTGATTCCTCTAATTCCTCTACTCTGTTGCCTATATGTTGAATGTCTTTCCTGATTTCCAAAAGATCTTTAGCTAAGGGTGCTAAGGAAGAAGATAGAATGCTTTTGATAAAACCTTTAGACATAGGTCTGTCTGAATCTACAGAGTCGGTTGACTCTGCTTCTCTTTCTTCTGGTTCTTGCTCTTCAAAGTGAGGCGTTTGTTTTGAACCACTTCGCTTTGTAATGAATTTCTCCATATTTTTATTTGATGATGTTTCACTGTGGTTGTTCGATCCAGTCAAGTGTCCTATTTTGACCATATTTCTTTCCTTTGTAACTTCTAAAGACTATTTTGCTGTATCTCTGTATTTACAATGAAGAACTGATTTCCAGGACTCTTAGATGTGAGTTTTCCCTTTCCCTCTCTCGTCTTTATAGCTTAGCTTATGCTGTTGATTCTTATCTGGCATATAACCCCTTCACCATTAGATGGAGCATGAACACCATATCTTCTCAGAGTGTTCCCTCAGTTTAAATATATAGTGTCACGCTGTATAGCAGATATATATATATGATGTCAGTAATCTATATCAAAAGGGCAACATACTATATAACATGCGCATAGATATATGATAACATAGAATTACCTGACAGAATGTCCAGTGGGTCAATACTGAATCCGTTATACGCTGTCTCCGGCTAGAGGGTGACCGGGGTCTATGCTGACCCTAAACTGGGGTCCTAACTAATCCCTCTACCTGGAGGTACTGTTAAAGGTACAGAGGTCCAGGCCACCAGCGTAAACCCTGTCTCCTATCAATCCCTGCCAACTGTAATCTAGTCCTAAGAAGGACCCTGATTACAACCAAAGGGAATGAACAGGTAACGGTTAATGAACAGAAAGACATACAAGAAAGACAAGAAATAAAGTAAATAAAGTCTTACATACAACACTCACACACAGTAGGAACACCTAAGGTCTCAGAGATAAACTATAAGCTGTAAGAGTAAAAACAACTAAGGAGCTCTTAGCTTAAGTATTCTCAGAACCGCTCCAGTCTGCTAGACTACATGAATGCTTTCACCGGCGTCTAACACCCAGACTGGCAGGAATATAAAGGAAGCTAATTAGAACATAATCAAAAGCAGCCAGGCGAGGCTGGGCCTAGTCTTAGCAAAGAGCTAGGTAAAATTAACTCTCTCATTACCAAACACAAAGAAACAGCAGCTCAGCTGTGAGAAGTCAGAATGTGCAATCGCGACGATCTTCGTGGCGATGCACCCATGACAGTACCCCCCCTTCTACGAGGGGCCTCCGGACCCTCATGACCAGGTCTGTCCGGGTAAGTTGTGTGAAAGGTCCGAACCAATCGATCTGCGTTAGCATCAGACGCAGGGACCCACGTCCTCTCCTCAGGACCATACCCCCTCCAATGAACTAAGTACTGAGGGATCGGCGACTGAGACGTGAGTCAATGATTTTCGACCCATGAAATTCCACGTTATCATTGACTACCACTGAAGGAGGAGGTAGAGGTGATGGTATGACTGGTGCCACATACTTTTTAAGTAATGACTTGTGAAACACATTATGAATTTTAAACGTAGGAGGGAGGTCCAGACGAAATGCCACAGGATTAATTATGGAACTGATCCTGTACGGCCCGATGAATCTGGGACCCAACCTCCAGGAGGAAACTTTAAGTTTTATATTCCTGGTAGACAACCAAACCAGATCGTTCACCTTCAGATCTAGACCAGAAACTCTCCTCCTATCAGCCATCGTTTGTAACGGTTCCCCGTAACCTTCAGTCTTAAGCGATCTGGAACTATCAGTCTCCCTGGAAGTCCCACAGGGGCGTCCCCCTGAGCCCCCAATACCTCCCCCTCAAGCTCAGAGCATACAGCTGACACTACAACTCCCTCCTGAGGAATAGGAACCGGATCATCCGTCTTCCCGGCCCCTGGGAAAGTACGAGATAAGGCATCAGGAAGCAACTTTATTGAGCAGTCATATGCACGATGAGGAGGTAACTCTTTACACCCCTCCTCTGAGAACATCTCCCCAAAGTCCTCCAGAAAAGGAGGCAAAGTCCTAGGCACAACCGCACCGATGACCGTGCTCATGCAGTTATTCCTGCAAAATTCACCCCACTGGCTTATCTTTCTGGATTGCCAATCAATCACTGGGTTATGTTTAGCCAACCAAGGAAGTCCCAACACAATAGGAGTAGGTAGACCCTCCAACACATAACAAGACAATTGCTCTTTATGTATTGCCCCTACTCGAAGATCTATGTTATGAACAGCTTGTACCAAGCTACCTTGACCGAGAGGTCTAGAATCAATAGAGACTATAGGGACCGGTTTGGCCAATACACTCAGTTGCATACCATGCACCTGGGCAAACCGAGCGTCCACCAGATTAGCCCCGGACCCACTATCAAGAAAAACAGAAATCCTCTCAGTTCTAGTACCAATCACCACCTCCGCAGGCACGAGAAACTGAGAGGGATTTGGGGACGAAATACACACTCCCAGGTTAACTCCTTTGCTCAAAGAGGCCCGGGATGGACACCCCCCAACAAAATGTCCCTCTCTCCCGCAAAAGAAACACCTTCTAGTCTTGCGGTGCACCGCCGATTCCCTCCTACAAAATGATGTCCCTCCCAACTGCATGGGCTCCTCAGAACAGACCAGGGGAACCTCAGTATAAGGGACTTTAGTAGTAGGTGGAGTCATCACGGGAGGCGGAGTTACCTCGCATCTTCCCCGAAGTCGTCTATCAATGCGAATAGCGAGGGCCATAGCAGCCTCCAGTGATGGAGGAGAATCATACTGAGCCAACACATCTTTTAATTTGTCAGACAACCCTTGACAAAACTGGCTCCTAAGAGCTGGGTCATTCCACTGAGTATCTGTTGCCCATCTACGGAACTCAGAAGAATATTCCTCCGCTGGACGATTTCCTTGCCGTATTTTACGTAACTTTGTTTCAGCAAGGGAGACTCGATCCGGATCATCATATACCAGACCCAGGGCAGTAAAAAATCGATCCACTGACTGGAGATCTGGGGAGCCTGGAGGAATAGAGAACGCCCAAGATTGAGGGTCCCCTTGTAAGAGCGAGATAACAATTCCCACCCTCTGCTCTTCACTCCCAGATGACCGAGGCCGCAGCCGAAAGTACAATTTACATGCCTCCCGGAAGGTAAAAAATTTGTCCCGCCCACCAGTGAACCTGTCCGGGAGAGCAACCTTAGGTTCAGATCTGGTTTGCTCCGGGGGGGACAAAACCTTGGACTTAATGTCTGCAAACTCCATGGACAACCCCTGCAACTGCCGGGCCAGCTGGGCTACTGGATCCATGACAGCTGGGGAGAATCTTTAGTATGGCCGGTGAAAATGTCACGCTGTATAGCAGATATATATATGTGATGTCAGTAATCTATATCAAAAGGGCAACATACTATATAACATGCGCATAGATATATGATAACATAGAATTACCTGACAGAATGTCCAGTGGGTCAATACTGAATCCGTTATACGCTGTCTCCGGCTAGAGGGTGACCGGGGTCTATGCTGACCCTAAACTGGGGTCCTAACTAATCCCTCTACCTGGAGGTACTGTTAAAGGTACAGAGGTCCAGGCCACCAGCGTAAACCCTGTCTCCTATCAATCCCTGCCAACTGTAATCTAGTCCTAAGAAGGACCCTGATTACCACCAAAGGGAATGAACAGGTAACGGTTAATGAACAGAAAGACATACAAGAAAGACAAGAAATAAAGTAAATAAAGTCTTACATACAACACTCACACACAGTAGGAACACCTAAGGTCTCAGAGATAAACTATAAGCTGTAAGAGTAAAAACAACTAAGGAGCTCTTAGCTTAAGTATTCTCAGAACCGCTCCAGTCTGCTAGACTACATGAATGCTTTCACCGGCGTCTAACACCCAGACTGGCAGGAATATAAAGGAAGCTAATTAGAACATAATCAAAAGCAGCCAGGCGAGGCTGGGCCTAGTCTTAGCAAAGAGCTAGGTAAAATTAACTCTCTCATTACCAAACACAAAGAAACAGCAGCTCAGCTGTGAGAAGTCAGAATGTGCAATCGCGACGATCTTCATGGCGATGCACCCATGACATATAGATGAATGTCAGCAGTTAAGTAGACCTCATACACCAGTCACCCTCATTATCTTATCAATTATTGGGTTTAAATTCTGCAGAGTTCCAGGTTTCAATCATATAGGAAAGATGTGTATCTTCGTACCGTGTTAGCCAGTAGATAGAAAAGTATTTAGACTTGAGAGTCCTCAGTGGTTGATACCTTTTAATGGCTAACTGAAAAGATGGTAACAAATTGCAAGCTTTCGAGACTACGCAGGTCTCTTCATCATGATCATGATGAAGAGACCTGCGTAGTCTCGAAAGCTTGCAATTTGTTACCATCTTTTCAGTTAGCCATTAAAAGGTATCAACCACTGAGGACTCTCAAGTCTAAATACTTTTTTAGGTTTCAATCAGTGATTGAGAAGATTTTAGAAAATTCCAATGATCTGTGGTTTGTGCTCATATTTCCCTGGTGGGTGTTATTTCCTTTTTACTTCATTTTGTGTATAAGGAAGGTATTTATAATGTTATGTTTCCTTATGGTGACATGTAATTTCAAATGGTTCGGTGCTCAGATTCTATACAATGTAGGCGGCATGAGAGTCTCCCTAAACGAGACAGATCATTTACTGGTATTCTGTGTACTTTGGGTCTTCTCCCACAACTATTATAACTTTTAATATTGGCTCCAGATAAGTGCCTTTATATGGAGTGGCAGGTATTCCCTTATGTGTCCCTGGCCTGCCAGTAAAACCCCTTATAGTGTCTGCACCCCACCAGCTTTCTTGATCTCAGCTCGCCTCCACTTTGCCTCCTGGATATCTGTAGGTACCGCGGTTACAGGTTGCTGTTATGTTTCGGTAACTGAGGAGTGCAAGTAAAAAAGACAATACACCAGAGCAGTTGGAATCTATGAGATTGCAGTACCCTGACTAACCACCACAACTAAAGGCAGCCGTGGAGCGTTCCTACGTTGGTCCTAGACGCCTCGTCACAGCCTGAGAAACTAACTACACCTAAAGATAGGTCTTCAGTTCAGTGGCTGAACCAAACTGAGAGGGCAAAAGCCCCCGGAGGGGACCCTGAAGGCCCCCACAGAAGTGCAGGACAAAATGCAAAAATAAAGCACAAAAACAAAAAGAAGAAAATGACTTATCTGTTAGCAGGAGATGCAGACACGACAGCAGGCTACAAGGGAAACAGGAATCATGGAGTGAGACCAGAACAATTGATCACCGGCAACCCTGATGGGAAGGCGACTCCCTTATATAAGACCAGTCAGTAACACCTGATTCCCACTCCTCACAATCTTCACTGGACAGTCCAGTACCGCTTGTAACCACCAGAGGGAGCCTCTGCTCAGAACTCATTTCAAGTCCATTCACAACAGTACCCCCCCAGGTCGGTCAGGATGAGTTCTATGATACGCACGGATGAGTCTCCTAGCATGGATGTCTGAAGCAAACACCCAAGAATTGTCTTCCTGACCATAACCTCTCCACTTAACCAAATACTGGAGTTTCCGTGTAGAAAAACGAGAATTCAATATTTTCTCAACCACATACTCCAGATTGCCCTCAACCAAAACAGGGTCAGGAGGCACAGTAGTAGGAACCACTGGCTCAACAAACCTCTTCAACAAGGACTTGTGGAACACGTTATGGATCTTAAATGTCCCTGGAAGAAGCAAACGAAAAGAAACAGGATTAAGAATCTCCATGATCTTATAAGGTCCAATGAACCTAGGCTTAAATTTAGGAGATGCCACTCTCATAGGAATATTTTTTGAGGACAACCAGACCAAGTCTCCCACTTTAAACCGAGTACCATCAGTCCTATGCCGGTTAGCAAACCGCTGGGCCCTCTCCTGAGAGAGGGACAACCTCTCCACTACCTGGTCCCAAATCTGTTGCATACGCTCCACAACAGAGTCAACACCTGGACAGACAGAAGCCTCCGTCTGTCCTGAAGAAAATCGAGGGTGAAACCCAGAATTACAGAAAAATGGAGACATCAAAGTGGCAGAGCTAGCCCTATTATTAAGAGCAAACTCAGCCAAAGGCAAAAAAGAGACCCAGTCATCCTGATCAGCAGACACAAAGCATCTTAGATAAGTCTCCAATGTCTGGTTTGTTCTCTCAGTTTGACCATTGGTCTGAGGATGAAACGCCGAGGAGAAAGACAATTGAACACCAAGTTTAGAACAAAAGGTCCTCCAAAATCTTGAAACAAACTGGACTCCTCTGTCAGACACAATGTTCTCAGGAATGCCGTGTAAACGAACCACGTGCTGAAGGAACAAAGGCACCAATTCAGAGGAGGAAGGCAACTTAGGTAATGGCACAAGATGTATCATCTTGGAAAACCTATCACAAATCACCCAGATGACGGTCATTCTCTGAGAAACAGGGAGGTCGGAAATGAAATCCATAGAGATATGGGTCCATGGTCTCTTGGGCACAGGCAATGGCATCAACAAACCACTAGAGCGAGAGCAAGGCTTGGAGCGAGAGCAAGTCCCGCAGGACTGCACAAATTCCCTGACATCACGAGACAAGGTAGGCCACCAAAAGGACCGAGTAACCAAGTCTCTGGTACCAAAAATTCCGGGATGACCGGCCAGCGCGGAACAATGAATCTCAGACATCACACTCTTTTTCCACTGGTCCGGGACAAACAATTTCCCAACAGGGCAGCGCTCGGGCTTATCCTCCTGACACCCCTCCAGAGCCAGTCTCAAATTGGGCGAGATGGCAGAAAGAACTATACCCTCTTTCAAAATAACAGAAGGATCAGATAACTCAGGAGAGTCTGCCAGGAAACTCCTCGAGAGGGCATCCGCCTTAACATTCTTAGTGCCAGGAAGAAATGAAACCACAAAATTAAAACGTGTGAAAAACAAGGCCCACCTGGCCTGTCTAGGATTAAGTCGCTTGGCAGATTCCAGTTAAACCAGATTCTTATGGTCCGTAAGGACCACCACCTGATGTTTGGCTCCCTCCAGCCAATGTCTCCACTCTTCAAAAGCCCACTTCATGGCCAATAACTCCCGATTACCCACGTCATAATTACGTTCAGTAGGAGAAAATTTTCGAGAGAAAAAGGCACAAGGGTTACTTTTAGAGGTCTCTGGATCTCTTTGGGACAAAACGGCACCTGCCCCAATTTCAGAGGCATCAACCTCCACCTGAAATGGTAGAGAAACATCAGGCTGCCGTAGAACAGGAGCAGAAGTGAATCTCTGCTTAAGTTCCTGAAATGCAGAGACTGCCTCAGGAGGCCAATTCACCACATCAGAACCCTTTTTGGTCAAATCAGTTAAAGGTTTAACAATAACCGAGAAATTACCAATAAATTTACGATAAAAATTGGCAAAACCCAAAAATCTTTGAAGAGCCTTTAATGAAGTAGGTTGGACCCAATCACAGATGGCCTGAACCTTGACTGGGTCCATTTCAATAACAGATGGGGACAAAATGAATCCCAAAAATGAGATCCTCTGTACTCCAAAAAGACACTTTGATCCCTTCACATACAGAGCATTCTCTCTCAAAATCTGGAATACAGTTCGAACATGTTTCACATGAGAGTCCCAGTCATTGGAAAAAATCAAGATATCATCCAAATAATCAGAAATTTATCCACAAAATCCCTGAAAATGTCATTCATAAAGGACTGGAAGACAGAAGGAGCATTAGTGAGCCCAAAGGGCATCACAAGGTACTCAAAATGCCCCTCAGGGGTATTAAATGCCGTCTTCCATTCATCCTTGTGCTTAATGCGAATAAGGTTATATGCCCCCCTGAGGTCAAGCTTGGTAAACCAAGTAGCATTTTTCACCCTGGAAAACAGGTCAGAAATCAAGGGTAAGGGATATTGATATTTCACAGTAATATTGTTCAAAAGACGATAATCAATACACGGCCTTAATGAACCATCCTTTTTGGCCACAAAGAAAAAACCGGCACCTAAGGGTGAAGAGGATGGTCTGATATGACCCTTCTCCAATGACTCCTTGATATAAGACCGCATAGCGTCATGTTCAGGTACAGACAAGTTAAAAAGGCGACCTTTAGGGAATTTACTACCAGGCACTAATTCAATAGCGCAGTCATAGCTCCTATGGGGAGGCAAGGATGCAGATTTACTTTGCTAAACACATCAGAAAAATCAATCAAAAAGTCAGGAACATCCTGAGCCTGGGGGGAGGCAGAAAAAACAGGAGTGTTGGTATTAACACATTGGCAGCCTCAACTGGTTACAGACACAGTTTTCCAATCCAAAACAGGATTATGAGACTGCAACCAAGGGAAACCCAGTACGATAATATCATGCAGATTATACAGAACCAAAAATTTGCAGCACTCCTGATGATCAGGTTCAACCCTCATTATCACCTGAGTAGAGAACTGAGGTTTATTCTCAGCCAAAGGGGTAGAATCGATCCCCAGTAGGGGAATAGACTTCTGTAGGGGTATCAAGGGAAACCCACAACGTTTAGCAAAATCATAATCCATCAGGTTAATAGCTGCTCCAGAATCAACGAAAGCCTGAGCAGAAAATGAGGACAGAGAGCATATCAGAGTGACAGTTAATAAAAACTTAGTCTGAACACTACCCAAGACAACTGAGCGTGCAAAACGTCTTCCCCGCTTAGGGCAGACTGAAATAGCATGAGAGGCATTACCACAGTAGAAACATAACCCATTGCGCTTTCGAAACTCATGACGCTGTGCCCCAGACACCACTCTATCACACTGCATGGATTCAGAAGCAGGTTCACAAGGCAACACTATTCCACGCATACTTCTCCGCTCACGCAAACGTCTGTCAATTTGAATCGCTAATGACATAGAATCATTGAGACCAGAGTGGACAGGGAATCCCACCATAACATCCTTTACATTATCTGACAGACCCTTCCGAAAAAGGGCCGCCAAAGCGTCGTCATTCCACTTGGTCAGGACTGCCCACCTACGGAATCTCTGACAGTATAACTCAGCGTCATCAAGCCCCTGATTTAATGCCAACAAGGCTTTTTCAGCTTGATCAGTGACATTAGGCTCATCGTACAATAACCCCAAAGCCTGAAAAAATGCATCAACATCACTCAAAACAGGATCCCCAGGTGTCAGAGAAAAAGCCCAATCCTGAGGATCGCCGCGCAGGAGAGAGATGACAATTTGAACCTGCTGCGCTGCGTTCCCTGAGGACTTAGATTTTAAGGCAAAAAACAATTTACAATTATTTTTGAAATTCTGAAACTTAGCTCGATCCCCCAAAAACAAATCTGGCATGGGAATCCTAGGTTCCACAACAGGCAACCTAGCAAGATATGCAGCAATACTCTGAACCTCAGTGGCAAGCTGATCCACACGGCCAGACAAATGTGCAAACTCCATTGAGAGAAAAAATCCTCCCCAGCACCCAGAGATACAGAGGGAAAAAAAAAAAAATGCAACAAACAGAAAAATATCTCTGACAACTCTGACAACCGTTTTTTCTTTCACAATATTTTTCCCTTCTGTGAGTACCATACAACTTTAAATTTTTGGCCGGTGATACTGTTATGTTTCGGTAACTGAGGAGTGCAGGTAAAAAAGACAATACACCAGAGCAGTTGGAATCTATGAGATTGCAGTACCCTGACTAACCACCACAACTAAAGGCAGCCGTGGAGCGTTCCTACGTTGGTCCTAGACGCCTCGTCACAGCCTGAGAAACTAACTACACCTAAAGATAGAAATAGGAAAGCTATCTGCCCCGGAGCAGATCCCCAAAGAACATAGAAAGCCCCCAAACATGTAATGGCTGTTAGACAAGAAGAAATACTGACACAGACAGAAAAAAGTATGAGCAAACGTTGGGGCCCAAACTAACTAAATAGAAAAGGATAGGAAGGGTACTTACTGCAATCCCAAAAAACCCTGCAAAGCACCAACTCTACTAATTTCAAAAACACCTGAGATCACACGACCTCTACCACCTAAATTAGTTCTCTGGTGTAACAAAATCAAAACAGCAGCCACTGAAGAAACTGGAAAAAGCAAAAGTAAAAACATCAGTGGCTGAACCAAACTGAGAGGGCAAAAGTCCCCGGAGGGGACCCTGAAGGCCCCCACAGAAGTGCAGGACAAAATGCAAAAATAAAGCACAAAAACAAAAAGAAGAAAATGACTTATCTGTTAGCAGGAGATGCAGACACGACACAGCAAGCTACAAGGGAAACAGGAATCATGGAGTGAGACCAGAACAATTGATCACCGGCAACCCTGATGGGAAGGCGACTCCCTTATATAAGACCAGTCAGTAACACCTGATTCCCACTCCTCACAATCTTCACTGGACAGTCCAGTACCGCTTGTAACCACCAGAGGGAGCCTCTGCTCAGAACTCATTTCAAGTCCATTCACAACAGGTTGCGGCTTGTCAGCCTCAGTTCTCTCGCCGCTTCTATTCGCCATCTTTGCAGAACTGACCTTCACCTCCGGTCCTCTCCGTTGCACTGTCTGCTCCCCAGGCGCCGCTTATTTCCCTTGTCCGTTCACCGCACACCTCCCCTTGGAGTAAGAGAGGGGCTGGGCCTGCTGTTCTAGGCGCGACTGAGTCGCCCGTACTACTGCAGGGATTATGGGGGAAGGCGTCTATCCGCTCACCGTAGGTACCACTCTTCTTGGAGTCCTGGCCGTCGCTGCTTTGGCTGATCTTCCCCAGTCCGACGCCTCTTCTCCAGCGGCTCTCCTGTCCCCACGGGAGTCTGTCAGTAGGTAAGAGACGTGGGCCTCACCAGGCCCGCTTCCCCGCCGGTCACACTGCGTCCACACTCCACAGGTGTCCCTGCTTTTCCAGTTCAGTCTATACAGCTTTGAAGAGATCTTTGGTGAGGCTAGAAGCTATCGCTATCCTTTGGAGACCTTTTTTCCCTGCTTTTGAGGCTGGATGGGTTGGATTCCTCAGGCAAAGCAGGAACTCTGCTCAGAGCATGCTGCTCCAACGGCAGCCATCTTGGATCTCTCTACAAATCAAGTCCTATCCGTTTAATTAAACACAGCTGGACTCCAATGAAGGAGTACCATCTCAAGGAGTATCACAAGGAAATGGACAGCATGTGACTTAAATATGAGTGTCTGAGGCAAAGGGTCTGAATACTTAAGACCACGTGACATTTCAGTTTTTCTTTTTTAATACATTTGCAAAAATTTCTACATGAATTTATCAAATGGCTGCAATGAAACAAAGAGTCAAAAATTTAAAGCGGTCTGAATACTTTCTGTACCCACTGTATAGTTTCCTAGGTTTATAGCAGAGATCCTGTCATGCAACATGTAGGAAAGGCCAAGTGCAACACGAAGGGATAAGGGAAAGGGAACCAAACACTAGGGAAGGTTGGAGTCGAGACTCCTAGACAGAACATCACCCTGTCTACCCCATCGACCCTATGCAGTTTCCGCACCTATCGCAGAGCAGGATACCGAATCCCTGCCTGACCATGGCAATAAGCCCTGCACCAGGAAGGACAGGATATACAGTGGTGGCCAAAAGTATTGGCACCCCTGCAATTCTGTCAGATAATACTCAGTTTCTTCCTGATAATGAATGCAAACACAAGCTCTGCACTGCTGGTAGCCCGATCCCGCAGCAATGCACAAAAATGGCCTAACAGGGAAGAGTATCGCAGCTAGAAAGATTGCACCTCAAATCAACAATCTATCGCATCATCAAAAACTTCAAGGAGAGAGGTTCCATTGTTGCCAAAAAGGCTTCAGGGCGCCCAAGAAAGACCAGCGAGCGCCAGGACCGTCTCTTAAAAGTGTTTCAGCTGCGGGATCGGGCTACCAGCAGTGCAGAGCTTGCTCAGGAATGGCAGCAGGCAGGTGTGAGTGCACCTGCACGCACTGTGAGGCGGAGACTCTTGGAGCAAGGCCTGGTCTCAAGGAGGGCAGCAAAGAAGCCACTTCTCTCCAGAAAAAACATCATGGACAGACTGATATTCTGCAAAAGGTACAGGCAGTGGACTGCTGAGGACTGGGTAAAGTTATTTTCTCTGATGAATCCCCTTTTCGATTGTTTGGGACATCAGGAGAACGCCTCATTCGGAGAAGACAAGGTGAGCGCTACCACCAGTCTTGTCTCATGCCAACTGTTAAGCATCCTGAAACCATTCATGTGTGGGGTTGCTTCTCAGCCAAGGGAATCGGCTCTCTCACAGTCTTGCCTAAAAACACAGCCATGAATAAAGAATGGTACCAGAATGTCCTCCAAGAGACAACTTCTCCCAACCCTCCAAGTGCAGTTTGGCGATCAACAATGCCTTTTCCAGCATGATGGAGCACCTTGCCATAAAGCAAAGGTGATAACTAAATGGCTCAGGGAACAAAACAGAGATTTTGGGTCCATGGCCTGGAAACTCCCCAGATCTTAATCCCATTGAGAACTTGTGGTCAATCATCAAGAGACGGGTGGACAAACAAAAACCTAAAAATTCTGACAAAATGAAAGCATTGATTGTGCAAGAATGGACTGCTATCAGTCAGGATTTGGTCCAGAAGTTGATTGAGAGCATGCCAAGGAGAATTGCAGAGGTCCTGAAGAAGAAGGGTCAACACTGCAAATATTGACTTGCTGCATTAACTCATTCTAACTGTCAATATAAGCTTTTGTTACTCATATGTTTGCAATTATTATATTTCTGTTTGTGATAAAAAACATCTGTCAAACACACATAAAAACCAGAGGGCAGCAGATCATGTGAAAATATAATATTTGTGTCATTCTCAAAACTTTTGGCCATGACTGTAGATACAACAGAAGAGGAAACGTTCAGGAAGTTACCATGACAGTAATCTCCCGACTTTACAATCTCTCTGGATTGCCAATCTGCAGTTGGATTATGCTTCATAAACCAGGGCAAACCCAGAACCATTGGAATGTGGAGACCCTTCAGGACAGAACTAACATCACCCTGTATGCCCTATCGTCACTATAAAGGTTCCCACCTATCACCGAGCAGGATACCTAATCCCTGCCTGACCCTAGTGATAAGCCCTGCACCAGGAAGGACAGGATATACACTAGTCAATCCCCACTACCACTAAAGACAGATGGGATACACAGTCAGCATTTTGTTTCTCCAATCATGGTTGTTTTGCTGCATTGGTAACTCAGGCCCAGAAGTACGATAGTTTACCTCTCACCTGTCTTCCATCTGTATCTTCAGGAGCAGCTTTCTCTTTAAGCAGGTGATTTTTTTTTGCCAAAGTGGGGTCTCTGCTGGAGCACAGGCGGAGTAATAGAGATTTACATGTCGCTCCCCTTTAACACAACCAGGAAATGGACGAGAGTGAGCCAAGATCCCCCCTGAGGAGGAAGCGACTTGAACCCGGAGCTCCAGCTCTACTGGCAGGCTGAGGGACCCCTTATTCAGGGATTTATCAGCTTCCGGACAGCGTCACAGGGAATGGATGTGCGAGTTGAGAACCCCCCTGAGGGGGAAGCGGCTTGAAACATGAGCCCCAGCTCTAATGGTAGGCTGAAGGAACTTTTGTTCAGCGAGGTGTCAACCTCTGGACCATACAGCAAGAGGAAGCAGAATGATATTAGGACTCCCCACCGTCCCAAAGAAATCTTCCTGATCAGGAGATCCCGATTGCCAGATGTGGCTCTTCCCACGTTCCTTTCATGTACTTGTCTCTGATGGGGACAGGAAAAACACTGGAGGTTGGAGGGAGGAGCCTTTTAACCTCTCTGTGATCCTGTCCTGTCATAGGTCAAGGAAGGACTACCTTCTGTGGTGCTGTCCAGAGGGACGGACTGGAAAAGTTAGGAATATTTTCCCTTAACCAATAAGCCACTCCTGAAGTGGGTCATAACAGTGACCAATAAGTTGCAATGGACATGTATGGTAACAAAGGTCAGAGTCCACAAACTGATGGCTCTCTCTGGGATTTTGGCAAACTGCGGTAAGCAAAGCAAGTATATTTAGAAGCTGTGCACTAGGCCAATCCTTAGTGAGTCAGGATTTTGCCTGTTTAGTGGCCAGCCGGCCTAGGATTTATTTTGTATCCTTTGTCATTTTTTTTCTGGTTGTATGAAACCAATAAAAAATTGTTCCTGCCAGTTGTACCAAACCTGACTGGTGTGAATGGTGCCTTAGAGTGCCTATCTAGCGCAGGAGACAAAGATCCTGAGAGCTAATTACATAATCCTGTCACAAGGCACAAAAGATGCACCACTGTATATGAAGGCACAGACGGAGCTATTACTTTGTAGAAGCACAGATGGGGCACTACTGGGGCATCAAGGAGGTACTATTTCCATAAAGGCACAGTGAAAGCAATATTAGGCTGGGTTCACATTGCGCTAATGGCAATGCGCTGACGGCATCCGTTACATAGCGGCACTAACGCTATGTGCAGGTCATAATCGGCATGCGTTAGCGATGTGCCGTCATTCTGTGATGGACCCCGGACGCGGTCTGCAGCGTTCGGGGTCCGTCACCACTAGCACAGATGGAGCATCTGCACTAGCATGATCGCATAACGTGATCTTTAAAAGGCACTTGCGTTAGCGCAGTCCGTTTAACGCATGTGTTGAGCGGACTGCAGTAACGCAATGTGAACCTAGCCTTACAGTGTAAACGTACTGGAGGGGCACTCTAACTATGATGTGATGGCACAGACTGCATGCTATTACTGTATGGAGTCACAGAGGGAGGAACGGTTTCTGTATGGAGGTAGATGGAGGGCACTACTACTATGTGGAGGCTGCACAAAGGAAGCATTACTTCGAGGCTTAGAGGGGTCATTACTACTATATGCAAGTGCAGATGGGACATTACTATGTAGAGACAGTGTAGTAATTAGTAGTAATATACAAAATATTTAGAGGCACAAATATTCTAAATACAGAGGATCCTCTATTACTTTGTGGAGGTGCACTTTTACTACATGGATGCACAGAGGAGACACTATTACTATGTGGAGGAACAATGGGGCATCCATACCATGAAGAGGCACAGAGGGAGCATCATTTCTGCACTGACAAATAGATAAGGCAGTCTTAGGCTGTTTTTCCACGATCAGGAAACACAGCGCTTTGGACGGAGCGGAAAGTCCGCTCCGCCCAAAGCCCCGCCCCCTAGTGAACGCGCTGTGAATCCGGATGTGTTCAGTGAACACATCCGGAATCACCGCAGCGCTACATAGGCCTGTGTTATTTCCCTTGCGGCGACGGAGCGTCGCCTCAAGGGAATAGGACATTCTGCGATCTGAAAAGACGCGCATGTCCGTAAACGCAGGTCTGCCGCCTGCGTGTTATTATGCATAGTGGAGACGGGATTTCTTGAAATCCCCTCCACTATGCTGTAACATCTGGACACTGCATGTTTGACGCTGCGCCAGCGCACAGCGTCAAACACGCAGCAATTACAGAAGGAATCCTGATGGTGGAAACACACCCTTAGTATATGGAGGCACGGAGGTGACACTTACTGTCCGGATGTACAGATGGGGCATGGTTTTTATGTGAAGGCAGAGAAAGGGACACCATTACTGTGAGGACATAATGACATTACTGTGTGGAGGCAAAAAGAAGGGACTTATTTCTTTGTGGGACACAAAAGAGGGTTTGATTACTGTGTGGTGGCACCAGGGCCATTACTGTTTAGGACACTAGGCATGATGGTAGAACTAAGAACTAAAAGTAAAGTAGAGGTGCTCATTACTTAAAAAGTGTTTAGCCAAAAATGTCTGTTACATTCTGCAGAGATGATACCTGGATGGAAAAAGTCGTTATGATGGTGTGAACCAAATGGAAGCCCAGAAGAAAAGGTAAAGTGAATGATTACAGATAGACATCACTTGTAAGTCACTGGATTTATCTGTATAACATACATATATTTTGTCTGCAAAGTGCATGTGCAGATCTGGTAATTACCCCTACATGGTCTCAGCATGGTGGCAATATTGGTCTGACTACAGTAGTTTTCAATATTTTGATATTATTCATTTTGTAAGGGTAATATGTGGTCATGGCAAGAGAATTATTAGTCTCTTGTATAGCAATGGTCTTGGTACACTAGATTTTGTTCAGTAAAAGTCTGGTGATAACAGAACAATAAGTTATACAGTCAAATAATACATTTTTACCAGTAAGCTATTATTTACATTGTATTATCATAAACAAAACTAATCTTTAAGTTTAATGATACATATTTTTCAGCGGGTAAGGACAGAGATCTTTTAGCCTCCAAACAAGACGCTGATATTAATGTTGGGGCCCAGGCTCAAAAGTTGCCCTATGCTCCCTAGGACATCAATTACTGTACTCCCCTGGTATTCTTCTTATAGGGCATCTGTCAGTAAGATCAACACTCCTAAGCAGTGTGTATAATGGGCAAGTAGGCCATATAAAGAAATAAAATCATACCTTTAGATCTGCAATCAGATGTCTTAGGCTATGGTTCCACGGTCCGGAACCATAGCGCTTTTGACGGAGCGGAAATTCCGCTCCGTCTAAGCCCCGCCCCCTTTCTGACGCGCGATCTTTCCGGAGGTGTTCAGGACACCTCCGGAACACCTCCGGAAAGAGCGCAGGGCTACATAGCCCTGTGTTAATTATGTTGCGGCGACGCACCGTCGCCGCAATACGCGAGGACATGCTGCGGTCTGAAAAGACGCGCCGCATGTCCGTTTACGCAGGTTTGCCACCTGCGTATTGTTACGCATAGTGGAGACGGGATTTCTTGAAATCCCCTCCACTATGCTGTAACATCTGGACGCTGCGTGTTTGGCGCTGCGCCAGCGCACACGCCAAAACAACAGCGTTTCCTGACCGTGGAAACTCACCCTTTATTCCCAAGATATTCATGTTTCTCTTCATATGTAAATGAGCTGTTAAGATATATGGGTCAGACACTGCCTCATTTTAAACAAAAGGGGTGTTACCAGCGTCAGACACGTCATGATGGCCAGTCTGCTCTCCTTTCATATAAAATAAGCTCTGAGAGTAGATTTTTGGTAAGATCTGTATGTGGCCATGGATCTTAACAGCTCATTTACAACTAAGAAAAAATAGATTGCTTTGGAAAAAGATATCAGATTGCCGATATCAAGATATTATTTTATTCAACTTTCTATGATCTACATGCCCAGGCTTAGGAGGGTTGATCCTAGTGACAGATTACTCTCAAACTGCACAGTTTCTAAACCCGACTCCGTCCCAATCTTAACCATCTTAAGCCCCCGTCTCACATAGCGAGATTGCTAGCGAGATCGCAGCTGAGTCACAAGTTTTGTGACGCAACAGCGATCTCCCCAGCGATATCGCTGTGTGACACTCAGCGATGATCAGCCCCCCTGCTGGGTATTGCTGGTCGTCGTTGAATGTCCTGGACATTTTTTTGATCGTTGGTCTCCCGCTGGCCAGCACACATCGCTGCGTGTGATAGGTGGGAGACCAGCGATCTGGTATCCAATGTACATATCGGATAACTAAGCACCGCGCGGTGCTTAGTTACCCGATATGTACATTGGATACCGGCTCTCAGCCGGGCGCTGATGGTGGCACATAAGCCGGGCACAGAGTGCACGACCAGGGATAATGGAGCCGCCTCATAGACATCACTACTGTAATCACAGGAACAACGAGCAGGACAAAGTTTTCCTGCAAACTAGTTTTGTCCTGTTCGTGTCCCCCTGCAGCAATCAGCCAGATGTCAGCAGGTAGATCTGTGCCCGCAGCCCAGCCCCGCTGCCCGGCAGCCCCAGCGTGCTGAGTCCGCCGCCTGTGCTCGCAGATGGGTACGGGCTGTACATGCTGCCAGGCACTTGGCTGTACTGATAGCCGGAGGAGTACTGGGGGCGAGAGGGGCACACTGGAGGGGAGAACCTGCGGGGGGCAGCATTCTGCTATACGGGGGTACCTGGCCGCCCCTCCGGCCGGGTACACTGCGGTGTGCTGTGGTGGAGCATAGGGGAAGATGGAGCAGGGAGAGCCCAGCTCTGGCCCCGTCTGCTGGGGCTGCTGGCCCTGGGTTGGCAGGTAGTAGCGCTCAGGAGCCGCCTGCAGAGAGTTATCCAGGTAGCGCGGAGCAGAAGGTGGCTGTGCAGAGTTCAGGTCCTCCTCTCCCACCAGGGAGCCTTTTCTCCCGGGGTCTGGTAAAGTCTTGGGTGCTTGGAAGTTCTCTGTGGCCTCGCTGAGCATTGTGCTACCAGGGGTGGTGGAGCTGCCAGAGTCTCTGGGGCTATCTAGGAGAAGCTGTGAGCCGGTATCCAGCATACAAATCGGGTAACTAGGTGCTGTGCAGCCCTTAGTTACCCGATGTGTACCTTGGTTACCAGCTCCCTGCACCAGGGGGCTGGTATCCAACGTACACTGCGGGTAACTAAGCGACGTTACCCGCAGTGTCGCGGTCCTGATCGCTGCCTGTTTGGCAGCTCACCAGCGATTATGTAGCGACTCAGCAGCGATCCTGACAAGCTCATAACGTTGTCGGGATCGCTGGCGAGACGCTATGTGAGACGGGGCCTTTACACTGCACTGATTAGCCCATGACTTTCGTCTTTTTAGCAAGGCATCTGGTATGAGAAAAAAAAAAAAAAAAAAAAAAAAAAAGACACCTAGGATGTATTTTGGAATAAATCTGAATATTTTTATTTCTTACAACATTAGGCAGCGCCATATTTGTAAATACATCATATTTTGGTACAGTTATTTTGAATTTTACACAAAAAAAGAAGGAAAACTGGATTTCCATGCAATCATTCTTTAATAGTTGCATAGTAACAATATTGTTTGCCTGAGATACAGGATTTCACACATTCCTACTAAAGTTATCTGTATGTGTTCAAAGAATGGAACCCAAGAGGTAAAACTGCATAACAAATATTCATTCTTTGGTGTTCCTTCAATTCTTGTTTCAAGTACCATCCCCTCTTAGGCACAACAACAGTTTTGCTTTCTGTGTTTCTTTAAGAATAAACGTTTCGTTCATTCACCAGCAATAACATATAAAATGAAAAGCATACATGCAATGTGAGTAGTAACTGCTCACAAGTATCAAGTCTCTGATCCATCCTTTACTGGTTTACTATGCCGATGTTTGATTCACATTTCTTGGTCATTTGGAATAATAGGCAATACAGGAAACGTATACAGAAACATGAACTGAAAAAATCCCCAAAACATAAACCCCACAGAGAGTGCAACGTTTAATCATCAAGGATCATCATATTGCCCAGAAGATGTGGCAGTTGTGTACACTTAAAGTGTAATCATTATTAAAAGCAATAGCAAAATAAATAAGATTTATATAATGCATGTAATTTCTTAACAGATTGAAAAAAAATAATCAAGATGTGAAACAAAGCATCAGATTTCTGCGTTCTGGCCTATTCTTTTTTTATGTTAACATGTCGCAAAGGCAGCAACAACATAGGGCAGTCCAGCAAGCAGTTAAGCAGGCTCCTTCTCCAGAGTTGTCCCTTCTTCTCTCTTCCACAACATATACTAAGAAAAGAAAGGAAATAGATCAGTTTCTAAAAGCCAGGACATTTTAATGTATTTCATTCATTGAGCTGAAGTGTTTCAATTATTTGTAATGACAAGAAAACAAAATCATAATTCTAATAATTGCCAAAATAAAATGTGAATTTTCAACTAAAAATTAACATTATACAAAATGTATATCAAAATGTAAATTAGTAAATGTACAGGGCCTTTTATCGAAGCCAACAAAGAATGACAATCACAGTAGAGCTTTACAGAACATTTTAAGAAATAAATGCTGAGCATTTAGGTCTCAAACAGATGTCCATGTAACATGGTCGGAGGACTGGCCGCAGGTCTACTGACCCAAACTGGACAGCCCTATAAATGTGTTTGAGGCTGTTAAGTTCGGTCAGGAGACCCTTGGCCAGCTCGTACATCACACAGACGTCTGAATGAGGCCTTTGTATGTTTTAATAAATGAAGCCTACTGTTCACAAGTTCATGTTACACTACAATATAAGAGAAAATGCGAATTTAAAAATGGCACTTTATAAATTATTGTTGGGAAGAGACAGGGAAGTTTCTATTTTATTATACACTATGTGCAAAGTTCATTTAAAAAAAAAATTAAAAAAAGGTAATCTAAAACATGTTTTATATGTAAAAGTATATGTACCTTAAAGCCCCGGTCACACACAGCGATCTCGCTAGCGAGATCGCTGCTGAGTCACTAGTTTTGTGACGCAACAGCGATGTCCCCAGTGATATCGCTGTGTGTGACAATCAGCGACGATCAGCCCCCCTGCTGGGTATCGCTGATTGTCGCCGAATGTCCTGGACATTTTTTTGCTCGCTGGTCTCCTGCTGACAGGCACGCATCACTGCGTGTGGCAGGCGGGAGACCAGCGATCAGCTGGTAACCAAGGTACACATCGGGTTTCCAGGCACCTGGAAACCCGATGTGTACGTTGGCTACCAGCGCGCTGCTGCAGGGGAGCTGGTAACCAAGGTACACATCGGGGTTTCCAGGTGCCACGCAGCGCCTGGAAACTCGATGTGTACCTTGGTTACCAGCTCCCTGCACCAGCGGGCTGGTATCCAACGTACACTGCGGGTAACTAAGTGACGTTACCCGTAATGTCGCTGTCCTGATGGAGGTGTGACGGGGCCCTTAGTCAGACTGATGTTTTACTTTAACCTACCAAAAATAAAACCTAAACAAAACAAATTGGCCAAACACAATATATTGTCTCCTAAGTCAGTACCTAAGGGCCCCGTCACACCTAGCGACACACCAGCGCTCCCAACAACGATATGCACTTGTCAGGATCGCTGATGTGTCGCTACATGATCGCTACTGAGCTGCCAAACAGGCAGCAATCAGGACAGCGACACTGCGGGTAACGTTGCTTAGTTACCCGCAGTGTACGTTGGATACCAGCCCGCTGGTGCAGGGAGCTGGTAACCAAGGTACACATCGGGTTTCCAGGCGCTGCGTGGCACCTGGAAACCCGATGTGTACCTTGGTTACCAGCTCCCTGCAGCAGCGCGCTGGTATCCAACGTACACATCGGGTTTCCAGGCGCCGCGAAACCCGATGTGTACCTTGGTTACCAGCTGATCGCTGGTCTCCTGCCTGCCACACGCAGCGATGAGTGCTGGCCAGCAGGAGACCAACGAGCAAAAAAGTGTCCAGGACATTCAGCGACGATCAGCGATACCCAGCAGGGGGGCTGATCGTCGCTGAATGTCACACACAGCGATATTGCTGTTGCGTCACAAAACTAGTGACTCAGCAGCGATCTCGCTAGCAAGATCGCTGTGTGTGACGGGGGCTTAATACAAGCAAAATAAAGACAATTATGAGATACAGATGACACTACACATTAGTATACAATGAGTCCAATTCATCAAGAATTCTGGTATGAAAATACTACAAAATTTTTTTTTAAACTACAGTAAGTTGTGCAAACATTTTGCAACCTTTGACATTTTGACGCCAGTCCTG
The DNA here is from genome assembly GCA_033576555.1 of Oophaga sylvatica. Taxonomy (NCBI): domain Eukaryota; kingdom Metazoa; phylum Chordata; class Amphibia; order Anura; family Dendrobatidae; genus Oophaga; species Oophaga sylvatica. The sequence continues at coordinate 64,331,956 of JARQOD010000004.1, read as the reverse complement.
ACTAGCTCTACCATCTTTCAGAAAATTGGTCGCAGCTCAAGTGTATCTAGGTATTGCAAGGCACAACCAACAAATTCATGATTGTAAATTCCACAAAATGGCAGAACTGCTGTTTAACCCCTTAATGACCACCAATACGACTTAAAACAGACATGCAACATAAGAGAATAGCATCCACCGATGGGTGACAATTCAGCAGCAGTCCACCATAGCTGACAACTTACTGCATCAGCCATGATCAGTGTTGGCACAGACCATGGCCGTTTAACCCCTTAAATACGGCTGTAAAGAGTGACTACAGCATCTAGATGGTTAACAGGGTGTGGGGGGCTCCCTCTTTAACCCCTTAACGACCGCCTATACGACTTTATAACGGCAGCAGTTAACGTACTTATTCCTCAGCGGTGCTTTTTAACGGCGCTGAGAAATAAGTGTATAGAGCCCCCCAGAATCGGAAATTCTCTGGGGTCTTGGCTACCATGGGTAGAAAATGGCGGGCACATGTGTAGTGTGCCCGCCAAGATCTGCCACCGGCACCTGGCAACAAAAGGAAATTTTTCCTATTGGTTAATTTTGATCACTGTGATAGACCCTATCACAGTGATCAAAATAAAAAAGTAGTAAATCAAACCCCAATATCACACCCTTAGTTAGGTAAAAATAATAAAATAAAGAAAGTATTTATTTCCACTTTTCCATTAGGGTTAGGGTTGGGCTAAAGTTGAGCTGGGCTAAAGTTAGGGTTGGAGTTATGGTTGGGATTATGGTTAGGTTTGTGGTTAGGGTTGGAATTAGGGTTAGGGGTGTGTTGGGGTTAGGGTTGGAATAAGATTGGGGGGCTTCCACTGTTTAGGTACATCAGGGGTTCTCCAAACACGACATGGCGCCACCATTGAATCCAGCCACTTTTGCGTTCAAAAAGTCTAACGGTGCTCCCTCCTTTTGGAGCCCTGCCATGAGCCCAAACAGTGGCTTTACCCCACATACGGGGTATTGGCGTACTCAGGAGAAATTGCGCAACAAAATTTGCGGTCAATTTTCTCCTGATACCCTTGTGAAAATATAAAAATTTGGTTCCAACAGTAAACTTTTTGTGAAAAAAGTAAAATGTTCATTTCTTCCTTCCACATTGCTTTAGTTCTCTTGAAGCACCTGAAGGGTTAATAAAACTTCTTGAATGTGGTTTTGCGCACC
>JARQOD010000004.1:64231586-64330662 GCA_033576555.1 Oophaga sylvatica | reverse complement strand
CTTGGAGTTTAGGTGCTTCCTATGTGTGCTGCGGGATATGCAAATAAAGGCTGTTTCCGTTGTGACAATAGGATAATCACCCACTGTAGTACTGTGGGATTCGGTAACTGCGGCCGGCTCGCGGCCTGTCATCTTAAATTTCCATGGGTACCTTCTGCTACCCGTCCGGGTTCCAGTACCGTCAGCTGGTTCTCCGCAGTGCCTTTGACCTAGGTGCCTCCATCTCGGTATCCGAGTTCCAGCAACGTCTGCTGGTCCTTGGTAGTGCTTTGGAGCACAGGTACCTCCTGCTTAGTAACCGTGTCCCAGTAACGTCAGCTGGTCCTCGGTTGTGCCATTGGCTCTTTTCCTTCTGCTGCCCCTCCGGGTTCCAGCACAGTCAGCTGGTCCTCGTTACTTGCATTGGCTCTTGTACCTTCTGCTACCCGTCCGGGTTCCAGTACCGTCAGCTGGTTCTCCGCAGTGCCTTTGGCCTAGGTGCCTCCATCTCGGTATCCGAGTTCCAGCAACGTCTGCTGGTCCTTGGTAGTGCTTTGGAGCACAGGTACCTCCTGCTTAGTAACCGTGTCCCAGTAACGTCAGCTGGTCCTCGGTTGTGCCATTGGCTCTTTTCCTTCTGCTACCCCTCCGGTTCCAGCACAGTCAGCTGGTCCTCGTTACTTGCATTGGCTCTTGTACCTTCTGCTACCCGTCCGGGTTCCAGTACCGTCAGCTGGTTCTCCGCAGTGCCTTTGACCTAGGTGCCTCCATCTCGGTATCCGAGTTCCAGCAACGTCTGCTGGTCCTTGGTAGTGCTTTGGAGCACAGGTACCTCCTGCTTAGTAACCGTGTCCCAGTAACGTCAGCTGGTCCTCGGTTGTGCCATTGGCTCTTTTCCTTCTGCTGCCCCTCCGGGTTCCAGCACAGTCAGCTGGTCCTCGTTACTTGCATTGGCTCTTGTACCTTCTGCTACCCGTCCGGGTTCCAGTACCGTCAGCTGGTTCTCCGCAGTGCCTTTGGCCTAGGTGCCTCCATCTCGGTATCCGAGTTCCAGCAACGTCTGCTGGTCCTTGGTAGTGCTTTGGAGCACAGGTACCTCCTGCTTAGTAACCGTGTCCCAGTAACGTCAGCTGGTCCTCGGTTGTGCCATTGGCTCTTTTCCTTCTGCTGCCCCTCCGGGTTCCAGCACAGTCAGCTGGTCCTCGTTACTTGCATTGGCTCTTGTACCTTCTGCTACCCGTCCGGGTTCCAGTAACGTCAACTGGTTCTCGGAAGTTAGACGACCCTAAAGACCACCCCGAAGAAGATGACGACCCCAAGGACGACGAGCATCAAGCCAACCAGCCTGAACACCATCACAAAGAAGAAATAAAGATTACCCAGAAGAAGATCACCAACAGGAAAAAGAAGGTTACGACAAACTACAAGATACAGAACAAGAGACAGAAGAACAATAAGCAGAAGATCAAAAAGCAGAAGAACATGAAGTATAAGATCAAAATGAAGAGCAAAATATATGCTCTAAATTATAGCAGAAGAAGACTAAGCAGTGTATGGGGGTGAGTCCGTTCCTCCTCGTGGTGCCCCTGGAAAATGCCTGCTGCTGCAGGCTAAACTGAACACGGACAAATACTGTTGTAATTTAAATCTTTTGTGACAGCAAGAACGGAAGGATGAAAAATTCATACTTTGACAGATTACAAGTACAGGAATCTCTGTCACAAATAAGAATATGATGAAGAAGATGAAGTACAATATGAAGAAGAATAATAGTTTAATAAGAAGAATATGAGTAATGTTAACAAAAAGATGAATAGCAAGAAGTTTAAGAAGAAGATAAAGAAGGTGAAGATGAAGAATAATTTGATGAAAAAGATGATGCTGCTGAAGATTATGAAGGAGAAAGTGTGTCAAAAGTTAAAAAGGTGAAGAGCATGGAAGTTGTGAAATATACATATTTGCCAAAATAGAAAAAACGTTAACAACATTGTCAATTTCTTCGTCAATCCGAACATCTTTAAAAAAAAAAAATATTTATGCTATTCCATTTGATTGGGTTAAACATCTATGCCTTTAATGTCTCCTCAACCTTCCCCAATACATTCTACATTACTCTTTGTTGTTTTCCTTCATGTACAATTAACCAACAAGGCAAGAATGGGTTTTTTTTAATTCCGATATTTTGTTCCCATAGACTTACATTGGATTTCCGGTATCGGTATCGGGTATCGCCGATATTTTTTGGGTATCGGCGATACCATTTCGATTCCGATACTTTTGGATATCGGAAAGTATCGCTCAACCCTAGTCATAGGACATCACGTTTTCTGACAATTTAAGTAACTATGTTAAATAAGACAATACCTCAAAATAAATGAAAATAGACTCATAAAATTAATTTTTTTTCATTAAAATCTTTTTTTTTTTTTTTTTTAACTGCAATGAGCTCACTAACACACACTAAAATCGATTCTTCTTCCCTGTGAAGCTTCTCTTGGTACATTTATGCTTGTGAGTAGCATCTGTAATGTCTCTCTGAAGCGTCCAACAGAAGTCTGCCATCATTGTAATGCTCCATCTTCCATCGTATCTTCTTTCCATCTCTTTAATGTCCTGGTGGAATCGTTCACCTTGCTCTTCTCTCACAGCTCCCAAATTTTCAGGAAAGTTGTCAAGGTGGGAATGGAGGAAATGCACTTTCAAACTCATCAGGCAACCTAAAGCTTGAAATGCTTTCAGGATTCGTCCGACAATTTTTTTGTAGTCAGGTTAAAAATTTCTCTATGACCTCTTTAAATGCAATCCACCCTTCTTTTTGAGGATGCGCCATGGTATTGATAAACTCTTGATCAGCTATAAGCCTTCTAATGTCTGGTCTGACGAACACACACCTTCCTTCAATTTTGCCTCCGAGAGGCCTGAAAACTTGGTGACCAAGTATTTGAAGCATTCTCCATCTTTTGGAAGTGATTTTATGAATTGCTTCATCAATACCAATTTTATGCGGAGAGGTGGTAGAAGAACTTTATGGGGAGGAACCAAAGCATCTCGGAGGACATTTTTTTCACCAACTGTGAGCACCCTCGGCTGCCAATTCTTCTTGGTCCAGTGATTTTGTCGGTCTCGACTGTCCCATAGACTCAGAAAACAAGGGTATTTGGTATACCCAGCTTGTTGCCCGAGCAGAATGCACAAGACTTTCAAATCCCCGCACACTTGCCAAACGTGGTCTTCATATTTAAGTTTACGAAGAACCAATTCCAAGTTCTCGTAGGTTTCCTTGAGGTGTATGGAATGACCTACAGGGGTGGAAGCATAAAAACCGCCGTTGTGGAGTAAAACTGCTTTGAGACTTCTTTTTGAAGAATCTATAAAAAGACGCCATTGCGCTGAATCATATTGGATTTTGAATTGATCCATCAAACCTTCGACATCGATGCAATAAACCAACTTATCTTCCTGGGCAAAGTAAGGAACAAACTCGTTTTCACGATGTCTGAGGCATGAAAAAGACACTCCTGGCAACAATAAATTCTTGATTTTGAGCCTTGATCAGAGTAACTCAGCGGCATCTTTGGGAAGATTCAAGTCTCTTACCAAATCATTCATCTCCTCCTGGGAAAACAATTTTGGTCTTGTATCATCTTCAAAGTCAGAACTTGATTCATCATCTGGTTCAGGTATGATTCCACCTTCATCGGAGGTAGGTATCTCTTCCAAGGTAGCAGGGGCCTTGGGTACTGGTATATCTGTGCCATGGGGGATGGGACGAATTGCTGAGTGAATATTGGGGTATGAAATGGAATGCTTCCATTTTGAATTATACCCTTTCACATCGCATGAACAAAAGTAACAATCGTCACTATGGTTCTTTTGCTCTCGCCATACCATAGGAATCCTGTATCGGAAAGCTTTTTTCTTACCCTTGAACCAATTTCAGAGGCCCTCAACACACCGTTTGCACACTTTATGAGGCGCCCAAGCTTTATCTTGATCTCCAAGCTTTAGTCCGAAATATGCAAAGTATACATTTTTCACAAAGTCTGTAATATTCAGCTGTTGCTTCAACACTGTATATTCACCACAAATGTAACAGAAACTGTCAGGCGAATTAATACACTTCCGCTGAGCCATAATGCTAATTTTGGGAAACACAGTTGAATATGACGAGCTAACACGAACTGAGATGAAAAAGTGTGAACAGGCGAGAACCAAGATAAAACAATAGAAACAAGCCCGGGCATGTCAGCTTGCAACATGTTGATGCTGGTTTCATTAGCTCACTCTGAGGCTAAGTGCACACGTTTGCAGAATGTTTGCAGAATATTCCTGAGCAAAACCGGACTTTTTTGCGCGGCAAAAACGCGCGTTTTTTTGCGCGGATTTTGCGCGTTTTTGGTGCGTTTTTTTGCGCGGTTTTGACGCGTTTTTACCGCGATTTTTTCCTGAACTTTCTAGGTCAATAATAAAGAGGGAAAAACGCTAGAAATCCGCAAAATTAATGGACAAACTGCTAGATTTTCCGCGATGCGTTTTTTTTGCGGAAAAAAACGCACCATGTGCACAAAATTTGCGGAATTCATTCTAAATGATAGGATGCTTAATACATGCGTTTTTGACGCGTTTTTTCCCGCGAAAAAACGCGAAAAAAACGCAAATATTCCTGAACGTGTGCACTTAGCCTGAAAGTTCTTTTCTTTGAAAGTTATATTTTTTTGGCATTGTATATCTTCAATGCATTGATGTGAATTAATAGTAATTTTGACTTTCAAAACCCTAAGATAAAAAAAATACCAAAAATTGAGAAAAATTTACTAAATTTGGAGAATTTTGCATTTTGTGGCAAATCCTGACGTCCAGGATTTTTTTCAATATTTTTTTCGTTTTCAGCACACCAAACTACATGGAAATTAGATGAAAATAATCAAACAGCTTTTTAGTCACAGACCTTATTACAGCATTCCGGAGCCGGCACAGGGGCTGACAGCCCTCTGCCTTTGGATCGTAGACCCGCAGCGTGACGCGGGGTCCTGATCTCTGCTATGGAGACCCGATGTTGTCATGACGACATCCAGGTCTCCAGAGCTGTGAAACATCCTGTCATGCGCAGTGCGTGTCAGGAAATCTCACAGGTCAGTGTACAGAAATTGCAGCGCTGACAGATTCTGTAGCATGCAGATGCTGCTTTATCTGCATGCTGTAGAAGCGATCAGCCTTCAGAAAATGATTGTCCCATAGTGGGACAAAGTGTAAAAGTTAGAAAGAAATAAAAAATTTTTTTTTTGAATAATTGTAAAAATTTTTACAAAAATAATAAAAAAATCAATATTTATTCTAATTAGTAAATAAATATTTGAATTAAAAAAAAAATATCTAAAAACAATAAAAGTACACATATTTGGTATTGCTGTGCCCATAATGACCAGACCTATAAAACTGTCCCACTAAGTTAACCCCTTTAGTGAAGACCATAAAAAAAGACAAGGCAAAAAACAATGCTTTATCATCATACCGCCAAACAAAAAGTTGAATAACACGCTATCAAAGACGGATATAAATAAACATGGTACCGCTGAAAATGTCAACTTATCCCCCAAAAAACGAGCCGCCAAACAGTGTCATCAGCGATAAAATAAAAAATTTATAGCTGTCAGAATAAAGCGATGCAAAAACAATTACCGTATATACTCTATACTCGCGGATAAGCCAAGATTTTCAGCCTATTTTTTAAAGACAAAGTCCCCCTCTCGGCTTATACGCGAGTCATATACGCCAGGGGTTCGGCGGGGGAGGGGGAGCAGGGGTGTCAGATCAAATTTACCCCCCTTGCTTGCGCGTCTCTGCAACCCCCCTGCTTCTCCCACGGTCTCAGGCTCCTTCCTTCAGCGGTCACGTGGTACCGCTCATTAAAGTCATGAATATGCGCATATTCATGACTCTAATGAGCGGTACCACGTGACCGCTGAAGGAAGGAATAGCTGCTGGAGACCTGGGAGAAGAGCAGGGGCTGCAGAGACTGCACCATGAGGGGGTAATTATATGCGATATTCACCTGTCCCCGGTCCACCGCTCTGTCCTCTGGCTGTGATGTTCAGGTCAGAGGGCGCGATGACGTAGTTAGTGCGCGTCGTGCCCTCTGCCTGAACATTCACAGCCAGAGAACCCGGAAGACAGCGGCACACAGCGGTGGACTGGGGACAGGTGACTACCTCAGGTGCCGGGGCCCTGAGCCAGCTGTGACACCAGCACCTGTCCCCATAGTGCGCCGATGTCCCCGCCTGCTCAGGACACCGGCACCTGGCCCCCAGCGACAAGAGGCGAGTATGTCATTTTTTTTTTTTTTTTATTTGCAGCAGCAGCACATGGGTCCTATTCTATGGAGCATCATATGGGGCATAAAATATATGGAGCATCTTATGGGGGCATAATCTATGGAGCATTATATGGGGGCATAATCTATGGAGCATTATATGGGGACATAATCTATGGAGCATCTTATGGGGCATAATCTATGGAGCATCTTATGGGACCATAACCTTTATGGAGCAGCATATCATTCTATGGAGCATCTTATGGGGCCATTATTAACCTTTGTGCAGCATTATATGGGGCGTATTTTCAATGGAGCATCTTATGGGGCAATCATGAACTGTATGGAGCACTATATGAGGCTCCTGATTCAATATGGATATTCAAAAACACTTACCCTACTGATGTCTCAATGAATTTTACTTTTATTGGTATCTATTTTTATTTTTGAAATGTACCAGTGGCTGCTGCATTTTCCACCCTAGGCTTATACGCGAGTCAATAAGTTTTCCCAGTTTTTTGTGGCAAAATTAGGGGGGGGATCGGCTTATACTTGGGGCGGCTTATACATGAGTATATACGGTATTTTTTCTATAAAATACACTGCTCAAAAAAATAAAGGGAACAATTAAACAACAGAATATAACGCCAAGTAAATCAAACTTCTGTGAAATCAAACTTTCCACTTAGGAAGCAACACTGATTGACAATCAATTTCACATGCTGTAGAATGTAAGCCCGAAAGGGCAGGGTCCTCTCCCCTCTGTATCAGTCTGTCATTGTTAGTTTGTTTACTGTAAGTGATACCTGTAATTTGTATGTAACCCCTTCTCATGTACAGCACCATGGAATCAATGGTGCTATAGAAATAAACAATAATAATAATAACATGCTGCTGTGCAAATGGAATAGACAACAGATGGAAATTATTGGCAATTATCAAAACACACTTACTAAAAGGAGTGGTTCTGCAGGTGGAGACCACAGACCACATCTCAGGACCAATGCTTTCTGGCTGATGTTTTGGTCACTTTTGAATGTTGGTTGTGCTTTCACACTCGTGGCAGTATGAGACGGACTCTACAACCCACACAAGTGGCTCAGGTAGTGCAGCTAATCCAGGATGGCACATCAATGCAAGCTGTGGCAAGAAGGTTTGCTGTGTCTGTCAGCGCACTGTCCAGAGGCAGGAGGCGCTACCAGGAGACAGGCCAGTACACCAGGAGACGTGGAGGGAGCCGGAGGACGGCAACAACCCAGCAGCAGGACCGCTACCTCCGCCTTTGTGCAAGGAGGAACAGGAAGAGCACTGCCAGAGCCCTGCAAAATGACCTCCAGCAGGCCACAAATGTGCATGTGTCTGCACAAATGGTTAGAAACCGACTCCATGAGGATGGTCTGAATGCCCGACGTTCACAGATGGGGTTGTGCTCACAGTCCAACACTGTGCAGGACGCTTGGCATTTGCCACAGGACACCTGGATTGGCAAATAGCCACTGGCACGCTGTGCTCTTCACAGATGAAAGCAGGTTCACAGTGAGCACTGTGACAGACGTGACAGAGTCTGGAGACGCCATGGAGAGCGACCTGCTGCCTGCAACATCCTTCAGCATGACCGGTTTGGCAGTGGGTCAGTAATGGTGTGGGGTGGCATTTTTTTGAAGGGCCGCACAGCCCTCCATGTGCTCGCCAGAGGTAGCCTGACTGCCATTAGGTACCGAGATGAGATCATCAGACCCCTTGTGAGACCATATGCTGGTGCGGTTGGCCCTGGGTTACTCCTAATGCAGGACAATGCCAGACCTCATGTGGCTGGAGTGTGTCAGTAGTTTTTGCAAGATGAAGGCACTGAAGCTATGGCCTGGCCCGCCCGTTCCCCAGACCTGAATCCGAATGAGCACATCTGTGACATCATGTCTCGCTCCATCCACCAACATCACGTTGCACCACAGACTGTCCAGGAGTTGGATGCTTTAGTCCAGGTTTGGGAGGAGATCTCTCAGGAGACTATCCGCCGCCTCATCAGGAGCATGCCCAGGCGTTCTAGGAAGCTCATACAGGCATGTGGAGGCCACATACACTACGGAGCATCATTTTGACTTGTTTTAAGGACATTACATTGCACTTAAATTTTGTGGGTGACTCCAAATCCAGGCCTCCATTGGTTAATAAATTTGATTTCCATTGATGATACTTGTGTGATTTTGTTGTCAGCACATTCAACTTTGTACAGAACAAAGTATTAAATGAGAATATTTCATTCATTCAGATCTAGGATGTGTTATTTGAGTGTTGCCTTTATTTTTTTGAGCAGTGTAGTTTTTATTATATAAAAGCGCCAAAACATAAAAAAAAATTATATAAATGAGGTATCGATGTAATCGTACTGACCCAAAGAATAAAACTGCCTTATCAATTTTACCACACACGGAACGGTGTAAACCCTCCCCCCCCAAAAGAAATTCATGAATTGCTGGTTTTTGCTCATTATGTCTCCCAAAAATCGGAATAGAAAGAGATAAAAAAAATGTCATGTGCCCGAAAATGGTACCAATAAAACCGTCAACTCGTCCCGCAAAAACCAAGCTCTCAAAATTATAGCTCTCAAAATGTGGTGATGCAAAAACTATTTTTTGCAACAAAAAACGTCTTTTAGTGTGTGACAGCTGCCAAACATAAAAACCCACTATAAAAAACCCGCTATAAATAGTAAATCAAACCCCCTTTATCACACCCTTAGTTAGGGAAAAATAATAAAATAAAAAAAATTTATTTCCATTTTCCCATTAGGGTTAAGGTTGGGGCTAGAGTTTGGATAACGGTTATGGTTGGGTTTAGGGTTAAGGTTAGGAGTGTGTTGGGTGTTCGGGTTAGGTTTGTGGTTATGGTTAGGATTAAGGGTGTGTTGGGGTTAGAGTTAGAATTGGGGGGTTTCCACTGTTTAGGCACATCAGGGGCTCTCCAAACGTGACATGGCGTCTGATCTCAATTCCAGCCAATTCTTCGTTGAAAAAGTCAAACGGTGCACCTTCCCTTCCGAGCTCTGCCATGCGCCCAAACAGTGGCTTACCCCCACATATGGGGTAGCAGCATACTCAGGACAAATTGCACAACAACTTTTGTGGTCCAATTATTCCTGTTATCCTTAGGAAAATAAAAAATTGGGGGTGAAAAGATAATTTTTGAGGAAAAAATTATTTTTATTTTTACAGCTCTACGTTATAAACTTCTGTGAAGCACTTGGGGTTCAAAGTGCTCACCACACATCTAGATAAGTTCCTTAGGGGGTTACTTTCAAAAATAGTGTCACTTGTGTGGGGGTTTCCACTGTTTAGGCACATCAGGGGCTCTCCAAACGCAACATGGCGTCCGATCTCAATTCCAGCCAAATTTGCATTGAAAAGTCAAACAGCGCTCCTTCCCTTCCGAGGTCTGCCATGCACCTAAACAGTGGTTCCCTCCCACATATGAGGTATCCGCATACTCACCACAAATTGCACAACTTTTGGGGTCTAATTTCTTCTGTTACCCTTGATAAAATAAAAAAAATTGGTTCTGAAGTAATTTTTTTGTGAAAAAAGTTAAATGTTCATTTTTTTTTTAAACATTCCAAAAATTCCTGTGAAGCACCTGAAGGGTTAATAAACTTCTTGAATGTGGTTTTGAGCACCTTGAGGGGTGCAGTTTTTAGAATGGTGTCTTTTTTGGGTATTTTCTATCATATAGACCCCTCAAAGTGATGTGGTCCATAAAAAAAAAAAAAAATGGTGTTGTAAAAATGATATATCGCTGGTCAACTTTTAACCCTTATAACTTTCTAACGAAATAAAATTTTGGTTTCAAAATTGTGCTGATGTAAAATAGACATGTGGGAAATGTTATTTATTAACTATTTTGTGCGATATATCTCTCTGATTTAAGGGCATAAAAAATTAGAAGTTTGAAAATTGTGAAATTTTCGTTTTTTTTTCACAAATAAATGCAAGTTATATCGAAGAAATTTTACCACTACCGGGAAGTACAATATATCACGAAAAAAAATCTCAGAATCGCCAAGATCCGGTGAAGTGTTCCAGAGTTATAACCTCATAAAGTGACAGTGGTCAGAATTGTAAAAATTGGCCTGGTCATTAACGTGCAAACCACCCTCGGGGGTAATGGGGTTAAGGTCAAATCAGGAATTGTCCTTAGAGGTTAAACAGGGTATTACGTCATACTGAAGTTTGGTGACACCTTATCTTTTTTTGCATGAATACCGTATCGCTCCAGTTTTGTTCCATATGATTGCAGATAAAAAAAAATAAGCAAAGAAAATAAAATGTGAAAACTTCCAGACAGCTTAGTTTGGTTTGTTGTTTTTTTTAAATTATTTTTACAATATAATCGGTCTATCAATACAAAAATTAACCCCAACAGTAAATGCCATAAAAGGAAAAAATAAATCAGAACAAGATTTCTGAAATGGAACAACCACTAAAGGTAGAATAATCTGTACAGGCTAAAATTAAACCCTGCACAAAATGGGGATTATTTATCAACAATGTCTAATTCTTTTTTTTTTTTAACTCGTTTCAAGGTTACATCGTAGAGCAAAAGAAAAAAACATGTCTTATTGCTCATTAATACTGTCTGGCAAAGGTAATCCTGCCCTTGACATACCATGGGTCAAATATCTTACCAAGACCATAAGACAACCATGTCAGGCATCAAATATCACATACCGTATATACTCGTGTATAAGCCGAGATTTTCAGACCATTTTTTAGGGCTGAAAGTCCACCTCTCGGCTTATACGCGGGTCATATATGGGGGTCGGCGGGGGAGGGGGAGCGGGGGTGTCGGATTATACTCACCTCTCCGCCGCCGCGGTCTCTGCAGCCCCCTCTGCTTCTCCCACGATCTCCGGCTCCTTCCTGCAGCGGTCACATGCCACCGCTCATTAAAGTCATGAATATGCACATATTCATGACTTTAATGAGCGGTACCATGTGACCGCTGTAGGAAGGAAGCGCTGCGGAGAGCACCGGGAGAAGAGGAGAGGCTGCAGGGACTCGCGGTGGAGGGGTGAGTATAGCGATACTTACCTGTCCCGTTCCACGCTGCAGGCTGCGTCCTCGTCTGACTCCTCTGGCTGTGAATGATCAGCAGAGGGCGCGATGACGTCAGTAGTGAGCGCCGCGCCCCCTGCCTGATCATTCACTGCCGAGGACCAGGACGAGGACGCAGCGCTGCGGTGCAGAGAGGACAGGTAAATATCTCAGGTGCCAGTGTCACTGCCTGCTCAGGACACCGGCACCTGGCCCAGCGACAAGAGGGAGTATGTCATTTTTTTTTTTTTTTGCAGCAGCATATGGGCATAATCTGGAACATAAGGGGGCATAATATGGAGCATATGGGGGCATAATATGGAGCATATGGGGGCAAAATATGGAGCATATGGGGGCATAATATGGAGCATATGGGGTCATAAGCTGTGGAGCATATGGGGGCATAATATGGAGCATATGGGGGCATAAGCTGTGGAACATATGGGGGCATAATCTCTGAAGCATATTGGGCATAATCTGGAGCATATGGGGGCATAATCTGGAGCATATAGGGGCATAATCTGTGGAGCATATGGGGGCATAATCTGGAGCATATAGGGGCATAATCTGTGGAGCATATTGGGCATAATCTGTGCAGCATATTGGGGCATAATCTGTGGAGCATCATATGGGGGCATAATCTGTGGAGCATCATATGGGGGCATAATCATTTTTCACCCTAGGCTTATACGCGAGTCAATAAGTTTTCCCAGTTTTTTGTGGCAAAATTAGGGGGTCGGCTTATACACGGGTCAGCTTATACATGAGTATATACGGTACTTTAATTACAAGAGAATATTCCTCATCGCCTGGGGACTAATGTGAGTGAAAGGATAATCAAACCAAGGCTTCCATGCCAATGCTGTCCAATTCTTAAAGGGAATCTGTCAAGTGATTTTTTTAGTAAGATACTAATGACATCCTGAAATAGTGCTTGGGCAGCCCTTTCAAAATATGGAAGTTTTATTGCTCTCACTTTATTTCCAGAATTTACAGCTGTGCGCCTGCTGGCCAAGCAAATGCACATCCAAAATGAATATCTACTGCTCCCCACACCCATAATCCCTCCCACCCCTCAGCACCGACTCAGTGATAATAAAAATCCACCCGTGTAATGTTACAGCTGACATTAGTATTGTGCTAAAACATCACTTGACAGTCTCTTTAACACAAACAGACTAGACGTCTAAAAAAACGCCAGATTTAGCACAGTTGTTCATGCTTTTAATAAATATGGCATATTTGAAGCCGCACGACACACCAGTCATCTTCTGCAGTTTGTGACTTCACTGGATCGCTCCAGTACGTGCTTGGCGAACTAGAGATCACTTCTTAATGTACAATCTATTGCCAAATTCAACCCCCTTGGCATTTTTTGTGTTTTGCTACCTCACAACCTGTATTTTCACCTTTATTTTTTTTTTGATGGTTTGCATCAATTCATGGAAACAACATGCCTACAATTGTGAACATTTGGTTTTCTTTTCTTTGTGAAGCAAACAACAAATAGGACAAAATAACTGAAAACTTCAGTGTGCATAACTATTCACCTCCCTAAAATCAGTACCGTACTTTGTAGAGCCTCCTTTTGCAGCAATTACAGCTGAAAGTTGCTTTTGATAAGTCTCTATGGAGCTTTCCACATCTTGACACCGGGATTTTTGCCCATTTCTCCAAAAAACTGCTCCAGCTCCTTCAAGTTAGATTTTCTCTGGTGAATGGCAATCTTCAAGTCTGACCACAAATTCTCTATTGGATTAACATCTTAACCCCAAGGCCATTCTCTGTTTTCATTTTTTGCTCCCCTTCTTCCCAGAGCCATAACTTTTTAATTTTTCGGTCAATATGGCTGATAGAGAATTCTTGAGGGCCTGTGCACACGTTGCGGATTACTAGCGGTTTTGCTGCGGTTTTTCAAAACCGCTTACACAATACAGCACATTATGCCCTATGGGATTCCGTAATGCTGTGCACATGCTGCGGGTTTTTCCGCGGCGGAATCGCATCGCGGGAGAATCCGCAGCATGCTCATTCTTTTTTGCGGAACCGCGGCGATTCCGCCGCCATAGGAATGCATTGAACCAATTACTTTCCGCATGTGGCTGTGCCCACCATGCGGAAAGTTAGCGGTTCATGTGCGGATGGTACCCAGGGTCTGGAGGAGGGGAGACTATCCTCCAAGCCCTGGGTACCATATCCATGTAAAAACAATAATTAAAATAAAAAATAATGATATTCTCACCTTCCGGCGGCCCCCGCAGCTTTCCCGCCTCTCAGTGACGCTCCCGGTCCCAGTAATGCATTGCGAGATCACGCCAGATGACGTAGCGGTCTCGCGAGATGCTACGTCATCGGGGTGATTGTCGCAAAGGACTCCTGGGAACGGGATTGGCCGGGAGCGTCGCTGAGAGGCGGGAAAGCTACGGGGGCCGCCGGAAGGTGAGAATATCATTATTATTTTTTTTATTCTTTTTACATTAGATCTTTTTACTATTGATGCGACATAGGCGGCATCAATAGTAAAAAGTTGGTCACACGAGTCAAACACTTGTTTGACTCGTGTGACCAACCTGTCAGATCGCTTGTAAAACGCTAGCATTCTGCAAGCTGATTACGCTTGCAAAACGCTAGTTTTTAGCGGGAATACGCATACCTATAATATGCGTATTTCTCGCGGCAGGGAGGTGCGGAATTGCCGCGGAAATTTCCATGGCAATTCCGCAACGTGTGCACATAGCCTAAGAGTTCACAGGGAGACACTGAGCACACGCTGCTCAGTGTCTCTGCTAGATGACAGGCTGTATGGTCTCATCATGCAACCATGCAGTCTGCCATCTAGATGTAGCAGAGCTGGACCCGTCGTGGGACAAATGGATTAACATCTTCTCTGCGGAAAGGTAAGGAATAGAGTTGTTTTTTATTTTAACTCTTTTGCAGAAGACAAGAGCGTCGGTTCCATGGACGATGTCGTAAGTATGATTTAATTTAGATTTATTAAAGGAGTCTGTCATTCTTTCAATTAAAGGACTTTTTTCTGTGTGTGTGTGTTTTTTATATGACTATGGGGTTAGTAATGGGGGCTTCTTATTGATGCCTCTCCATTACTAACCTCGGGGCTTGATGTCATCTGACAATACAAAGGTGATATCAACTCCCCCAACTATCACCCCACTTGACACCACTACAGGGTAAGTGGGAAGAGTAAGGATAAGTGCCACAAAATGGAACATCTTATAGATGTGCCTTTTCTGGGATGTTAGCATGGGGGGCAGTATCAAAGGCTCCTTCCTAGGTTATTAATACCAGCCCACAGCTGTCTGCATAGCATTTGCTAGTTATTAATTATACGGGGACTCCACGTCATTTTTTCAGGGGGGTACCCCATTTTAATAGCCAGTAATAAGCTAAGTGTACAGTTGTGAGCTGATATTAATAGCTTGGGAAGCTTCATGGGTATTACCCCTTCCCAGGCTATAGACATCGTCCCCCAGCCGTCAGCTTTCCCTCTGCTGGTTAAGAAAATTACGCGGGAGCCCACGCCATTTTTTTTTCAGAATAATCTTTTAAGAATTAAATACATCTACAGTAAGTGGCATACACACTGTACTAATTGTATATGTCACTGACACACACACACATACATATATATTCTATGTGTATTTACTGTATGTAACCCATCTCTTCTATCCTGTCATCTCCTGCTGTGATTTTATAGTACGTGGCTGCTGAATTGCCAGCTTTTCATCTATCTATGTAATATATGTGTCACTGACATCTATGTATCTATCTATTCTTTGTCATACTATGATTTTACTGTATGCGGCAGATGAATTGCCGGCTTTTCCAAAGACATCTGTGCTTAAATATCGGACAGCACTTGCATGGTCCAAGTGCTGTGCAATTTTTTTCTCGCACCCATAGGCTTGCATTGGCGAGCCTCGTCCGAGATACGTGGCAAATCGCAGCATGCTGCGATTTTTATCTCAGCTCGATTTCAGCTGAGAAAAAAAAATTGCAGATGAGATGTAACCCAATAAATAACATTGGTCAGACTCTGAGTGCAATCCGATTTTTTTATGGGATTAGACTCGTCCGTTTTTCTCGCAAATGAGTATGAGCTCTAAGGCTAAGTTCACACTGGGAGTTTTTGCTTTTTTTATGCCAATTTTTCATCCGGAATAGGTGGTGAGAAATTCTGAAAAAACGCAGGTATCATTTTTTGCAGTGTTTATGCCAAAACCTCATTTTTTGGAATAGGATTTTTTTTTTTTAATACTAAACTTTATTAGCATGCACAAGAGACAAATTTGGCATGACAAAACAGTCACCAAAAAAACGCACACAAAAACACATGAAAAAACGCTGCGAGAAACCAAGGAAAACATGCTTTTTTTCTGCAGCTTCTTGCCTGCCAAGAGATCAGGTTTAGCTGCAGAAAAAAAAATGCTGAAGAAATGCATTGTGAACTTACCCTAAAAATACTGGTGTGATTACAGCCCTTGCACTGTGTAGAAGGCGATTGCTCGTTGCGGTGGTACTGCTCAGATGACTCACTACATTTCTCACAGGAAAGATGTATATCTTTGTACCGTGTTAGCCAGAATTAACCACTGAGGACTCTCAATTCTAAATATTTTACATTTCTCACTACATTTAAACCTTCTATTTGGCCCCCACAATTATTTGGAAAGATATTTATCTGTACAATAGCACTATGGCTTTATAATAATAATCTTTATTTATATAGCGCCAACATATTCCGCAGCGCTTTACAGTTTAACAGTTTCAAAACACAAGTCATAAGTAGCAACGCTAACAATACAATAATTAAAGCCAAATAAGACGACCCTGCTCGTGAGAGCTTACAATCTACAATGAGGTGGGGGAGTTACAAAGTACAGATGTGTATATACAATGGTGTATTTACAATGATGTGCCAGTCTTCTTGAGGGAGTGAGGGATGGATGGAGATAGTGAATGGGCTACACACACACTTACACATAGAATGACTGATTAGTGAATGTGATAGGCCGTTCTGAACAAATTGTTTTGAGGGAGCACCTGAAACCATGCAAATTGTGGATAGTCCTAACTTCTTAGGCTAGAGCATTCCAGAGGATTGGCGCAGCGCAGGAGAAGTCTTGGAGTCTGGAGGTACGGATTACTGCAGAGGTTAGTCGAAAGTCATTTGCAGAGCACAACAGTCGGTTAGGCCGATGGATAGAAATGAGGGAGGAAATGTAGGGGGGTGCTGCACTGTGGAGAGCTTTGTGGGTGAGAACAAGTACTTTGAATTGGCTTTATGCAACTACCTTTATTTCGCTTGATAGGTACCTCTTCATCCCAATAATGACCAAGCATTGTAAATTTATGGCACTTCTCCTAGGCTTTAACCCTGCACAATTGTAAAATTTACCGTGCTGGTTTAAGGCTCCTGCAGTGTAGCAGGAGCAGGTCAAGTCTTCACCTGAGTCAGACACAGCTGTAGACCCTGGGGAGAAGACAGAATCGGTTGATTACCACTTCTGTCTTCTGCTGACTTCATAGAGCTCAATGAGCACTGTGCAATGAACAAAAGCATGAGCACTTAAGCGGGAAGAGAAGCAGACGATCACATAATTACCAGTTGTCTGCTCAGCATAGCAGAGCAGCTGAGTCCTAGCATACCCAGGTCAGCTGCGCCAGTCACAGGTGGCACTAGTACATAACTGGACTCAATACATAAAAAAATAAATACCGTATATGTTCCCAGAGATCTTTTATAAGCTCTTATAGACATATGCAGTAATGTGCAAAAGTTTTAGGCAGATGTGAAAAAAATGCAGCAAAGTAAGAACATTTTAAAAAAAAGTGTTATTAAAAACAAAATAATAATAATTAAAATTATTATTAATAATAATAATAATAATAATAATAATAAGTTAATAATAATTTATTATTATTGAAAACAAACTAATAATAATAAACTAATAACAAGTTAATAATTTGTTATTATTATTGGAAAACTAATAATAAACTAATAATAATAATAATAACAACAAGTTAACAACAATAATAATAATAAATTATTGTTATTTTTTTATGTATTTTATGGGATGCTGACACCATAGATCACTTTGGTTCTTTTGGCATAACCTCTTGCAAAAACTGTGGACAAACTACTGTATTAAAAAAAGAAACCGACAGCAGAAATTCCAGAACAATGCCTGTTTACAGATGGGGCTCCATTATGACAGGCTAGGACTGTTCATAAACAACAGGAGAATACCGTATATACTCATGTATAAGACGACCCGTGTATAAGCCGACCCCCTAATTTTGCCACAAAAAAACTGGTAAAAACTTATTGACTCGGTATAAGCCTAGGGTGAAAAAGATTATGCCCCCATATGAATGCTCCACAGATTATGCCCCCATATGCTGCACAGATTATGCCCCACAGATTATGCCCCCATACGCTCCAGATTATGCCCAATATGCTTCAAGATTATGCCCCCATATGCTCCAGATTGTGCCCCCATATTCACAGATTATGCCCCGTATGATCCACAGATTATGCCCCCATATGCTCCAATTATGCCCCCATATGTTCCACAGATTATGCCCCCATATGCTCCAGATTATGCCCCATATTTCCACAGATTATGCCCCCATATGCTCCATATTATGCCCCCATATGTTCCACAGCTTATGCCCCATATGCTCCAGATTATGCCCCCATAATTCCACAGCTTATGCCCCCATATGCTCCAGATTATGCCCCCATATGTTCACAGCTTATGCCCCATATGTTCCACAGATTATGCCCCATATGCTCCAGATTATGCCCCCATATGCTCCACAGATTATGCCCCATATGTCCAGATTATGCCCCCATATGTTCCACAGTTTATGCCCCATATGTTCCACAGCTTATGCCCCCATATGTTCCACAGTTTATGCCCCCATATGCTCCAGATTATGCCCCATATGTTCCACAGATTATGCCCCCATATGCTCCACAGATTATGCCCCCATATGCTCCAGATTATGCCCCCATATGCTCCAGATTATGCCACATAGGTTCCACAGCTTATGCCCCCATATGCTCCATATTATGCCCCCATATGCTGAACAATTATGCCCCATAGTATAGGCCTCATATGCTACTGCTGCAAAAAAAAAAAAAAAATAAAAAAAAAATGACATACTCACCTCTCGTCGCTGGGGGCCAGGTGCCAGTGTCCTGAGCAGGCGGTGACACTGGCGCGCTATGGGGGACAGGTGCCGGTGTCACCGCTCGCTCAGGACCCCGGCACCTGTGATATTTACCTGTCCTCTCTGCACAGCTGCGCTGCTCCCTCGGTCTGACTCCACTGGCTGTGAATGATTTGGCAGGGGGCGGGGCGCGCACTAACGACATCATCGCGCCCTCTGCCTGAACATTCACAGCCAGGACCGAGGGAGCAGCGCGCAACGGTGGCACGGGGACAGGCAAGTATAGCTATACTCACCCCTCCGCCGCGAGTCCCTGCAGCCTCTCCTCTTCTCCCGGCGCTCTCCGCAACACTTCAGTCCTGCAGCGGTCACGTGCTACCGCTCATTAAAGTCATGAATATGTGCGTATTCATGACTTTAATGAGCGGTGCCATGTGACCGCTGCAGGAATGAGCCGGAGATCGTGGGAGAAGCAGGGGGCTGCAGAGACCGCGCCGGCGGAGGGGTGAGTATGATCCGATACCCCGCTGACCCTATATGACCCGCGTATAAGCCGAGAGGGGGACTTTCAGCCCTAAAAAATGGGCTGAAAATCTCGGCTTATACATGGGTATATACGGTAATTGTTTTTGTTGTTTATTATATTACGTTAATAAACCAATGTAGAAGATCATTGCAAAAGCACAGTAAGATATGATAGGCATGTATAGTTTACTAGTAAAACAATTAGGCAAATTATATAAGGATGTGAGGCTTAACCCCTTTATTCCATCCGACGTACTATTTCGTCCATGTGACCCTGGACCTCATTCCCATGGACGGAATAGTACGTCCTAGGCGATGAGCGCAGCTGATCGCCGCCGGGTGTCAGCTGATTATCACAGCTGACACCCGGCACTATGTGCCAGGAGCGGTCACGGACCGCTCCCGGCACATTAACCCCTGGTACACCGGCGATCAAACAATCGCGGTGTACCGGGGGCACAGGGAAGCATCGCACAGGGAGAGGGCTCCCTGCGCTCTCACCTGAGACCCTCAGAACAGCGCGATGTGTGGATCCAAGATGGCCGCCGGGTCCTGCAGGGAGGCGGCATCCTCAGTGCCTGCTGAGAGCCGGCGCTGAGGAAGCCTGCAGTAGTGCCTGCGCGATCGCTGGTGTGACAGAGTGCTGTGCACACTGTCACACCAGCGATCTGACCCTACACAGTGATGTCCCACCCTGGGACAAAGTAAAAATGTCAAAAAAATAAAAGTAAACAATTGTAAAAAAAATTCCTAAATAATGAAAAAAAATATATATATATTCCCCAATTCATTTCTTTAATGTAAAAAAAAAACAACAACAATAAAAGTCACATATTTAGTATCGCCCCGTCCGTAACGACCTGTACTATAAAACTGTCCCATTAGTTAACCCCTTTAGTGAACCCCTTAAAAAAAACAAAAAACACAAGGCTAAAAAACAATGATTTATCATCATACCGCCGAACAAAAAGTGGAATAACACGCAATCAAAAAGACGGATATACACAAACATGGTGCCGCTGAAAAAGTCACCTTGTCCGCAAAAAAAAGCCGCCATACAGCATCATCAGCGAAACAATAAAAAATTTATAGCTCGCAGAATAAAGCGATGCAAAAATAATTATTTTTTATAATCGTTTTTATTGTATAAAAGCGCCAAAACAAAAAAAAATGATATAAATGAGGTATCCGTAATCGTACTGACCCAAAGAATAACGCTACATTATCAATTTTACCACACGCGGAAAGCTATAAACTCTCCTCCCCCAAAAGAAACTCATGAATTGCTGGTTTTTGTTCATTCTGCCTCCCAAAAATCGTAATAAAAAGCGATCAAAAAATGTGATGTGCCCAAAAATGGTACCAATAAAAACGTCACCTCGTCCCGCAAAAAATAAGACCTCACATGACTCTGTGGGCCAAAATATAGAAAAATTATAGCTCTCAAAATGTGATGATGCAAAAACTACTTTTTGCAATAAAAAGCGTCTTTTAGCGTGACAGCTGCCAATCATAAAAACCCGCTATAAATAGTAAATCAAACCTTCCTTTATCACCCCTTTAGTTAGGGGAAAATAATAAAATTAAAAATATGTATTTATTTCCATTTTCCCATTAGGGTTAGAGTTGGGGCTAAAGTTAGGGTTGGGACTAGGGTTACGGGGGTGTTAGGGTTAGGTTTGTGGTTAGGGTTATGATTAGGGTTGGGATTAGTGTTATGGGTGTGTTGGGGTTAGGGTTGGAGTTAGAATTGGGGGTTTCCACTGTTTAGGCACATCAGGGGCTCTCCAAATGTGACATGGCGTCTGATCTCAATTCCAGCCAATTCAGCGTTTAAAAAGTCAAACGGTGCTCCTTCCCTTCTGAGCTCTGCCATGCGCCCAAACAGTGGTTTACCCCCACATATATTGGGTATCAGCGTACTCAGGACAACGTATACAATAACTTTTGATGTGTTGTTACCCTTGGGAAAATAAAACTTGGGGTGAAAAGATCATTTTTGTGGAAAAAATATGATTTTTTAATTTTACGGCTCTACGTTATAAAGTTGTGTGAAGCACTTAGGGGTTCAAAGTGCTCATCACAGATCTAGATAAGTTCCTTAGGGGGTCTAGTTTCTAAAATGGGGTCACTTGTGGGGGATTCCCACTGTTTAGGCACATCAGGGGCTATCCAAATGCGACATGGCGTCCAATCTCGATTCCAGCCAATTTTGGTTTGAAAAAGTCAAATGCGCTCCTTCCCTTCCGAGCTCTGACGTGCAACTTTTATGGTCCAATTTCTCATGTTACTCTTGGGAAAATAAAAAATTGGTGACTTAAATATTACTTTTCTTGGAAAAAAAATAGGATTTTTTATTTTCATGCCCTGGCATTATAAATTTGTGTGAAGCACTTGAGGGTTCAAAGGGCTCACCACAGTTCTAGATAAGTTCCTTAGGGGGTCTAGTTTCCAAAATGGGGTCACTTGTGGGGGGTTTCCACTGTTTAGGCACATCAGAGACTCTGCAAACTGAACATGACCCATCAAAGTCTGCATTCCAAAACGTCATTACTTCCTTTCCTTGCGGTGCGCCCAAGCAGTATGTCTCCCCCACATATGGGGTATCAGCGTATTGGACAACAACTTTTGGGTCCAATTTCCTTGGGAAAAATCAAAAATTGGGGACTAAAAAATCATTTTGTGGAAATTTTTTTTTTTCCACACCCAGGCACTATAAACTTTGAACTCCCAAGTGTTTCACTAAAGTGCTCACAACAGATCTAGATAAGTTCCTTAGGGGGTCTAGTTTCCAAAATGGAGTCACATGTGGGGGGTTTCCACTGTTTAGGCAAATCAGGGGCTCTCCAAACGCGACATGGCGTCCAATCTTAATTCCCGCCAATTTTGGTTTGAAAAAGTCAAATGGCGCTCCTTCCCTTCCAAGCCCTGGAGTAATTGCACAACAACTTTTTCTGTCCATTTTCTCCTTTTACTCTTATTAAAATAAAAAAATTGTTTGCAAAAGATCATTTTTGTGACTAAAGTTAAATGTTCATTTTTTCCTTCCACGTTGCTTCAGCTTCTGTGAAGCACCTGAAGGGTTAATAAACTTCTTGAATGTGGCTTTGAGTACCTTGGGGGGTGCAGTTTTTAGAATAGTGTCACTTTTGGTTATTTTCTGCCATATAGACCCCTCAAAGTGACTTCAAATGTGAGGTGGTCCCTAAAAAAATGGTTTTGTAAAATTTGTTGTAAAAGACGGATTTTGGTAAGACCTTACCTGTAAAATCCTTTTCAGCGAAGGAAGGAAGGGAGACACAGTCATTACTAGTGGGTAGGCGGAGCCCACATAGGATAGAACACCTCAGATTAAAAAGAGTGTTGACCGGCCCCTCCAGCTTGGGCTCCTCCTACTCCAGCTCTCCAGTCCGTACACAAGCTAAGGAAGAGCAAATATCACCAGCGGAGCAACATAACTCCTTCTGAAGAACTTCAGAGAAACAAGAAGAAGATAGGTTATGCATATAACAGGAAAAAAACCACACAGTCCCAGGTACTACTCACTGAACCTGACCACTGCGATGAGCTGGCAATGCTGGAACAGAGCCTTAGCGCGCCGACCTCAGCCCAGATAATCGCTATCAGAGAAGGGTCACGCCGCATCTGAAAACACAACAACACACTACTGCCATGGGAGGGATCTGTGTCTCCCTTCCTTCCTTCGCTGAAAAGGATTTTACAGGTAAGGTCTTACCAAAATCCATCTTTCAGCAGCAGATGGAAGGAAGGGAGACACAGTCATTACTAGTGGGACGTCCCAAAGCAGTCCAAAATTAAGGGTGGGCAAAAAAACAACAGAGGCAGATTCCCAACAACTTAAATAAATGCGCAACTAGCGCTAAATACAAGTTCACAAGAACTTTAAACTACAGCCGCCTGCAGGACCCTACGTCCTAAGGCCGCATCAGCGGAAGCACTGACGTCCACCTTATAAAATTTCGTAAATGTGTGGACAGAGCGCCAGGTCGCCGCCCGGCAGAGCTGAGCTGCCGAGGCCCCATGATGAAAGGCCCACGATGAACCCACAGCCCTCGTGGAGTGAGCTCGAATCTTAATCGGGCAAAGTTCGCCCTTAAGTCGGTAAGCCTCTAAAATGGCCGACCGAATCCAACGAGCTATAGAATCCTTGGAAGCTCGTTGACCACGTTGACGACCTGCTGGAATCACAAACAGAGAATCCGACTTCCGAAAATTTTGAGTAATAGACAAATAGAACTTCAAAGCCCGCACTAAATCCAATGTGTGCAAGGCCCGTTCCTTCGCATTCCTCGGCTCCGGACAAAGCGAAGGCAACACAATATCCTGGTTAACATGAAATTGTGACACCACCTTAGGTAGAAAGTCACCCCGAGCGCGAAGCACTACGCGATCCGGGTGAAACTCCAGGAAAAGAGGCGAGCAAGAAAGAGCCGCCAACTCAGAAACCCTTCTCAAAGAAGTGACCGCCACTAGGAAGGCAACCTTCCAAGAGAACAAAGAAAGGCTAACAGAGTCCATAGGCTCAAAAGGCCCATGTTGAAGAGCCTCCAAGACAAGATTAAGCCGCCAAGGAGACACAAGCGCCTTCCGCGGCGGAAACTGACGGGTTACCCCGCGAAAAAAGGAACGTACGTCCCTACTCGAGGCGATAGCCTTCCGAAATAGCAAGGACAGAGCAGAAACCTGACCCTTCAGAGTGCTAACTGCCAAAACCCTTGTCCAGCCCGAACTGTAAAAAGGCCAACAAATTGGGAATGGAAAAAATCCTCGGGTTCCTAGAAGAACCCGAACACCACGAAAAGAAGGCTTCCCAAGTCTTGTGGTAAATCCTAGTAGTAGCCGGACCTCTGGCAGCCCACAGAGTGGCAATGACTTCGGCTGAAAAACCTTGACGGATCAAGATTTCGGTCTCAAGAGCCACGCCGTCAAACGCAGAGACTTCAGGTCCGGGTGACGAATGGGCCCTTGGGTCAACAGGTCCGGGCGAAAAGGGAGTGGAAGTGGAGGCGCTGCCAGAAGCGACACCAGCGTCGAGAACCACGTCCTCCTTGGCCAACCTGGGGCTATCAACATAGCCGGGATTCTCTCCAGTCTGATCCGACACAACACCAGAGGAAGTAAGGATATCGGCGGGAACACATAGATTAGCTCGAATTGGTCCCACGGAGCCACCAGAGCATCCACCGCCACAGCCTTCGGGTCCTTGTACCTGGACATGAACGTCGGTAACTTGGCATTGAACCTGGATGCCATCAAATCCACTTGGGGAGTTCCCCAACGGGAGCACAGCAGTGCAAAGATTTCCGGATGAAGACTCCATTCTCCGGGATCCATCTTTTCGCGACTGAGGAAGTCCGCTGTGATATTCTGAACTCCTGGAATGTGAATCGCAGAGATGGCTGGCACCCCGGCCTCGGCCCATACCAGGATCCGAGACACCTCCATCATGAGCCTGAAGCTCCTCGTCCCACCTTGATGGTTGATATACGCTACCGCCGTAGCGTTGTCTGTCTGCACTCGGACTGGTAGACCGCTTAAAGGGACCGTCCAGTGTTGGAAGCAAAGGAAAATTGCCCTCAATTCCAGGATATTGATCGGCAGGACAGACTCTTCCGACGACCATACTCCCTGAATCCAGAGATCGTTCCAGACACCCCCCCAGCCCGTCAGGCTGGCATCGGTGGTTATGACCGACCACCTCGGAGGGAGGAAGGACTTCCCCAGGGATAACACTTCCGGACGTAACCACCATCCTAGAGACTCTCGCACCCTGTGGGAGATGATGACACTGCAATCCAGTGAAACCTGCGATCGATCCCAATGGTTCAAAATGAGCATTTGGAGAGCCCTGGAATGAAATTGGGCAAACGGAATTGCCTCCATCGACGCCACCATCAAACCCAGAAGGCGCATACACCTTCGAAGGGACACTGCTGTCGAAGACTTCATAACCTGTACATGTCGAAGAAGACTCGCTTGCTTGTCTGGAGGCAGAGATACCACTGCTCGTACCGTGTCGAAATGCATCCCCAAAACAGGATTGACTGCGACGGTTCCAGAGACGACTTCTCCCAATTACAGCACCTGGTATTCCCAGGCGGACTCCCATCCAAGTACTAACCAGTCCCGACCCTGCTTAGCTTCCGAGATCAGACGAGATCGGGCGTGTTCAGGGTGGTGTGGCCGTAGGCTGACCAGCCACCCGAAGTCCTCCAGGAGCGACGGGAACATGCAAATAAGCGTCGCGAATGTCGATTGACACCAAAAAGTCGTTCTGCGACAGGGCCGCCACAACCGAGCGAAGTGCTTGACAATCAGCTCCGTGAGGTCAGAACCAAATAGCTGACCACCCTTGTAAGCTAAAGATAGCAAACCTTGCTTGGAAACCGCGTCCCCGGTCCACTGTCTAAGCCACAGTGCTCTCCTGACTGTGACCGCCGAGGACTGCGCCCTGGACAGCAGTGACGCAGTATCCAAACCTGCATCACTGCCATATCGGGCTCCATCCTCCAACAACTTGAAAAGCCCATCTACCTCGGATAGCGGGGATCCATCTTGCCACGCCGTCCGTAGACGGTCCAACCCGCTCAGGGAAGCTTTACAAGCACACATGGATCCTAGTACTGCTCTGAATCCATGACCCGCGGCCTCGTAGATAGATTTCGCAGCCATCTCCGTTTTTCTGTCCAGCGGATCCTGCAGACTAGCCTTCCCTTTAACAGGAAGTAATGAGGATTTGCTAAGCTGGGATAAAGGGACATCCACTTCAGGAGAAGGAATCCAATTATCAATAAACTCCGTCGAACACGGATACAGTGTCTCAAAAAAACCGTGTCCCCTGAAAACGTTTATCTGGACACAGGCGTTCCTTCTCCACTGTCCCATTAAGCTCATCCAGAGATGGTAATGCCGATCGCGACCTATGCGACTCCTGAAACATTCGAGCCGATTTACCAGGACGTCTAGTTACCTCCTCCGGTAACTGCAACGCCTCCCTCATGGCTCCAATAAAAACCTCTGTACGGCCCAAAATAGAGGCAGAGTGTCCCTGCCGATCCTCCTTATCCGAATCGGACATCTCCCCATCCGAGCTTGAAGGGGAACCCTCCATACCAGAGATCTCCGAGTCGCTACGCGGAAAGGATGGCACCGGCCTGTGGCGCTTCCTGCCATGAGAGGATCTAGCTGACACCCAATAACCTAGAAGGTCAGACAGGCCATCAATAGAACGAGTGAGGGCCTCCATTTTGACATCACTTAAACCTCCGACCGCTGCGCTTGACGCCGTCGAGGTCTGCGTGTCAGATACGCGAGACTGATCCTGTAGCGGATCTGGAGAGACGGTCCGTCCTGAGCTCGCAGATGCCAAACCGCTAGATGGATTGGGGGATGCATTATGGCGGCGTTTTCCAGACGGCCGCTTTGCCGATGCCGCGGGTCGGCCCTGTCTGATGAGGTCTCTCTGAAGACTAACGGGCCCCTTTGTGGAAAAGAGACACCCTGGCTAGAAGAGGAGCCACGGAAGGTATCCAAGGCCCTAGTCAGAGAATCCATAGACTCCAGAAACGCAGGCCACCCTGTAGGACCCACTAGTAGGGGGCTCCTGAGCGGTGGAAGCAGTGGGCTCTTGGGCACATGATGCACAGAATTGGGAACCATGCTTTGACGGCAGGGTAGCTTGCATGAAGCGCAGGCGACATACACCACAGTGTGTTTTTTGTCAGGACTTTTAGATCCCTTTGATTGGGACATATTTTGCACCTGAGAGCCTGCTGCAGGGGAAGGGTTAAGCCCTGTGTAAGCTTACCCAGGTCCTGTGTCCGAGCCCACGCGAGGAAGATGAGGAGCTGAAGAATAGCCCTTTTGGTATCGCAGCGTTGATCTGAGAGACAGGAAGATGGCTGCCGAGATTATGCTGTTTTGCGCTTCTCGTGGTTACGAGAAGCGCCAGAAGACATGGGAGGGAAGAGCAGGAGAAACTAGGGAGGAGCTAAACACTTCCTGCCAATGGTCGGGTCCTGCACAGCGCGCGATGTGGGCGGAGCCAACTAGGAGCGCGGTAAGCCCGCCCTCCTCTTGAGGCCCAACCTGGTCTGAAGCCGGGGCCTAAATTTGCGGCGCCGGTCTTGTGACGCCGTTGAGATCGCAAGAGCGGGCGGCGCAGATCCTGCGACCTCGCCCAGATCGCAATCAGAGACTTAAATTTTTGTGACGCCGATCGTGCGACCCGAACGGGATCGCAAAGGCGGCTGCGACGGGGAAGAGATGGTAATCCAGGCGGCGGCGCCGCCGACAGCGCAGCAGACATCGGAATAATCGGTATTTTGTGATGTACTCACTGTGGAGCCTCCTGGCTCGGAGTACCGATGGCTGGCGCGTCCATACGTCCTCGATCCACCATCCCTTTCATAGGGAGGCGGAGAGGGTTCCATATCAATCATCCTAGCACCAGCCGCTTTCATTAGAGGTGGTGAGGGGTTAACTGTTCTCAAAAAAACCGGAGCGCGTCTTACAGCCGATAGACACATGGGGAGAGCGGCCCATTAGAGGGATCCGTCGCCCAATGGTAGCGTTGCAGGAGGGGGTAAGTGGAGGCGACACTCCGCGTTCCCGCCTGTTGATTGAGGCGAGGAGTCTGCCACCTTCAGTAATGGCCGCCGCGCTGTGAAAGAGGGAAGCCGGAAAAGGAGAGGCAGGAGAAAATTGCGCGCTCAGAGCGCTCCTGCCTCACTCACATGTCCTGCAGGCATCCACCTGCGGACAAAAAAACACATCACCGCCTGAATACATGTAGCAGCGGCTGCCGCAGCAGCCGCTGAAGCACTCAAACACATTAAAAATGTTGAGTACTCACCCAGCTGAGCACCACAGGGACCCCCAGGGATTTGTGGCGCTATGCCCATCGCTTCCCCCCAGGGCGGGGAACGCAGTGACCCCAGAAGCGCGGTTTGCGTCCCCGCCAGGGAAGTAACCCTCATCCCCCGGGGCCGGCAGGGTTCTGCAGGGACCACCTTAAAGGGTAATACAGATCCGCCAAGGGAGGGGTGGGGGTCCAGCAGCGCTGAGACCCCTGAGACCTCAAAACCACGGGGGTCCAAGTCTCTTGTCCGATAAAAACAAAAAAATTTTCTGAGGAGCTGCTCCAGCAGCGACTATCCTCTGTGACCTCAAATTTTAGACTGGAGAGCTGGAGTAGGAGGAGCCCAAGCTGGAGGGGCCGGTCAACACTCTTTTTAATCTGAGGTGTTCTATCCTGTGTGGGCTCCGCCTACCCACTAGTAATGACTGTCTCTCCCTTCCTTCCATCTGCTGCTGAAAATGAGAAATCGCTGGTCAACTTTTAACCCTTATAACTTCCTAACAAAAAAAAATGTTAGTTCCAAAATTGTGCTGATGTAAAGTAGGCATGTGGGAAATGTTATTTAGTAACTATTTTGTGTGACATATTTCTCTGTTTTAAGGGAATAAAAATTCAAAGTTTGAAAATTGCATAATTTGCCATATTTCCATTTTTTTCATAAATAACCGCAAATTATATTGAAGAAATTTTACCACTATCATGAAGTACAATATGTCACGAGAAAACAATCTCAGAATCGTGAAGATCCATTGAAGCGTTTCAGAGTTATAGCCTCATAAAGAAACAGTGGTCAGAATTGCAAAAATTGGCACGGTCATTAACGTGCAAACCACACTTGGGGGTGAAGGGGTAAGTGTCACGCTGTATAGCAGATATATATATGTGATGACAGTAATCTATATCAAAAGGGCAACATACTATATAACATGCGCATAGATATATGATAACATAGAATTACCTGACAGAATGTCCAGTGGGTCAATACGGAATCCGTTATACGCTGTCTCTGGCTAGAGGGTGACCGGGGTCTATGCTGACCCTAAACTGGGGTCCTAACTAATCCCTCTACCTGGAGGTAAGGGTATGCCACACTAAACAATATCGCTAACGGGATCGCTAAAAAACGTCACTATTTAGCGATCCCGTTAGCGATATTGTTCAGTGCGGCAGCTTCCAGCGACGAGCTTCCTGCTGTGATCTCGCTCGTCGCTGGAATCGCTCCGGACCCTATTTCATCGCTGGCGCTCCCGCTGGGTAAGTATCTTATCGCTGTGTGGCACCTTTTCTTAGCGATTTAGCGGTACTTTTGTACCGCTAAAGTCGTTAAGAAGATCGCTAACGGCGATAGCGTCGTTAACTATATCGCTAAATGCGGCAGCATTTAGCGATATAGAAACAATCCCGCTAGCGATCTCATTAGTATGCAACGCTAACGAGATCGCTAGCGGGATAGCTTAGTGTGGCAGTACCTGTACTGTTAAAGGTACAGAGGTCCAGGCCACCAGCGTAAACCCTGTCTCCTATCAATCCCTGCCAACTGTAATCTAGTCCTAAGAAGGACCCTGATTACCACCAAAGGGAATGAACAGGTAACGGTTAATGAACAGAAAGACATACAAGAAAGACAAGAAATAAAGTAAATAAAGTCTTACATACAACACTCACACACAGTAGGAACACCTAAGGTCTCAGAGATAAACTATAAGCTGTAAGAGTAAAAACAACTAAGGAGCTCTTAGCTTAAGTATTCTCAGAACCGATCCAGTCTGCTAGACTACATGAAGGCTTTCACCGGCATCTAACACCCAGACTGGCAGGGATATAAAGGAAGCTAATTAGAACATAATCAAAAGCAGCCGGGCGAGGCTGGACCTAGTCTTAGCAAAGAGCTAGGTAAAATTAACTCTCTCATTACCAAACACAAAGTAACAGCAACTCAGCTGCGAGAAGTCAGAATGTGCAATCGCGACGATCCTCGCGGCGATTCACCCATGACAGTAAGGCCACTAGAGAGCGAACTAACACCTGGGTTGAAAAGGACCAGGACCCTACACATTTCTGGCCAAGTCCAGACGTAGAGCTCACATAGAGCTGTTTGTGTACTGCAGAAGGCAAGTGAACTATGGACCTAGGGAACTTGAGACTAGTGGAGACAATTACAAGATTACTGGCATCAAAAAGGGACTTAAGTTCAGTGAGAGCCAAAGTGCTGAGGAGGAACCTCAGTGAAGCTATGAATTAGCATAAGAAAAGTAAGTTAGTGACCCGTGTGTCGGAAAAATGTAATAATTATTTTCATGTAATTCAACTCCCCACTACAAAAGGATATATATAACTGTACATCCAAACTGCAAGCAGTTTACCTCAATGGGTTGAACAGTTTTTTCCCAAAAATAGTTCAGACAAACGAGTGGTGTTTATGCATTCCACAGCATAAGCCAGCTTTAAAACACAAGGAAGCCTTTACTCAGGGTCGGCTCCAGGTTTTCATTGGCCCCGGGTGAAAGTCTCCATGGGCCCCTTTAGCACATATCACAATTCATGATGCACACATACGGCAGAGAAATATAGGTATAGTACGATGTCAAAGATTTCACTTACGAAGTAAATGAAGGCGTGCACACAACCATAAATAGAATAAGGTGCAGGTGTAATGGACCAATGGTCCTAACAACATAAAGGGTCAAACACCGCACACTAGGAGAATAATTGCTGATGCTGAAAATTCA
Organism: Oophaga sylvatica; assembly: GCA_033576555.1. NCBI lineage: Eukaryota > Metazoa > Chordata > Amphibia > Anura > Dendrobatidae > Oophaga > Oophaga sylvatica. The sequence continues at coordinate 64,299,954 of JARQOD010000004.1, read as the reverse complement.
CGTTTTTATTAACAAATCAGGCAGCGTTTAAGGACAGAAATAAAGCGATTTATAACGTTTCGGCCCAACCAGGGCCTTTGTCAAATCACGCTGTGAAAACAAAAGTGAGTGTAAATATCATACAATATATAAGTGGTTACATTGATAGACATGAAATAAAATAAAATATCAAGAAAACTCCCATAGGAAAAAAATAGGTATATACAAATCAATAAATAATATACAGTCATTCATGGTATAATGTTTCCCAGCATACTTTGCTGTGGGAGAGCACAAATCAACAGGACAAAAGAGTTCATAGTTAATATAGGGAAGCATTTATACAGGCATTGTGCATATATAGGTTTTACCTTATTGATAATCCAGTGCCGTATATAGAAATAAACAGAGGAATAAGGACCAATTTGATATCCTATTATGTAATGAAAAAAGGATATAAGTGGTAAAAAACATGATAATGGTGAACAGAATCTCATAACTGGAAACATAAGTGTGGGAAGAGTCCCTAGGATAGAATACTGGAAGGGGGATACCTTATGTGGATTACTGGTAGGAGCAATGGCCCACTGCAAGAGACCTCAGTGTGGAGAGGAAGGTTTAATTAATAGCAGTCGCGCTGTAATGAATAATAGCCCTTGTAAGTAGTGGGTATATTATATATTAGGGGATGAAAAAATAGGAAGCTATTAGGAGATACCTTTAATTAAGTTGCTGGTAGGAATGATAGCAAGGAGACCTCAATGTAGGGAGGAGGGTTCTCTCTGATCAGCCGTGCTATAAGGAACAACAGCCCTTTTAGTATGCAATACATTGCATGTCAGGGACTATGGATAGGATGCTATAGGAAATACCTGTTAAGGAATCGCTTGTGGATGGCAGCGCTCCCGCGCTTTGCCTGGTCAGGATGCGCTGCTATGCAGTGCAGTCTCGTTTCCTTATAGCGCCCTAACCGGAAGTGAGCGCTCAAAACCGGAAGTGACGTTACGTCACCCGGTGTGTGTACTGCGCAGGCGCTGGATAAGATGACGGAGAGTGATAGATATGATGTAGGGCGCATGCGTCCTGGGTAGTATAAGGCAAATGGTGATAACACTGTGTAATGGGTATATCTGTTGCAGTATTAAAGGGGCCAGTGGGTGAACGTAGACCGGTCAGAAGAGGTGGAAGGAAGAATGACCACTCGGTCACAGGTGAGATACAAAACCTAGTGGTTAATATCTCAGACCATCTCTTATCTCCACCTGAACTTTCAGTTTTACAAAAGGGGCTTTCCTTTTGCCCTACACCTCCTTGGGACTCCTTTGAACTCAAAAAGGACCTTGAACGTTTTTTTCGGTCAATAAGGCTGAAAACCCATTTTGGACTATCCCCAGATTCGGGTCATGACCCTACTATACTACCAACTCCGGATCTTTCTATTTCTAATTACAACTTGTTTAATAAGAGTAATTTTTGCCCACCACGTACTTACCATGCTACTGAGACATTTATCTCACTGGTTGAGAATGACATTAAGGCGGTTTCACATCAACAACATCTAGGTCTTTTTCCTGTCTATTCCAATATTCCACATCATGAGAAACAGGCACTCCTATCTTTACAGAATAATGAAAATATTATTATAAAACCGGCAGATAAAGGGGGCTCTATAGTGGTTATGAACCGTTATCAGTATAAATCAGAAATCATACGTCAATTGACAGATTCTAATACCTATGATATACTTACCCGTGATCCAGTTTTTGAAATAAGGAGAAAGATCAATACTTTAGTTGATTATGGTCTAGCCAGTAATATCATTGACAAAAAAACAGCTACTTTCCTTAATAACCCACACCCCATCACCCCGGTTTTTTATGTTCTACCCAAGATACATAAATCTCTGAATAACCCTCCTGGAAGACCAATTGTGGCTTCCACGGATTCAATCTTATCCCCACTGTCCATTTTTCTTGAAAAGATCTTGACACCCCTCATTAAAACTACTAGAGCTTTCCTTCTCGATACTGGACACTTCTTAAGCATTATTAAACAACTTAATACTATTCCTCCGGATAGTATCCTAGTCACTATGGACGTCAATAGCCTCTACACTTCTATAGAACATGATCATGTTATTGAGGCTACTAAATATCTCCTGGAGTCAACCAATATGTCCACTAACTCCATTCAATTTTGCCTGGATCTCCTACACCTGGTTCTATATGAGAACTATTTCTTATATGAGGACACTTTCTATAACCAGAAGTGCGGCACCGCTATGGGTTCGAACGTAGCGCCGGCCTACGCTAATGCGTTCATGAATCTCTTTGAGATTTCTAATGTTTATAACAATCCATTGTTCACTCAACATGTCATAGAATACCACCGGTATATTGATGACATTTTCTTTATTTGGACTGGTACCACCACCTCTCTACAAACCTTCTATAACCACCTCAATTCCATTCTACCGGGGCTACAATTCACCATGCACTCTAGTACGTCATCCGTCTCCTTTCTTGACACTATGGTCATCAAGAATAACATTGGGAACCTCAGCACGGATCTCTACTGTAAGCCCACAGATACTAACAGTCTGTTACATTATACGAGCTGTCATCCAAAGTACACCCGGAATAGCTTACCTCGCTCCCAATTTAAAAGAATCACCAGGATCATTTCGGATCCTAATACTCTTGGTGACAGACTAGACAAATTGACCAAAAAATTCCAGGAAAGAGGATATCCACGTACACTCCTCGAAGATGAAAAGACTAGATCACTACGACCAGCCCCATCACCTATACAACGGCATAATAATGAGAGAATCCCGTTTGTACATACATTCCACTCGCTTATGCCTAAAGTTTATTCTATCATTAGGAGATATTGGCCGATCTTGACGCGCTCCTACCCGAGTATTGAATCTTTTAAGGAACCCACTCTTATGTGTACTAAGAGATCACCTAACCTCAGAGACAGATTGGTACGGGCCGATATAGGTAGTGCACGTCCTATTACTACACAAACTGTGCTTGCACCAAAGAGAAACGGCACTTTCCCCTGTCTGAGTTGTGCTTTCCTGTTCAAACATAATCAAATCCGATACCATTACCCACCCCAGGACCGGTAAAACATATCCTATCCGAGGTTTCTTCACATGTAATTCCAACTTTGTTATATATGTTATCAAATGCCCATGTGGGCTGTTATATGTGGGGGAGACTACACAACATATAAAGGATAGAATAGCAAGTCACAAATCCACCATTAGGTGTGAGAAGAATTGGCTACCTTTACCTGAACACTTCTCCAGGATGAAACATACTGTGGCACAACTCAGATATCAGGTTATAGAACATGTCCCTCGCCCCAGAAGGGGTGGCAATCATATTGGGTTGTTAAAATCACGTGAGACATATTGGATCTTTAAATTGGATACACTGGCCCCTAAAGGCCTTAATAGGGAAATTGACTGGACTTGTTAATGATTATTATCTTATTCTTTCAGACTCGCTAAAATATATATTGACCGAAGGTGAGTTGCATACCTAAACTCCTTGGTCTTATCTGTCTATCTATTACATAATACTCATTGTATAATATTCATATGATCATTCTCTATCCCATGTGACATAACCTCTGGTGCCTCCATTTGACCAGTGCCGGTTGATTTCTATATATGTTATGTATCTGCTACTTCTTAATTTTTATTTTATTTCATTTTATCTCTTCTAATATTGCCCCATGTCAATATTGCCTCAAGTTATATCAAAGGCTAATTTATGGCCATTGCACAACCTATTTTGTTATTTACTGGTAATTCACCCACTGGCCCCTTTAATACTGCAACAGATATACCCATTACACAGTGTTATCACCATTTGCCTTATACTACCCAGGACGCATGCGCCCTACATCATATCTATCACTCTCCGTCATCTTATCCAGCGCCTGCGCAGTACACACACCGGGTGACGTAATGTCACTTCCGGTTTTGAGCGCTCACTTCCGGTTAGGGCGCTATAAGGAAACGAGACCGCACTGCATAGCAGCGCATCCTGACCAGGCAAAGCGCGGGAGCGCTGCCATCCACAAGCGATTCCTTAACAGGTATTTCCTATAGCATCCTATCCATAGTCCCAGACATGCAATGTATTGCATACTAAAAGGGCTGTTGTTCCTTATAGCACGGCTGATCAGAGAGAACCCTCCTCCCTACATTGAGGTCTCCTTGCTATCATTCCTACCAGCAACTTAATTAAAGGTATCTCCTAATAGCTTCCTATTTTTTCATCCCCTAATATATAATATACCCACTACTTACAAGGGCTATTATTCATTACAGCGCGACTGCTATTAATTAAACCTTCCTCTCCACACTGAGGTCTCTTGCAGTGGGCCATTGCTCCTACCAGTAATCCACATAAGGTATCCCCCTTCCAGTATTCTATCCTAGGGACTCTTCCCACACTTATGTTTCCAGTTATGAGATTCTGTTCACCATTATCATGTTTTTTACCACTTATATCCTTTTTTCATTACATAATAGGATATCAAATTGGTCCTTATTCCTCTGTTTATTTCTATATACGGCACTGGATTATCAATAAGGTAAAACCTATATATGCACAATGCCTGTATAAATGCTTCCCTATATTAACTATGAACTCTTTTGTCCTGTTGATTTGTGCTCTCCCACAGCAAAGTATGCTGGGAAACATTATACCATGAATGACTGTATATTATTTATTGATTTGTACAGGTCCTTCTCAAAAAATTAGCATACAGTGCTAAATGTCATTATTTTCCATAATGTAATGATTACAATTAAACTTTCATATATTTTAGATTCATTACACACCAACTGAAATTTGTCAGGTCTTTTATTGTTTTAATACTGATGATTTTGGCATACAACTCCTGATAACCCAAAAAACCTGTCTCAAAAAATTAACATATTTCACCCGTCCAATAAAATAAAAGTGTTTTTTAAAAACAAACAAAAAAACCATCAAATAATAATGTTCAGTTATGCACTCAATACTTGGTCGGGAATCCTTTTGCAGAAATGACTGCTTCAATGCGGCGTGGCATGGAGGCAATCAGCCTGTGACACTGCTGAGGTGTTATGGAGGCCCAGGATGCTTAAATAGCGGCCTTAAGCTCATCCAGAGTGTTGGGTCTTGCGTCTCTCAACTTTCTCTTCACAATATCCCACAGATTCTCTATGGGGTTCAGGTCAGGAGAGTTGGCAGGCCAATTGAGCACAGCAATACCATGGTCAGTAAACCATTTACCAGTGGTTTTGGCACTGTGAGCAGGTGCCAGGTAGTGCTGAAAAATGAAATCTTCATCTCCATAAAGCATTTCAGCCGATGGAAGCATGAAGTGCTCTAAAATCTCCTGATAGCTAGCTGCATTGACCCTGCCCTTGATTAAACACAGTGGACCAACACCAGCAGCTGACATGGCACCCCACACCATCACCGACTGTGGGTACTTGACACTGGACTTCAGGCATTTTGGCATTTCCTTCTCCCCAGTCTTCCTCCAGACTCTGGCACCTTGATTTCCGAATGACATGCAAAATTTGCTTTCATCAGAAAAAAGTACTTGGGACCACTTAGCAACAGTCCAGTGCTGCTTCTCTGTAGCCCAGGTCAGGCGCTTCTGCAGCTGTTTATGGTTCAAAAGTGGCTTTACCTGGGGAATGCGGCACCTGTAGACCATTTCCTGCACACGCCTGTGCACGGTGGCTATGGATGTTTCTACACCAGACTCAGTCCACTGCTTCCTCAGGTCCCCCAAGGTCTGGAATCGGTCCTTCTCCACAATCTTCCTCATGGTCCGGTCACCTCTTCTCGTTGTACAGCGTTTTCTGCCACATTGTTTCCTTCCAACAGACTTCCCATTGAGGTGCCTTGATACAGCACTCTGGGAACAGCCTATTTGTTGAGAAATTTCTTTCTGGGTCTTACCCTCTTGCTTGAGGGTGTCAATGATGGCCTTCTTGACATCAGTCAGGTCGCTAGTCTTACCCATGATGGGGGTTTTGAGTAATGAACCAGGCAGGGAGTTTTTAAAAGCCTCAGGAATCTTTTGCATGTGTTTAGAGTTAATTAGTTGATTCAGAAGATTAGGGTAATAGGTCGTTTAGAGAACCTTTTATTGATATGCTAATTTTTTGAGACAGGTTTTTTGGGTTATCAGGAGTTGTATGCCAAAATCATCAGTATTAAAACAATAAAAGACCTGACAAATTTCAGTTGGTGTGTAATGAATCTAAAATATATGAAAGTTTAATTGTAATCATTACATTATGGAAAATAATGAAATTTAGCACTATATGCTAATTTTTTGAGAAGGACCTGTATATACCTATTTTTTTCCTATGGGAGTTTTCTTGATATTTATTTTATTTCATGTCTATCAATGTAACCACTTATATATTGTATGATATTTACACTCACTTTTGTTTTCACAGCGTGATTTGACAAAGGCCCTGGTTGGGCCGAAACGTTATAAATCGCTTTATTTCTGTCCTTAAACGCTGCCTGATTTGTCAATAAAAACGTGAATTTTCAGCATCAGCAATTATTCTCCTAGTGTGCGGTGTTTGACCCTTTATAAAGATTTCACTTACTTCATACATTACATGAGTGATATCTATTGTAAATTCTACAATAGCTCAGAAGACGAACAGTATAGTCCTCCATACAGTATTATGGGCACCACATAGTTCTCCATACAGAATAATGACCCCATGTATTGCTCCATACAGTATAATGAGCTCCATATATTGCTTCATAGAATATTATGGGCACCACATAGTTATCCATACAGAATAATGAGCTCCATATATTGCTCCATACAGTATTATGGGCAGCACATAGTGCTCCATACAGTATAATGAGCTCCATATATTGCTCCATACAGTATTATGGTCACCACATAGAGCTCCATACAGAATAATGAACCCCATAAAATGCTCCATATACACTGCTCAAAAAAATAAAGGGAACACTCAAATAACACATCCTAGATCTAAATGAATGAAATATTCTCATTGAATACTTTGTTCTGTACAAAGTTGAATGTGCTGTCACAATCACACAAAAATCATCAATGGAAATCAAATTTTTGAACCAATGGAGGCCTGGATTTGGAGAGACCCCCAAAATGAAAGTGGAAACAAGTCAAAATGAAAATCAAAACAAGACAAAATTAAAGTCGAAACTAGTCAAAATGATGCACATCATTCAGCATAACTGGTTTGGCAGGGGTGGCATTTCTTTGGAGGGCCACACAGCCCTCCATGTGCTCGTCAGAGGTAGCCTCACTGCCATTAGGTACCGAGATGAGATCCTCAGACCCCTTGTGAGACCATATACTGGTGCGGCTGGCCCTGGGTTCCTCCTAATGCAGGACAATGCCAGACATTATGTGGCTGGAGTGTGTCAGCGGTTCCTGCAAGATGAAGGCATTGAAGCTATGGACTGGCATGCCCTTTCTCCAGAGCTGAATCCGATTGGGCACATCTGGGACAGAATGTCTCGCTCCATCCAACAGCGTCACGTTGCACCACAGACTGTCGAGGAGTTGACGGATGCTTTAGTCCAGATCTGGGAGGAGTTCCCTCAGGAGAACATCCACAACCTCATCAGGAGCATGCCCAGTCATTGTAGAGAGGTCATACAGGAACATGGGGGCCACACACAATACTGAGCATCATTTTGACTTGTTTCCACTTTCATTTTTGGGGTCTCTCCAAATACATGGCCTCCATTGGTTCAAAAACTTGATTTCCATTGATGATTTTTGTGTGGTTATGTTGACAGCATATTCAACTTTGTACAGAACAAAGTATTCAATGAGAATATTTCATTCATTTAGATCTAGGATGTGTTATTTGAATGTTCCCTTTATTTTTTTGAGCAGTGTATAATGGACCCTATAAGATGCTTCATATATAATAGGCCCAAAATGATGCTCCATATATAATAGGCCCCATATGATGCTCCAGTATATGATGGGCCCCATATATGATGCTCCAGTGTATGATGGGCCCCATATGATGGTCTCCATATATTGCGCCAAACATAAAATTAAATAAAAAAATGAAATACTCACCTCTCCTCACTGGCCGCTGCTCTGCTCGAGGCACCGGCCCCCTTTACTGGCACAGGAACCAGGCCCCCATAGCATGCCGGTGTCCCCGACTGAGTGGGCCCCCCCCCGCCTGCTCAGGGCCCCGGCACTTGCCTGGGTGCTGACGCCGGCCCTGCTTTTACTGCATGTGCTGGGACCAAAGCTGGCTTAGATCCCAACACTTAAACCCCTTATATGCTGCTAGCATAAGTGACAGTGTCAAGTGAGGAGTTTGACAGAGGGAGATCACTTCTTCTCCCCGCTTATTTGCACACTTGCAGTGCGATCATGGGTTGCTTTGGCAACCGGAGAGTTAACAATGGCCTTTGTGTCGTCCATATACGACACTCTAGCCTATCGGATCTCACTGGAGGCACGGTCTAAGTTTGATATGGTTTTTATGTGGAATGCAGCACACCCACACAACTCCTCACTGAGCTGGTAGCTACGAAACTAGTTTGGTGGATGCAGTTTGGTGTACCAAAACTGTTGCCAGATAGCAGCCAGACACCTGTAGGGGAATTATTCTCCCCATTCCAGCAGAAGGCTTGGAGAAAAGTGAGGGTAGCATCTAAGACTTCTACGGCTGGAAGTGGAGGACTACCTTGCTTCTAAAAAGTGCAAGGTCTAATTGCAAGTGTGAAGTGGATGCAAGAAGAGTACTTAACCAGAAGCAAGTCATAGTATAGATGGGAATGCCAGCTAACTACCCATAATGAAAATTAGTGGGACTGGTACATGGAGGTCAACTAGGGGTCACGGCCCTAGAAGAGTGGAAAAACATTCCATAGTGTCAGCATTGGACCACACACTAGAAGGACTTTCTGTGATGCAGTCCTCTCATGCTCTTGGTCTCAATATCTGCTACCATTGATTGGCTGTATTTTGGAACTTTGGTCATCTGAAACATGTTATACCATTTAAGGCTCTGTGCCTTTTTGGCTTCTAAAGTAAAGATTCACTTGGTTTACTTTTAAAATTGCCTGCTGATTCTCCAGTTTCCGTCCACCACGGGGAACGCCAAACATCATGTAGGCGAAGAGACAGTACTACCTGCATTAACCCCCGCACACCCATGGCAGTGTTCCTATATAACTGCAGCGCCAGGCGCCGGGCACAGCCACCACCTCCTATCTGACAGCTAGAAGGATCGACCCATGCCCAGTGTACTGGATTCACTGCGCTCTTGGTGTCACAAGACGACTAACAAATACAGTAAACAATAAAGAAAAAAAACATAACAAAAAACCCTGCCAAACAACAGAGGTTCGAATTACCCACCTTTACACCAGTAAAAATAAAGATACAGGAAAATACATATACACAGTATCGCCGTGTCCATAAAAGTCCAAATGTATCAAAATATATAATTAAATTTACATGATTGGTAATTACCGTGAACAGCAGAAAATTCAAAACATCAACATTGAGGTTTTATGGTTGCATTTTTCAAGAAGTTAAAGGACCTCTTTAACCCCTTCTCTCCGTAGCCAATATTGTTTTTTTGCGTTTTTTTCCCCTTTTTTTTTTTTTTTTTTTTTTCTTCTTAGGAGCCATAACTTTTTTATTTTTTGGTCAACATAGCTGTATGATGGTTTGTTTTTTTGCAGTATTGAGTAACACCATTCATTTCACCACTCAATGTACAATACAATGGGAAACAAAATTCCAAGTTCGGTGAATTGGGAAAATGCAATTCTATTTTTGCGTTTTGTTTTTACGGTAAACATTCTGTGGTAAAAGTTACTCTGAACCATGATTATTCAAGTCAGAACAATGTATGTAATTATAATGACCTTTGGTCTCACCTCCTGGGCAAATTTATCTGGTGGGCTCTTGCAAAACCCTTGACACAAACACCTGAGGATTTTAGAGCTCAGGCTGAATGCAACAAAACAGCTTTCTCTGCCTCCCTCCCCCTCTTTAACCCCTTAGTGACAGAGCCAATTTACAGCTTAATGACTGGGACAATTTTTACAATTCTGACCACTGTCACTTTATGAGGTTATAACTCTGGAACGCTTTAACGAATCCCGCTGATTCTGAGACTGTTTTTTCGTGACATTTTTTACTTCACGTTTTTGTATATGACTTGCGTTTATTTATGAAAAAAATTGAAATATGGCGAAAATTTTTAAAATTTTGCAATTTTCAAACTTTGAATTTTGATGCCCTTAAAGGGAATCTGTCACCCCATTTTTGCCATATCAACTAAAGATATGGCTGAATACAGCGTCCCATAACAAAGCCATCTGTCTTTTCCTTATATCCTGATACCCCGTTTTCATATAAAAATACCTTAGTAAAGTTGGTATTTTGGGCTGCCAATCAGGGCGGTCAGGTCAGGAAGGCGGCGGTTATTCGCTTCCCCCAACCCTCCTCAATTCTTGGCGTACGTAGCTTTTTTTTTTCTTGTCCGTTGTCTTTCCGCGCTTGCGCTGTGTAAAAGTCCCTCGCACGTGCGCAGTGCTGTTTTCCCAACAGTGGGCCAGCACACTATCACTACCGCGCAAGCTCAAGTAATTTCTGGCACTTCACTTGACCCGGAAGTCGTCCAGTGATTGCTGATGACTTCCGGGCCAAGGAAAGTCAGGAAGTCTGACGCATGCACAGTAATGTTTGACTGCTTTGCCCACTGCTGGGCAAATAAGACTGCGCAAGCGCGGGGGCCCTGCTGCGCAGCGCAAGCGCAGAAAACTTACGCTGCCTGTGATATTCACAGACAGCGTTACGTGACAGAAGTAGAGGAGCGGGGGGTTGGGGGAAGCGAATAACCGCCGCCTTCCTGACCTGACCGCCATGATTGACACCACAAAAACGAAGTTTACAAAGGTATTTATATATGAAAACGGGGGTATCAGAATATAAGGAAAAGACAGATGGCTTTGTTATGGGACGCTGTATTCAGCCATATCTTTATCTAATATGGCAATTTTGGGGTGACAGATTCCCTTTAAAACAGAGAAATATGTCACACAAAATAGTTACTAAATAACATTTCTCACGTGTCTACTTTACATCAGCACAACTTTTGTAAAAAAAATTTTTTAGGAAGTTAAGGGTTAAAAGCTGACCAGCGATTTCTCATTTTTACAACATATTTTTTTTTAGGGACATCACATTTGAAGTCACTTTGAGGGCTCTATATGATAGAAAATACCCAAAAGTGACACCATTCTAAAATCTGCACCCCTCAAGGTGTTCAAAACCACATTCAAGAAGTTTATTAACCCTTTTGGTGCTTCACAGGAATTTTTGGAATGTTTAAAAAAAATGAACATTTAACTTTTTTTTCACAAAATATTTACTTCATATCCAATTTTTTTTATTTTACCAAGGGTAACAGGAGAAATTGGACACCAAAAGTTGTTGTGCAATTTGTCCTGAGTACTCTGATACCCCACATGTGGGGGGAACCACTGTTTGGGTGCATGGCAAAAAAGTAGTTGCATCACCATATTTTGAGAGCTATAAGTTTTCCAAATTTTGCCCCATAGAGTCAAGTGAGGTCTTGTTTTTTGCGGAATGAGTTGACGGTTTTATTGGTACCACTTTGGGGCACATGACATTTTTTGATCGATTTTTTATTCCGTTTTTTGTGAGGCAGAATGAACAAAAGCCAGCAATTCATAAATTTCTTTTGGGGGGTGGGGGTGTAGCGTTTATACCGTTCCGCGTGTGGTAAAATTGATAAGGCAGTTTTATTCTTCGGGTTAGTACGATTACAGTGATACCTCATTTATATAATTTTTTTATGTTTTGGCGCTTTTATACAATAAAAACTATTATATAAAAAATAATTATTTTTGCATCGCTTTATTCCCAGAGCTATAACTTCTATTTTTTCACTGATGGAGCTGTACGGGGACTTGTTTTTTGCGGGACAAAATGATGTTTTCAGCGGTACCATGTTTATTTATATCCGTCTTTTTGATTGCGTGTTATTCCACTTTTTGTTCGGCAGTATTATGAGAAAGCATTGTTTTTTTGCCTTGTTTTTTTATGGTGTTCACTAAAGGGGTTAACTAGTGGGACAGTTTTATAGAACAGGTCGTCACGGACGCGGGGATACTAAATGTGTAATTTTATTGTTTAGATTTTTTTATTTATTGATATAATAATGATTTTTTAAAATATTTTTACAATTATTTATTTATTTTTTTTTTTATTTAATTCTTATTTTTACACATTGTCCCACTATGGGACACTCATTTTCTGCAGGCTGATCGCTTCTATAGCATTCAGATGAGATGAAGCAGCATCTGTATGCTATAGAAGCTTGTAGCTTCTGTGCACGTACCTCTGAGACTTCCTGACATGCACTGCGCATGTCAGGAAGTCTCTTTGACCTAGAGGCTATCAGCCCCTCTTGCAGCCGCCGGAACGCTGCGATCATCTTTGATCGCAGTGTGCTGGGGATTAAAGTGCCGGGAGCGGTCCGTGACTGCTCCTGGCACTTAAGTGTCGGGTGTCAGCTGTGAGAATCAGCTGACACCCGACTGCTATCGGCAGTGCTCACCCCGTGAGTGCGTCTGATCGCTTGTAATAGCATTTGACATACTATCCTGTCCCTGGGAATTAAGGCCCAGGTCACATGGACGGGATAGTACGTCAAATGGTAGAAAGGGGTTAAATACAAAAGGAAATCATGGCAGTCTAGATTTTGGAGTACAGTCATGGCCAAAAGTTTTGAGAATGACACAAATATTATATTTTCACATGATCTGCTGCCCTCTGGTTTTTATGTGTGTTTGACAGATGTTTTTATCACAGACAGAAATATAATAATTGCTAACATATGAGTAACAAAAGCTTATATTGACAGTTAGAATGAGTTAATGCAGCAAGTCAATATTTGCAGTGTTGACCCTTCTTCTTCAGGACCTCTGCAATTCTCCCTGGCATGCTCTCAATCAACTTCTGGTCCAAATCCTGACTGATAGCAGTCCATTCTTGCACAATCAATGCTTTCATTTTGTCAGAATTTTTAGGTTTTTGTTTGTCCACCCATCTCTTGATGATTGACCACAAGTTCTCAATGGGATTAAGATCTGGGGAGTTTCCAGGCCATGGACCCAAAATCTCTATGTTTTGTTCCCTGAGCCATTTAGTTATCACCTTTGCTTTATGGCAAGGTGCTCCATCATGTTGGAAAAGGCATTGTTGATCGCCAAACTGCTCTTGGAGGGTTGGGAGAAGTTGCTCTTGGAGGACATTCTGGTACCATTCTTTATTCATGGCTGTGTTTTTAGGCAAGACTGTGAGAGAGCCGATTCCCTTGGCTGAGAAGCAACCCCACACATGAATGGTTTCAGGATGCTTAACAGTTGGCATGAGACAAGACTGGTGGTAGCGCTCACCTTGTCTTCTCCGAATGAGGCGTTTTCCTGATGTCCCAAACAATCGAAAAGGGGATTCATCAGAGAAAATAGCTTTACCCCAGTCCTCAGCAGTCCACTGCCTGTACCTTTTGCAGAATATCAGTCTGTCCATGATGTTTTTTCTGGAGAGAAGTGGCTTCTTTGCTGCCCTCCTTGAGACCAGGCCTTGCTCCAAGAGTCTCCGCCTCACAGTGCGTGCAGATGCACTCACACCTGCCTGCTGCCATTCCTGAGCAAGCTCTGCACTGTTGGTAGCCCAATCCCGCAGCTGAAACACTTTTAAGAGACGGTCCTGGCGTTTGCTGGTCTTTCTTGGGCACCCTGAAGCCTTTTTGGCAACAATGGAACCTCTCTCCTTGAAGTTCTTGATGATGCGATAGATTGTTGACTGAGGTGCAATCTTTCTAGCTGCGATACTCTTCCCTGTTAGGCCATTTTTGTGCATTGCAATGATGACTGCACGTGTTTCTTTAGAGATAACCATGGTTAACAGAAGAGAAACAATGATGCCAAGCACCAGCCTCCTTTTAAAGTGTCCAGTGGTGTCATTCTTACTTAATCATGACAGATTGATCTCCAGCCATGTCCTCATCAACACCCACACCTGTGTTAATGGAGCAATCACTGAAAAGAGGTTAGATGGTCCTTTTAAGGCAGGGCTGCAATGATGTTGAAATGTGTTTTGGGGGATAAAGTTCATTTTCTAGCCAAATATTGACTTTGCAAGTAATTGCTGTTAAGCTGATCACTCTTTATAACATTCTGGAGTATATGCAAATTGCCATTAGAAGAAGTGAAGCAGCAGACTTTGTAAAAATTAATATTTGTGTCATTCTCAAAACTTTTGGCCATGACTGTATGTAATGATGAGAGGCAGCACTATCACAACTCACTTGGAGTGTGTTAGTGACTTTGTTCAGAGTACTCTGATCTGTGTTGCATGTGAATGAGAAACCTGATCCTCCACTGATCGTGAAAGCACAGGAGCTCCAGGATCATCATCACTAAATCACTGCTAGTTATAGTAATACTGCCTCCTGACCATCATGCTCCTGGATTCGATCTCTCAACTTTGTGTTCTGTGGTCGGCTTCTCTAATCTAGTCGAATCACAGCAGACACATTTTCTCTGGGTGATCCGGTTCTGTTATGCTGGCTGCAGTCTAGCTAGCTTAACACGTGTTCCTCATTTACTCTGTTTGTCGTCCTATCACTTTTCAGGTGCAGCTTTAAACTCCATCCCCTACTGGAATTTCCTGCTGGTGATAGACTATGTTGGATTCATTCACTTGGATGTAGTTGGTAGCAGTTGTTTTGTGTGCGATTCCTTCATTCTTTATGGAATTGCTACTCTAGCTATCCCAGGAACTGCTAAGAACATTCAGGCTAAGCCGATGTCGAGTAGGGGCGCCATTACATTATCTTAGGGTGCCAACCTCCGTGGTCAGGCAGGGACAGGCCAGGGTCAGAGTAGGACTTTACTTAGTCTGAACAGGGACTGGTCAGGTTCAGGCATTTGTCTACCTGGTTTGTAGGTTACCTGTGATTGTGCTTTGGCAGTCATAACACTGTCATTACAAACATCTGATGAATTTGGACTCCTATGTCCTGCTGTATATCTCATTATCCATAAAGTATTGGATACTTTGCAAGATCCACTAAATAACATTAAAGCCAAAATAACTTAACCCTGCTGTACTGTTCGGGTCAATATGACCCGAAATGATTTTTGAGACCCTGTAGATTTTTTTATATGAGGATTTGAAACTAGTGGTATCTTGACTTCTCATTTGTGGAGCTCTATATATATTTTTTTTGTTTACTTTTTGCTACACGCTGATTGTTACACTTGTACTGTTCGGGTCAATATGACCCGATAGCATTTTATACTGTTCTACAGGTCTGATTATTTCATAAAGTTATGTTTCTTTATGTGTACTTCATCTCAAAATGGTGGTGGTTTCACTGTTCTTATCAGTAAGCAAGTAATTATCTGAATATATGAAGTGGAGTATGAAGAGGAACATGATACCCAGACAACTAGCCGGATGCAAGAAAGTCTAAGTTACTTACCGTTAACGGTATTTTTCGAAGTCCATGACAGCACTACAGAGAGAGGGGATCCGCCCCTTAGGAACAGGAAACCTACAGATATAAAAGGGCGGCACCTCTCCCACACATCAGTTGGATTACAGAGCATAAGAGGACATCAAGGTTAAATGGTATACAGCAAAAAAATTTCATGCATCACACAGTAACATTAATCAATTGTTTATTACATGTGGACTACATAAGCGGAAGAAGTGCACATAAAACCTGGGTGGGAATGTAAGGGTGCTGTCATGGACTTCGAAAAATACCGTTAACGGTAAGTAACTTAGACTTTATTCGAACGTCCATGACAGCACTACAGAGAGAATTACAGAGAGTAATAACTACTTAGGGAGGGACTACTGCCTGCAGCACCCTTAGTCCGAAAGAAAGGTCTGAGGAAGCACCCAAATCTAATCTATAATGAGTGTAAAACGTGTGTGGAGAAGACCACGTAGCTGCCTTACATATCTGGTCAATCGAGACTTCTGCCCTTTCTGCCCATGAAGTCGCCACAGCTCGAGTGGAATGCGCCCTCAGCCTCTCAGGTGGCTGCTTGCCCCTCGAGGTGTATGCCAGAGAAATTGCTTCCCTAATCCATCTGGCCAATGAGCTCTTTGTTAATCTACGGCCTTTGTTAATTCCTTGAAAAGAGACAAACAATGCATTGTCCCGTTTCCAGGGATCAGTGACTGCCAAATATTGCAGCAGACACCTTCTAACATCTAAAGTATGAAGTTTCATCTCTTTTTGATTAGATGGATTAGGGATGAACGAAGGGAGAATAATTTCCTGTGTTCTGTGGAAAGTGGAAGACACCTTAGGTAGGTATGCCGGATCCGGTCTAAGTATTATCCTGTCATTCAGGACCTGAGTGTAAGGAGATAGTCTAGATAGTGCCTGGATGTCACTTACCCTCCTAGCCGAGGTTAATGCTACCAGGAAAGCGGTCTTAAGGGAAAGAATTTTTATTGATGCTGCTGATATAGGTTCAAAAGGGGGCTCTGTTAAAGCAGTGAGAACAAGATTTAAGTCCCATGGCATGATTCTCACCTTCACTATGGGTCTCGACCTACCCGCAGCTTTAATGAATCTACTGACCCAGTAATTATTTGTGATGTTGCAACTAAAGAGTGCCCCCAAAGCTGAAACTTGCACCTTAAGGGTGCTTGTGGAGAGACCTAAGTCCAGACCCTTTTGTAGGAATTCTAGAATCTGGGTTATCGGTGTTGTGTCCCCTGCTACAACCGCCGAGCTCTGAAGAAATTTCTTCCAAATCCTAGCGTAGATCCTAGTTGTAACCTCTTTTCTGCTTTTAAGGAGAGTATTAATTACATTAGCAGAAAACCCCTTATCTGTCAGCAGCGACCGTTCAAAATCCACGCCGTCAGGTGGAGGCCCGCTACTCGAGGATGGTAGACTGGACCCTGGGAGAGCAGATCGGGAATGTCCGGCAGGACCCACGGGTCGGCTATCGACATGTTTCTGAGACATGAAAACCATGCCCTCCTGGGCCAAAAAGGAGCGATTAATATTATCCTTGCCCTGTCCTTCCTGACCTTCCTCAATACTAGGGGGAGTAAGGACAGGGGAGGGAAGGCGTAGGCTAGATTGAAATCCCACTGTAATAGAAGAGCGTCCACTGCCATAGGGCGTTCTTTGGGATTCAGAGAGCAGAACTGTCTCACTTTCCTGTTGCTTTTGGTAGCAAAGAGATCTACATCCGGTAGACCCCATTTCCGCACAATTAGGTCGAAGATGGAAGTCTTTAATGACCACTCTCCTTGGCTCAGGAGATTGCAGCTTAAGAAGTCCGCCTTGGTATTTTCTTCTCCCCTTATATGTAGAGCCGTTAGAGAAAGAAAGTGTCGTTCTGCTATCTGAAGTAGGCGCCTTGCCACTTCCATGAGAGGACCGGAACGAGTACCACCCTGGTGGTTGATGTATGCGACTGTGACCAGATTGTCGGAGAGCACTCGAACGTGGTGACCCTGTAGATAGACAAGGAGTTTTTTAATCGCTAGCTCTACCGCTGCTAATTCCTTCATATTAGAAGACATTTGAATTTTATCCTGCTCCATGAGCCCTGAACATAACGTCCCCATTGAGCCCCCACCCAGAGGGGCTAGCATCTGTTGTGACTATTCGGGATATGTCATATTCCCAGGAACCCCCTTAGACAGGTTTGTCTCATTCTTCCACCAATCCAGGGATCTTATAGCAGCCTGGACAAGGATAGCTGGCCTTCCAGGTAACCACCTAGCAAATTTTGATACAGCAAGACCTCAGCTTGCAGTGCCCTTGTGTGAAATTGGGCCCACCGATCCCGCGGGAATGCAGGACGAGAGGGAGCCCAAAAGAGACATAGCCTTCCTAAGCGACATGGAGGGGTTACTGGAAGCGTTTAGGACCTTGTACCGTAACTAGGGTTGAGCATTCCGATACTTCCGATACTTCCGATACCTGAAATCCAATGTAAGTCTATGGGAACAAATATCGGAAGTAAGTATCGGAAGTACTTCGATATTTGTTCCCATAGACTTACATTGGATTTAGGTATCGGAAGTATCGGAATGCTCAACCCTACCGTAAACGAATTAACTTGTCTGACGGTAAACTACAGTTCTGATTTTGTGAATCCAGAATTAGCCCTAGAAATTGCTGAACCCTCATCGGATTCAAACGAGACTTTTTGGTATTTATTAGCCATCCCAGCCGCTCTAAGGTAGAAATCGCTCTTTTCAGTTGCTCTAGGCAATGCTCTGCCGTCTTTCCTATAATAAGAAAGTCGTCAAAGTAGGGGACTATAAGCATATTTGATTCACGTAAGTGGGCCATGACCTCCGACATAACCTTAGTGAATACTCGTGGGGCAACCGCCAAGCCAAAGGGAAGGGCGCTAAATTGAAAATGTCGCAGTGATTCCCCCATCTGGATTGCTACTCTGAGGAAACGCTGATGCTCCATATGGATCGGTATGTGGTAATAAGCGTCTTTCAGATCTAACACCACCATAAAGCAATTTTCAAACAGAAGCTTTATTGCTGAGCTCACCGTTTCCATTTTAAATGGGTGAATAATCAGGAATTTATTGAGGGCTTTCAAATTAATAATTGTTCTAAAAGACCCATCCAGTTTATGGATCAAAAACAGAGGGGAGTAAAACCCCTTACCCCGCTCTGCTTCTGGCACCTCCACTAAGACATTCTTAGCGCAAAGCTCCTGAACCTCCAACTCTAGAGCGGCCTGCTCCGATGGCGATGACCTGAGTGGGGTAATTTTAAAGTTATCCCAAGGTACCGAGGAGAATTCTAACCGCAGCCCTGTAGCTATGATGTTAAGGATCCAGCTACTGTTTGAGATTTCCGACCAGGCCGGGTAGAAGGCCTTCAATCTGCCTCCTACCGGCATCGCTAGTCATTGCGAGGGTTTTTTTGTTTCCCTAGGTGGACCTCTAAACATAAACCCTGTACCTCTTCGCCTCTTTTCATCCCATTTGGCTCGTTCCCTGGACGACCTTCGGTAGCTGAACCTCCTTCTGCTGAAAGGTCTTTTATAGGAAGGGGTTGATAGACTGGGAAACTTTTTCTTGTCGTCCCCTGCCTTTTCTAAAAGTTCGTCCAGGACCGGGCCAAAAAGATATTCGCCGTCACACGGAATGGAACAGAGGCGAGATCTGGCTTGAATATCGCCCGGCCAACATTTCAGCCATAATGCCCTTCGTGCTGCATTAGACAGCCCTGCCGCTCTGGCAGCCATTCTTACTGAGTCCGCTGAGGAATCAGCCAGGAAAGCCGCCGCATTCTGAATTATTGGCAAGGTCTTCCGAATTGTCCCCCTGGAGGTTCCATCTGTTAACTGGGAAGCTAACTGGTCTACCCAGACCATCAATGACCTGGCTGCGCAAGTGGCTGCAACTGCCGGCCTCAGGGCACCTGCCGACATCTCCCATGTGCCTTTCAAGAAGGAATCTGCCTTCCTGTCTAGTGGATCTTTCAAAGACCCCATATCATCAAATGGGATGGAGGATTTTTTAGAAGCCTTCGCCACTGCTGCATCCAGCTTCCTACTGTTTAGTGGAAAGGATCTCCGTTTTTTTGGATCTAGACCACCAAACATCAGATCCTGTACTGAGGGCTCTGGTTTCGCCTCCTCTACCCCCATGGTGGACCTAACTGATTTGACAAATTTGTCCATCTGGTCCAAGGGAAAACAAAAACGGGTAGCGTCTTCCGTAGAAGACGAGGAGGAAGCCGAAGAGGAAGGCGAGGAGGGTCCTGACACAACTTCACCCCTATCATGGGCGGCAGGCGACTCTGAATCAGATAAGACTGGTACATTTCTACGCCTGGAAAATTCTCCGTGTCTTGAGGACGCTTTCAACTCTGCTCTTATTATCTCCTTCAGGCTTTCGGTGAAATCTGGAGTCTCCTCCGCTATCTAAAAAGGGAAGGGGCATAGGGGGGGTTTACTATGTCATTCCATGCCCCTGCCCTTCCCCTTAAAAATGCCCTACCGTCTGTTGCATGCACGGCTGGCACAACCTCTTAGGGCAAGCGTCAGGCAGGGCAAGCGCAAAAGGCACATTCCCTGTGCTTGCTTTTCACCGAACACTTCTTCCCCTAGTGACAGAGAAAATGGGGAAAAAACTGTATTACTGGGTATTCTAAATCTGACGATCTCTTACCCAGATTGTACAGCAGTAGGTACCGGATCACGGGGAGGGGGCTTTTTCCCAGCTGCGGAACTTCTGCGGCTGGTGCTCCTGGCCATTGAAGAGGAGCGCTCTGTCTGCTGCTGCTGGCTCTCCTGTTGCACCGAGGGAGCCTCTGCAGTGTCCATCGTAAAAAAATGGGGCAGAAGCGCTTTACCTCTTTCCTAGGCTCCTTATATCCTCCCCCGGATATCCGGATCAGCAGGTCTGGCCAGGGGTCCACCCCCTCCTACTCCCCGCCCCACGGCCCCCCTGCACCTCCCCGCCGTCCCCACAGCAGGCGCCGTCCGATGATGCAGCCGCCAAAATTTTCAAAAACGCCGGCCGGCGTCTCACTTCCGGTTCCGGTGGTGGAGACTCAGCCCCCTTTTTTCCTCCGCTCGCACGGACCGATGGAGGTAAGCATAATCCCCCGCTGCATCGCCCCCCCGAGCGGAGATCTCCCCCGACCCCAGCCGCGCTGCTGCAACAGCGGCGCAAGACTGAATTTTCAAAAACCCCGCCGCGCCGTCCATAGCAGTGACGCGCGGCGGGAAATTCAAAACCGCCCGCCGCGCCGACCATAGCCGTGACGCGCGGCGGGAAATTCAAAACCGCCCGCCGCGCCGTCCATAACAGTGACGGGAAATTCAAATTTTAAAAAATTTTTTTTTTTTAAAAAATCACGGCTGCACCCTCAAGAGGCCCCCACCATGACAGGACCACAGGAGAGGACAGGGAGAAGGCATCGGGACCAGGGAGAGGGGGGGGAATACTTACCAACCGGCGCTGGCTGGGAGACAGAGATCCTCTGGATACTGCTCCACCTGCTCCGCACACTGCCGTGGAATCCTACCCGGACCCACCGTGGCGCTTCCAGGGGCTCCGCACCGGCCGAGGTAGGAGATTCCCCCCCGCTACCTGGGTCGACCGGCCGGCCTGGGTCCTCCTGAAGATCTTCATCTGTAGGAAACCCGTCCTTTAGGAACAGGAAACCAACTGATGTGTGGGAGAGGTGCCGCCCTTTTATATCTGTAGGTTTCCTGTTCCTAAGGGGCGGATCCCCTCTCTCTGTAGTGCTGTCATGGACGTTCGAATAAATCCCTTCTAAAAACAAGTGTGTAATTTGGAACTTGCAGCCTAGTCAGGCTGGTAGATTGTCCTCTGAAAATATCATAAAAGCTACTCCTGGTCCTACAAGGTACGCTACATCAAGAATATCTGATATAGGATCAGCATTCGCATTGTTCCTAAATATGACTATCCTAAATATTATAATACAAATGACAAACATTGAGTGACAAGTAGTTTATGAACTACCGCAAGGTATCCTTAGCAACAGAGAGGTGTACAGTTCTACTTTTTATTTTTCTGGAAATACAGTCATGGCCAAAAGTTTTGAGAATGACACAAATATTATATTTTCACATGATCTGCTGCCCTCTGGTTTTTATGTGTGTTGACAGATGTTTTTATCACAGACAGAAATATAATTGCAAACATATGAGTAACAAAAGCTTATATTGACAGTTAGAATGAGTTAATGCAGCAAGTCAATATTTGCAGTGTTGACCCTTCTTCTTCAGGACCTCTGCAATTCTCCCTGGCATGCTCTCAATCAACTTCTGGACCAAATCCTGACTGATAGCAGTCCATTCTTGCACAATCAATGCTTTCATTTTGTCAGAATTTTTAGGTTTTTGTTTGTCCACCCGTCTCTTGATGATTGACCACAAGTTCTCAATGGGATTAAGATCTGGGGAGTTTCCAGGCCATGGACCCAAAATCTCTATGTTTTGTTCCCTGAGCCATTTAGTTATCACCTTTGCTTTATGGCAAGGTGCTCCATCATGCTGGAAAAGGCATTGTTGATCGCCAAACTGCTCTTGGAGGGTGGGGAGAAGTTGCTCTTGGAGGACATTCTGGTACCATTCTTTATTCATCGCTGTGTTTTTAGGCAAGACTGTGAGAGCCGATTCCCTTGGCTGAGAAGCAACCCCACACATGAATGGTTTCAGGATGCTTAACAATTGGCATGAGACAAGACTGGTGGTAGCGCTCACCTTGTCTTCTCCGAATGAGGCGTTTTCCTGATGTCCCAAACAATCAAAAAGGGGATTCATTAGAGAAAATAACTTTACCCCAGTCCTCAGCAGTCCACTGCCTGTACCTTTTGCAGAATATCAGTCTGTCCATGATGTTTTTTCTGGAGAGAAGTGGCTTCTTTGCTGCCCTCCTTGAGACCAGGCCTTGCTCCAAGAGTCTCCGCCTCACAGTGCGTGCAGATGCACTCACACCTGCCTGCTGCCATTCCTGAGCAAGCTCTGCACTGCTGGTAGCCCGATCCCGCAGCTGAAACACTTTTAAGAGACGGTCCTGGTGCTTGCTGGTCTTTCTTGGGCGCCCTGAAGCCTTTTTGGCAACAATGGAACCTCTCTCCTTGAAGTTCTTGATGATGCGATAGATTGTTGACTAAGGTGCAATCTTTCTAGCTGCGATATTCTTCCCTGTTAGGCCATTTTTGTGCATTGCAATGATGACTGCACATGTTTCTTTAGAGATAACCATGGTTAACAGAAGAGAAACAATGATGCCAAGCACCAGCCTCCTTTTAAAGTGTCCAGTGGTGTCATTCTTACTTAATCATGACAGATTGATCTCCAGCCATGTCCTCATCAACACCCACACCTGTGTTAATGGAGCAATCACTGAAAAGTGGTTAGCTGGTCCTTTTAAGGCAGGGCTGCAATGATGTTGAAATGTGTTTTGGGGGATAAAGTTCATTTTCTAGCCAAATATTGACTTTGCAAGTAATTGCTGTTAAGCTGATCACTCTTTATAACATTCTGGAGTATATGCAAATTGCCATTAGAAAAAGTGAAGCAGTAGACTTTGTAAAAATTAATATTTGTGTCACTCTCAAAACTTTTGTCCATGACTGTACAACTGTTGCTTCTTGTGTTCCAAAAAAAAAACCAAACAGGTAATTCTAATGAGCACAATGCACCATCACAATGCCATAAGTGATAGAGAAGACAGAAAGCCTGACATTATTTTGGATTATAATGCCACAAAGGGAGCAGTTGATACTTTAGACCAAGCAATATCAACATATACATGCAAACGCAAAAGCAATCGGTGGCCAATGATTTTATTTTATAACATACTGGACGTTTCTGCATACAATGCATTTGTCTTATGGAGAGAAATCGACCCCGATTGGAACCGGAATAAGCTGCATAAAAGAAGATTATTTCTTGAGGAATTGGGAAAATCCCTGGTTAGGCCATATATTGAGAGCACAAAAGTGACCCCCAGAAGTGAAGGAGCAACAGCCATTGTAAAAAGTGTCCAGCATGCTCAAAAAGAGACTCCACATCCATGGCCTCCACCAGCACAGCTACCAGCAGCACAGCTACCAGCAAAAAAAGGAAGAGATGTAGCTTCTGTCCATCTTCCTGTGACAATAAGACTAATCTGACATGTGCTGGATGTTCTAAATATCTGTGTAAAAGACGTGTCTTATTATTGTGTTCAGTGTAAAAATGCATGAACATGTTCAGTTTTTTCTTGTTTCTTTCTAAAAAGGTTGAAGTTTTTATGATTTTTCATTTGTTGATTTATAAATATTGTTTTCAAAAAGTTAAATTTCATGTTTTAGTACTAGTAATGTAAAGCTTCTTTGTTATTTGTGTGCAGAATGCCAACAATCAAAGATAATTGTAAAAAGCCTGTGTAACCTTTTTATGAAAAAAAAAAGTTTGAATTTAAATTTTTCATTTGTTTATGATCAACCATGTTCACATACAGTATATTAATGAAAAAAGTATTCAAATAAAACACTCAGGCTAAGTGCACACGTTCAGGAATGTTTGCAGAATATTCCTAAGCAAAAACGGACTTTTATCGCGGTAAAAACGTGTGTTTTCTTTGCGCGGATTTTGCGCGGTTTTTTTTGCACGGATTTGACGCGTTTTTACCGCGATTTTTTCCTGAACTTTCTAGGTCAATAATATAGCGGGAAAAACGCTAGAATTCCGCAAAATTAATGAACATGTTTTCGCGGAAAAAAACGCACCATGTGCACAAAAATTGCGGAGTTCATTCTAAATGATAGGATTCATGCATTTTTTATGCGTTTTTTTCCCGCGAAAAAAACGCAAATAATCCTGAACGTGTGCACTTAGCCTCAGAGCAGCTAAAAATCAAGAATTAATAGGTCGGGTCATATTGACCCGGGAACAGTACAAGTGTATAGCAAATGCGAACAGAACAGCAGGGTTAAAGGGAACCTGTGAGGTCCCCCGTGTCCCCAGAACCACCAGCAGTTTGGTCTACATAGCTAAATACCCTGCCTAACAGTCCCTGTATTACATTACATACAGTACATAAACAGATATTTGGAAAAACTATTTCCAAAGTCCTTTTATGATATGTATATGAAGCTTTTGACTAGTCGATGCGACGTTGGTGTCCCCAGACTTGTCGGCCCACTTAGCATGTTATCATGCCCTGTGGGCATGATACAGACTTTTTCTAAAGATCTGTTTATACGTGTTATGTAATAAAGGGACTGCTAGGCAGGGAATTTAGCTATGTAGACAAATGCTGGTGGTTCTGGTGTCCAGACAAGTTCCCTTTAAAGCAAGCTACATAGCAGTACACAAAATATTATGCCAGCAATAAAGGAGTGCCTGAAGAGTAACAAGTTGTTAATGTTGATACAACAGTACTGGCTACATAGTAATGCTCAGATACAGATCAGGAGAATTTCCCAACATGTACTTCTGACAGATGCTACCATACAAGCATATTTTGGGATAGTACACGCAGACTCCCATGTACAAAACAAATATCTGCCACTCAGTTTACTTTCTTTTCCATAAAGGATAATTCAATATGGAATAATCATTTTCCGTACTTGGGTCATTCCATGGTAACTTACGTTACAGTCAGAAGCCATGAACTGGCTACAGACTGTTCTTTGAAGGCAGCCACAAAAATGAGTGAATGTATATTGTACATGACACTATTCTCAATAGATTTCAACACAGTTTGATTTTTCAACAATAAAATTAAATACAAAATACAGTGTTATAAATTGAAAACTTACGTTACAAAAAAGGAAAGGCAATTGTCCATCATGAGACTGCCAAATTATCTGTTCTGGTAAACAGGGGAGAAGCATTATTTTTATTGTATTAACCCCTTAATGTCCATGGACGTGCACAGTCCATCATGGCAAGGTGTCAGTTTTGGCACCTTGACGGACTGTGCACGTCCAGCCTTTGAACTACCACTGCGTGTAAACACGCAGTGGTAGTTCAGTGCCGACAGCTGACAGGCACGGCAAGCGGTGCGGGGACCCTTGCCGTCGGTCCCCGCACCTACAGAGCTGTGATTGGTCAGTCAATCTGACTGACCAAACACAGCAGCGATCAGGCAGAAGAGGCTGAAATTTCAGCCTCTTCTGCCTGATCAGTGCAGGAGCTCAGTGCTGCAGTGGCCGAGCTTCCTGCTCCTGGCTGTTAACCCCCTGACTGCTGCGTTCGAGCGCGATCGCAGCGCTCAGTAGGGGAGGCAGAGGGTCGGGAGCTCCCTCTGCCTCAGATCGGCGCCCCGCAATGTATTTGCAGGGCCCGATCTCTGCCTTGATGACCCGGGGGTTGTCATGACAACCTCCGGGTCATCTAGCTACGGAAAGCTGCTGTGACCATGGTCACAGCAGCTTTCACCATAGGTACAATGCATTGCAATGCTGGAGCATTGCAATGCATTGTAACTGCAATAAAAAGTAAAAAAGTGAAAGTCCCATAAAGGGACAAGTTAAAAAAAAACATTTTTTTTTAAAAAATTGTAAAAAAAAAGTATTAAAAAATAACTTTAAAAAATTCCCCTAAAAAATACACATTTTTATGTAATAAAAAAACAAAACAAAAAAATACACGTTTGGTATCGCCGCGTCCATAAAAATCCCATCTATAAAAGCGTAACACTAGTTAACCCCTTCAGTGAAAGCCGTAAAAAAAAATAAAAAAAAACACAAAAAAGTAGTAAATTATACTTTTTCCAAGCGGTATCATCATACCGCTTGGAAAAAATGCAATAACACACGATCAAAAAGTCGGATATAAATAATCATGGTACCGCTGAAAACGTCATCTTGTCCAGCAAAAAACAAGCCGCTATACAGCATCATCAGCGAAAAAATAAAAAAGTTATAGCTCGCGGAATAAACTGATGCAAAAATAATTATTTTTTCTATAAAATTTTTTATTGTGTAAAAAACGCCAAAACATAAAAAAAATATATATACCGTATATACTCGTGTATAAGCCGACCCGTGTATAAGCTGACCCCCCCCCTAATTTTGCCACAAAAAACTGGGAAAACTTATTGACTCGTGTATAAGCCGGGTGTATAAACTGCCCTCGTCCTGCTCCTTGCTCCCCCATCCAGCTCAGTGCTCCCCCATTCTCCTCTGTACTCCCCCCCTCCTGCTCCGTCCTCCGCTGTGCTCCCCCATTCCTTGTCCGTCCTCCTGTGCCCCCCGTCCTGCTCCGTGCTCCTCTGTGCCCTCCATCCTCCCCCGTCCTGCTCCGTGCTCATTGTCCTCCTCCATGCTTCCCCGTCCTCCTCCATGCTTCCCCCGTCCTCCCCCCCGTCCTGCTCCATGCTTCCCCCGTCCTCCGTTCTCCCCCCCGTCCTGCTCCATGCTTCCCCCGTCCTCCGTTCTCCCCCCCGTCCTCCTCCATGCTTCCCCCATCCACCGTTCTCCCCCCGTCCTGCTCCGTGCTCCTTGTCCTCCCCTCCATCATACTCACCCCTCCCCGTGCCATCGCTGAGCGTCCCTGCAATCCTGCGTTCTCCCCAGCTTCCTGCAGCTCTCCAGCACTGAGCGGTGATGTAATACCGCTCATTAAGGCCATGAATATGGAGGCCACGCCCATGGGAGTGGTGTCGCGTCCATATTACATGACCTTAATGAGCGGGTATTACATCACCGCTCAGTGCTGGAGAGCTGCAGGAAGCCGGGGAGAACGCAGGATTGCAGGGACGCTCAGCGATGGCACGGGGAGGGGCGAGTATGATCCCAGCCACCGGCTCCTGCCGCGGCATCCCCTCCCCCGCTGGTTTCTGCCCTATGACTCATGTATAAGCCGAGGGGGCATTTTCAGCACGAAAAAAGGTGCTGAAAATCTCGGCTTATACACGAGTATATACGGTAAATGAGGTATCGCTGTAATCGTAGTGAAATGAAGAATAAAGCTGCTTTATCAAATTTACCACACGCGGAACGGAGGAAAAAAAAAAACAATTCCTGAATTGCTGGTTTTTGTTAATTCTGCTTCCACAAAAATCGGAATAGGAAGCGATCAAAAACGTTATGTGCCCGAATATGGTACCAATAAAAACGTCAGCTCGTCCCACAAAAAATAAGCCCACAGATAACTATGTCGGACGAAATATGGAAAAATTATAGCTCTCAAAATACGGCGATGCAAAAATTTCTTACAAAAAATTCTTACAAAAAAAAAGCGTCTTTTAGAGTGTGACAGAAGCTAAACATGAAAAAAGGGTATAAATCTGGTATCGCTTTAATTGCACTGATCCGAGGAATAAAGTCGCCTAATCACTAATACCGCACGAGGAACGGCGTAAAAAAGAAAACCAATTCTTCACCTTTTGTGGATTTGTTCATTCTGCCTCCCAAAGATCGCAGTAAGGCGATCACAGTGGTTCCCCCCCACATATGGGATATCAGCGTACTCAGGACAAATTGCACATCAACTTTTGGGGTCCTATTTCTCCTGTTACCCTTATAAAAATAAAAATTTGGGGGCAAAAAGGTCATTTTTGTGGAAAAAAAACATGATTTTTTTTTTTTAATTTTCACGGCTCAACTATAAACTTCTGTGAAGCCCTTGGGGGTTCAAAGTGCTGACCACACATCTAGATAAGTTCCGTGGGGGGGTCTAGTTTGCAAAATGGGGTCACTTGTGGGGGGTTTCTACTGTTTAGGCACATTAGGGGCTCTCCAAGCGCGACATGACACCCGCAGACCATTCCATCAAAGTCTGCATTTAAAAACGGTGCTCCTTCCCTTCCGAGCTCTGCCATGCGTCAAAATAGTGGTTCCCCCCACATATGGGGTATCAGCGTACTCAGGACAAATTGCACAATAACTTTTGGGGTCCTGTTACCCTTTGGAAAATAAAAATTGGGGGTGGAAAGATCATTTTTGTGGAAAAGATATGATTTTTTAATTTTACTGCTCTACGTTATAACCTTCTGTGAAGCCCTTGGGGTTCAAAGCTCTCACAACACATTTAGATAAGTTCCTTGGGGGTCTAGTTTCCAAAATTGGGATCACTTGTGGGGGGGTTTCCACAGTTTAGGCACATCAGGGACTCTCCAAATGCGACATGGCATCCAATCTCAATTCCAGCCAAAAAAGTCAAATGGCGCTGCTTCCCTTCCGAGCTCTGCCATGCGCCCAAATAGTAGTTTACCCCCACATATGGGGTATCAGCGTACTCAGGACAAATTGCACAATAACTTTTGGGATCCTTTTATCCTTTGAAAAATAAAAATTGGGGTGAAAAGATCATTTTTGTGGAAAAAATATGATTTTTAAATTTTACGGCTCTACGTTATAACCTTCTGTGAAGCCCATGGGGGTTCAAAGTGCTCACCACAGATCTAGATAAGTTCCTTGGGGGTCTAGTTTCCAAAATGGGGTCACTTATGGGGTTTCCACTGTTTAGGTACATCAAGGACTCTCCAAACGTGACATGGTGTCCGCTCTCTATCCAGCCAATTTGACATTCAAAATCTCAAATGATGCTCCTTCTCTTCTGAGCACTGCCGTGCGCCTAAAGATTGGTTTTCCCCCACACATGGGTTATCGGTGTACTCAGGAGAAATTGTACAACAAATATTGTGGTTCATTTTCTACTGATACCCTTGACAAAATTTAAAAATTGTGTCGAAAGTAAATTTTGGGAAAAAAAGTTAAATGTTCATTTTTTCCTTCCACATTGCTTCAATTCTTGTGAAGTACCTAAAGGGTTAATAAACTTCTTGAATGTGGCTTTGAACACCTTGAGGGGTGCAGTTTTTAGAATGGTGTCACTTTTGGGTATTTTCTGTCATATTGACCCCTCAAATTCACTTCAAATGTGAGGTGGTCCCTAAAAAAATGGTTTTGTAAGTTTTGTTGGAAAAATGAGAAATTGCTGGTCAACTTTTAAAACTTATAACTTCCTAACAAAAAAAAAATTTTGGTTCCAAAATTGTGCTGATGTAAAGTAGACATGTAGGAAATGTTATTTATTAACTATTTTTTGTGACATATCTCTCTGATTTAATGGCATAAAAATTAAAAGTTTGAAAATTGCAAAATTTTTGCCATATTTCCGTTTTTTTCATAAATAAACGCAAGTTATATTGAAGAAATTTTACCACTATCATGAAGTACAATATGTCACGAGAAAACAGTCTCAGAATCGCCAAGATCCGTTGAAGCGTTACAGAGTTATAAGCACATAAAGTGACAGTGGTCAGAATTGTAAAAATTGGCCTGGTCTTTAACCTACCAAATGGCATGGTCGTTAAGGGGTTAAAACACCATAGTCCAAGCAACTTTAACAAATTTATTTTATCCTCTCAAGTTAAGTGCAACAGTTTTTATAACAAGAAATGTAGATAACTTACGTTACAAAATAATATAGTAACTTGCGTTACAATGAGTTACCTTCATTAGAAAAGAACTTTTTGTAAGATAAGTTACTATCATCTTTGAAACGCAAGTTACTATATTATATTTGTAACGTAAGCTACCATGGAATGACCCACTTCAGAAAAAATGGTAAAACTAACACATACGAGCCCTAAGGGTAAGTTAATCTTTCCGGAGCATACAACAAATGAAATGTGGGAAGCCAGCATATCAGAAATATCAAGTCAGGCTACGATGACATTGAGTATTTGGTCAGTTTTTTACCTAAAAATATTTGTAAGCCGAAACCAGGAGAGGAACAATCTGTGGAAAACTATAATAGAATCACGTCACCCCTTCTGTATTTATCACCCACTCCTGGTTTTGGCTTACAAACATTGATGTAATAAACTGACCAAATACTGATAGTCTGAAGGGTATGCCACACTAAACGAGATCGCAAACGAGATCACTAAAACGTAACTATTTTGCGATCTCGTTAGCGACCTCGTTGTGTGTGGCATGTAGCAACGATGTGGCCCCTGCTGTGATGTCGCTGATCGTTCACTAGAGTTCTGGACCGTTTTTTGATCGTTGGCGTCCCGCTGGTGAGCCTGAATCTCTGTGTTTGGCACCTTTTGCGAACGACGAGCGACCTCGTTTGTGACGCATGACTGTTTTGCGTCACTGAGTGGATCGCAATATCTGTAAGTTCTCTTTTGCGTCACAGAGAGGATCGCAGAAGTTGCAAAGCAGGCTAGCAGGACGCAGAGAGCAGGAGCGATGCTGGAAATTCCTATGAATCAGAAGTGCTCAGTACATGCTAATGACGTCCTAACGACCGCCAAAGTCGTTAAAGAGATCGCTGACCGCTGATGAGTCGTTTTTGAGATCTCCTGTTTGGCAGCTACTAGCGACCTAAAAGAGAACACAAAAACGATCTCGTTAGCTTGCGTCGTTATTGAGATCGCTAACGAGATCGCTAAGTGTGGCAGTACCTTAAGGCTACTTTCACACTTCAGGCTTTTTGAATCAGGCGCGATCCGGCGTGTTTTTAAAAAAACGGATCCGGTACCGGATGCGTCTCTCTCTCTCTCTTCAATCCTGCATTTTCAACATGGAAATTTTATTTTTCCGGGTTGAAAAGGTCAGGACGGATCAGCCAAAAAACCTGATCAGTTGCATCAGTTTTTTAAAATCAGCACCGGATCCGTCCTATCAGGCATAGGACGGATTATGCCTGATTCAAAAAAACTGATGTGTGAAAGTAGCCTTAGAGCCAGCTACATAAAAACTCTCAAAGTGCTGGGACAAAAGCATTGCCTAAACAATAATACTGTACATGTGCATCTCACAAAATTAGAATATCAAAAAGTTAATTTATTTCAGTTATTCAATACAAAAAGTGATACTCATACAGTGGGGAAAAGTATTTAGTCAGCCACCAATTGTGCAAGTTCTCCCACTTAAAAAGATGAGAGAGGCCTGTAATTGACATCATAGGTAGACCACAACTTTGAGAGTCAAAATGAGAAAACAAATCCAGAAAATAACCTTGTCTGATTTGGCAAGATTTATTTTGCAAATTATGGTGGAAAATAAGTACCGTATTTTTCGGACTATAAGACGCACCCCAAATTTTGGGGTGAAAATAGCAGAAAAAAATATTTTTACAATATGGGTGTCCGTCTTATTGTCCGAATTTTAAGGTACCTGAGGGGCGGCGGTGGTACAGCAGGGGTTGCGGCAGTGGTGTGGCAGAGGTGCGGTGATGCTGATACAGGGTCCTTTCCTCAGGTGAGGTGACCCCGCGGCCCGGTGTCCAAGGCAAGCAGAAAAGCTGGGTTAACCACAAGTTACCGGGAGTTTGCGGCATTGGTGTGGCGGTGGCAGAGGTGCGGCGTTACAGAGGCGCAGTGGGCGGCGTGCACCTGAGCAGGGTCCCTTCCTCAGGTGAGATGACGCCACGGCACGGTGTCCACGGAGAGCAGAGTCGGGTTTGTCGGTGGCGGCGGCCATCTTCCTGAGGCAGCGCGTGCGCAGATAGAGTACTCTGCTTCCTGGGGCTTCAGGAAAATGGTCGCAGGAGGCAACGCATGCGCAGATGGAGATCGTGGCAGCCATTTTCCTGAAGCCGAGCTCTCAATCTGTGAACTCTGCTTCAGGATAATGGCCGCCGCGATCTCTATCTGCGTACGCGAGGCCTCCCGCGGCCATTTTCCTGAAGTCACAGGAAGCAGAGTACTCTATCTGCGCACGCGCCGCCTCAGGAAGATGGCCGCCACCACAGAGAAACCCGGCTCTGCTCTCCTCTCTGCTCTCCGTGGACACTGTGCCGTGGCGTCACCTCACCTGAGGAAGGGACCCTGCTCAGGTGCACGCCGCCCACCGCGCCTCTGCAACGCCGCACCTCTGCCACCGACCACACCACTGCCGCAACCCCCAGGTAAGCCTGCGTTCGGGCTATAAGACGCACCCCCCATTTTCCTCACAATTTTTTTGGGGAAAAAGTGCGTCTTATAGTCTGAAAAATACGGTATTTGGTCATTGACAAAAGTTCATCTCAATATTTTGTTATATATCCTTTGTTAGCAATGACAGAGGTCAAACGTTTTCTGTAAGTCTTCACAAGTTTGGCACACACTGTTGGTGGTATGTTGGCCCATTCCTCCATGCAGATCAGTGATGTTTTGGGCCTGTCGCTGGCCAACACGGACTTTCAAATCCCTCCAAAGGTTTTCTATGGGGTTGAGATCTGGAGACTGGCTAGGCCACTCTAGGACCTTCATATGCTTCTTACGAAGCCACTCCTTCGTTGCCCTGGCGGTGGGCTTGGGATCACTATTATGCTGAAAGACCCATTCACGGTTCATCTTCAATGCCCTTGCTGATGGAAGGAGGTTTGCACTCAAAATCTCACGATACATGGCCCCATTCATTCTTTCATGTACAAGGATCAGTCGTCCTGGTCCCTTTGCAGAGAAACAGCCCCAAAGTATGATGTTGCCACCCCCACGCTTCACAGTAGGTATGGTATTCTTTGGATGCAACTCAGCGTTGTCTCCTCCAAACACGATGAGTTTTGTTTCTACCAAACAGTTCTACTTTGGTTTCATCAGACCATATGACATTCTCCCAATACTCTTCTGGATAATCCAAATGCTCTCTAGCAAACTTCAGAGGGGCCAGGACAGGTACTGGGCTTAAGCAGGGGGACACGTCTGGCACTGCAGGATCGGAGTCTCCGGTGGCGTAGTGTGTTACGGATGGTAGCCTTTATTACGGTGGTCCCAGCTCTATGCAGGTCATTCCCTAGGTACCCCCGGTGTGGTTCTGGGATTTTTGCTCACCGTTCTTGTGAACATTTTGACCCCATGGAATGAGATCTTGCGTAGAGCCCCAGATCGAGGGAGATTATCAGTGGTCTTGTATGTCTTCCATTTTCTTATTATTGCTCCCACAGTTGATTTCATCACACCAAGCTGCTTGCCTATTGAAATTCAGTCTTCCCAGCCTGGTGCAGGGCTATAATTTTGTTTATGGTCTCCTTCGACAGCTCTTTGGTCTTCACAACAGTGGAGTTTGGAGCGTGACTGTTTGAGGTTGTGGAAAATGATAATTACGTACCGGTAATTAGATTTTTGAGAGCCATGACAGCACCGACGTGAGAGTATGGTATCCGCCCCCAGGAACAGGAAACCTGTAGCAGAGATAAAAGAAGGGGGGCGGTACCTCTCCCTCAGTTTGTTTCAGAGTATGCAAGGTAACCGCCAAAATTAGTCTTTATATATACACATATACTAGCATATTTACGACATTTACCTTCTTTATATTTTAATTTATACATGCATTTTTATATATTTTTTTTGTGAGTCACACAACCATCACCAAGATAGGGCGGGAATTAATACGGTGCTGTCATGGCTCTCAAAAATCTAATTACCGGTACGTAATTATCATTTTTTTTCCCTTCGCCATGACAGCACCGACGTGAGAGGAAGAAATAGAAGAGCCTCCTAGGGTGGGACAACAGCAGATAACACCTTTCTACCAAAGGCTAAATTCGAAGAACTTAAATCTAGCCTATAATGACGGAAAAAGGTGGATGGTGACGGCCACACCGCTGCCCTGCAAATCTGCTCTATTGACGCATTTGCCCGTTCGGCCCAAGATGTCGCAATAGCCCTTGTGGAGTGAGCCTTTACACCCAGTGGGGGAGTCTGACCTGACGAAGAATAAGAAAGTGAGATAGCCATGCGTAGTGTCAAGATCCCGTCTGGGTTGGAGCCGATGTTACTGCAAACACTAGGGGAAGCAGAGGCAGGTAGCGTAGTCAGGTGGCAGCCGGAGGTCGGTACACAGGAAAGCAGTGTTTGTAGCAATGGATCAGGCGGAGAGCGTAGTCAGAAGGCAGGCCGAGGTCGGTTCACAGGAGAGCAGTGTTTGTAGCAATGGATCAGGCGGAGAGCGTAGTCAGAAGGCAGGCCGAGGTCGGTTCACAGGAGAGCAGTGTTTGTAGCAATGGATCAGGCGGAGAGCGTAGTCAGAAGGCAGGCCGAGGTCGGTTCACAGGAGAGCAGTGTTTGTAGCAATGGATCAGCAGGAAACGCTTGACTAAAGGCTTGGAGCTCAATAATCTCGCAATGACACACCCACAGGGCCAGGTTTATACAGGGTGTGTAATTGGCAATCAGAGGCCCAATCAAGAGAGCACTAGGTGTAGCCAATCAGGAAGAACAGTCAATGGTATCTGGGTTCAGCAAGGAACTTTGCAGCCAGCAGAATAGCTCAGATGGTAGAGCTGCTGGCCAGTAGACAAGAGGTACTGGGTTCGACTCCTGACAGTACTCCCCTCCTTCCAGGATGGCCTCTGGACATCTCAGGAGCTGGCTTATCCGGGTACCTCTGATGAAAGGCTCTTGTTAGTCTAGGAGCATGGACGTTGTCCCTTGGTTCCCATGAATTTTCCTCTGGTCCGTAACCCTTCCACTGCACCAGATACTGCAGTTTACCTCTGAATTTTCGGGAGTCCAGAATCTTATCCACAATGTATTCTTCTTCACCACGGATCCTTTCTGGTGGAGGAGGTGGCTGAATTCTTCCTGGAAACGGGTTTTCACAGAAGGGTTTGAGCAAGGATATGTGAAACACTGGATGAATCTTTAGATTGTTGGGAAGTTTTAAACGAAAAGCAACCTGGTTAATTTTTGCAGAAATTTGAAAAGGTCCAATGAATTTCTGACCCAATTTGGAGGATGGCACATGTGTCTTAAGGTTTTTAGTGGACAGCCAAACTTTGTCTCCAACCTGAAGAGCAGGGGGCACTCTCCGATGTTTATCTGCTGCTTCCTTATATACTTCCTGGGTCTTGAGTAATATCTCTGATAATTCCTTCTGGGATTCCTGTAATTTTGCAAGCCTGTCATTTACAGCAGGAATGGGAGTGTTCACTGGCAGATTAGGGATAAATACTGGATGTACTCCATAATTAGCAAAAAATGGGGTTTGAGATGTAGCGCTATGTATGGAGTTGTTGTAGGCAAACTCTGCTGTTGGTAAATAGTCCACCCAGTCATCCTGAAGATAGGAAATGAAGCAACGGAGGTATTGCTCCAAAGTCTGGTTCGTTCTCTCCGTCTGGCCATTGGACTGAGGATGGAAAGCGGTAGAAAGATTCACCGTGACTCCCAAGGCTGTACAGAAACTCTTCCAAAATTTTGACGTAAACTGAACGCCTCTGTCAGACACCATGCTGTCAGGAATTCCATGTAACCTGAATACCTCTTTGATTATCAGTTCTGCAGTTTTTTCAGCAGTAGGAATTCCTTCAGTTGGAATAAAGTGGGCCATTCTTGTGAGTCGGTCCACTATGACAAGGATGACGGTCATCTGTTTGGAAGGGGGTAGTTCCACAATAAAATCCATGGAAATAGATCCCAAGGCCTGGATGGAACTGGAAGTGGTTGCAAGAGTCCTAGAGGAGACGATCGTGGGGTCTTGTTTCGTGCGCATGTTAAACAGGTTGAAACATATTTCCTCACGTCCTTCCTACAATTAGGCCACCAAAAGAAACGAAGTAGTAAGTCTTGTGTTTTTGCAACTCCAGGATGTCCTGCCAGTTTAGAATCATGGACACTTTTGAGGACTTCAAGGCGAGAAGATTCAGGTACATATATTTTGTGTTTCTGCATCCAAAACCCCTCTTTGAATGAAAGATCGACGTCTTCCGAAGGATGGTTAAGGAAAGAGTCCTCTTGATATCCATCTTTAATTCTATTACATAGTCCTCTAGAGTGCAATATTCCCAAAAAATTTTTAGGGCCTAGAATTGTATCGTCATTACTAGACCTCTCCTGAGGTTCCGAACACATCCTGGACAGGGCATCAGCCTTGCCATTTCTTGAACCAGGCCGGTAAGAAATTATAAAATTGAATCTTGAGAAAAATAAGGCCCATCGTGCTTGTCTTGCAGACAATCTTTTTGCTGTACGGAGGAATTCAAGATTCTTGTGGTCCGTGAGGACAGTCACAGGGTGATTGGCACCTTCCAAAAGATGTCTCCATTCGGAGAAGGCAACTTTAATGGCTAACAGTTCTTTATTACCGATGTCGTAGTTCTTTTCTGCAGATGACATGGTGTGGGAAAGAAACGCACATGGGTGAAGTTGCATTTTGTCCCCAACTCGCTGAGACAGAATGGCTCCCACTGCAGAGTCCGAGGCGTCCACTTCGACAGTAAATGGCAATTCAGGATTTGGGTGTACTAACAATGGAGCAGACGTAAAAAGAGTTTTCAATTTGTCAAAAGCCTCCTGTGCCTCCGGAGACCAGAAAAATGCTTTGGTCTTTTTTGTTAGTGTAGTAATTGGTAGAATGATCCGTGAAAAGTTCTTTATAAATTTTCGGTAAAAATTTGCAAATCCTATGAAACGCTGGACGTCTTTTAAATTTCTTGGAACAGGCCAGTCCACTACAGCATTGATTTTGCCGGGATCCATGCTCAGACCTTCTGGGGAGATGATATATCCCAGAAATTGGATACTGGTTTGTTCAAACTCACATTTTTCAAGTTTAATGTAAAGATGGTTCTCCTGTAGTCGTTCCAAGACTAACTGGACGTGCCTGCGATGCTCTTCCAAGGTGTCTGAAAATATAAGAATGTCATCGAGATAAGCCACAACGAATTGGTCCAAAAAATCTCGAAATACA
Organism: Oophaga sylvatica; assembly: GCA_033576555.1. NCBI lineage: Eukaryota > Metazoa > Chordata > Amphibia > Anura > Dendrobatidae > Oophaga > Oophaga sylvatica. Next base: position 64,262,727 of record JARQOD010000004.1, on the reverse strand, counting down.
TCATTAATAAAATGTTGAAAGGTGGCTGGGGCATTGCTAAGACCAAAGGTCATAACCAGAGATTCAAAATGTCCATATCTCGTTCTGAAGGCTGTCTTCCACTCATCTCCTGGGCGAATCCGTATGAGGTTGTAAGCCCCTCTAAGATCCAGCTTCGTAAAGATTTTCGCAGAACGGAGTCTCTCAAATAGTTCAGGAATCAAGGGTAGCGGGTAGCGATTCTTGACAGTGATATTATTCATCTCTCTGTAGTCAATACATGGCCGCAGAGTGGAGTCTTTCTTTTCAACAAAGAACAGGGGTGCCCCAGCTGGAGATGTGGAAGGTCGAATAAAGCCTTTCTCTAAATTTTCATCCAGGAACTTTCTTAATACCTTCAATTCAGGTTCGGAAAGATTGTAAATCCGTCCAAATGGAATGGTTGCTCCTGGCAGCAATTCAATGGGACAGTCGTAAGGACGGTGAGGAGGTAATTGATCTGCTTTCTTCTTACTGCAGACATCAGAGAACTGCTGATATTGAGGTGGTAGTTTCTCTTCCTTCTCATGCGAAATCTCAGAGATTTGGACTTGTTGGGGAACAGGGGGTTCCTTATGACAATTATTCTTACAGTAGTCAGATGGAAAGGTGATGGTCCTTGATGCCCAGTTGATAGAAGGGTTATGGACTGAAAACCAGGGGATCCCTAGAATAACCGGAAATTTCGGAGATGAAATAAGGTGGAAACTGACAGCTTCATGATGATCCGGTTCGATACAAATCTCCAGTTCGATTGTCTCATGCGTGACAGGTCCAGAAGACAAGGGTGATCCATCCACAGTTTCCATTTCAATTGGTGTGGATTTGGTCCTACTGGAAATATTATTATCACGTGTAAATTTTAAGTCCATAAAATTTCCTCCTGCTCCCGAATCCAACAGGGCAGAGCATTGTATTTTTTGGGTGCCCATTACAACCTGAATGGGGATTACAAAATGAGATGATGTAGAATGTATTTTGTCTATTTCTGGCGTTACTGATGAGATAGTCTGCAAGATGGAATCCGACTGCTGAGAAAGGTCCATATTGCTGGCAGACCTGTTGTTGGTAAAGGCTATAGTCCTTTTGTTAGGACAGTTGATGGCATAGTGTCCAGGGTCCCCACAATAGAGGCAGAGATGTTCTGCACGTCGCCTCTCCTTCTCCTGTGCAGAGAGTGGTCTTCGGATGACGTCGATCTGCATCGGTTCAGACACGCCTTGCGTCTTTTCTTGGTGGTCCGATGCTGAAAATGAGAAGCCAGGGCTATTCCCAAGTGCTCGCAGTCTCTCCTTTCTCCTTTCAGTAAGTCTCTGGTCAATCCGGATACATAGTTGAATAAAGTCCTCCAACTGGTCAGGCTGGGTCAGTTCTTATGACCACTCTGTCATCCATAAAGGTAGTATATGGAGAATTTATAGAAATAGCTTGCAGCTCGCTGACTCGCCGAGCTGACGTTAGGGCAACCAAGAGCACTGTTTTTAGTGTCAGAGCCTTTATTGAAATAGATGAGATTGGCTCAAATGGGGCCGTAGTTAACGCATTTAACACTAAATTTAGATCCCAGGGAGCTACCTTAGGAACAATTTCCAAGGGTCTGGCTGTAAAGGAGGCCCGAATGAATCTATAGATCCATGGGTGGTCAGCCAGTTTTTTGTCAAATAGCGCACCTAGTGCCGAGACATGCACCTTTAGAGTGCTTGTGGACAATCCTTTTTCCAGGCCCTTTTGTAGAAATTCCAGGATTTCCGTCATCGGGACCATCTGGACTGTCCCCGAAAGCCTCCGACCTGAGAAGTCCAAGAATTTTTGCCAGATTTTATAATATTTGGCTGAGGTGACTTTTTTCCTACTAGTGAGCAAGGTAGTCACCAAGGGCCCTGAGAACCCTTTGGCTAATAGGAGTCCCCTCTCAGGTTCCAGGCAGTGAGGTGTAGATTGTGCACCTGAGGATGCTCCACTGGTCCCTGGTGTAGTAGATTGGGAACATCGGGTAGGATCCATGGGTCCGAGGCAGACATGCGTGTGAGCCATGTGAACCACGCTCTCTTTGGCCAGAAGGGCGCTATAAGGATTACACGGCTCTTGTCCTCTCGTATTTTTCTCAGGACTATTGGTATTAGAGGAACTGGTGGAAAGGCATATGCCAGTTTGAATTTCCAGCGGTGTAGTAGTGCATCTACTCCTTCTGGTTGTTCTCTCGGGTTTAGGGAGTAAAATCTGTTTACTTTCCGATTTTGTTTTGTAGCAAACAGGTCCACTTCTGGTCTGCCCCAGCTGGCGCAAATTTTTCCAAATATGTCCTGATTTAGGGACCATTCTCCCTGGTGCAGTACATGCCGACTTAGGAAATCCGCCACCGTATTTTCTGTCCCTTTCAAATGTGTGCTCGAAAGGGATAACAGGTTGTTTTCCGCCCATGCAAACAGCTCTCTTGCCTCCGCCATCAAGGATGGTGATCTTGTACCTCCTTGTCGATTTATGTAGGCTACTGTCGTGTTGTTGTCGGATAATATTGTGACATGTCTTCCTTGTACCTCTTTTCTTAGTTGGTATAGCGCTAGTCTCACTGCTGGTAGTTCTTTCAAATTGGAGGATGTTTCCTTCATTGAGGGTTCCCATAGGCCTTGTACAAGCCGTCCTATTAAATGTGCTCCCCATCCCGAGGGACTTGCATCCGTAGTCAATATTATCTGATTGTGAATTGACCAAGGTACAGCTTTTTTGAGGTTTTCGGGTTTTAGCCACCATTGCAATGAGTCGAGGACCTGTGGCGTTAGGGTGAATCGCCGATTTAGGCTGGTCGGATCTTTTGCCTGTTCGGCTAATATTTGTTCTTGCAGGTCTCTTGTGTGGCTTTGTGCCCACTGGACCGCTGGTATTGTTGCTGTTAATGTTCCCAACAACGACATTGCTTGTCGGACTGTTATAGTCCTGTTCGGTCTTAATTGTTGTATTTTGCTTTGAATGGAGTCTACTTTCCTGTCCGGGAGGACACATTGTTGGTTGCAGGAATCTAACTCTATTCCAAGAATTCTTGTTTTCTGGTTGGGATTAGTTTCGATTTTTTCCCGTTTATTATTCAGCCTAAACTGGTTAGGATTTCTAGCATCCTTGTGGTTGCCTTCCTGCATTCTCCTTCGGTGTTTGCTATTACTAGGAAGTCGTCCAAATAGGGCACCAGTAATATGTCTTCTTTCCTTACGAAAGATGCCACTTCTGAAATTAATTTCGTGAAGATACGGGTGCCACCGAAATTCCGAAGGGAAGACATTGGTACTGCAGATGCGTAGGGCCCTGTGCAATCTGTACTAACAATCTTAGGTATTTTTGATGTTCTTCCCAGATCGGTACATGGTAGTATGCATCTGTCAGATCGATCACGGCCATGTAGCAGCCCGGTTCTAGCAACTTCACTGTTGATCTTAACGTTTCCATTTTGAATTTTTTCACTCGGATGTATTGATTTAACGCTTTCAAGTTGAATATTACCCTCAAGGAGCCGTCTGGTTTTGGAGTAAGAAACAGGGTACTGTAGAACCCTTCTCCTACTTGGTGAGTTGGCACTTCCACTAACACCTTCTTTTCCATAAGGAGGGTGATTTCTTTTTCCATTGTGGCTTGGTTCTTCTTGGCAACTTGAGTTGTCTTTATTCGCTGTGGCGGGAGATTGAGAAAATGTAGTCGTAGACCTTCGGATAGTAAATTGGTTACCCACCGTGAAGCGGGCAATGTTTCCCACTGACGTACAAATTTCTTCAGTCTTCCTCCCACCGGAGACTTGGCGTCATTGACGTTTAGTATCCGATCTGGTGGGGCCTTTGAAGAGAAATCCTTTCTCCCTTCTCTCCCCCCAAGGCCTCTCATCTGGCCGACTCCTGCCCCCTCGATTCCTTGCTCCACGAAAGGACGAGCGAGCATCATTCCAACGTCGCCTTGAAAAAGATGGTAGCGGGAATCGTTTCTTCTTATCCGATGCTTTCTCCAATATTTCGTCCAATGTTTTTCCAAACAAGTATTGTCCCTCACAGGGGATTGCGCAGAGTTTTACCTTCGACTGGAAGTCCGCCGCCCAATTTTTAAGCCATAATGCCCTGCGACCTGAGTTAGAGAGAGCGCATGCGCGGGCGGCACCTCGCACTGAATCCACCGCTGCATCTGCTAGGAAACCTGCCGCTTTTTGTAGTGACGGTATTACGTCCAATAATTCTTCTCTTGGGCATTTATTTTTTATCTGTTCACTGAGTTCTTCCAACCATTTGACCATGGCCCTAGCGGTGCAAGTGGCGGCTACGCCCGGTTTGATTGACCAGGCCGATGCTTCCCAGGCAGATTTTAAAAAAGCATCCGCTTTTTTATCGAGGGGGTCTCTCAAGGCCCCCATGTCCTCGAATGGTAATGCTATACCTTTAGACGTACTAGCAATGGCGGCATCTAGCTTAGGGGCTTTTTCCCATTCCCCACATATTTCCTCATCAAACGGATATTTCCGTTTTAATGCTTGTGGCACAGACATTTTCTTGTTGGGTTTCTTCCACTCTTTTAATCATTTTTAATAGATTTTCATGAAAGGGAAAAACTTTACGTTTTTTCCCTTCTAGATTGCTGAACATGGAGTCATGTACTGAAAGACGCTCTTTTGGCATCTCAACCCCCATGGTAGATCTAATTAATTTTAACAATTTCCCTACGTCTTCAGACAAGACATACGGGCGGCCATATTCCTCGTCCGAGGAATTTTGGTCTGAGCTTTCCGAGTTTTTTAACTCCGTCGGTTCACCATCCGATTCTACGTCACTTTGTTCCGTAGGAGGGGGGAGGGGATGGCTTGAACTAACTGGCATGTGCTGTTTCAACTTCTCCTTAACCGTTGTTTTAACTTCCTGACGAATAAAGGCTCTAATATCCTCAAATAGGGACGGCGATTCCTCCGCTATCGTTTTCTGTACACATGAGCGGCATAACCCTTTATTGTAATCTTTGGGAAGAGTTTTTTTTTTACACAAAGCACATGCTTTGTTTTTTTTTGTTTGGCCGCAGCTTTCCTGCCCTAGGGAGAGGGGACAGGATAAAAGGCCATCACTATACGTTTCTTCGCCTTACAAAGGCACTCACCCACCGACCCCCTGGTACCACAGCAGTCTGCTGGCCTCCCTCCTCTGGCACGCGATCCTCTGCTCCTTCCATCGCTGTGAAGCGTTTTTGCAACGGACGCCAGTCTCCTGCCTCCGGCAGGCTATGTATGCGAGGGGGGGGTTCAGGGGGGAGAGCGGTGTGCGCGCCTCTGGAGCAAACTACCGCCCGGAAGTGTCCAGCACACCGCTTCTCCCGGCGTGTAGCGTCACTTCCGGTGCGACCGGAAGCCGCTCCACTCAGTCGGCGCCAGAGTCGTGGTGGACACGCCTACCCCGGCTCTGCCTCCTGCACGGAGCAGCCGCCGCAGAGTCCACGGGGGGTGAGACGCGGCCAGGCAGCCCCCAAGAAGCCGGGATGGAGAGCGCGCGCCGCCGCGCTCAGCTGCATGCCTCCCCTTCGGACCTCGGTCTCCACACCGGCCATCCAGGGGACGATTCCCCACACAGGTATACTGCCCCACAGGCATCCACCTGCAGGAACAGGAAACCAAAACTGAGGGAGAGGTACCGCCCCCCTTCTTTTATCTCTGCTACAGGTTTTCCTGTTCCTGGGGGCGGATACCATACTCTCACGTCGGTGCTGTAATGGCGAAGGGAAAAAAGTGTCTTTTATACTGATAAGTTCAAACAGGTGCTATTACTGCAGGTAATGAGTGGAGGACAGAGGAGTCTCTTAAAGAAGAAGTTACAGGTCTGTGAGAGCCAGAAATCTTGCATGTTTTTAGGTGACCAAATACTTATTTTCCACCATAATTTGCAAAATAAATCTTGCCAAATCAGACAAGGTGATTTTTGGGATTTGTTTTCTCATTTTGACTCTCATAGTTGTGGTCTACCTATGATGTCAATTACAGGCCTCTCTCATCTTTTTAAGTGGAGAACTTATACAATTGGTGCCTTAGATAGAGTCATTACAAACAGAGTGATCTATTTCAAGTGTTTATTTCTGTTAATGTTGATGATTATGGCTTACAGCCAATGAAAACCCAAAGGTCATTATCTCAGTAAATTAGTATTCTCCATAGCACCAGCTTGAAAAAATGATTTTAAAATCTGAAATCTTAGCCTACTGAAATATATGTTCAGTAAATGCACTCAATACTTGGTCGGGGCTCCTTCTGCATCAATTACAGCATCAATGTGGTGTGACATGGAGGCAATCAGCCTGTGGCACTACTGAGGTGTTATGAAAGCCCAGATTGCCAATCAAGCACAGTGATACTGTTGTTTTTAACCCCTTCACCCCCAAGGGTGGTTTGCACGTTAATGACCGGGCCAATTTTTACAATTCTGACCACTGTCTCTTTATGAGGTTATAACTCTGGAACGCTTCAACGGATATTCGCGATTCTGAGATTGTTTTCTCGTGACATATTGTACTTCACGTTAGAAGTAAAATTTCTTCAATATAACTTGCGTTTATTTTTGAAAAAAACGCAAATATGGCGAAAATTTTTAAAATTTTGCAATTTTCAAACTTTGAATTTTTATTCCCTTAAAACAGAGAAATATATCACACAAAATAGTTAAGAAATAACATTTCCCACATGTCTACTTTACATCAGCACAATTTTGGAACCAAAATTTTTTTTTGTTAGGAAGTTATATGAGTTAAAAGTTGACCAGCGATTTCTCATTTTTACAACAAAATTTACAAAGCCATTTTTTTTAGGGACCACCTCACATTTGAAGTCACTTTGAGGGGTCTATATGGCAGAAAATACCCAAAAGTGACACCATTCTAAAAACTGCACCCCTCAAAGTACTCAAAACCACATTCAAGAAGTTTATTAACCCTTCAGGTGCTTCACAGGAACTAAAACAACGTGGAAGGAAAAAATGAATATTTAACTTTTTAGCCACAAAAATGATCTTTTACAAACTTTTTTTTTATTTTCACAAGGGTAAAAGGAGAAAATGGACAGATAAGGTTGTTATGCAATTTCTCCTGAGTACGCCAATACCCAATATGTGGGGAAAACCACTGTTTGGGCACACGGCAGAGCTCGTAAGGGAAGGAGCGCCGTTTGACTTTTTCAAACTAAAATTGGCTGGAATTTAGATTGGATGCCATGTCGCGTTTGGAGAACCTCTGATGCGCCTAAACAGTGCAAACCCCCACAAGTGACACCATTTTGGAAACTAGACCCCCTAAGGTACTTATCTAGATCTGTTGTGAGCACTTTGAACCCCCAAGTGTTTCACAAAAGTTTATAATGCCTGGGTGTGAAAAAAAAACAAACAATTTTCCACAAAAATGATTTTTTAGTCCCAAATTTTTGAATTTTCCCAAGGAAATTGGACCCCAAAAGTTGTTGTCCAATTTGTCCTGAGTACGCTGATACCCCATATGTGGGGGGGGGGGGGAAACTGTTTGGGCGCATGGCAGGGCTTGGAATGAAAGTAGTAACGTTTTGGAATGCAGACGTTGATGGGGGTCATGTTCCGTTTGCAGTGCCCCAGATGAGCCTAAACAGTGGAAACCCCCCACAAGTGACCCCATTTTGGAAACTAGACCCCCTAAGGAACTTATCTAGATCTTTGGTGAGCACTTTGAACCCCCAAGTGCTTCACACAAGTTTATAATGCCCGGGCATGAAAATAAAAAATCCTATTTTTTTCCCACAAAAATTATCTTTTAGTCACTAATTTTTTATTTTCCCAAGGGTAACGGGAGAAATTGGACCACATAAGTTGTTGTACAATTTGTCCTGAGTACGCTGATACCCCATATGTGGGGGGGAACCACTGTTTGGGTGCATGGCAGAGTTTGGAAGGGAAGGAGTACCATTTGACTTTTTCCAACCAAAATTGGCTGGAATTGAGATTGGATGCCATGTTGCATTTGGAGAGCCCCTGATGTGCCTAAACAGTGGAAACCCCCACAAGTGACCCCATTTTGGCAAATAGACCCCACAAGGAACTTATCTAGATGTGTTGTGAGCACTTTGAACCCCGAAGTGCTTCACAGAAGTTTATAACGTACAGCCGTAAAAATAAAAAATCCTTTTTTTTTTACAAAAATGATTTTTTTTCGCCCCCAATATTTTATTTTCACAAGGGTAACAGGAGAAATTGGACCCCAAAAGTTGTTGTCCAATTTGTCCTGAGTACGCTGATACCCAATATGTGGGAGAAAACTACTGTATGGGTACACGTTGGGGCTCGGAAGGGAAGAAGTGACGTTTTGGATTGCAGACTTTGATGGAATGGTCTGGGGGCGTCATGTCGCATTTGGAGAGCCCCTGATGCGCCTAAACAGTGGAAATCCCCAACAAGTGACCCCATTTTGGAAAATAGACCCCACAAGGAACTTATCTAGATGTGTGGTGAGCGCTATGAAGCCCCAAGTGCTTCACAGAAGTTTATAATGTACAGCCGTAAAAACAAAAAAATATTTTTTTTTGTACAAAAATGATGTTTTCCGCCCCCAGTTTTTTATTTTCCCAAGGGTAACAGAAGAAATAGGACAAATTGCACAATAACTCTTGGGTCCAGAGTACGCTGATACCCCATATGTGGAGATAAACTACTGTTTGGACGCATGGCAGAGCTCAGAAGTGAAGGAGCACCGTTTGACTTTTTCAACGCAGAATTGGCTGGAATTGAGATCAGCCGCCATGTCACATTTGGAGAGCCCCTGATGTGCCTAAACAGCGGAAACCCCCCAATTCTAACTCCAACCCTAACCCCAACACACCCCTAACCCTAGTCCCAACCCTAACCACAAACCTAACCCTAACACACCCCTAATCCCAACCCTAACCCTAATCCTAACTTTAGCGCCAACCCTAACCCTAACTTTAGCCGCAACCCTAACCCTAATGGGAAAATGGAAATAAATACATTTTTTTATTTTATTACTTTTCCCTAACTAAGGGGGTGATAAAGGGGGGTTTGATTTACTATTTATAGCGGGTTTTCATGATTTGCAGCTGTCACGCTAAAAGACGCTTTTTATTGCAAAAATAGTTTTTTGCAATCGCCACATTTTGAGAGCTATAATTTTTGCATATTTTGGCCCACAGAGTCATGTGAGGTCTTTATTTTTGCGGTACGAGTTGATGTTTTTATTGGTACCATTTTTGAGCACGTAACATTTTTTGATCGCTTTTTATTTCGATTTTTGGGAGGTTAGAATGAACAAAAATCAGCAATTCATGAATTTCTTTTGGGGGAGGCGTTTTTATTGTTCCGCGTGTGGTAAAATTGATAAAGCAGTTTTATTCTTCGGGTCAGTACGATTATGGCGATACCTCATTTATATCATTTTTTTATGTTTTGGCGCTTTTATAGAATAAAAACAATTTTATATAAAAAATAATTATTTTTGCATCGCTTTATTCTGCGAGCTATAACTTTTTTATTTTTTCGCTGATTATGCTGTATGGTGGCTCGTTTTTTGCGGGACAAGATGATGTTTTCAGCGGTACCATGTTTATTTATATCGGTCTTTTTGATCGCGTGTTATTCCACTTTTTGTTCGGCGGTATGATGATAAAGCATTGATTTTTTGCTTTTTTTTTTTTTTAAGGGGTTCACTAAAGGGGTTAACTAGTGGGACAGTTTTATGGGGGGGTCGTTACGGACGCGGCGATACCAAATATGTGTACTTTTATTGTTTTGTTTTTTTTTTTATTTACAGGAAGAAATGAATTTATTGGGGAATATTTTTTTTTTTTTTATTTATTTTGGATTTTTTTTTAAAACATGTTTATTTTTATTTTTTTAACTTTTTTACTTTGTCCCAGGGTGGGACATCACTGTATTTTATCAGATCGCTGGTGTGACAGTGTGCACAGCACTCTGTCACACCAGCGATCGCTCAGGCAGTGCAGCAGGCTTCTCAGTGCCTGCTCTCAGCAGGCACTGAGGAAGCCGCCTCCCTCCAGGACCCCAGCGCCATCTTGGATCTGGGTCCTGGGAGGGAGGAAGCCCTCAGAACAGCGCGATCACATCGCGCTGGTCTGAGGGTCTCAGGGGGCGCACAGGGAGCCCCCTCCCTGCGCGATGCTTCCCTGTGCCCCCAGTACACCGCGATCATGTTTGATCGCGGTGTGCAAGGGGTTAATGTTCCGGGAGCGGTCCGTGACCGCTCCTGACACACAGTCACGGGTGTCAGCTGTGATAATCAGCTGACACCTGGCGGTAATTAGCTGCGCTCCCGGAGGGAGCGCAGCTGATCGCCTATGACGTACTATCCCGTCCATGGTCAGATTGTCACGGCTTTTATGGACGGGATAGTACGTCTAATGTCAGAGAGGGGTTAAAGGTGGTATTGGTACTTTTGGCAGTGTGGACAGGTGCCAAGTCCTGCTAGAGAATGAAATTTCCAACTCCATAAAGCTTGTCAGCAGAAATTATCCCGGCCGGTCAGAGAGCTGCAGTTCCCACGTTGTCATAAGACAGCGTGAGCACTCAGATGTGATCGGAGGTATAAACTTTACCTCCAGTCACAGGTGTCAGCTGATGGGACTACAGCTCCCATCATCCGACACCTGCTGCCGCTATTTACAGTGACAGCAGCAGTGGCAGATGGGAATATTCATCAGCCACTCCTGCGTTGTAAATAATTTTCTTTTTTAAAAAATGTTGTGGGTTCCACTGTATGTTTGCTAACCAGCCAGACAAAACTCACAGCTGGGGGCTGCAACCTTCAGCTGTCAGCTTCAGCAAGGCTAGTTATCAAGAATAGAGGGGTCCCCAAGCTGTTTATTTAAATAATTTAAAAAAACGGCGTGGGGTCCCCCGCATTTTTGACAACCAACCTTGTTAAAGCAGACAGCTGGGGCTGGTATTTTCAGGCTGGTAAGGAGCCATGGATATTGCCCCCCCAACCTAAAAATAGCAGCTCGCAGCTGCCCAGAAAAGGCACATCTATTAGATGCGCCAATTCTGGCGCTTTGCCCGGCTCTTCCCACTTGCCCTGTAGCAGTGACAAGTGGGGTTCATATTTGTGGGGTTGCTGTCACCTTTGTATTGTCTGCTGACAAAGCCCATGGCTTAGTAATGGAGAAGCTTCTGTAAGACACATAACCATTACTAATCCTCTAGATGTATGGTAAATAAAAACTCTCAGTGCTAGCGGGGATGTCACTGATGTTACGGTAGTTCAGCCCGGCTGAGAACAGAGCCTCAGTGACCGGACGTAACCTCTAGGACGTCACCAGCTGTCTCTGAGGCTGCACTCGCAGCAGTTCAGTCACCAGTGGTTTTCAGCCTGGACGGTCGCTTCTTGGCACCGTCCAGGTTGAAAACGGTTTATTCCCCAGACATGGATTACGGCGTGGGACAGAACGACGGACAGGTATGGTATATTGTTGTTTTTTTATTTTACGTTTATTACAGGAGAACGATGGCTTCGGTGAAATTAGGCGTTTAAATAAAAATGGAAAACTGTGTTTAGTCTTATTTCAAATAAAGGACTTTATTCTGGCTGTGTTTTTATTTACCATACAACTATAGGATTAGCAATAGATGGATATCTTATAAACACCTCTCTATTACTAATTCATGGGCTTGATGTCACCTGACAATACAAAGGTGACATCAACTCCTCAAATATGAACCCCACTTGCCACCTCTACAGGGCAAGTGGGAAGAGCCAGGCAAAGATGCCTTTTCTGGGCATCTGCGGGCTGTTATTTTTAGGATAGGGGGCCAATATCCATGGCCCCTTACCAGCACCCAGCTGTCTGCTTTAGCAAGGTTGGCTGTCAAAAATGGGGAGGACCCCACGCCGTTTTTTGAAATTATTTAAATAACTAAAAAAAAAAAAAAAAAACTGTGGGGACCACTCTATTCTTGATAACTAGCCTTGCTGAAGCTGACAGCTGAGGGCTGCAGCCCCCAGCTGTGAGTTTTGTTTAGCTGGTTAGCAAAAATAAGGAAAACCCACGCCATTTTTTAAATTATTTATTTACAGCGCAGGCGCAGCTAATGAATACTCCCATCCGCAGCTCCTGCTCTCATTGTAATTAGCGTTAGCAGGTGTCAGATGATGGGATCAGTACTCCCATTCGCTGACACCAGTGACCGGAGGTAAAGAATATACCTCCAATCACAGCTGAGCGTTCTCGCTGAATTTTGACAGAGTGGGAACCGCGGCTCTCTGACCGGCAGGGATTATTTCACCGCCGATCAGAAGCTGTTTTTGCTGTGCTGTCATACACATGACAGCGCGACTAACACCCGGTGTTCGGGCAGCCGAACCCGAACAGTAACACAGACTGCCTGGTGAAGTCCGTGTTCGGAGTCCGTGCCTGAACAGTAGGTGTTCGGTACGGACGTCAAACTTTACTCTTCGGGTTCGCCTATCTCAAGAGGAAAACTACTGTTTGGGCGCACAGCAGAGCTCAGAACAGAAGGGCGCCATTTGATTTTTTTGAGAGCAAAAGTCGCTGGAGTAGAGGACACCGTGTCGCGTTTGCAGAGGCCTTCATGTGCCTAAACAGTGGAAACGCTCCACAATTGACATCATTTTGGAAACTATACCACTCAAGGAAATTTTCTAGAGGCGAGTTGCGCACCTTGAACCCACAGGTGCTTGACAAAATTTTATACAGTTGAGCCGAAAAAAATAACATTTTTCCCCACAAAAATATTGCTCGCCACCAAATTTTTCATTTTCACAAGGGTAACAGGAAAAAATGCCCAACAAATTGTATTGTCTATTTTCTCTAAGTACACAGATACCCAATATATGGTGGAAAACTATTGTTTGGGCTCCTGAGAGGTCTTGGAAGGGATGGAGAGCCAACTGAATTCTGGAGCGAAATTTTGACTGGAACAGATTGCGAATGCTATATCACATTTGACAAGCCCCTGACATGCCAAAACAGCAGAAACCCCCACAAGTGACCACATTTTCAAAACTACATCTCTTAAGGAATTCATTTAGGGGTGTAGTGAGCATTTTTAACCCTCAAGCGACTAAGAATTGTATAACATTAAGCTGAGTCAATGGAAAAGTTTTTGTTTTTTTCCACTAAAAATGTTACTTTGTCCCAAAGTTTTCAATTTTCAAAAGGGATAATAGGAGAAAATGGACCACAAAATATGTTAGGCAATTTCTCCAGAGAACACCAATACCTCATATGTGGTCAAAAACTAATTCTGAGGCACAGTGCAAAGCTCAGAAGGAAAGATGCATCATACTGGAGTTCAGGTTTTGCTGGTATGGTTTCAGAATGCCATGTCACATTGGCAAAGCCCTGATGTGCCAGAACAGCAGAACCCCCTATAATTGACCCAATTTTACAAACTACATCTTTCAATAACTTCATCTAGGGGTAAAGTGATCATATTGAACCTACGAGTGTGTAATCTAACACTACATCATTGGGTGGTGAAGAAAAAAAATAATTACATTTTTAGCACAAAAATGTTGTTTTAGCCGCAGATTTTACATCACTTGTATAAGGGTAGAGTGTATTTTCAACATAAATTGTGAACATAATGTATATGAGGGTGCTACACCATCTATAGGCAGACAATATCGAAGAGAGGGAAGAAAAGGCTAATAAATAGATGTGCACACCTGGATATTCAATTAAAGTATGCTTTATTAACACAAATGGAGAGAACGAGGAATTCTAAAACCATTTAAAACTTCAAAAAAAGTGCAAAATATTTGCGCCCCTGAATGCACAATAAAACAACCATTGATAGATGGTAATACACTATGTGAGTAAAGTAGAGGATATAAGCTACCGGTGACAATAGAATAAATGGAATGACACTAAGATTGACGATGTTAACAAATAAAGTCACTTCAATATTTAATCAAAGTACATGTGTGACACATGCTAAGGATCTGGGAAAAAGGGAATAAAGTGACACAGGGAAAAGGAAATGTGTAAAAATGGCACCAAAATTTCTCACACAATTTCTGCTGAACGTTGCAATATCCCATATGTGGCTGTACAGTACTACTTAGCCACAGTAAGGCCTCTTTCACATATCCGTTGTGCGCCTGACGGCGCCCCCGGCATTTTGCCGCGGCTGCCTGATGCGCCGCTTCAGGCACATCAGGCAGCACCGGCAAAAAATAAAAACGTTACATGCTGCGCTGTGTCCAGCCGCCGGAATGTACATTTCCGCCGGATCCGGACAAAAACGCATACAACGCACTGACATGCGGCGCCATCCGGCGCTAATGAAAGTCAATGCAAAAAAAAAACGCATCCGGCATCACATTTCGCCGGATGCGGTTGGACAAAAAAATGCCGGAGGGCGCCGTCAGGCGCACAACGGATGTGTGAAAGAGGCCTAAGAGTCAGGGGGACAGAGTGCTATTTGACTCATGGAGAACAAATTATCATAGAATAGTTTGCTGACTATACAGGTCCTTCTCAAAAAATTAGCATACAGTGCTAAATGTCATTATTTTCCATAATGTAATGATTACAATTAAACTTTCATATATTTTAGATTCATTACACACCAACTGAAATTTGTCAGGTCTTTTATTGTTTTAATACTGATGATTTTGGCATACAACTCCTGATAACCCAAAAAACCTGTCTCAAAAAATTAACATATTTCAACCGTCCAATAAAATAAAAGTGTTTTTTAAAAACAAACAAAAAAACCATCAAATAATAAAGTTCAGTTATGCACTCAATACTTGGTCGGGAATCCTTTTGCAGAAATGACTGCTTCAATGCGGCGTGGCATGGAGGCAATCAGCCTGTGACACTGCTGAGGTGTTATGGAGGCCCAGGATGCTTCGATAGCGGCCTTAAGCTCATCCAGAGTGTTGGGTCTTGCGTCTCTCAACTTTCTCTTCACAATATCCCACAGATTATCTATGGGGTTCAGGTCAGGAGAGTTGGCAGGCCAATTGAGCACAGTAATACCATGGTCAGTAAACCATTTATCAGTGGTTTTGGCACTGTGAGCAGGTGCCAGGTCGTGCTGAAAAATGAAATCTTTATCTCCATAAAGCATTTCAGCCGATGGAAACATGAAGTGCTCTAAAATCTCCTGATAGCTAGCTGCATTGACCCTGCCCTTGATGAAACACAGTGGACCAACACCAGCAGCTGACATGGCACCCCACACCATCACTGACTGTGGGTACTTGACACTGGACTTCAGGCATTTTGGCATTTCCTTCTCCCCAGTCTTCCTCCAGACTCTGGCACCTTGATTTCCGAATGACATGCAAAATTTGCTTTCATCAGAAAAAAGTACTTGGGACCACTTAGCAACAGTCCAGTGCTGCTTCTCTGTAGCCCAGGTCAGGCGCTTCTGCCGCTGTTTATGGTTCAAAAGTGGCTTTACCTGGGGAATGCGGCACCTGTAGCCCATTTCCTGCACACGCCTGTGCACGGTGGCTCTGGATGTTTCTACACCAGACTCAGTCCACTGCTTCCTCAGGTCCTCCAAGGTCTGGAATCGGTCCTTCTCCACAATCTTCCTCAGGGTCCGGTCACCTCTTCTCGTTGTACACCGTTTTCTGCCACATTGTTTCCTTCCAACAGACTTCCCATTGAGGTGCCTTGATACAGCACTCTGGGAACAGCCTATTTGTTGAGAAATTTCTTTCTGGGTCTTACCCTCTTGCTTGAGGGTGTCAATGATGGCCTTCTTGACATCAGTCAGGTCGCTAGTCTTACCCATGATGGGGGTTTTGAGTAATGAACCAGGCAGGGAGTTTTTAAAAGCCTCAGGAATCTTTTGCATGTGTTTAGAGTAGGGTTGAGCATTCCAATACTGAAACCCGGTTCCGATACCTGAAATCCAATGTAAGTCTATGGGAACAAAATATCGGAATATTTTTAATTCCGATATTTTGTTCCCATAGACTTACATTGGATTTCAGGTATCGGAACCGGGTTTCGGTATCGGAATGCTCAACCCTAGTTTAGAGTTAATTAGTTGATTCAGAAGATTAGGGTAATAGGTCGTTTAGAGAACCTTTTCTTGATATGTTAATTTTTTGAGACAGGTTTTTTGGGTTATCAGGAGTTGTATGCCAAAATCATCAGTATTAAAACAATAAAAGACCTGACAAATTTCAGTTGGTGTGTAATGAATCTAAAATATATGAAAGTTTAATTGTAATCATTACATTATGGAAAATAATGAAATTTAGCACTATATGCTAATTTTTTGAGAAGGACCTGTATACAGAGCCCCAAGTGCTAGAAGAGCATATTCCCCCTCATTTATCTACAGGTGTAGTGACAATTTTGACTCCATGGGCGTTTTCCAGAAATAAGCAGCAGTGGATGTTGCAGAGTGAAAATTGCAAATCTGCCAGTATCGTGCCAGTGTGTTGTTATGCCCAGTACACCATGCCCAGTTTGTGTTTCTGGAGACATGCATCTGCAAATTAGGGGGCTTTCTATATGAACTTGAGAAGTTGGTTACTATCTACAGGACGGGTGGGTAATTGATTATCCAGAAGGGCCACTTGAAAAACCGTGACTGTTGCGGAGAGCCAAACCAATAGGTTCTTATAAATAATCATATTAACATATTAGAATTAATATAAATATATACTGTGTTCCAAATTATTATGCAAATAATATTTTCTCAGATTTTCCCAAATTACCTATATGAATTGCAGTCATTGTAATTTTCCAGTCAAATAACTATTAGGCTAAGTGCACACGTTCAGGAATGTTTGCATAATATTCCTGAGCAAAAACAAACTTTTTTCGCGGTAAAAACGCACGTTTTTTTTTTGCGCGGTTTTTGCGTGGATTTGACGCGTTTTTACCGCAATTTTTCCCTGAACTTTCTAGGTCAATAATATAGCTTGAAAAACGCTAGAATTCCGCGAAATTAATGAACATGTTGCTAGATTTTCCGCGATGCGTTTTTTTCGCGGAAAAAAAAGCACCATGTGCACAGAAATTGCGGAATTCATTCTAAATGATAGGATGCTTAATTCATGCCTTTTTGAGGCGTTTTTCCCGCGAAAAAAACGCAAATAATCCTGAACGTGTGCACTTAGCCTTAGAGTACAATTGAAAGGTTTTTGTACAAACTGCCTATGATAACAGTATATTTTTTAAAAAATAAAACACTCAAACTGCACTCAAAATGCATGTTCCAAATTATTATGCGCAGCAGAGTTTTCAACCTTTTCATTTTAATAAAGAACAAAAAAAATGGTAATTTTTGAAATTATAAGCATTAGCAGGTTATTACAAACTGAAATCAAACAGTTTTCAACTCAAAACTTTATTCTAGGTGATGTTACATTTGCACATAGGACCCCTTGTTCGAAAGAACTTCTGAACTCTCTCGTCCATTGTATTTGTCAGGTTTTGGATGGTTTCTGCTTCACTTGTTTTGCATGAGGACAGAATATCCTCCCAGAGCTGTTGCTTAGATGTGAAGTGCCTCACGCCATCATAGACACTCCTTTTGATGATGCTCCAGAGGTTCTCAATGGGGTTGAGGTCAGGGGATCATGGGGGCCACACCATAAGTTTGTCCCCTTTTATGCCCATAGCAGCCAGAGATGCAGATGTGTTATGTGCAGCATGAGACGGTGCATTATCATGCATGAAAATGATCTTGCTGCGGAATGCACGGTTCTTCTTCTTGAACCATGGCAGGAAGTGCTGTTTGAGAAACTCAACATACACTATGGAGTTCATCTTTACCCCTTCAGGGATCCTAAAGGGGCCGTCAATCTCTCTCCCCATGATTCCAGCCCAAAACATTACTCCACCTTCTCCTTGTTGGTGCCGTAGCCGTGTTTGCATGGGGGTGTCCATCACCCAGCCATCCTCCACTCCATCCATCTGGTCCATCAAGAGTTGCACGGCACTCATCGGTGAACAAAACAGTTTTGAAGTCAGTCTTCATGTATTGTTTGGCCCACTGGAGCCGTTTCTGCTTGTGTGCAGTGGATAGAGGAGGTTGACAGGATGGCTTACGCACAGCTGCAAACCTCTGAAGGACCCTGCATCTTGTTTGGGGGACGTTGGAGGCACCAGCAGCTTCAAAAACTTGTCTGCTGCTATGACAAGGCTGTTTTGCCGCTGCTCTTTTAACCTGACGTAATTGCCTGTAGGAAAGAGTCCTCAATTTTCCCTTATCAGCACGCACACGTGTGTACTGTGAATCAGCTACATACTTCTTGATTGTTCGATGATCACGATGAAGTGTCTTGGCAATGTTGATTGTAGTCATGCCTTGACCTAAACACTCCACAATTTGTTGCTTCTCAGCAGCCGACACATCCTTTTTCTTTCCCATTTTGGCAGAAAATGTAGGCTGCTTAATAATGTGGGACAGCCTTCTTAAGTAGTCTTGCCTTTCATTGGACACACCTGCCAAACTAATTAGCACAGGTGTCTGCAATTGCTTACAGTGATATAAAGAGCCCTGACACACATCACCATCAATGAGTTTAACTGACAAACAAAAAAATTCTTAACCTTATCACTCCTAAACAATTTTTGCATAATAATTTGGAACACAGTGTAATATTACCACTTAATATTGAACAGAATTACGTATACTGAGAGCCTCAAATAAATATATATCTCCACATACAGCTCTCCCTATATGCAGTATGAGCCCACACACAACCCCCATATAGATGAGCCCCCACATGGCCCTTCTATATAGCCACCTATATACAGCGAGAACCCACGCAGTCTCTATATCCAGTAAGAGACCTCAAATAACCTCCCTATATACAGGTACTCATCCCATACACATGAAAAATAAATAAAAACAATACATATTCATCTTGCTCCCGTTCCTCTGGCGCTCTGTTCCTAGGCGCTAGCTTTCCACACTGTAGACTCAATGTAGTGATATCATTGAGTCTGCTGTCTCCGTCGCATACGCTGATTGGTAGAAGAGAGCCAGAGCTCCATCCTCCACCAATGTATTCACTGCTATCTACATCCTAAGGGTACAGAAATCGGCGATATTGGCATCCGGGAGGCAGATGGCATAGTGCGGCCCATGGGCCACTGTCTTCAGCCCTTCGCAGGGTCCACTGGAACAGCCAGAGGTCTGCACTTTGCCCTGGTCAGATGTAGGGTGTAAGGGTATGTTTCCAAGGGGAGTATTGGCAGCGCTTTGGACGCAGCTCCACTCAAAGCGCTGCCACCTTTTGTACACGTGGTGAATACGCATGTGTTCATTGAACACATGCGGAATCACCGCATCCTATACATAGACTGTATAATTTATCTTGCGGAGACAGAGCGTCTCCGCAAGATAAATTGACATGCTGCGGTCTAGAAAGAAAGAAATACGCATGTGCGTATACACAGGTCTGCCACCTGTGTGTTTGTACGCATACTGGGCATGGGATTTCATAAAATCCCCTCCACTATGCTGTAACATCTGGACGCTGCAGATTGGAAGCTGCGGCTGTACGCAGCGTCCAATCCCCAGCGTTTCCTGAATGTGGAAACATACCTTAAGCTCCTGACTGCCTCCCAAGATATAATGTTTTGGGGTAAAAAAGTGATGAGCAAAGCGAATTTATTATTCCAAGATATAATGAGTTGCCAGAGGTGTCTGGAAATTGCTTACTTCTCTGTCTATATTAAAAGCACGTGAACATATTACAGTGTATGCACTTAGAAGATGTGTTGCAGAAATACCGTATATACTCGCTTATAAGTCAAGATTTTCAGCCCATTTTTTAAGGCTGAAAGTCCCCTTCTAGGCTTATACGCGAGTCATATACCGGGGGGGTCGGCGTGGGAGGGGGAGTGGGGGTGTCAGATCATACTTACCCCTCCGCGTCTCTGCAGCCCCCCTGCTTCTTCCATGATCTCAGGCTCCTTCCTGCAGCGGTCACATGGTACCGCTCATTAAAGTCATGAATATGCATATATTCATGACTTTACTGAGCGGTACCACATGACCGCTGTAGGAAGGAAGAGCTGCGGGAGAAGAGCAGGGGCTGCAGAGACGCGGCAGGGGTGGGGTCAGTATATGCGATATTCACCTGTCGCCGGTCCACCGCTGCTCGCCGCTGTGTCCTCGCGTCCTCTGGCTGTGATGTTCAGGCAGAGGGCGCGATGACGTAGTCAGTACGCGCCGCGCCCTCAGCCAGAGCGCTCACTGACAAGAGGACCCGGAAGACAGCGGCGCACAGCGGTGGACCGGGGACAGGTGAATATCTCAGGTGCCGGGGCCCTGAGCGAGCGGTGACACCGGCACCTGTCTCCCATAGCGAGCCGGTGTCCCCGCCTGCTCAGGACACTGGCACCTGGCCCCCAGCGACGAGAGGCGATTATGTCTTTTTTTTTTTTTAGTTGTAGTGGCAGCATAAGGGACCTATACTATGGAGCACATGGGGCATAATCTGTGGAGCATATGGGGCATAATCTATAGAGAATATGGGGCATAATCTATAGAGCATATGGGGCATAATCTATGGAGCATATGTGGCATAATCTGTGGAGCATAATCTATGGAGCATATGGGGCATAATCTGTGGAGCATATGGGGCATAATCTATAGAGCACATGGGGCATAATCTATAGAGCATATGGGGCATAATCTATAGAGCATATGGGACCTATACTATGGAGCATATGGGGCATAATCTGTGGAGCATATGGGGCATAATCTGTGGAGCATATGGGGCATAATCTGTGGAGCATATGGGGCATAATCTGTGGAGCATATGGGGCATAATCTATGGAGCATTTTATGGGGGCATTATTAACCTTTATATGGGGAGTATTTTGTATTGAGCATCTTATGGGGCCATCATTAACTGCATGGAGCATTATATGGGGCTCCTGATTCAATATGGATATTCAAAAACATTTAACCTACTGATGTCTCAATTAATTTTACTTTTATTGGTATCTATTTTTATTTTTGTAATTTACCAGTAGCTGCTGCATTTTCCACCCTAGGCTTATACACGAGTCAATAAGTTTTCCCAGTTTTTTGTGGCAAAATTAGGGGGGGTCGGCTTATACATGAGTATATACAGTAGTTGTCGAATGAACAGCTATTAACAAGGTGTAGGGGCAATAAATTACAACTTAATAAGTATCAGATTAAGTATCACATAATGAGAGTTTTAAGGAGCATTTTCTTATCAGACACATGCAGATGATAACAGCCTTATAATTATATCACACATCAATGAGTCACCTGCTCAGTACTGGGTGTAGCACGGTTTTACTTGAGCAAATAGTGAACATAGAATGAGGCCAGCAGTTAATGATTACATTACATGGCTATGGAAAATTTATTCCAACAAACACATGCATTACGCTTTTAATTCCTCGTTGTTTCCTCAGAACATCTGCTTTCTGAAGTTGTATTCCAGCTTCAGCAACAGTCAGAAAGCTTTATCAGTGCTCACTATAATGATTTACTGGAGATTTGTCATCAGACTTTGTTGCCCTACGTAAGAGTAGCATAGTGCGGGTGACAGGTCAGCTCTTCTCTTAGGGCTCATACCCATTTGCAAGAAAAAAAAAGGGTCTGTTTTCAGGACAGAAAAAACGTCCGAGTGCTATGCGAGTATCATGCGATTTTTCCACGGAACATCCGTATGACATTCGTATGAAATCCGTATGCAATGCGTTTTTAACATGAGGTTTTACATAGAGCAGTACTCTGTAAAAACTCATGCTAAAATAGCATTGTAAAAAAAAAAAAAAAAAAAAAAAAAACTGTACACATTAGTTTAAAAAGCAAATAATCTTATATAAAATAATAAAATTTTGGAGCTGTAGGTGTTAAATTAAAGGATTAATTCACGGAAAAAACTGGCGTGGCCTCCCACGCAATTTTCTTCGCCAGAGAGGGCAAGCCAGTGACTGAGGGCAGAAATTAATAGCCTAGAGAGGGACCATTGTTTTAGGGCCCCCCTGGCTAAAAACATCTGCCTACAGCCACCCAGAAAAGGCACATCTGTAAGATGCGCCTATTCCGGCACTTACCCTCTCTCTTCCCACTGCCCTGTAGTGGTGGCATATAGGATAATAAGGGGTTAATGTCACCTTCCTATTGTAAGGTCAATAAGACAGCTCTCCATTATTAATCCACTAGTCTGAAAGGGTTAAAAAAAACACACACTAAGAAAAAAGACTTAATGAAATAAATACACATTTTTTTCCATCTTTAAAAAACACTCCCATGCCATACTGAAGCCATCGATCTCCTAGAAAAAAAGAAAATAAAAAAACAACAATATACCCAATACCTGTCCGCCGTACAGTCAAGTCCCATGCTGCAATCCATCTGAAGGGGTTAAATAGTTTACAACTGGGAGCGGTGCTAATGCGACCGGCCTAGCTGTAAACCATGGAGGAATGAAGGAAAAGCTGTCTGCGCAGCCTCCCCGCCTGACCGGAGATGAACTGATTAGCGTGGGAAAGTTTCTGAACATTTTCCCACGCTGGTGAGTTCACCTCAGGTCAGGCGGGGAGTCAGCGCAGCCCAAGTAACGTCAGCGGTAGTCATTGAGGCTGCGCATACTTCTTAGTTGCCTGACACGTGGAGAACTGACAGCGTGGGAAAATGTCAGATTTTTTTCTCGCACCCATTGACTTGTATTGGCGAGTCTCGACCGAGAATCGCAGCAATACGCAGCATGCTGCGATTTTTTTCTCAGTCCGATTTCGGCTGAGTAAAAACTCGCAGATCAGATGTCACCTATTGAATAACATTGGTCCGAGTGCAATCTGATTTTTTTACCGGATTGCACTCGTCCGTATTTCTTGCAAGTGGGTATGAGCCCTGAAAGTTAATCTGACAGCAGGATCGAGGTCAGTAAGCCAGAGATAGTGTCAGGTCAGGCCGTTATACTGATTAAAATGACACTGTCACGATGTGACATGACCCCACGAAAGGGCGGTCAGCACAACACACAGGGGAACACCAGGGAAACTAACAACAGTAGGCCCTGTCGATAGGGAAAGGGGAAATGGACACCTCCTGCATTCATCTGAGGATGTCCCTGATCTCACTATCATCCCTATACAGGTTCTTTCACCCTGTCGCCGAGCAGATACCTAATCCCTCACTTGCCCTGCTCTTATCCCTTACTAGGGAACTGGCAGGGTGGAGTACTAGTCCTACCGCTGCAATAACAACACAAGGTAAGGACAGACAGACACCAAAAGGGACAGGGTAAACAAAAAATGCAACACTTTGATCCTTCTGCTGTAAAGCATCACACAGCAGAGAAAGGCACCTGACAAGCAAACTCAGCAAAGCACCACTGCACCCAGAGAGCTCCTTCCTGCAGCTAGGTCACTGAAGAATGAACTAACACCGACAGTCAGCTGATAAATCAGGTGTCATGTGTGCATTGCCACGAAGATCGTCGCGGTTGCACATTTTGACTTCTCACAGCTGAGTTGCTGTTTCTTTGTGTTTGGCAGCTTGGGAGTTAATTCTGTCTGTGCTCGGTGCTGGGACTGGGTGCAGTTTCTCCCGGCTGCAATTGATTATTTGTTGATTGGTTTCCTTTAAATTCCTGGTTGTCTGCTTTGGGAGTTGCCAGTGAAATCCTTCATGCAGACCACAGATAGGAATGAATCTGTATAGACTTAAGTTGAGAGCTCCTTAGCTGTTTTAAGCTCAACTTGCTTAGAGTTTATTTCCCAGACCATTTATGTTCCTTCGGTGTTTGAGTGTGTATGCAAGTGAGTGCTATCCTGTCTGTCTTATATGTCTAATCTGTGTATTTAGCTGAGATCAGCCCATATCACTTTGGTGGTAATCAGGATCCTTCTTAGGACTGATTACAGGGTTCAGGGTCTGACAGGAGACAGGGTTAAGGTACTGCCACACTAAACAATCCCGCTAGCGATCACGATAACGACGCATACTAATGCGATCGCTAGCGGGATTGTTTCTATATCGCTAAATGCGGCCACATTTAGCGATATAGTTAACGACGCTATCGCCGTTAGCGATCTTCTTAACGACTTTAGCGGTACAAAAGTACCGCTAAATCGCTAAGAAAAGGTGCCACACAGCGATTAGATACTCACCCAGCGGGAGCGCCAGCGATGAAATAGGGTCCGGAGCGATTCCAGCGACGAGCGAGATCACAGCAGGAAGCTCGTCGCTGGAAGCTGCCGCACTGAACAATATCGCTAACGGGATCGCTAAATAGTGACGTTTTTTAGCGATCTCGTTAGCGATATTGTTTAGTGTGGCATACCCTTTAGGCTGGAGACTTGGACCTCTGAACCATTATCAGTACCTCCAAGTTAAGGGATTAGTTAGGACCCCAGTGTAGGGTCAGGTTAGACCCCGGTCCTCCTCTTTCCTGTTACAGCTCATCAAGTCCTCAAGATTAACCCTGAGTTCAACTATATCGTTCCTGCACATCTAGTCCTCAAGATTAACCCTAAAGTTCTGCAGAGATTGTGTCAGGTAAATCTATTTTATACTTACATTCTGATGTTGCTAAACTATATGTTGTATAGAGTGTGGTTCCTGTATAAATAGTTTACTGACATTGTATTCATATCATTAGACAGCGTGACATCAGGTGATCTTTTCAAGGATAGTGGGAGTGGTCACCAGCATCATCAGCTGACAGCAGCACTGCAGTAACACAGTTTGCCAGCGGGGAAAAACAGCATTTAACCCCCGCTGACCTGAAAGAAAAAAAGTTTTAATGTGAGTGGTTGTTGTTTAATTTTTATTTGTAATTTTCTTAGTTTTCAGCTAATGAGAGTCTCATGCTTTGGCGCGGCCTGTGGTGGTGGTGGGGGGGGGGTCTTTATGTGGTGCTCTGCTTACATATTCATCTGTATTGGCTTATAGCAGGTCACAGATCTTTCAGATCACATTCATCAGGCAAGCGCAGGAGGCTGCACAGTAGCATGATACAATGGATAATTTGTCTATATTAATTTATAATTTAGTTATATAGTTTTGTTGGGAGAAAAAATAAATCAAAATGGCTCCGGGAGCATCGCGTTCCAATAGGCACCATTTGATGAAGATCATTTTTTCTCAGAGCACCACATAAAGCCCCACCCACAGGCCACCCCGAAGCACCAGAATCTAATTAACTGAAAACTAAAAATACAGATTACACACATCCTGATATTTCCATTACCGGAAAAACCAGTACCGGAGACATCAGTGTCTGTGTGTGTAATACTCCTGGCACACTTTGTCTCAAACTATAAATTCACCAAACTGTGTGCCAGATTTTTTGGATATATACATCTATAGATATATATATCTATAGATATAGATATATACATACACACACACATACACACTGCATATACTCGAGTATAAGCAGAGGCACCTAATTTTGCCACGAAAAACTGGGTAAACTTATTTACTCGAGTATAAGCCGGGTATGCATTGTCCCCCATCCCTATCCTGGTATGCATGGCTCCCCCTTGTCGCTGTCCTTGTATGCATGGAAAATGGCCAACGAAGGCCGCGAGTGCGCAGATTGAAATCTCGGCGGCCTGAAGCCAAGTGCCACAGAGATCTCAGTCTGCTCATGCGCAGCCTCCGGTGGTCATTTTCCTGAAGCATCCAGCGGCACTCTGATCTGATCGGCGTGGGTACCGGACCGCGACGTGGACACATTTCTGCCGCCGGCATCCAGAGGAAGGGACCCTGCTCAGGTACACTCTGTACCGCCGAGCATCGCCACACGTCTGTCGCCGGTTCCACTGCTACACCACTGCCGCAACCCCTTCCGTTAAGCCTGTGTTCGCACTATAAGGCGCACCCCCCATTTTCCTCTCAAATTTTTGGGGAAAAAAGTGCATCTTATAGTCCGAAAAATACGGTATCTTTAATTTTAGGCCTTTGAGAGATCATTTCATCTTCAACCAGCTTAACAATAACAGTAATTTTACCAGGGTGCCCAAACATTTACATGTCACTGTACCAGCTTAGGGTCTGGCTCAGTTTTTTTTTTATGTGTAAGGACCAGTGAAAATTATATTACGGTACTGTCAATTCTAGAGAAAAAAAATAGAACACAGAAGACAATATGGGTATGCTGTATATTTTTAAATTATTTCTTTCTGAACCATTCACAGATTACATATAAATTCTTTGTTTCTATAAACCCATAATCAGAGGAAAGAAGTGGGATTAGTGGCATTATTGGGGATCATTACTGTTTTATAAATGTATTATTCCACAAACTAAGTTAGCGTACAAAGTACAGTCATACAATACTTGTACATAAATGGAGATGGAGGCTGACACAGCACTGTATCATGTGGCACTGACATTTAAATATGGTCCGCCACCAGTACCATTTTACTGCAGCCAATTTTTTTTCTCTAGCAAGATTAAACAACAACCACAAGACGAATTTCATCAACCTAGGTATTATTTTAATCAGTATAACGGTGCCGAACTGACAGTGTCCATAGTTTACTGAGCACAATCCTGCTGACAGGTTCGCTTTAACCACTGATATTGTGCTTACTTAACATAGTCTCTGACAACAAGAGAAGATACAGCAGCTTCAAAGGCAGCCTGCAAACCAGACCAAGGACCACTTCATTACCAGTGAGACATCTGAGAAGAAAGGCAACTGGGAAACAGTGCATGTGCACATCTTGCACATTTATTTTAGTGAACAGCAAAAACAGCGGTGTCGTGCCAGCCCAGCTAATCAAAAGCCGACAAAGGTTTCCCTGGAATGCAAGGGATTCATGAGCCTCCTCTCCAGTGGCCAGAGACAACTCACTTAACCGATGGACCTGAGCCTCGCAAATTGGTACGGTCAACTCTAATATGTATAATAATAATCTGTATATTCCCCAGACGTTATGTTCTGCATTCTACTGTAATGTGAACGAACAGTCCAATACTGTCTCTTCTTAATCATGGTAGGAGCCCCGTCTCTGCCTTCTAACGCCACCCCTCTACTTATGATTCATGTACATAACAGAGAGTCTGCGCATGCACAGGCAGGAGGTTTTGTCGGCTGTGTGGAAGAAGAAGAAAACATAATCCATATCATTCATAGTTGGCGGGGCAGAGTCATAAAGAAGACAGGGTGCGTCAAGCACGGTCCAGAGACACCCATTGGACTACTAAGTACGGTACTTAATAATGCAACACCAGTCAGCTTCAAACTTTTTTTTTTTTTTTTTAAAAAAAGGTATATGGCATTGCCTGGGAAATATAATGGGCTTATTAGAAAAGTATTAAAAGACTCGAGAACTTGGCTTTTTAACAATAAAAACCTGATAACAGGTTTAAATAAAAAAGCTGTTCAGAATTTGTAGTTTTAATTAAAAACAATAGCAAACTAAAAATATTTAACATGGTGCAACCCCTTTAATCAAAATGCAGCAAACTGTAGGTTGTGTCAAATTTTCACTTTTTTTTTTTCAATATAATTCCCTGCCCGGTCCACCTGCCTTTGGTCTATGAATGACCTGCCTCATGTTTTAAATCTGCTTCAAAAGTAGGCAGAGGGGCTTGGAAATCACAGACAGGGAGAAGACTCCGTACACAGTTCGGCCCCTACGCACCGAAATCTAATTAGCAGAAAGCTTCAAATGGTGATTAAAGAAGAGCCACAAAGTGGATTACTTCACCAAAGGCACCAATGTAATCTGCAATACCAGCACCATTATAGCCATGGCTTTAAGCCCTCGTCACACTAAGCGAGATCGCTAGCGAGATCACTGAAGCGTCACCGATTTTGGGACGCAACAGCGACCTAGCCAGCGATCTCGCTTAGTGTGACACGCAGCAACGACCAGCCCCCCTGCTGGTTATCGCTGAATGTCCTGGACCATTTTTTCATCGTTGGTCTCCCGCTGGTCAGCGCGCATCGCTGCGTGTGACAGCGGGAGACCAACGATCAGCGAGCTGGTATCCAATGTACACATCGGGTAACTAAGCACCGCGCGGCACCTAGTAACCCGATATGTACCCTGGTTACCAGCTCCCAGCTTCTGCTGTAGAGCGCTGAGAGCCGGTATCTACGGCACATATCGGGTAAATAGGTGCCGCGCGGTGCTTAGTTACCCGATGTGTACATTGGATACCAGTTCTCAGCGCTCTACAGCAGAAGCTGCTGCCCATGTGACAGCTCACCAGCGATTAGCTAACGATGTCCCAACGATCCCATCTACGTCGTATCATTGGTGGGATCGCTGGGAAATTGAAGAATGTGACAGGACCCTTACATGACAAAATCGTGCTGACATGTACTCTTTAATATAACAACAAAATTGCCCAGGAAAAAAAATCCTTGCAAAAAAAAAAAAAAAATACTTAAAAGCAGTTATCAAAGAGTTGTTACGTGGACTGGTGGGAGCCTCACACTCATCGATCCAGAGAATGTGGTTCTGACATTCACCCATCACAATGGTGTGTTGGCCACATCACATTCGTGCCACAACTCATGAATACAAAACCATAAAAAGCGGATAAAAAAAAATCCAAAATTCAAGAAAACACCACCAAAAACAGGCAGAGATGCTTACCTGTCTGAAAAGGCCTCAATACTCTGCTTGTTTTTGGTGGTAAATCATGAATACAGTACAGTCATGGCCAAAAGTTTTGAGAATGACACAAATATTAATTTTTACAAAGTCTACTGCTTCACTTTTTCTAATGGCAATTTGCATATACTCCAGAATGTTATAAAGAGTGATCAGCTTAACAGCAATTACTTGCAAAGTCAATATTTGGCTAGAAAATGAACTTTATCCCCCAAAACACATTTCAACATCATTGCAGCCCTGCCTTAAAAGGACCAGCTAACCTCTTTTCAGTGATTGCTCCATTAACACAGGTGTGAGTGTTGATGAGGACATGGCTGGAGATCAATCTGTCATGATTAAGTAAGAATGACACCACTGGACACTTTAAAAGGAGGCTGGTGCTTGGCATCATTATTTCTCTTCTGTTAACCATGGTTATCTCTAAAGAAACACGTGCAGTCACCATTGCAATGCACAAAAATGGCCTAACAGGGAAGAGTATCGCAGCTAGAAAGATTGCACCTCAGTCAACAATCTATCGCATCATCAAGAACTTCAAGGAGAGAGGTTCCATTGTTGCCAAAAAGGCTTCACGGCGCCCAAGAAAGACCATCAAGCGCCAGGACCGTCTCTTAAAAGTGTTTCAGCTGCGGGATCGGGCTACCAGCAGTGCAGAGCTTGCTCAGGAATGGCAGCAGGCAGGTGTGAGTGCATCTGCACGCACTGTGAGGCAGAGACTCTTGGAGCAAGGCCTGGTCTCAAGGAGGGCAGCAAAGAAGCCACTTCTCTCCAGAAAAAACATCATGGACAGACTGATATTCTGCAAAAGGTACAGGCAGTGGACTGCTGAGGACTGGGGTAAAGTTATTTTCTCTGATGAATCCCCTTTTCGATTGTTTGGGACATCAGGAAAACGCCTCATTCGGAGAAGACAAGGTGAGCGCTACCACCAGTCTTGTCTCATGCCAACTGTTAAGCATCCTGAAACCATTCATGTGTGGGGTTGCTTCTCAGCCAAGGAAATCGGCTCTCACAGTCTTGCCTAAAAACACAGCCATGAATAAAGAATGGTACCAGAATGTCCTCCAAGAGCAACTTCTCCAAACCCCCAAGAGCAGTTTGGCGATCAACAATACCTTTTCCAGCATGATGGAGCACCTTGCCATAAAGCAAAGGTGATAACTAAATGGCTCAGGGAACAAAACATAGAGATTTTGGGTCCATGGCCTGGAAACTCCCCAGATATTAATCCCATTGAGAACTTGTGGTCAATCATCAAGAGACGGCTGGACAAACAAAAACCTAAAAATTCTGACAAAATGAAAGCATTGATTGTGCAAGAATGGACTGCTATCAGTCAGGATTTGGTCCAGAAGTTGATTGAGAGCATGCCAGGGAGAATTGCAGAGGTCCTGAAGAAGAAGGGTCAACACTGCAAATATTGACTTGCTGCATTAACTCATTCTAACTGTCAATATAAGCTTTTGTTACTCATATGTTTGCAATTATTATATTTCTGTCTGTAATAAAAACATCTGTCAAAACACATAAAAACCCTAGAGGGCAGCAGATCATGTGAAAATATAATATTTGTGTCATTCTCAAAACTTTTGGCCATGACTGTAGTAGCGCTTCTCTATTCTGACTGGGTATCTAAGAGCCCAGTTGTTGGGACTGGAGGAAGTCACAGCATCATACCCTCACCAATCAGAACGTTATAATCTAGACTTTGAATAGCTGCTAACAGGTTGTTTCCAACATTAAACGGTTATTCGCAAATTGTCTCTTCTGCAGCTCAGAGCTATGCAGTCTCCTCACTTCTTGGTTTCTAGCAGGGTGCACTCTCTTCAAGTGACAGATCTGGTTAACAGTAGAACTATAAAACTTAGGGCAAGTTCTGCAACAACACATTTAGCTAGCAGTGGTTTGTTCTGGAGTGAGTGTACTGCTATCAACATATTTGCACAAACAGATAACAGGGCATTTGAACAAGCACAGGAGATGCTGGGTGTCAGTGATTGTGATTATACAGAACTGATAAGAGCATGATAGAAAAGCATGTACATTGGGAACTGAGGTAATGGGAGGTGAGCTTCTGTGGTATGGAAATCAACTGGCTTGAGAGAAATACCAGGGATGTAAGGAGTTAATTCCTCTCCTGGAATGTAACTTCTGCACATGCTCCCAGGTCCTGGGTATGCACTAGTGGTCGAACTCCATGGAAACCAGCTGTACATTATGTAAGATAAAAAATGTCATTGCAGGAGAAGTGAAGCAAATATATAAACTAAGTCAATTGCAAATGTGCTTATTTTAATGCTGTTTAACCCCTTTACCCCCAAAGGTGGTTTGCACGTTAAAGGGAATCTGTCACCCCATTTTTGGACTATGAGATACGGCCACCTCCATCAGGGGCTTATCTACAGCATTCTGGAATGCTGTAGATAATCCCCCGATGTCACCTGAAAGAGAAGAAAAACGAGTTATATTATACTCACCCAGGGGCGGTCCGCTATCCGGTCCGATGGGCGTCGCGGTCCAGGACGGCGTCTCCCATCTTCTAGCGAA
>JARQOD010000004.1:64189365-64231486 GCA_033576555.1 Oophaga sylvatica | reverse complement strand
TATTAATTTTTACAAAGTCTACTGCTTCACTTTTTCTAATGGCAATTTGCATATACTCCAGAATGTTATAAAGAGTGATCAGCTTAACAGCAATTACTTGCAAAGTCAATATTTGGCTAGAAAATGAACTTTATCCCCCAAAACACATTTCAACATCATTGCAGCCCTGCCTTAAAAGGACCAGCTAACCTCTTTTCAGTGATTGCTCCATTAACACAGGTGTGAGTGTTGATGAGGACATGGCTGGAGATCAATCTGTCATGATTAAGTAAGAATGACACCACTGGACACTTTAAAAGGAGGCTGGTGCTTGGCATCATTATTTCTCTTCTGTTAACCATGGTTATCTCTAAAGAAACACGTGCAGTCACCATTGCAATGCACAAAAATGGCCTAACAGGGAAGAGTATCGCAGCTAGAAAGATTGCACCTCAGTCAACAATCTATCGCATCATCAAGAACTTCAAGGAGAGAGGTTCCATTGTTGCCAAAAAGGCTTCACGGCGCCCAAGAAAGACCATCAAGCGCCAGGACCGTCTCTTAAAAGTGTTTCAGCTGCGGGATCGGGCTACCAGCAGTGCAGAGCTTGCTCAGGAATGGCAGCAGGCAGGTGTGAGTGCATCTGCACGCACTGTGAGGCAGAGACTCTTGGAGCAAGGCCTGGTCTCAAGGAGGGCAGCAAAGAAGCCACTTCTCTCCAGAAAAAACATCATGGACAGACTGATATTCTGCAAAAGGTACAGGCAGTGGACTGCTGAGGACTGGGGTAAAGTTATTTTCTCTGATGAATCCCCTTTTCGATTGTTTGGGACATCAGGAAAACGCCTCATTCGGAGAAGACAAGGTGAGCGCTACCACCAGTCTTGTCTCATGCCAACTGTTAAGCATCCTGAAACCATTCATGTGTGGGGTTGCTTCTCAGCCAAGGAAATCGGCTCTCACAGTCTTGCCTAAAAACACAGCCATGAATAAAGAATGGTACCAGAATGTCCTCCAAGAGCAACTTCTCCAACCCCCCAAGAGCAGTTTGGCGATCAACAATACCTTT
This sequence comes from Oophaga sylvatica, assembly GCA_033576555.1. Taxonomy (NCBI): domain Eukaryota; kingdom Metazoa; phylum Chordata; class Amphibia; order Anura; family Dendrobatidae; genus Oophaga; species Oophaga sylvatica. The sequence continues at coordinate 64,230,438 of JARQOD010000004.1, read as the reverse complement.
TCCAGCATGATGGAGCACCTTGCCATAAAGCAAAGGTGATAACTAAATGGCTCAGGGAACAAAACATAGAGATTTTGGGTCCATGGCCTGGAAACTCCCCAGATATTAATCCCATTGAGAACTTGTGGTCAATCATCAAGAGACGGCTGGACAAACAAAAACCTAAAAATTCTGACAAAATGAAAGCATTGATTGTGCAAGAATGGACTGCTATCAGTCAGGATTTGGTCCAGAAGTTGATTGAGAGCATGCCAGGGAGAATTGCAGAGGTCCTGAAGAAGAAGGGTCAACACTGCAAATATTGACTTGCTGCATTAACTCATTCTAACTGTCAATATAAGCTTTTGTTACTCATATGTTTGCAATTATTATATTTCTGTCTGTAATAAAAACATCTGTCAAAACACATAAAAACCCTAGAGGGCAGCAGATCATGTGAAAATATAATATTTGTGTCATTCTCAAAACTTTTGGCCATGACTGTAGTAGCGCTTCTCTATTCTGACTGGGTATCTAAGAGCCCAGTTGTTGGGACTGGAGGAAGTCACAGCATCATACCCTCACCAATCAGAACGTTATAATCTAGACTTTGAATAGCTGCTAACAGGTTGTTTCCAACATTAAACGGTTATTCGCAAATTGTCTCTTCTGCAGCTCAGAGCTATGCAGTCTCCTCACTTCTTGGTTTCTAGCAGGGTGCACTCTCTTCAAGTGACAGATCTGGTTAACAGTAGAACTATAAAACTTAGGGCAAGTTCTGCAACAACACATTTAGCTAGCAGTGGTTTGTTCTGGAGTGAGTGTACTGCTATCAACATATTTGCACAAACAGATAACAGGGCATTTGAACAAGCACAGGAGATGCTGGGTGTCAGTGATTGTGATTATACAGAACTGATAAGAGCATGATAGAAAAGCATGTACATTGGGAACTGAGGTAATGGGAGGTGAGCTTCTGTGGTATGGAAATCAACTGGCTTGAGAGAAATACCAGGGATGTAAGGAGTTAATTCCTCTCCTGGAATGTAACTTCTGCACATGCTCCCAGGTCCTGGGTATGCACTAGTGGTCGAACTCCATGGAAACCAGCTGTACATTATGTAAGATAAAAAATGTCATTGCAGGAGAAGTGAAGCAAATATATAAACTAAGTCAATTGCAAATGTGCTTATTTTAATGCTGTTTAACCCCTTTACCCCCAAAGGTGGTTTGCACAGTTAAAGGGAATCTGTCACCCCATTTTTGGACTATGAGATACGGCCACCTCCATCAGGGGCTTATCTACAGCATTCTGGAATGCTGTAGATAATCCCCCGATGTCACCTGAAAGAGAAGAAAAACGAGTTATATTATACTCACCCAGGGGCGGTCCGCTATCCGGTCCGATGGGCGTCGCGGTCCAGGACGGCGTCTCCCATCTTCTAGCGAAGCCGGCCTCTTCTTTCCGTCCGTCGAGGCTCCTGCGCAGGCGCACTGATCTGCCCTGGTGAGGGTAAAGTACTGCAGTGCGCAGGCGCCGGGAAATGTCAGAGAAGTCCGGCGCCTGCGCACTGCAGTACTCTGCCCTCACCAGGGCAGATCAGTGCGCCTGCGCAGGAGCCGCGACGGGACGGAAAGATGAGGCCGGCTTCACTAGAAGATGGGAGGCGCCGAACCGGACCGCGACGCCCATCGGAGCGGACGGCGGACTGCCCCTGGGTGAGTATAACTCATTTTTCTTTTCTTTCAGGTGACATCGGGGGCTTATCTACAGAATTCCAGAATGCTGTAGATAAGCCCCTGATGGCGGTGGCCGTTATCTCACAGTCCAAAAATGGGGTGACAGACTCCCTTTAAAGGGAATCTGTCACCCCATTTTGGCTATTACAGATAAAGATGTGACTGAATAGGGGGTCCCATAAGTAAACTATCGGTATCTATCATATATCCTGACACCCCTGTATTCATGCCAAAATACCTTTGTAAAAGTTCGGATTTCGGTATACAAATCTGGGCGGTGCGGTCCGGAAGGCGATGTTTCTTTCCTCCTCCACCCACCACCCCCCCCCCCGACTCCTCGGCTTCTCTTGCGTAGGTCCGTCTGTGCATAGCACAGACGGCGTAGTGTTCCCGCGATAGCGCGTTTTAAAATCCCCTCGCGCCTGCGCAGTGTGCTTTGCCCATCAGTGGGCAAAGCATAAAATCATTACAGCGCATGCGCAACTATTTTCGGTCACTTTCCTTGCCCCGGAAATGACTGCTTGCCTTGGACGACTTCCGAAAAGTGACAGAAAGTAGTACAGACAGACCTACGCAAGAGGAGCGAGGAGCTGGGGGGGTGGGGTGGAGGAAGAAAAAAAACACTGCCCTCCGGACCGGACCGCTCAGATTTGTATACCGAAATTCGAACTTTACAAAAGTATTTTGGCATGAAAACGGGGGTGTCAGGATATATGATAGATACCGATAGGTTACTTATGGGACGCACTATTCAGTCATATCTTTATCTGATATAGCCAAAATGGGGTGACAGATTCCCTTTAATGACCGGGCCAATTTATACAATTCTGACCACTGTCTTTATGAGGTTATAACTCTGGAACGCTTCAACTGATCTTCGCGATTCTGAGAATGTTTTCTCGTGACATATTGTACTTCACGTTAGTGGTAAAATTTCTTCGATATAACTTGCGTTTATTTTTGAAAAAAAAAACGCAAATATGGCGAAAATTTTGAAAATTTTGCAATTTTCAAACTTTGAATTTTTATTCCCTTAAAACAGAGAAATATGTCACACAAAATAGTTAATAAACAACATTTCCCATATGTCTACACTTTACATCAGCACAATTTTGAAACCAAATTTTTTTTTTGTTAGGAAATTATAAGGATTAAAAGTTGACCAGCGATTTCTCATTTTTACAACAAAATTTACAAAGCCTTTTTTTTTAGGGACCACCTCACATTTGATACCAGTGAGGGGTCTGTATGGCAGAAAATACCAAAATTGACACCATTCTAAAAACTGCACCCCTCAAGGTACTCAAAACCACATTCAAGAAGTTTATTAACCCTTCAGGTGCTTCACAGGAGCTGAAGCAAAGTGGAAGGAAAAAATGAACATTTAACTTTTTAGTCACAAAAATGATCTTTTACAAACATTTTTTTTATTTTCACAAGGGTAAAAGGAGAAAATAGACAGATAAACTTGTTGTGCAATTTCTCCTGAGTACGCCAATACCCCATATGTGGGGGAAAACCACTGTTTGGGCACACGGCAGAGCTCGTAAGGGAAGGAACGCCATTTGATTTTTTCAAACCAAAATTGGCTGGAATTGAGATTGGACGCCATGTTGTGTTTGAAGAGCCCTTGATGCGCCTAAACAGTGGAAACCGCCCACAAGTGACACCATTTTGGAAACTAGACCCCTATGGAACTTAGCTAGATCTGTTGTGAGCACTTTGAACCCACAAGTGTTTCACAAAAGTTTATAATGCCTGGGAGTAAAAAAAAAAAAACAATTTTCCACAAAAATGATTTTTTAGTCCCAAATTTTTGATTTTTCCCAAGGAAATTGGACCCCAAAAGTTGTTGTCCAATTTATTCTAAGTACGCTGATATTCCATATGTGGGGGGGGGGGGGGGTGAAACTGTTTGGACGCACAGCAGGGCTTGGAAAGGAAGTAACGTTTTGTAATGCAGACGTTGATGGGTGTCATGTTCAGTTTGCAGTGCCCCAGATGTGCCTAATCGGTGAAAACCCCCTACAAGTGACCCCATTATAGAAACTAGACCCCTAAGGAACTTATCTAGATGTGTGGTGAGCACTTTGAACCCCCAAGTGCTTAACACAAGTTTATAATGCCGGGGCATGAAAATAAAAAATTCCTATTTTTTTCCCACAAAAATTATCTTTTAGTCACCAATTTTTTATTTTCCCAAGCGTAACAGGAGAAATTGGACCACAAAAGTTGTTTTCCAACTTGTCCTGAGTACGCTGATACCCATTTTTGTGGGGGGAACCACTGTTTGGGCGCACGGCAGAGCTCGGAATGGAAGGAGCGTCATTTGACTTTTTCCAATCAAAATTGGCTGTAATTGAGATTGGACGCCATGCTGCATTTGGAGAGCCCCTGATGTGCCTAAACAGTGGAAACCCCCCACAAGTGACCCCATTTTGGAAACTTGACCCCCCAAGGAACTTATCTAGATCTGTGGTGAGCAATTTGAACCCAAGTGCTTCACACAAGTTTATAACGTAGAGCCGTAAAATTAAAAAAAAATCATTTTTTCCACAAAAAATGATCTTTGCACCCCAATTTTTATTTTTCCAAGGGTAACAAGACCCAAAAGTTATTGTGCAATTTGTCCTGAGTACACTGATACCCCATATGTGGGGGTAAACCACTGTTTGGGTGCATGGCAGAGCTCGGAAGTGAAGGAGCGCCGTTTGACTTTTTCAACGCAGAATTGGCTGGACGCCATGTTGTGTTTGGAGAGCCCCTGATGTGCCTAAACAGTGGAAACCCCCCACAAATGACACCATTTTGGAAACTAGACCCCTCAAGGAACTTATCCAGATGTGTGGTGAGAACTTTAAACCCCCAGGTGTTTCACTAAAGTTTATAACGCCCAAGAATGAAAATAAAAAAATCATATTTTTTCCACAAACATGATCTTTTAGTCCCCAACTTTTTATTTTCCCAAGGGTAACAGGAGAAATTGGACCCCAAAAGTTTTTGTCCAATTAGTCCTGAGTACGCCGATACCCCATATGTGGGCGAAAACTACTGTATGGGCACACATCAGGGCTCGGAAGGGAAGTAGTGACGTTTTGGATTGCAGACTTTGATGGAATGGTCTTCGGGCGTCATGTCGCATTGGAGAGCCCCTGATGTGTCTAAACAGTGGAAACCCCCCAAAGTGACCCCATTTTGGAAAACTGACCCCTCCAAGGAACTTATCTAGATGTGTGGGGAGAACTTTGAACCCCTAAGTGCTTCACAGAAGTTTAACATAGAGCCATAAAAATAAAAAAAAAAAATCACAATTTTTTTCCACAAAAATGATATTTTTGGCCCTAATTTTTTATTTTCCCAAAAGGTAACAGGATAAATTGGACCCCAATAATTATTGTCCAATTTGTCCTGAGTACGCTAATACCCTGTATGTGAGAGAAAACTACTTTATGGGCACACGTAGGGGCTCGGAAGGGAAGTAGTGACGTTTTGGATTGCAGACTTTGATGGAATGGTCTGCGTGCGTCATGTCGCATTTGGAGAGCCCCTGATGTGCCTAAACAGTGGAAACCCCCCACAAGTGACCCCATTTTGGAAAACAGGCCCCCACAAGGAACTTATCTAGATGTGTGATGAGCGCTATGAAGCCCCAAGTGCTTCACAGAAGTTTATAATGTATAGACATAAAAAACAAAAAAATCATTTTTTTTTTACAAAAATGATATTTTCACCCCCAATTTTTTATTTTCCCAAGTGTAACAGAAAAAATTGGACCCCAAGAGTTATTGTGTAATTTGTCCTGAGTACGCTTATACCCCATATGTGGGGGTAAACTACTGTTTGGGCGCATGGCAGAGATCGGAAGGGAAGGAGCACCGTTTGACTTTTTCAATGCAGAATTGGCTGGAATTGAGATGAGACGCCATGTCACATTTGGAGAGCCCCTGATGTGCCTAAACAGTGGAAACCCCCCAATTCTAACTCCAACCCTAACCCCAACACACCCCTAACCCTAGTCCCAACCCTAATCATAACATTAACCACAAACCTAACCCTAACACACCCCTAACCCTAATCCCAACCCTAACCTAAATCCTAACTTTAGCCCCAACCCTAACCCTAACTTTAGCAGCAACCCTAACGCTAATGGGAAAATTGAAATAAATAAATTTTTTTAATTTTATTATTTTTCCCTAAGGGAGTGATAAAGGGGGGTTTGATTTACTATTTATAGCGAGTTTTTATGTTTGGCAGCTGTCACGCTAAAAGACGCTTTTTATTGCAATAGTTTTTGCATCACCACATTTTGAGAGCTATAATTTTTGCATATTTTGGCCCACAGAGTCATGTGAGGTCTTATTTTTTGCGGGACGAGTTGACGTTTTTATTGGTACCATTTTTGGGCATGTGACATTTTTTGATCGCTTTTTATTTCAATTTTTTGGAGGTTAGAATTAACAAAAATCAGCAATTCATGAATTTCTTTTGGGAAGGGGCTTTATACCGTTCCGCGTGTGGTAAAATTGATAAAGCAGTTTTATTCTTCGGGTCAGTACGATTACGGCGATACCTCATTTATATCATTTTTTTTAATGTTTTGACGCTTTTATACAATAAACAATTTTATATAAAAAATTATTATTTTTGCATCGCTTTATTCTGCGAGCTATAGCTTTTTTATTTTTTCGCTGATGGCACTATATGGCGGCTTGCTTTTTGCGGGACAAGATGACGTTTTCACCGGTACCATGTTTATTTATATCTGTCTTTTTGATCGCATGTTATTCCACTTTTTGTTAGGCGGTATGATGAAAAAGCATTGTTTTTTGCTTTTTTTTTTTTTTTTTTTTTTTTTAAAGGGGTTCACTAGTGGGACAGTTTTATAGGGCGGGTCGTTATGGACGCGGCGATACTAAATATTTGTACTTTTATTGTTGTGTTGGTTTTTTTTACATTAAAGAAATGAATTTATTGGGAAATATTTTTTTTTTCTTTATTTAGGAACTTTTTTTTTTACACGTTATTTTTAGTTTTTTTACATTTTTACTTTGTCCCAAGGTGGGACATCACTGTATAACGTCAGATTGCTGGTCTGACAGTGTGCACAGCACTCTGTCAGACCAGCGATGTGAGAGGCATTGCTGGAGGCTTTCTCAGCGCCTGCTCTCAGCAGGCACTGAGGAAGCCGCCTCCCTGCAGGACCCGGAAGGACCCCGCGGCCATCTTGGATCCAGGGTCCTGCAGGGAAGAAGCCGTCAGAACAGCGCGATCACATTACGCTGTTCTGAGGGTCTCAGGGGAGCACGCAGGGAGCCCCGTCCCTGCGCGATGCTCCCCTGTGCCCCTGGTACACCGTGATCACATGGATGGGATCACATGTGACGCACTATCCCGTTCATGGTCATACAGGCCCAGGTACCATGGACGGGATTGTACGTCCGATGGCAGAAAGGGGTTAATTAAAATACTTTAATAACTAGAGAATACTCTTAATTTAGAGCGAACATGTCAGCAGGATTTTGCCGAGTAACCTACAAAGAGTGTCAGGTTGACAATGTAAGGCCGGGGTCACACGTGCGAGAAACAAGCACCTCAATACCTGGCACTGCCGCCGGCAGCATTCAGCTGCATAGAAATACATGCAGATGCACATTCAGGTCCCGAGTTCCTGGGTATTGAGGTGCGAGACTCATGCAAGTTTCTCGCAAGTGTGACCCCGGCCTTATACTGATGATACCTTGCTGAATGAAATCAGTCTTGTGGCTGTTGCTTAATTTAATCTTTATTTGTAGTTTTCAGTTAATGATATGCTCATGCTGTGGGGCGGCCTGTGGGGAGGGGGGGGTCTCCAAGTGGTGCTCTGCTTAAGAATTCATCTGTATGTTTTATGTCAGGTCACTGATCATTTAATGACCTGCCCCCTATTTTACATAATGCATATACTATTGTGGGATTGCAAAAAAAATAAAAATTCAACTTCATCAAAACAGCGCCAGCTCTGTAGCATGATACAGTGCCTAATATGCATATATGCTTTATTCCTATACCAGCGTGGGGTAGAAAAAATAAAAAATTATCTTCATCAAAATGGTAGCTGTGTAGTAGCATATCTATCGCATTCCAATAGAAGCTCCAGCTCCATCTGGGTGAAGAAAAAAAAAATTTGGCTCCATCAAAATGACACAGTCGGTGAATGTGCAGTAGCATCTACCACCAATAGATGCTACTGAGCAGGCGCAGCCGCCATTTTGGAACCAATTTTTTTTCCTATAGCAAAAATGGCATCAGCGCCTGTGCAATAGCATCTATTGCATTCCGGTAGATGCTACTGCCAGGCGCCGCCACCATTTTGATGGAGCTAAAAAAAAAAAAATTCTCTAGCAACACGGAGAAATCAAAACGCGATAGATGCTACTGCACTGGCATGATTTTGATGAAGTTACTTTTTTAACTAACCTGTGGAACAAAAACAAAACAAAAAAAAAAAAGTGCCATCCCCCATTGGTGAAAATGCTGCGGGCACCAGCCGCACACTATAGCTGACATGCTGCAGAGTTGGAGTTGGTACTGATCATGGTGCTTAAGCCCCTAGAGACTGCTGTCAACAGCGACAGTGACATCTAGATGGTGAATACAGGGTGTTGGCTCCCTCTTTAACCCAACTGGCACAACGGCACGCGACTGAGTTGTCCCAATGGTTAGTATGGGAATTCTAGGTCAAATAACAGCTTAAGGGTCTGCCACCTATGGTGACCGTTAGGATGGTAGCAACATTTTAGTAGAAAAAATATTTTTTATTCTATTTATTCCACTTTTAGTTAATTCACGTGAAGCACCTGAACGGTTAAGCGGCTTCATAGCAGTTTTAAATACTTTGTGTGAGGTGCTGTTTTTAAAATGATATCAATTTTGATGTCCAATATAAAGGCTCCTCACAGTCACTTCAAATATGAAGAGGTCCCTAAATAAATATAACCTTTGTAAATTTCCTTGGAAACAAAGTGAAAACTTGTTAATAAACCTTTGAACATCGTAACAAAATAAAAGGACATTAGAAAAATCCTGACAAAGTAGATGCATGGGAAATGTTATTTATTAACATTTTGTGTAGCATAGACATCAGGTGTAAAGCACCACTCTGGCATTATTATTTTTTTAAGTTCACATCGTAGTGGTATCACTACGTTCCTTTCCTGTAGTAGGACAATTACCAGCCTCTGTCTTCTGCTCGGCTAGTTTTGTCTGGCTGGATCGCTCCACTGATTGCTGGGCGGGCTAGAAGTCACTACTCAATGTAAGTCTATGAGAGCCAGAACGAGACCCTCATAGACTTACACTGAGAGTTAGTGACCCGTACCTCGGACTCCCAGTCACAAGATGGCGGAACAGGCCTGAAGCAGCACCGGGAAGAACAGACGACTGTGGCTGGTAAGAATTTTACTACGGGCAGGGAACAGACATTAGTGACACTACTCAAGGGGGTTAAATAAAATAATAATAATAATACAATGGAGTGGTGCTTTATAAACAAAGTCAGAAAATTGCAGTATTTTTTAACATTTGTCAAATCTCCAAATATTTTCAGAAATCCAAAACCTACTGACCTAAATTGAGCACTAACAAAGTACAATGTGTCATGAAAACAGAATCACTGCGATGTGTGGCAACATTACAGAGTTATCACTACATAAAGTGACATGGCAGACTGAAAGATGGGGCCCGGTCACTAGTCCACCTTCTGTAACTAATGAAGTCAGCTTACCATTTGCTGTCTTAGGACTCCCTGATGCCATCATCATCATAATGGGAGCAAGACACCTGTCGAAACACTTTGATCTACCAGTGTGTAGTGCCTGACATTATGTGTTTTTCATTTTTATAACTTTACAATAAAAGTTATTTTGTAGCCACCTCCGCCTACCGCTGGAGAAGCCTTTGCTCTTTTTCTCAATCATCACCTCTGTAAATACAGGTGCCTTGGAGTCTGTGCCAGGGTTTGTTAGGCTCTGTGCCCAAGATCCGGTAGTAGCAGCATATTTTCGCTGCAGTCTATTGAAAGTAGATAAATCTGCATGTGATCACTGAACCGTGCGGAATCACTGCGTCCAATACATTGTATTGTGGAAATTTCTGTCGCGGAGACTGGCGTTTCCACAAGAGAAACCGACATGCTGTGGTCCTGAAAGACCGCCGCATGTCAATCTCTGTGGGTCATCCACGGGCATCTGTGGACGCATAGTGGACATGGGATTTCTAGAAATCCCAACCATTACGCTGTAACATCTGGACGCTGCATAAACATGCAGCAAATCCTGTGGATGACTTGTACCCTTAACCCCTTCCCGACCCATGACGGCTACGTCGGCGTCATGGTATAAATCGCATTCCTGCGGGTCGGGTCACTGAAAGCTCACCCGACCCGCAGGCACAAGAACCTTTGTGCTTCACCACAGGGGGGTTGGCTTAACCCCCACGTGGCTACGATCGCTCTGATTGGCTGTTAAAAGTGAAACAGCCATTCAGAGCAATTTGTAATATTTCACCAATGAAATTTGGTGAAATATTACAATCCAGCCATGGCCGATGCTCCAATAGCATCTGCCATGGCTGGAGACCGAGATCCGACCCCCCCCCCCCCCACACCGATCGTTCGCTGCTGTCACTATCTGCTCCCTTCCGGTCCGCTCACCCCACCTTCCGATCCCCCCCCTCACCTCTCCCGGGACCTGCGATGTCCCTGTGGCCGTCCCGGAGTCCCTCCGGTATTCTTCATGGGCGCCGCCATCTTGGAAAATGGCGGGCACATGAGCAGTGCGCCGGCCGGCAGATTTCAAACATTTATTTTGATCACTGTGATAAACTCTCACAGTGATCAAAATAAAAAAAAAGTACATAAACGCCCCTTTTATCGCCCCTATAGTTAGGGACAAATAATAAAATAAAGAAAATATTTTTTTTTATATTTCTATTAGGGTTAGAACTAGGGTTAGAGTTAGCCTTAGGGTTAGAGTTAGAATTAGGGTTAGAGTTTGGGTTAGGGTTGGAATTTGGGTTAGGGTTGGAATTTGGGTTAGGGTTGGAATTTGGGTTAGGGTTGGAATTTGGGTTAGGGTTGTGGTTAGGATTAGTGTTAGGGGTGTTTTGGGGTTAGGGTTGGGATTAGGGTTAGGCTTGTGGTTAGGGTTAGAGTTAGGATTAGTGTTAGGGGTGTGTTGGGGTTAGAGTTATGGTTAGGGTTTGGATTAGGGGTGTGTAGGGGTTAGGGTTCTGGTTAGGGGTGTGTTGGGGTTAGGGTTGGAGTTAGAATTGGGGGTTTCCACTATTTAGGCACATCAGGGGGTCTCCAAACGCGACATGGCGCCATCATTGATTCCTGCAAATTTTGCGTTCAAAAAGTCAAACAGTGCTCCCTTTATTCCAAGCCCCGACGTGTGCCCAAACAGCGGTTTACCCTCACATATGGGGTATCAGCGTACCCAGGAAAAATTGCACAACAACTTTGGGGGTCTGATTTCTCCTGTTACCCTTGGGTAAAAAAAAATGGGAACTAAAAAAATTTTTGTGGAAAAAAAAATGATTTTTTATTTTCATGGCTCTGCGTTATAAACTTCTGTGAATAACTTGGAGATTCAAAGTGCTCACCACACATCTAGAGGAGTTCCTTGGGGATCTAGTTTCCAAAATGGGGTCACTTGGGGGGGGGTTTCTACTGTTTAGGCACATCATGGGCTCTGCAAATGTAACATGATGCCCGCAGACCATTCCATCAAGTCGGGATTGCAAAACGTCACTACTTCCCTTCCAAGCCCCGACGTGTGCCCAAACAGTGGTTCCCGCCACATATGGGGTACCAGCGTACTCAGGACAAACAGGACAACAACTTTTGGGGTCCAATTTCTCCTGTTACCCTTGTGAAAATAAAAAATTGGGGACTAAAAGATCATGTTTGTGGAAAAAATATGATTTTTTTCTTTTCATGCCGGGCGTTATAAACTTCTGTGTAGCCCTGGGGGGTTCAAAGTGCTCACCACACATCTGGATAAGTTCCTTGGGGGGTCTAGTCTCCAAAATGGGGTCACTTGTGAGGGGTTTCTACTGTTTAGGCACATCAGGGGTTCTGCAAACGTAACAAGATGCCCGCAGACCATTCCATCAAGTCGGCATTTCAAAGCGTCACTACATCCCTTCCGAGCCCTGACGTGTGCCCAAACAGTGGTTCCCCTCCACATATGGGGTACCAGCGTACTCAGGACAAACTGGACAACAACTTTAGGGGTCCAATTTCTCCTGTAACCATTGTGAAAATAAAAAAATAGGGGGCTAAAAAAATCTTTTGAGAAAAAAAAATATTTTTTATTTTCACGGCTCTGCGTTATAAACTTCTGTGAAGCACCTGGGGGTTCAAAGTGCTCACTGTGCATCTAGATAAGTTCCTTAGGGGGTCTAGTTTCCAAAATGGGGTCATTTGTGGGGGAGCTCCAATGTTTAGGCTCACAGGAACTCTCCAAATGCGACATGACAACCGCTAAATATTCCAACATATTTTCCATTCAAAAAGTCAAATGGCGCTCCTTCCCTTCTGAGCCCTGTCGTGTGCCCAAACAGTGGTATATGACCACATATGAGGTATCAATGTACTCAGGAGAAATTGCCCAACAAATTTTAGGATCCATTTTATTCTGTTGCCCATATAAAAATGAAAAAATGTATGCTAAATGAAAATTTTTGCTGGAAAAATTAAAATGTCCATTTTTTCCTTCCACGTTGCTTTAGTTCCTGTGAAGCACCTGAAGGGTTAATAATCTTTTTGAATGTAGTTTTGAGTAGCTTGAGGGGTGCAGTTTTTATACCAGGGCTGGCGTTAGGGGCAGGAAGACCAGGCAGCTGCCTAAGGCCCCCGCTCCCCAAGGGGACCCCAGCTAGCGGCACATCACGCAGCCGCTATGGGAGCCCCTGTGAGGCGAGGGGGCGCGCCTGCCATCAGCGCCGACTCCCCCCACCGATGCTGCATTGAACTATACCGGCGTCTGCCGGTACAGTTCAAAGCAATGAAGGAGGAGAGAGCGTCAGCTGACGCTCCCTCTGCCATCATTTCCCGCTCTGTGTCCGACACAGCGAGTGCGCAATGACATCATCGCGCACTCACTGTGCACCAGGCAGTGCAGGAGAAGGAGCCAAGAGCAGCGCGGGCACGAGGAGAGGTTAGGAGTGTTTTTTTTAAATGTCAGTGAGTATTCCTGGGGGGGGGTGGAGAGATGAGGGCTGTGTTATATGGGCCCTGCTATATACTATGTGGGCTGCACTATATACTGTGTGTGCTGCGCTGTATACTGTATGGGCCACGCTATATACTGTGTGTGCACCGCGCTGTATACTATGTAGGCTGCGCTATATACCATGTGTGCCGCGCTATATACTGTATGGGCGGCGCTATATACTACATGTGCTGCACTATATACTGTATGGGCCGCGTTATATATCATGTGGCCGCGCTATATACTATGTGGGCCGCGCTATATACTATGTGGGCCGCGCTATATACTATGTGGCCACGCTATATACTATGTGTGCCATGCTGTATACTGTATGGGCCATGCTATATACTGTGTAGGCCGCGCTATATACTATGTGGGCCGCGCTTTATACTGTATGGGCCGAGCTATATACTGTATGGGCCGAGCTATATACTGTATGGGCCGAGCTATATACTGTATGGGCCGAGCTATATACTGTATGGGCCGAGCTATATACTATGTGGACCGCGCTATTTACTGTGTGTGCCGTGCTATATAGTATGTGGGCCGCGCTATATACAATGTGTGATGCGCTATATACTGTATGGGCCGCGCTATATACTATGTGGGCAGCGCTACATACTATGTTGGCTGTTATATACTATTGGGGGTATATTATTTTATGGGGTGGCTGTGTTATATAATACGTGGCTATGTAATATACTTTGTGGCTATGTTATATACTATGGGAGGCTACATTATATTCTATGGGGAGGCGGGCTGTATTTAATTCTATTCGGGACTACATTATATTCTATGGGGGGCTGTATTATATTTATTATATTCTATGAGGGGTGATTGCATCATACTCTGAGAGGGCTACATCATACTATATGAGGTGGCTACACTGTATTCTATGGGGGCTACATTATATTCTATGGGGGCTGCCTTATACTATATGAGGAAGGCTACATTGTATTCTATGGATGGGCTACATTATACTATATAAGGGGGCTGCATTATATTCTATGGGGGCTGCATTATATTCTGGGGGGTTTACATTATACTCTGTGGGGTGGTTGCATTATACTCTGTGGGGAGACTGCATTATACTATATGTGGGCTACATTATACTGCATGGGGAATACATTATACCATATGAAGAACTACGCAGTGCATTATACTATGGGAAGTGCATTGTACTACATGGATGACTATGGCGGTGCATTATACTATATGGAGCACTATGAGGAGTGTATTATACTATATGGAGGACTGAGTAGTGTATTATACTATATGGAGGACTGAGTGTATTTTAATATATGGAGGGCTATGAGGAGTGTATGATACTATATTAAGGACCACAGGGAGTGGATTATACTATATGGAGGACTATGGGGCAGGGTGGATTTGATTTAAATCAAACTGATTTAAATCACGATTTAAATCACGATTTAAATCACTAGTCAGTAAGGCTTGATTTAAATCAGTGATTTAAATCAAAGTTTCTACCAGACCGGTATATCTAATTTCATCATGTGCGATACGCCCCAGACTGGTGTATCTAATTTCATCAAGTGCGATATGCCCCAGACCGGTGTATCTAATCCCATAATGCGATACACTACACTCAGCCCTGTATCTAGATACATGCAGTGTGTCATGTGCTGTGAATAATCCCAGTGTGTGATACTCTCCACGTATCTGTGCTCAGTTTATAATACAGCGAGCAGCATGGACTAACAGAATAGATGCTGCCGGTCGTCCTCAGTGACAGCCTACTTGTCAGTATCACTGGCAGTCCCCAACAAAATGGCTCCGCTCTGTGAGCCTAAACTACATCCTCTGTTATTACAAACACCTAGTAACGGAGGAGAGAAGTCACTCGTGATCATTTTCTTGTCTGCTTGCCCTTCCTCCTCCTCACACTTAGATTCACATTCTTCTTGTGTTGTGCAGATCTATTCCACTCCAAACAATCAGAAACATTATCTAACTTCTTGGACTTGGCACTGAAGGGGTTGATTCTGTATTCATAGGTTTGTAGAACAATAGGATTAAGGTCTTTTTCTCAACTCTGTTCATGTTGTAACATTTTTGCCGTGAAGAAGAGGCTGGAGTCAAATTCCGCTTTTGAGAACTGCGTAAGTAAAGCGAGCGTCTGTGATAACATAGGAGAGAAACTGCCCACTAATCTTACAGAAACCTCTGGAAGAGCATGGCATTGTGAATGTTACACATATACAGCCTTTTTTTGATTAAACCAGAACTCTGGGTGACATGTTTAAACATAGTTCCAAAATGGAACAGGGCAACTCTCTATCATTTAATATACCACAAAGAATTAGAGCTTCCAGCCCAAATAGAGACATGAGGCAATAATATATATAAAAGATACAAACTTTATTTAACAAATATTACTAAAATGTTCACAATATTGTAAATTTAAGATGAGAGGTACAATGGTGAGTAGGAAGATATAAACACCTGTCGCACAAAAAATCAGCACATCTGAATCCAAAAAGTGGTCTATCAAGCACAGTATATCAGATAATGTTGAAATAAATCAGTCAATTTAGTATCCGGACAGGAAAACATTATATATTCCCAAAGTGGGGTAATATATCATTCCATATAATATGTGGGATAATTAATCCATCATATCCTGCCTGGAGCATAAATGTGCCAAAGAGTAAGACACACTGCCCCCGAGGAAGCTCAAGGAGCGAAACGTGCGTCGGGGCACGTACCTGGTCCGTTACATTTCCCCAATATGGGTAAGCACTTTCCAGCACTTTTTCCGCAGCTGACATGGCACCTCACAGGAGCTGGTAGATGTGTGGGGGGATTTTCTTTCTTTTTTCTGTCCCCCTCTTCTCTCTAATGCCATATCAGATCTATCTGTCTTACTCTTTGGCACATTTATGCTCCAGGCAGGATATGATGGATTAATTATCCCACATATTATATGGAATGATATATTACCCCACTTTGGGAATATATATTGTTTTCCTGTCCGGATACTAAATTGACTGATTTATTTCAACATTATCTGATATACTGTGCTTGATAGACCACTTTTTGGATTCAGATGTGCTGATTTTTTGTGCGACAGGTGTTTATATCTTCCTACTCAACATTGTACCTCTCATCTTAAATTTACAATATCACATATACAGCCTTTATTGTACTGAGTTAAACAACTCAGCTTTATCTCATGATGGAAGAACCTTTGGATGGTAAAATATTTTCCTCAAAAAGCAGTTTATTGAAAAAAATCCAATTTAAATCAAAAAAATCCGATTTAAATCAAAAAAATCCGATTTAAATCAAAAAAAATCCGATTTTTTTGATTTTTTTAAAAAAATCATTGATTTTTATCCACCCTGCTATGGGGTGTGCATTTTACAATATGGAGGACTGTGGGGCATATTATATTATATGGAGGACTACGGGGTGTATTATACTAAACAAGCAAAATGCTGCATATTCATCGAGTTATTGGATTGTTTATGCCGGAACAAAAATCATTGTTCTCAGCAGCACAATGTAAACTGTAGATGTGCTGCTGATAATATGATACTGTATTGGGGATCTATTAGTGATCCATTAGGCTGTGGTTCCACGGTCCAGAACCACAGCGCTTTGGACGGAGCGGAAATTCCGCACCGCCCAAAGCCCCGCCCCCTTTTGTACGCGCGCTCTTTCCGGATGTGTTCAGGACACCTCCGGAACACATCCGGAATGATCGCAGGACTGCATAGCCCTGTGTTATTTCCCTTGCGGCGACGCAGCATCGCCGCAACGGACTAGGACATGCTGCGGTCTGAAAAGACGCGCCGCATGTCCAGAAACGCAGGTCTTCCGCCTGCGTGTTTTACAGCATAGTGGAGACGGGATTTCTTGAAATCCCCTCCACTATGCTGTAACATCTAGACACTGCGTGTTTGACGCTGCGCCAACGCACAGCGTCAAACACGCAGCAATTCCGGACTGTTTCCTGATAGTGGAAACATACCCTAAAGTGATTGTTCTGTCCACATCATTGTTCCTCAGCCAGTGAAAAGAGGCCGGGAAACAAGTGTTGCACCGATTTCAATATTGTCGATCACACTCATTTAGCGGGCAAAGCATAAAATCATTACAGCGCATGCGCAACTATTTTCGGTCACTTTCCTTGCCCCAGAAATGACTGCTCGACTTGGACGACTTCCGGGGCAAGGAAAGTGACCGAAAATAGTTGCGCATGCGCTGTAATGATTTTATGCTTTGCCCACTGTTGGGCAAAGCACACTGCGCAGGCGCGGGGGGGGGGGTTTAAAATGCGCAATCGCGGGCACACTACGCCGTCAGTGCTATGCACAGATGGACCTACGCAAGAGAAGCAGAGGAGCGGGGGAGGGGGAGGAAGCAGGAAAAACACTGTCCTCCGGACCGGACCGCCCAGATTAGCATACAGAAGACCGAACTTTACAAAGGTATTTGGGCATGAAAACGGGGGTGTCAGGATATATGACAGATACCGATAGGTTACTTATGGGACGCACTATTCAGGCATATCTTTATCTGATATAGCCAAAATGGGGTGACAGATTCCCTTTAAGGTCAAAATAGGCTGGGTCATGAAGGGGTTAAAGGGCATCTGATTACCGATATTAGGACGTGACTACAGCAATGCTCAGTGCGTGGATAAGCCAGTCACTGGGGCCCCCTCGCCCGTCATTGGGGCCAACCCTCGCCCGTCACTGGGGCCCCTCACCCTCACTGGGTCAACCCTTGCCCCGTCACTGGGGTCAACCCTTGCCCCGTCACTGGGGTCAACCCTCGCCAGTCACTGGGGTCAACCCTCGCCCGTCACTGGGGTCAACCCTCGCCAGTCACTGGGCCAACCCTCGCCAGTCACTGGGGCCAACTCTCGCCAGTCACTGGGGTCAACCCTCGCCCGTCACTGGGGTCAACCCTCGCCAGTCACTGGGGTCAACCCTCGCCAGTCTCTGGGGTCAACCCTCGCCAGTCACTGGGGTCAACCCTCGCCAGTCTCTGGGGTCAACCCTCGCCCGTCACTGGGTCAACCCTCGCCCGTCACTGGGGTCAACCCTCGCCCGTCACTGGGGTCAACCCTCGCCCGTCACTGGGGTCAACCCTCGCCAGTCACTGGGGTCAACCCTCGCCAGTCTCTAGGGTCAACCCTCACCAGTCACTGGGGCCAACCCTCGCCAGTCACTGGGGCCAACCCTCGCCAGTCACTGGGGCCCCTCCGTGGACATGTGGCAGATTTGCCTCCAGTATAGAATCATACCTGCCGTCTGTCGTCAGGATCAACATTTACTAAAATCCGATTCCCAAACTATTTCAGCTGTCACCACAGGAACCTGCAGAATGTCCCAACTTTCCTGCCACTTCCCATGTGGGCTCCCAGACTCAAGCTGCCATCACCGCCCGTGGCCCCGCTGTTACCTGCGGATAGTGGACGGACAGCACAGCTGTTGTGAGGAAGCAGCTGCAGGTTTCACACCCGCACAGCAGCAGATGCACAGGACCGTGCTGCCGCCCTCGTCCCTAATAACATGGTGTAGTCTGTCCACACCCAGCTCCACGACACGCACGCCAACAAGGAAAGCTTGTAAAGCACCTTACCGTGTGAGTCCGCCGCCCGCCAGTCCACTGTGTGCTGGAGAAGGTGCTGAGCACTTGTGAGAGCCTGGCAGCAGTTCACGGTGCGTGACGTCGTGGCTAGGTGTGGACGCCGGATGTCCCTGAGCCCGGTGATTGGTGCCGGCTGTTTTATCTGAGGAGAACTTGTTTGCTCTGGAACTAGACGGTGAGGAGCCGGACGGCCGAGCGCTCCCACTGCCGTGCTTTGTGCATGCTGTCATGTCCCTGAGGCGTTCTTATGGTGAGGTGGAGAACTCCGCGCAGCCCGCTGTCAGCAGCCCTGGGGGACTCAATGCTGGCGGTGTGTGCAGGTCACGGGCATTACACAAAGCTCCTATTCAGAAAATCAGCGGTAGTGTGGGGTAACCGAGCATGCTCCGTGCTAACAGAGCAAGTCACTGCGGCTGTTGGAGAGCACAGATTGCCGAACAAACAGCCATCCCTGCAGGTGTGGCAGCTGTCGAACAGCCACGAGACATACAGCAGCGGGACCCGAAAATAGTGTTCAACCGCGCCGAAGATACTCAGCACCAGGGGCAGATATTGATAGTTAGGGGCTCCTGTTCAAGAACTGTGTCTGGACCCCTCTTATGGCAACAAAGTTATCTGTGTATATATATATATATTTATTACATAGTCTCCTTTATTATGTACATTGCTGTCCCTTATTATACAGTGCCCTCTCTTGTTATGTACAGCACCGTCCCTTACATATTGGATTATATAGAGCCCTGGTTTTTATTACATACTGTCCTGTCTTGTTAGCTCACAACACAAGGAAATGATGATCCAACGGCCAAATTTATCAAAAAACAGTAACTACAAATTTTATTATGAAACATATTATAAAACCACATAACATCAACAGGAGAATAAAGGAAGCATGCCTGCAAAGTGTGACATTATTAGCGACGCATTCATCTAGGTGAAGTACTTAATAGTAGTACATATATAGGCATATATTTCTTGTTACTGTCCACTAGAATTATACCCAATAAATTCAGGCAAAAAATATATGTGTATATATCACCTGACATAGTACTATAGATACATAGACCGAATAGCCACCACCGTAACATCTAATCCACAATTGCATAGTGCCATAGTCTATATATGGACAGAAAACAAACACCCATGTTCCCAGCTCTCAAGGTTCAGCACAGGGACCACCAAAATTGCAGAGGACAATGTCCAAAAAGATAACGTATTTACCGGTAAGTAACTGCAAAGAGCTGGAAGTTGTACTGTCACCCAGACAAGGGCGGACGCCAGGTACGGTGGGGGTGAAATTCAGCCCTGGCATTTGAAATCCCACAGGCCCATGCTGTCCCCATCCCCAAGCACCATATGGGAATATATTACTAATATTACCTTGGATGGAGGAAAGCAAGATTTACTACAAGACCAATATTTCTAATGATACCCAGAGCCTGCTAGGGTAAGTGACTGAGTAGTATGAGTGTCTTCAGAACACCAATTCTGTTAATGTAGCAGCCAAGTGGCCCACGACCAGACAGACCCTTCTGGCATTTGCCAGAATGCGGACGCGCTGATAAATTTGGCCGTTGGATCATCATTTCCTTGTGTTGTGTTCTCTAAGTTGATGATAGGCTATAATCTGTATGGACACATGGAAAGGGTAAATTATTGATTATAATTCATACCAAGTGTCCTTGTCATACTTGTTGCCTTTTGTCTTGTTAGCTGTATAATGCAATGATGGCTGATGGAGCATGGGAGAGCTTCTTTTCTAATGCAGGAGATGATGCACTGGTCATCTGGTCACCGGCTCCTCCATTAGCAGTAATTTTATGTCTAACAAGAGATGGGACTATGCAATAAAAGAGTGCGCTGTGAATAACAAAAATAACAAGAAAACACTATGTAAGAGCCAGCATTGTACATAACAGCAGAGGAAGCTATATAATGAGGAACGGCACCATATATAACTAGAGAGGATGATACATAATAAGGGATGGTGTTATACATAATAAAAGAGGAAACTATGTAACTAAGGAATAGTTATACATAACAATTGTTTACACTATACACTAAGGGACTGAGCTATACATGAGTGAGTACACTATATACCGAGGGACTGTGCTATACATAATAAGTGAGTACACTATATACTGAGGGATGGCGCTATACATAATAAGTGACTACACTATATACTAAGGGACTCTGCTATACATAATAAGGCTTCATTCCTGTATCCGTGTGCAGTGTCGGTGTGCTGCCCGCTTTTACAGACGCATTCAGCATGTCCCATTCTTATCCTCATAATTGGACCTCACGGATCTCATTCTCAGATCCATGATTTTCACGTATGTTTGTGGACCTATAAATCTCTACGAGTCCTTGTGCCATCGGATAAAAAAACCTGCAAGCACATTGACATTTCACACAAATGTGAGAATGTACAATAAGGGATTTTACATATGAACAATATCACTCCACGTCACACAGTGCAGATACAGAATAATATTTATATCCAGGTACTTACCGCTAACGTCTCGTCTGATTAGAGCCGCTTTCTCCTGTTTCTTCTCCATCTGGTCAGACCTTCATGTCGACATCTCCCAGCCACCACTCGTCTTGTCACGATGATCTTCGCAGCCCTGAAAATAGCAAGGTCACATAGATTGTATACATACATGTGTCTCCCCCCAAATACAGATATGTACCCCACCATTAATATACTATTAGCCACGCACCATTAAAAATATAAAGTGATAAGCAGCACTGTGCCCCCCATTACCTATAATCTCTGACTCCCAATAATATAAATTATTCAGTCTATGACCTCCCCAATTCATATAATCTTTATAATCTGGGACTAAATGACCGGATCTATATATCAGTATTTTTATAAATAATTGTATATATAAAGTTATTTAGATTATAATCTTCCTATGATATTGTAAAAATATAGATTATCGATATGAATTGATATGGAAAGAATTATTCTTTCCTAGTATTTTGCACTCTGTTTATTGTATACTAGATGGTGGCCCGATTCTAACGCATCGGGTATTCTAGAATATGTATGTAGTTTATTTATGCATGGCTCCGCTCCCACCCTCCAATCATTGTATGCATGGCTCCCCCCTCCCATCCTTGTATGCATGGCTCCCCTGTCCCATGCTGTATACATGGCTCGGCTCCCCCCTCCCATCCTTGTATGCATGGCTCCTCTCCCCCCTCCCATCCTTGTATGCATGGCTCCTCTCCCCCCTCCCATCCTTGTATGCATGGCTCCGCTCCCACCCTCCCATCCTGTATACATGGCTCTGCTCCACCCTCCCATCCTTGTATGCATGGCTCTGCTCCCATCCTGTATACATGGCTCCGCTCCACCCTCCCATCCTTGTATGCATGGCTCCCCCCTCCCATCCTTGTATGCATGGCTCCCCCCTCCCATCCTTGTATACATGGCTCCCCTGTCCCATCCTGTATACATGGCTCCGCTCCCCCCACCCATCCTTGTATGCATGGCTCCGCTCCCCCCTCCCATCCTTGTATACATGGCTCCGCTCCACCTTCCCATCCTGTATACATGGCTCCGCTCCACCCTCCCATCCTTGTATGCATGGCTCCGCTCCACGCTCCCATCTTGTATACATGGCTCTGCTCCACCCTCCCATCCTGTATACATGGCTCCGCTCCACCCTCCCATCCTGTATACATGGCTCCGCTCCACCCTCCCATCCTGTATGCACGGCTCAGGCCCACCCTCCCATCCTGTATGCACGGCTCCGCCCCACCCTCCCATCCTGTATACATGGCTCCGCTCCACCCTCCCATCCTGTATACATGGCTCCGCTCCACCCTCCCATCCTGTATACATGACTCCGCTCCACCCTCCCATCATGTATACATGGCTCCTCTCTACCCTGCCATCCTTGTATACATGGCTCCTTCCCCCCTCCCATCCTTGTATGCATGGCTCCGCTCCCCCCTCCCATCCTTGTATGCATGGCTCTGCTCCACCCTCCCATCCTGTATACATGGCTCCACTCCCACCCTCCCATCCTTGTATGCATGGCTCCCCTGTCCCATCCTTGTATGCATGGCTGGGCTCCCCCATCTTCCTCCATCATACTTACCCTGACACCATCGCTGCACGTCCCTGCATCTTTATCCCGGCGCTTCAGCGTCTTCCTGTGTGCTGCGGTCACGTGGTACCGCTCAATAAGGTCATGAATATGGACGCGACGCCTATGGGAGTGGAGTTACGTCCATATTCATGACCTTAATGAGCGGTACTACGTGACCGCACCACACAGGAAGAAGCAGACGCGCCGAGACAGGGATGCAGAGACGGAAGGTGAGTATGTACGTGGAGATGACCCGCGGCTACCGTCGGGAGAATCTCCCGACGATAGCGGTGGCGTGTGTGGTTGAAATCCTGCGCCAATTCGCGGCCAGACTGTGTCTGTCGCTGATTGGTCGCGTCCGCCCGGGCGCGACCAGTCAGCGACGCAGGATTTCCATTACAGACATCTAGTTAGACGATTATATAGTAGATTTGTTTTGTTAAATACTTGTAAATGTTTGTCTCACAATACATCATGTATGTTAATTGGTAAGGTCAGTGGTCCTATAAAGGAAATGACCTTAAGCTAATCCCCTCACCTGGACCCGTAGAAGCGAGTAATTGCGAAACGACCGTTGTCTGGCATCTCCCTCCCCTAGCATTCCTCTAAGTCCTGCTCGTCCATAAACCTGTCGATGGAATTTATGTGAAATAAAAGACGCACAATTTTTCAGTTCAACTGGTGAGTGCTGCATTTTTTCTTCTTTACATTGAAATCCTGAACATATTTCATAGCCTTAGTCCCTATACTGTGTCCCCATCATCTATTTATATAATTGCCTTGTAATGTTTTCATTTCCTATTCTGTCCAGATGTCACCGTATCCCAGAATTCCAAGCGGAGGAAGTTCACCGACCGCCATATTGGGACACTCAAGTGATGGGTGTCTCAATATGGAAACTGTTGCTGGTACCAATCTATTGCGCGGTACCACCAGCGGAACACTGTCACACCACACACACATACACACTCTGTACGCCGTACGCACCATACACTCACACACTCACTCTCACACATTCACACTCAGTCACTTACACACTCAGACTCACATTCACGCAGCCTCTTGCGCGGTACCACCAGCGGAACACCGTCGCGAACGTGCTGCCGCCTGGATCAGCCGAATGATTGACTGACTGCCGCCATCTTTGTACAGGAGGAGCGCATGCGCTGTTTTAATGTGACCGCCGCTATCTGTCTGCACAAAGATGGCGGTGGTCTGATTTACTGCGCCTGCGCGAATTACGCGCTGGTGCAGTGAATCATTCGGCTGATCCCGGCAGCAGATGCGCGACTTGTCTACAGGCAGAGGAAGACGGTCACATTAAAGGGGTTTTCCCACGAACGAAAGTTCATTGTAAAAATTGTGTCTAACCGTGTACGGAGCATACCACATCTTCTGGGCAGGGGAGGAAGCAAAAGACAATACTGACATTACAGCAGGGGATCACAGTGGATTCATTTTGTGAGGTAAAATATTTCACTGCTTTTAAAGAATATTTTACCTCACAAAATGTATCCTCTGCGATCTCCTGCTGTATTGTCAGTATTGTTTTTTGCTTCCTCCCTTGCCCAGGAACTGTGGTATAGCACATGGGGTACACAGGTGAAAGAAGAGATCACATGAGAGGAGAAGACAGCAGATGGGTGAAAGAGACAAAGCACAGTGGGGAGACAGCTCAGACGGGACAGTGTTATGTTTCGGTAGCTGAGGAGGACAGGAACAACAGCTGGGAAGCCGAACACCTGAGATGTTGGTAACTGATGGGTTGCAGATTCCTAAACTAACGACACAACTAGAGGTAGCCGTGGAGCGTTCCTACGTTGATCCTAGACGCCTCGTCACAGCCTGAGAGATAACTACACCTAAAGGCAGAAAGATGAAAGCTATCTGCCCCAGAGCAGATCCCCAAAGAAAATAGGAAGCCCCCAAACATATAATGGCGGTTAAACAAGATGAAAATACAAACATAGGCAGAAAATAGACTGAGCAAACGCTGGGGCCACAAGCTGACTAAATAGGATAGGACAGGAGAGATTACTTTCTGCAACCCAGAAAACCCTACAAAAGTCCAACAACTCTGATTACAAAAATACTGAGATCACACGATCTCGCCACCCACTATATCAGATCTCAGTGTGAACAAAAACCAAGCCGCAGCCGCTGAAAAAACAGGAAAAAGCAAATGAGCAAATAACAGTGGCTGCAGATAAACTGTGAGGAGCTCAGGCCCCAGGAGGGGACCTGGCTGACCTCCACAAAAGTGCAGAAAACAATGCAAAAAGCAAGCACAAAAAGAAAAGTAAAAAATATCTTATCTGAAAGCAGGAGAAGCAGGCAAGGCTCCAGCAAACATCCAAATGAACCAGGAACCACAATTGAGACAAGAACAATTGATCACCGGCAACCATCATGGGAGAGAACCTCCCTTATATCAGACCAATCCGTGATCCCAGATTGCCACTCCTCGCTGAAAGGTTCAGTAGTGTCTGTAACCACCAATGGGAGCCTCTGTTCAGAAACCATATTTAGCACATTCATAACAGTACCCCCCCTTGAGGAGGGGTCACCGAACCCTCACTTGTACAACCAGGCCGATCAGGATGAGCTCGGTGATAGGCACGGATCAGTCTCCTAGCATGGATGTCCAAAGCAAACACCCAAGAATTGTCCTCCTGACCATAACCTCTCCACTTAACAAAATACTGGAGTTTCTGTCTAGAAAAACGAGAATCCAATATTTTCTCAACCACATACTCCAGATTGCCCTCAACCAAAACAGGGTCAGGAGGCGCAGCCATAGGAACCACTGGCTCGACAAACCTCTTCAATAAGGACTTGTGGAACACGTTATGGATCTTAAATGTCCTTGGAAAAAGCAAACAGAAGGAAACAGGATTAAGAATCTCCATGATCTTATAAGGTCCAATGAACCTGGGCTTAAACTTTGGAGATGCAACCCTCATAGGGATATTTCTTGAGGACAACCAAACCAAGTCCCCCACTTTAAACCGAGGACCATCCGTCCTATGCCGGTTGGCAAACCATTGGGCCTTCTCCTGAGAGAGAGAGACAACCTCTCCACTACCTGGTCCCAAATCTGCTGCATTCGCTCCACAACAGAGTCAACACCCGAACAGACAGAAGCCTCCGCCTGTCCCGAAGAAAATCAAGGGTGAAACCCAAAATTGCAGAAAAATGGAGACATCAAGGTGGCAGAGCTAGCCCTATTATTAAGAGAAAAGTCAGCCAAAGGCAAAAAAGAGACCCAGTCATCTTGATCAGCAGACACAAAACATCTCAAATAAGTCTCCAAGGTCTGGTTTGTTCTCTCGGTTTGTCCATTGGTCTGAGGATGAAAAGCAGAGGAGAAAGATAATTGAACACCAAGTTTAGAACAAAATGTCCTCCAAAATCTGGACACAAACTGGACTCCTCTGTCAGACACAATGTTCTCCGGAATGCCATGTAACCGAACCACGTGCTGAAGGAACAAAGGCACCAACTCGAAGGAGGAAGGTAACTTAGGTAATGGCACAAGATGTATCATCTTGGTAAACCTATCACAGATTACCCAGATAACGGTCATTCTCTGAGAAACAGGGAGGTCGGAAATAAAATCCATAGAGATATGGGTCCATGGCCTCTTGGGCACAGGTAATGGCATTAACAAACCACTAGAGCGAGAGCAAGGCTTGGAGCGAGAGCAAGTCCCACAAAACTGCACAAACTCCCTGATGTCACGAGACATAGTAGGCCACCAAAAGGACCGACTCACCCAGTCTCTGGTACCAAAAATCCCGGGATGACCAGCCAACGCGGAACACACTCACTCTCACACATTCACACTCAGTCACTTACACACTCAGACTCACATTCACGCAGCCTCTTGCGCGGTACCACCAGCGGAACACCGTCGCGAACGTGCTGCCGCCTGGATCAGCCGAATGATTGACTGACTGCCGCCATCTTTGTACAGGAGGAGCGCATGCGCTGTTTTAATGTGACCGCCGCTATCTGTCTGCACAAAGATGGCGGTGGTCTGATTTACTGCGCCTGCGCGAATTACGCGCTGGTGCAGTGAATCATTCGGCTGATCCCGGCAGCAGATGCGCGACTTGTCTACAGGCAGAGGAAGACGGTCACATTAAAGGGGTTTTCCCACGAACGAAAGTTCGTTGTAAAAATTGTGTCTAACCGTGTACGGAGCATACCACATCTTCTGGGCAGGGGAGGAAGCAAAAGACAATACTGACATTACAGCAGGGGATCACAGTGGATTCATTTTGTGAGGTAAAATATTTCACTGCTTTTAAAGAATATTTTACCTCACAAAATGTATCCTCTGCGATCTCCTGCTGTATTGTCAGTATTGTTTTTTGCTTCCTCCCTTGCCCAGGAACTGTGGTATAGCACATGGGGTACACAGGTGAAAGAAGAGATCACATGAGAGGAGAAGACAGCAGATGGGTGAAAGAGACAAAGCACAGTGGGGAGACAGCTCAGACGGGACAGTGTTATGTTTCGGTAGCTGAGGAGGACAGGAACAACAGCTGGGAAGCCGAACACCTGAGATGTTGGTAACTGATGGGTTGCAGATTCCTAAACTAACGACACAACTAGAGGTAGCCGTGGAGCGTTCCTACGTTGATCCTAGACGCCTCGTCACAGCCTGAGAGATAACTACACCTAAAGGCAGAAAGATGAAAGCTATCTGCCCCAGAGCAGATCCCCAAAGAAAATAGGAAGCCCCCAAACATATAATGGCGGTTAAACAAGATGAAAATACAAACATAGGCAGAAAATAGACTGAGCAAACGCTGGGGCCACAAGCTGACTAAATAGGATAGGACAGGAGAGATTACTTTCTGCAACCCAGAAAACCCTACAAAAGTCCAACAACTCTGATTACAAAAATACTGAGATCACACGATCTCGCCACCCACTATATCAGATCTCAGTGTGAACAAAAACCAAGCCGCAGCCGCTGAAAAAACAGGAAAAAGCAAATGAGCAAATAACAGTGGCTGCAGATAAACTGTGAGGAGCTCAGGCCCCAGGAGGGGACCTGGCTGACCTCCACAAAAGTGCAGAAAACAATGCAAAAAGCAAGCACAAAAAGAAAAGTAAAAAATATCTTATCTGAAAGCAGGAGAAGCAGGCAAGGCTCCAGCAAACATCCAAATGAACCAGGAACCACAATTGAGACAAGAACAATTGATCACCGGCAACCATCATGGGAGAGAACCTCCCTTATATCAGACCAATCCGTGATCCCAGATTGCCACTCCTCGCTGAAAGGTTCAGTAGTGTCTGTAACCACCAATGGGAGCCTCTGTTCAGAAACCATATTTAGCACATTCATAACAGTACCCCCCTTGAGGAGGGGTCACCGAACCCTCACTTGTACAACCAGGCCGATCAGGATGAGCTCGGTGATAGGCACGGATCAGTCTCCTAGCATGGATGTCCAAAGCAAACACCCAAGAATTGTCCTCCTGACCATAACCTCTCCACTTAACAAAATACTGGAGTTTCTGTCTAGAAAAACGAGAATCCAATATTTTCTCAACCACATACTCCAGATTGCCCTCAACCAAAACAGGGTCAGGAGGCGCAGCCATAGGAACCACTGGCTCGACAAACCTCTTCAATAAGGACTTGTGGAACACGTTATGGATCTTAAATGTCCTTGGAAAAAGCAAACAGAAGGAAACAGGATTAAGAATCTCCATGATCTTATAAGGTCCAATGAACCTGGGCTTAAACTTTGGAGATGCAACCCTCATAGGGATATTTCTTGAGGACAACCAAACCAAGTCCCCCACTTTAAACCGAGGACCATCCGTCCTATGCCGGTTGGCAAACCATTGGGCCTTCTCCTGAGAGAGAGAGACAACCTCTCCACTACCTGGTCCCAAATCTGCTGCATTCGCTCCACAACAGAGTCAACACCCGAACAGACAGAAGCCTCCGCCTGTCCCGAAGAAAATCAAGGGTGAAACCCAAAATTGCAGAAAAATGGAGACATCAAGGTGGCAGAGCTAGCCCTATTATTAAGAGAAAAGTCAGCCAAAGGCAAAAAAGAGACCCAGTCATCTTGATCAGCAGACACAAAACATCTCAAATAAGTCTCCAAGGTCTGGTTTGTTCTCTCGGTTTGTCCATTGGTCTGAGGATGAAAAGCAGAGGAGAAAGATAATTGAACACCAAGTTTAGAACAAAATGTCCTCCAAAATCTGGACACAAACTGGACTCCTCTGTCAGACACAATGTTCTCCGGAATGCCATGTAACCGAACCACGTGCTGAAGGAACAAAGGCACCAACTCGAAGGAGGAAGGTAACTTAGGTAATGGCACAAGATGTATCATCTTGGTAAACCTATCACAGATTACCCAGATAACGGTCATTCTCTGAGAAACAGGGAGGTCGGAAATAAAATCCATAGAGATATGGGTCCATGGCCTCTTGGGCACAGGTAATGGCATTAACAAACCACTAGAGCGAGAGCAAGGCTTGGAGCGAGAGCAAGTCCCACAAAACTGCACAAACTCCCTGATGTCACGAGACATAGTAGGCCACCAAAAGGACCGACTCACCCAGTCTCTGGTACCAAAAATCCCGGGATGACCAGCCAACGCGGAACAATGAATCTCAGACATCACACTCTTCTTCCACTGGTCTGGGACAAACAATTTCCCAATAGGGCAGCGCTCAGGTTTATCCTCCTGACACCCTTCCAAGGCCAGTCTCAAATTGAACGAGATGGCGGAAAGAACTACACCCTCTTTCAAACTAACAGGATCAGATAACTCAGAAGAGTCCGCAAAGAAACTCCGCCTTAACATTCTTAGTGCCAGGAAGAAAAGAAACCACAAAATTAAAACGTCTGAAAAACAAGGCCCTCCTAGCCTGTCTAGGATTAAGTCGCTTGGCTGATTCGAGATAAACCAGATTCTTATGGTCCGTGAGGACCACCACCTGATGTTTGGCTCCTTCCAGCCAATGTCTCCACTCTTCAAAGGCCCACTTCATGGCCAATAACTCCCGATTACCCACGTCATAATTACGTTCAGTTGGAGAAAATTTTCGAGAGAAAAAGGCACAAGGGTTACTCTTAGAGGTCTCTGGATCTCTTTGGGACAAAACGGCACCTGCCCCAATTTTAGAGGCATCAACCTCCACCTGAAACGGTAGAGCAACATCAGGCTGCCGTAGAACAGGAGCAGAAGTGAATCTCTGCTTAAGTTCCTGAAACGCAGAGACTGCCTCAGGAGGCCAATTCACCACATCAGAACCCTTTTTGGTCAAATCAGTCAATGGTTTAACAATACTGGAAAATTACCAATAAATTTACTATAAAAATTGGCAAAACCCAAAAATTTCTGAAGAGCCTTTAATGAAGTAGGTTGGACCCAATCACAGATGGCTTGAACCTTGACCGGGTCCATTTCAATAACAGACGAGGACAAAATGAATCCCAGAAATGAGACCTTCTGTACGCCAAAAAGACACTTTAATCCCTTCACATACAGTGCATTCTCTCTCAAAATCTGGAACACAGTCCGAACATGTTTCACATGAGAGTCCCAGTCATTGGAAAAAATCAAGATATCATCCAAATAAACAATCAGAAATTTATCCACAAAATCCCTGAAAATATCATTCATAAAGATTGGAAGACGGAAGGAGCATTAGTGAGCCCAAAGGGCATCACTAGGTACTCAAAATGCCCCTCTGGGGTAATAAACGCCGTCTTCCATTCTTCCCCGTGCTTAATGCGAATGAGGTTATACGCCCCCCTGAGGTCAAGCTTGGTAAACCAACTAACACTTTTCACCCTGGAAAACAGGTCAAAAATCAAGGTTAACGGATATTGATACTTCACAGTGATCTTATTCAAGAGACGATAATCAATACACGGCCTCAATGAACCATCCTTTTTGGCCACAAAGAAAAAACCGGCACCCAAGGGTGAAGAGGATGGTCTGATATGACCCTTTTCCAATGACTCCTTGATATAAGATCGCATAGCATCGTGTTCAGGTACAGACAAGTTAAAAAGGCGACCTTTAGGAAATTTACCACCAGGCACTAATTCAATAGCGCAATCGTAGCTCCTGTGAGGGGGCAAAGATGAAGATTTACTTTCACTAAATACATCCGAAAAATCAGTCAAAAAGTCAGGAACATCCTGAGACTTGGGAGAGGCAGAAAAAACAGGAGTGTCAGCATTAACATATTGGCAGCCCCAACTGGTCACAGACACAGATTTCCAATCCAAAACAGGATTATGAGACTGTAACCAAGGGAAACCTAATACAATAATGTCATGCAGATTATACAGCACCAGAAATTTGCAACTCTCATGATCTGGTTCAACCCTCATTATCACCTGAGTAGAAAACTGGGGTTTATTTTCCGCCAAAGGGGTAGAATAAATGCCTAGTAGTGGAATAGACTTCCGCAGGGTATCATGGGAAACCCACAACGTTTGGCAAAGTCAAAATCCATCAGGTTAATAGCTGCTCCTTAATCAACAAAAGCCTGAGCAGAAAATGTGGACAGGGAGCAAATCAGAGTAACAGTCAACAGAAATTTAGTCTGAACACTACCCAAGACAACTGAGCGTGCAAAACGTCTTCCCCGCTTAGGGCAGACTGAAATAGCATGAGAGGCATCACCACAGTAGAAACATAACCCATTGCGCTTTCGAAACTCATGACGCTGTGCCCCAGAAGTCACTCTATCACAGTGCATGGGCTCAGAAGCTGGCTCACAAGGCAACACTATCTCACGCATACCTCTGCGCTCACGCAAACGTCTGTCAATTTGAATAGCCAATCACATAGAATCGAGACCAGAGGGAGCAGGGAATCCCACCATAACATCCTTTACATTCTCTGACAGCCCTTTCCGAAAAAGGGCTGCCAAAGCATCATCATTCCATTTGGTCAGGACTGCCCACTTTCGGAATTTCTGACAGTACAACTCAGTGTCTTCAAGACCCTGATTTAATGCCAACAAGGCTTTTTCAGCTTGATAAGTGACATTAGGTTCATCGTACAATAACCCCAGAGCCAGAAAAAATGCATCAACATCATTCAAAACAGGATCCCCAGGTGTCATGGAAAAAGCCCAATCCTGAGGATCGCCGTGCAGGAGAGAGATGACAATTTGAACCTGCTGTGCTGCGTTACCTGAGGACTTAGGCTTTAAGGCAAAAAACAACTTACAGGTATTTTTGAAATTCAGAAATTTAGCCCGATCCCCCAAAAACAAATCTGGCATGGGAATCCTAGGTTCCACAACCGGCAACCCAGCAAGATAGGTAGCAATACTCCGAACCTCAGTGGCAAGCTGATCCACATGGCCAGACAACTGTGCAAACTCCATTCAGAGAAAAAAAATCCTCCTCAGCACCCAGAGAAAAAGGGAAAAAATGCAACAGACAGAAAAAAAAAAATCTCTGACAACTTTTTTTTCTTTCCACACTATTTTTCCCTTCTGTGAGTACCATATAATTTTCAGTTATGGCCGGTGATACTGTTATGTTTCGGTAGCTGAGGAGGACAGGAACAACAGCAGGGCAGCCGAACACCTGAGATGTTGGTAACTGATGGGTTGCAGATTCCTAAACTAATGACACAACTAGAGGTAGCCGTGAGCGTTCCTACGTTGATCCTAGACGCCTCGTCACAGCCTGAGAGATAACTACACCTAAAGGCAGAAAGATGAAAGCTATCTGCCCCGGAGCAGATCCCCAAAGAAAATAGGAAGCCCCCAAACATATAATGGCGGTTAGACAAGATGAAAATACAAACAGGCAGAAAATAGACTGAGCAAACGCTGGGGCCACAAGCTGACTAAATAGGATAGGATAGGAGAGATTACTTTCTGCAACCCAGAAAACCCTACAAAAATCCAACAATTCTGATTACAAAAATACTGAGATCACACGATCTCGCCACCCACTATATCAGATCTCAGTGTGAACAAAAACCAAGCCGCAGCCACTGAAGAAACAGGAAAAAGCAAATGAGCAAATAACGGTGGCTGCAGATAAACTGTGAGGAGCTCAGGCCCCAGGAGGGGACCTGGCTGACCTCCACAAAAGTGCAGAAAACAATGCAAAAAGCAAGCATAAAAAGAAAAGCAAAAAATATCTTATCTGAAAGCAGGAGATGCAGGCAAGGCTCCAGCAAACTTCCAAATGAACCAGGAACCACAATTGAGACAAGAACAATTGATCACCGGCAACCATCATGGGAGGGAACCTCCCTTATATCAGACCAATCCGTGATCCCAGATTGCCACTCCTCGCTGAAAGGTTCAGTAGTGTCTGTAACCACCAGAGGGAGCCTCTGCTCAGAAACCATCTCTAGCACATTCATAACAGGACAGCACATGAGGGGAGAACACAGCTCAGGAAGGAGAGAGACAGCAGACAAGGGGGATAGCACATGGGGTAGACAGGTCAAGGAAGAGAGCAGAGATGGGAGAAGTCCACACATGGTGAAAGTGAGAGTGGATAGGTGGGTGAGCACATGGGGGGAGAGATTCCCAACGCTGCAAAGCCTACCCCCATCATGACATTACCGCCCTCCCGATGCGATAGCATCTGGCCTCCATCTTGTGCATTATAAGTCCTTGAAAGCATCAAAATGAATTTGGAAGTGGGAGAAAACATTATCAGGTACTGAGCATCCTCTGCCACCTCCCAATTTATTACAAGTCCCTGACAGCATCTTTCTCCCACCTTTCAGTTCAGTATAAAGGATCCTATGCACCTTACTCCTTCCTCTCCCACTCCTCAATAAATTTTAAGTCCCCGATAGCATCACAATGAGATGAGGACACTATCAGATGCTCAGCAACCTTCTCCACCACCCAATTCATTTTACATCCATATTTAACGTCCTCCTCCCCCTGTTCATAATTCCATTATAAGTCCCCCTTTCTATCCCAATCTCTCACATTCCTCATTGTCCTCCCCATCATTGACCTCTTCCCCACTTCCATCATTGCCCTCTCCATCACCTCCATCATTGCCTTCACCACCCCATAATTGCCCTCTCCACCACCCATCATTGCCTTCTCCCCAAATCAATCATTGCCCTCTCCACCACCCTAATCATTGCCCTCTCCACCACCTCCATCATTGCCTTATCCCCACCACCCCATCATTGTCCTTTCCACCACTTCCATCATTGCCTTCATCCCACCACCCCATTATTGCCCTTTCCACACCTCCATCATTGCCTTCTCCCCACCACCCCATCACTGCTTTTTCCACCACCTCTGTCATTGCTTTCTCCCCAACACTCCCATCATTGCCCTTTCCACCACCTCTATCATTGCCTTTTCCCCCATTAGCCCCATCATTGCCCTCTCTACCATACACACACACCACCCACCTCTCCGCACGTTCCCCACAGCCACAGCATCTTTGTCGCCGGCAGCTTTCTGACACAGCCGCGTGCTGAATGCTGGCTTCATCCAGCCACGCTGCTGTGTCAGACAGGAAGCAGGTACAGAAATGAGAGAACAGATCCCTGCAGCTCCACTTCAGTGCCATTTTCTCCTGTAGGCATCGAAGCTTCAGGGATCGCTCCCTGGCCGCCGCACATGAGGGCAATTTGGCCAGGGGCCCCTGGAGCCTCGGGGACGGATAAACAGGCCAGATTGCCCAGTGTTAGCAGCCCTGCAGGGGCCCCCCTCCACCTCCGCCCCTGCTCAGCACCCAAGCATGCTCGGGTAACACCTCATCCCAGCACGTCCGCTCATCACTAGTGAGCGGTATTCTTCCACTCGTCCTCTCATGTTTGCCAAATGACATTAAAGCCATGTGCACACGTTGAATATTTGGTAAATTTTTTACCTCAGTATCTGTAAGCTAAAACCAGGAGTGGTTGATAAATACAGAAGTGGCGACGTGTTTCTATTATACTTTTACTCTGACTGTCTAACACCTGATTTTGGCTTACAAATACTGATGTAAAAAACTCAACAAATACTGATAGCGTTAACATGGCATTATACAGACGTGGTCAAAATTGTTGGTACCCCTCGTTTAATGACAGAAAAGCCAACAATGGTCACAGAAATAACTTGAATTTGACAAAAATAATACATAAAAAATCTATGAAAATGAAGAAATGAAAGTCAGACATTGCTTTTCAACCATGCTTCCACAGAATTTTTTAAAAATATAAAACTCATGAAATAGGCCTGGACAGAAATGATAGTACACCTGAAAATAATGTGTCAAAAGTGACATGTTAAATCATGGTGTGTCCAGTAATTAGCATCACAGGTGTCTATAATCTTGGAATCAGTAAGGGCCCCATCACACATAGCGACACACCAGCGATCCCGACAACGATATGCACTTGTCAAGATCGCTGGTGTGTCGCTACATGATTGCTGGTGAGCTGCCAAACAGGCAGCGATCAGGACAGCGACACTGCGGGTAACGTCGCTGCGCGGCGCCTGGTAACCCGATGTGTACCTTGGTTAACAGCTCCCCTGCAGCAGCGCGCTGGTATCCAACGTACACATCGGGTTTCCAGCCGGCGCCTGGAAAACCGATGTGTACCTTGGTTACCAGCTGATCGCTGGTCTCCTGCATGCCACACGCAGCGATGCGTGCTGGCCAGCGGGAGACCAACGATCAAAAAAATGTCCAGGACATTCAGCGACGATCAGCGATACCCAGCAGTGGGGCTGATCGTCGCTGAATGTCACACACAGCGATGTCGCTGGGGAGATCGCTGTTGCGTCACAAAACTAGTAACTCAGCAGCGATCTCGCTAGCGAGATCGCTGTGTGTGACGGCGGTCTTAAGTGGGCCTGCATAGAGGGCTACAGATACTCACTGTGCTGTTTGCTGACATGGTGTGTATCACACTCAACATGGACCAGAGTAGGCGAAGGAAAGAGTTGTCTAAGGAGATTAGAAAGAAAATTATAGACAAACATGTTAAAGGGAAAAGTTATAAGACCATCTCCAAGCAGCATGATGTTCCTGTGACTACAGTTGCACATATTATTCAGAAATGTATGCTCCATGGGACTATAGACAACCTCCCTGGGCGTGGCCGCAGAGGAAAATTGATGACAAATCAAAAATACGGATAACAAGAATGGTAACAAAAGAGCCCAGAAAATCTCTTAAACAGATTAAAGTTGAGCTTCAAACTCAAGGAACATCAGTGTTAGATCGCACCATCCGTCATTGTATGAGCCAAAGTGGACTTCATGGGAGAGGACCAAGGAGGACACCATTGTTGAAAAAAATCCTAAAAATGAGACAAAGCAAATGAGACAAAAATTGAACTTTTTGGCAAGGCACATCAGCTCTATGTTCACAGACGGAAAAATGAAGCATATCAAGAATAGAACACTGTCCCTACTGTGAAACATGGAGGAGGCTCTGTTATGTTCTGAGGCTGGTTTGATGCATCTAGCACATGGTGTCTAGAATCTGTGCAGGGTACAATAAAATCTCAAGACTATCAAGGGATTCTAGAGAGAAATGTGCTGCCCAGTGTCAGAAAGCTTGGTCTCAGTCGCAGATCATGGATTTTGCAATAGGATAATGACCCAAAACACACAGCTAAAAACACCTAAGAATGGCTATGAGGAAAACATTGGACTATTCTGAAGTGGCCTTCTATGAACCCTGTCCTAAATCCTATTGAGCATCTTCGGAAAGAGCTGAAACACGCCGCCTGGAAAAGGCAACCTTCAAACACAAGACACCTGGAGCAGTTTGCTCTTGAGTGGGCCAAAATACCTGTCGAGAGGTGCAGAAGTCTCATTGACAGTTACAGATATCATTTGATTGCAGTGATTGCCTAAAAAGGTTGTGCAACAAAATATTAAGTTAAGGGTACCATCATTTCTGTCCTGGCCTGTTTCATGACTTTTATTTTTTTTTAACCCCTTCACCCCCAAGGGTGGTTTGCACATTAATGACCGGGCCAATTTTTACAATTCTGACCACTGTCTCTTTATGAGGTTATAACTCTGGAAAGCTTCAACGGATCTTAGCGATTCTGAGATTGTTTTCTCATGACATATTGTACTTCATGTTAGTGGTAAAATTTCTTTGATATAACTTGTGTTTATTTTTTTAAAAAAATGCAAATATGGTGAAAATTTTGCAATTTTCAAACTTTTAATTTTTATTCCCTTAAAACAGAGAAATATGTCACAAAATAGTTAATAAATAACATTTCCCACATGTCTACATTACATCAGCACAATTTTGGAACCAAAATTTTTTTTTTTAGGAAACTATAAGGGTTAAAAGTTGACCAGCGATTTCTCACTTTTACAACAAAATTTACGAAGACATTTTTTTTAGGGACCACCTCACATTTGAAGTCACTTTGAGGGGTCTATATGGCAGAAAATACCCAAAAGTGACACCATTCTAAAAACTGTACCCCTCAAGGTGCTCAAAACCACATTCAAAAAGTTTATTAACCCTTCAGGTGCTTCACAGGAGCTGAAGCAACGTGGAAGGAAAAAATGAACATTTAACTTTTTAGTCACAAAAATGATTTTACAAACTTTTTTTCATTTTCACAAGGGGAAATTGGACAGATAAAGTTGTTGTGCAATTTCTCCTGAGTACGCCGATACCCCATATGTGGGGGAAAACCACTGTCTGGGCACACGGCAGAGCTCGTAAGGGAAGGAGCGCCGTTTCACTTTTTCAAACCAAAATTGGCTGTAATTGAGATTGGACGCCATGTCGCATTTAGAGAGCCCCTGATGCGTCTAAACAGTGGAAACCACCCACAGGTGACACCATTTTGGAAACTAGACCCCCAATGGAACTTATCTAGATCTGTTGTGAGCACTTTGAACCCCCAAGTGCTTCACAAAAGTTTATAATGCCTGGGTGTGAAAAAAATAAAAATTTTCCACAAAAATGATTTTTTAGTCCCAAATTTTTATTTTTCCCAAGGAAATTGGACCCCAAAAGTTGTCCAATTTGTCCTGAGTACGCTGATACCCCATATGTGGGGGGGGGACTGTTTGGGCTCATGGCAGGGCTTGGAAAGAAAGTAATAACGTTTTGGAATGCAGATGTTGATGGGGTCATGTTCCCTTTGCAGTGCCCCAGATGTGCCTAAACAGTGGAAACCCCCCCACAAGTGACCCCATTTTGGAAACTAGACCCCCTAAGGAACTTATCTAGATATTTGGTGAGCACTTTGAACCCCCAAGTGCTTCACACAAGTTTATAATGCCCGGGGATGAAAATAAAAAGTCCTATTTTTTTCCCACAAAAATTATCTTTTAGTCACCAAGTTTTTATTTTCCCATGGGTAACAGGAGAAATTGGATCACAAAAGTTGTTGACCAATTTGTCCTGAGTACGCTGATAACCCATATGTGGGGGGGACCATTGTTTAGGCGCACAGCAGAGCTCGGAATGGAAGGAGCACCATTTAACTTTTTCCAACTAAAATTGGCTGGAATTGAGATTGGACGCCATGTTGCATTTGGATAGCCCCTGATGTGCCTAAACAGTGGAAACCCCCCACAAGTGACCCCATTTTGGAAACTAGACCCCTAAGGAACTTATCTAGATCTGTGGTGAGCAATTTGAACCCCCAAGTGCTTCACACAAGTTTATAAGGTAGAGCAGTAAAATTAAAAAATCATTTTTTCCACAAAAATGAGCTTTTCACCCCAATTTTTATTTTCCCAAGGGTAACAAGACCCCAAAAGTTATTGTGCAATTTGTCCTGAGTACGCTGATACCCCATATGTGGGGGTAAACCACTGTTTGGGTGCATGGCAGAGCTTGGAAGTGAAGGAGCGCAATGTCACGCTGTCTAATGATATGAATACAATGTCAGTAAACTATTTATACAGGAACCATACAACATATAGTTTAGCAACATCAGAATGTAAGTATAAAATAGATTTACCTGACACAATCTCTGCAGAACTTTAGGGTTAATCTTGAGGACTAGATGTGCAGGAACGATATAGTTGAACTCAGGGTTAATCTTGAGGACTTGATGAGCTGTAACAGGAAAGAGGAGGACCGGGGTCTAACCTGACGCTACACTGGGGTCCTAACTAATCCCTTACCTTGGAGGTACTGATAATGGTTCAGAGGTCCAAGTCTCCAGCCTAACCCTGTCTCCTGTCAGACCCTGAACCCTGTAATCAGTCCTAAGAAGGATCCTGATTACCACCAAAGGGATATGGGCTGATCTCAGCTAAATACACAGATTAGACATATAAGACAGACAGGATAGCACTCACTTGCATACACACTCAAACACCGAAGGAACATAAATGGTCTGGGAAATAAACTCTAAGCAAGTTGAGCTTAAAACAGCTAAGGAGCTCTCAACTTAAGTCTATACAGATTCATTCCTATCTGTGGTCTGCATGAAGGATTTCACTGGCAACTCCCAAAGCAGACAACCAGGAATTTAAAGGAAACCAATCAACAAATAATTGCAGCCGGGAGAAAACTGCACCCAGTCCCAGCACCGAGCACAGACAGAATTAACTCCCAAGCTGCCAAACACAAAGAAACAGCAACTCAGCTGTGAGAAGTCAAAATGTGCAACCGTGACGATCTTCGTGGCAATGCACACATGACAGTACCCCCCCTTCTACGAGGGGCCTCCGGACCCTCAGGGCCAGGCCTGCCCGGGTGAGTTCTGTGGAAGGTCCGAACCAAACGATCTGCGTTAACATCAGACGCAGGGACCCACGTCCTCTCCTCCGGACCATACCCCTTCCAATGCACCAAGTACTGAAGGGACCGGCGATTCAGACGAGAGTCAATGATTTTTGATACTTGAAATTCCAAATTACCATTGACCAACACTGGAGGAGGAGGTAGAGGTGACGGTATGACTGGTGCCACATACCTTTTAAGTAATGACTTGTGGAACACATTATGAATCTTAAACGTAGAAGGGAGTTCCAGACGAAATGCCACAGGATTAATTATGGAACTGATCCTGTACGGCCCGATGAATCTGGGACCCAGTTTCCAGGAGGGCACTTTAAGTTTTATATTCCTGGTAGACAACCATACCAGATCGTTCACATTCAGATCTGGACCAGAAACTCTCCTCCTATCAGCCATACGTTTGTAACGGTTCCCCATCGTACTCAAATTATTCAATACACCTCGCCACACAGAAGCAAGTGACGACGAGAAATGCTCCTCCTCAGGAACCCCAGAAGGACCCCCCCCATTGAAAATACAAAACTGGGGATGAAAACCATATGCCCCAAAAAACGGGGACTTACCAGTGGACTCGCTCCGCCTGTTGTTAAGAGCGAACTCTGCCAGAGGCAAGAAAGAAGACCAGTCCTCCTGGTTCTCCGATACAAAACACCGGAGATATGTCTCTAAACTCTGATTCAGACGCTCTGTCTGACCATTGGTCTGTGGATGAAAAGCCGAGGAAAACGACAATTGCATCCCCCGACGTGAACAAAATGCCCTCCAAAATTTGGACACAAACTGAGACCCCCTATCTGACACCACATCAGAAGGCAACCCATGAAGTCTCACGATCTCCCTAATGAACACCTGCGCCAGAGTTTTAGCATTAGGGAGTGCAGGAAGAGCAACGAAATGTGCCATCTTACTGAACCTGTCAACAACCACCAGTATGACAGTATTCCCAGACGACGGAGGAAGGTCCGTAATGAAGTCCATAGATAAATGAGTCCATGGACGCTCCGGAAGTTTCAAGGGTAAAAGGGTCCCAGACGGACGGGTATGAGGAGTTTTAGAGCGAGCACAAACCCCACAGGACGCGACAAAAGTTATAACATCTTTATTAGCGTTAGGCCACCAAAATCGGCGGGAAAGGAGATCTAAAGTAGCCTTACTCCCTGGATGTCCTGCTAAAGCAGAATTATGATGTGCCTCAATAACCTTTTGTCTCAACTGATTCGGGACAAACAGTCTCCCTGGAGGTCCTGCAGGGCGTCCCCCTGAGCCTCTAACACCTCCTCCTCAAGCTCAGAACATACAGCCGACACTACCACCCCTTCCTGAAGGATAGGAATCGGGTCGTCCGTTTTCCCGGCACCTGGGAAACTGCGAGACAAGGCATCAGCCTTTACATTCTTAGACCCCGGACGATAAGTGAAATATTAATGTATCCTAATTTTCATCTTAGAATAACCAAGGAATTTCCCATCGAGCTTTCCTGAATTCAACCTTACGATTCTAAATACAGCAGGTGTCTTGTTATCATAAAAATTGACCGTGACTGGCCCCCACCAAAAAGTGAAGCCCTTCTTCAAACCAATTTAATGCAAAAGTTCCCTATCCGATATCATAATTCCTTTCGGCGG